>JAGKPW010000021.1:0-600000 GCA_019926035.1 Melaleuca alternifolia | reverse complement strand
TGATGATGGAGTCAAATCACGATTAGGTATGAACTCAACTTTGATTTTGGGCCACTAGTCCCCAAAAAGTCACGAGGACTAGAGAAAGGGCTGAAGAGGAAGCAACATTTATCGAGCAGTTAGCTGGGATAAAGCGACATTAAGGGCAGGTTACCCGAGCCGAAAAGATCTGTGAGGTCGAGATTAATCCTCACTTCTTGTTAAGACCTAACACACATCAACACAAAATCACATCTCACGGTGCTGCTAATCAAACCGAAAAATGATTAATCAAAATGTCTTAAGATGGGTCAAACTGCATAATTGGGGAGCAATTATCACCAAGTCGCCATGTTACCACGCTCCGATTGGATGCTCAAAACCCTAGAGAGGATTTATTTAGGGCTAACTTGTCAATTAGTCGACCGATGGAGATGGAAAATTGTTGCTAAAGCACCTAAAAGCTATTGGGCTGAAGTAATACTCAATAAGCTAATGGTACTTTAATTAAATTTTTATGGAGGAGAACTTAATTATTTCGTCACTGCTTAAGTAAGCCTTCTTTAGCTAGATCACTAAACTAATCTTCGGGTCTCTTCAACTTGTCGCACCGCCTTTGGGTCAGACTCCCCCTTTATGTTTTTTTTTAATTGGCAAAATGAAGTCGACAATTCCTAATTTTGTACTTAAACATTGTTTTGAAAAATAAGTTACCGTAAAATATTCGCCTACCGAACAAAATTTTATATCCATAGATGGTTATTATCAACAAAATTATTATTTTCTGACTCATTTTTCCAAATGAGAAAATAATCAGATTATAAACTTTTCGTGAAATATATAAAGTATCATCTTTTTTATTATTCATCAATAGATGAACGAAATACGAATTGAGCCAGCATATTAAGGTCATTGTATTTTTCTATTGTCTATACAATATTATATTGGAATGCCACGGCTACAGGAGTAGATAATGCGTAGACGTAACCATCTTGTAATGTTTTTTCATTTGCCGAGCTATACTTTGAAATACAATTTTTGTATGTTTCCTATCTCCAAAGTTAAAGAACCAACTTTTTGCTATTAATGTATCGTTTTCGGACCAAAGCAAGTCCTTAAAAGGCTTCACCGTAGAGCTCACTCGGATCTCGAAGTCCCTTGGGAATTAAAGCACGAAGAGTTATCGCCAGGAAAAGAGCAAGAAGAAGATATCTAACCAATTGGGAAAGTAAAGGCATGCGGTCAGCCAACATTTTAAAAGTATGGAACGCATTTAGGCTGACCGTTGGGTCGCCGGACTACTTAATGAGATAGGACAGTTTCGATTCCTGAGGGATGACATTTCAGGTGATAAGTGTCATAATGAGAAAGAGAAAGAAGTAGGGTAGGGCTGAGCAAGAGAGATGGGATAGTTCTGGCAAGAGCATTATTACCTTTGACAGTTGACAGCAAGCGGGAAGAGGTATTCATTCCGACAACCGCAATAGATGGGCGAGGCACAGGAGCTGGGGATACCATTAGAGCCACTTTTGACTTCATTAGAGGAGGGTTGGGCAATTTTAGTGTTTCTTTTTTCTGATAATCGAAGAATTTACCACATACTTTCTTTTTTGGTAATGAAAATTTTTTGGTAATGAATTACCACATACTTTCTGTACCCAGATAGTACCGAAATTAACACACGACTCTAACATATGACCATTCATTTAAAACGCTAGTAACAACGAATTTCAAACCCTTAATTTCAGCGATGGAAGATAAGTTCTTCGTCTACACAGTTACCTACCGTTGGATCAATTTTTATATTTTTCCTATCTCTAAAAATAAAGAACCAACATTTTTATACTTTTGATATTGACATGTCATTTCCTCGCTTATGTTGCCAATTTTTTTGCTTATCCACACAACCGCATTTATCGAATATGTTTCTTTTAAAATTTCTGCAATTGAAAATTTCATTTGGTCTTAGACTCTTTGAGTTTTCTTTCTTTCTTTCTTTTTTGATTGTGACTTTATCTCAGTTTAAAAATATAACAAACGTAGCTTATGGTTTACTTCCTTTGACATTTAAGGATACATTTTCCTCGCTTTTCTCTGAATCTATGGATAATTGATGTCAAGCTTGAGCTTAAGTATGCAATCCTAATTAAAGTTGAAAACCAGTCAAAATCGGCGGGCCATGACTTAAAAGGAAATCGGCCCTCCCTTGATTAGTTCTACATCAGATCTTGAAAGAGGCAGGCGCTACTTTCGCATAAACCAATTGGGCAATGGCCACGAGATTTTGACCGCGAGAGTTCGCGTGTGCTTATACTTAGTTCTCGAACTTTTAAGCAGTGTTTAGCCTCTTCGGCTCTTAGAGAGAGAGAGAGAGAGAGATAGAGAGTTGGAAGGGTGGTTAATTACTTTAGTAAACAACTAAGGTGCACAGAAGGACCAAGCTAAACCTTCTTCTTCTTCTCTTTTTGGCTCTAAGGGATAATGGAGAACGTCTTCCTCGGGCACGAATCAAAAATCAAAATGCTACGCAAGATGGTCAACGTACAACTTCAGTCTTTCTCCGTAGCTGTTGACTTGAGTGGTGATCATTGCATGCATGCACTTGATCCCATAATTATTTCCCTTGAGAAGTTTTGATGGAGGTTTGACTTAATGGGGTCATCTTACAACATTAGCCGTCGGTTTTCATTTGGGCAAAGTCCCACTCGGTCAACGGAAGGTCGACTCCGACGTTTGAACCAAACATTCGCATTTAGAATCTTTGAAACCCCAATTTTCACACTCTTTCCGTGTGGACGCTTTCTACGACTACTGTTCCTGTCTGTCCCTAATTTTCAGGGACAGGTGCGTTACAATCCCAACAGGGGAAAAGGCCCTACTGTGCCGAATTCCGCCTTTCCGAAATCTAGATAACTCTCGCTTTTCACTCCTCATGAAAATTCAATTCTATCTTGAGTGAAGATCAATTATCGTAATAATCAACTATTCTCTCCATGTCCCAATTCGCTTCAAGCGCCATGCCCCTCTCTCATTGCATAAGTATGTCAGACATACCGTGCAAATCGTCAATACCGACACCAAATTCGATTGCCGGCATCCGCCATATACGTTCACAGGTTGCAAATGTACAGCAGGCGAGCTAGCTAGGGCGGTCTAATTTTTACCGATCTTATTAAATGATGCTCTAAAGTTAATAGTTCAAAGACTTACATCTGAGGACTAGCATCGATAAATATACACTGTTAAAAAAATCATTCCATATCCATAAATTATATGCAGGATGGATTGATTAGGTTGAAAATGCAATCTCAAGAAGTTGCATCATTTTCATTCTTTTACGTGTTACCCAAGGTTTAATTAGTCTCGGATCACGAGCAATTAACAACAAATTACTCAATTACGATGAACAACTTGCTCAATTAAATAATAGCATCCCAGAATCTATCTTTGAATTGCCAAAATCTTAAAGGACCGATTTCTTTTTTCCAGGCACGATCTCAAGGACCGATTTGCTCAGTGTTTTTTCAATGGAGTTGTGAGCATGCACTTGTGATGGTCCTACATATTCACGAACGGATTTAATAACTCTTTTTTCTTTCTGAGTTCATTTTGTGGAAGGAACAATAAAGGATTAATTAAAGCAAGCACTTAAGAAGCAAAATAATTATCCAAAGGGGTAGGTGTTGCTTACCTACCGATCTCTTGGGTTCCATCTAGAAATAAAGATCCACTGATCTTGAGATTACTTGCAGTTTGCACAATTTTAGTGGGTGGGCCTCCCCAAGGGGCACACTGAACAGTGTTCTAATCGCCAAATTGTAATTCAAATTATTATGTACAGTATTTGAACTTTTCAAGTACTGGACCGATCTTCACTATACGAGACGATACTCCCGTCTTAAAACGTTGTCAATCGGTCAAATAATTAGACCCGTGTTTGGTGTGCGTGCCTGATGGTCTGAATTTGAGGTTTTGAAGAAGCAAATAAGAACACATTATTAGTAATTCAGGGCTGTGACCCGCTTGGAACTAGAGAGGATTGGCCAGCTGCCCTTGTTGGACTTGAAACCAAAAAAAAAATATTAAAAGAAAAAAGAAGAAAAAAGTTTTAAAAAATTGTTTTTAAATAAAAATAGATGCCCACATTTGTGTTGACTACGCCATATACGGTGGTTGGTATGTACATCATTGTTTTTCGACTAAAATTAACTGGATAGATTAATTGCCATAATGTGAAAAAGTGTTTATTACTCAATAGGTATGATTGAAATGTTTAAAACTCAATTGGTACTAGTATAATAAATTTAATACTTTTTAAATAATTTGCGCCACATTTGAATGATTTGCCAATTTAGTCATTTCCAATCAATTTTGATTAACATTGCTGTAGTTTTGGTCGCGCCAGTTGTCTTGTGGTACGACCAATGGAACTGACATTGACGTAACGATTAAAATGTTTGTTGCTAAATTAACATTCAATAGGTTTATGACTTTTTGGACAATTTTTTCAAAAAAAAAGTATATAAAATAAAGCTCTAGACTCTATTGAATTGAGAAGGATTTCTCTGTCTTCCCTTCTCAGGACTTGGTCATATTGTTACTACTTCAAATTCAGTAAATAAGCATGGATCTCTGTTAGTAATTATGACTGCCTAGTTTTTCTATATTTGCTCTAGTACGCCTAATTCATGGTAATCATGTCACAATAGAATTCTACATTGTTTCAAAGTTTTTGGAGACCATGCAGTTCATTACTTCAACCAATATGGACTAGATCGTGTCTTCTCAATATATGATCAATATCATCCTTTAAATTATGTGATTAGGAAGAATGAAATGTACTTCTCCCTTGAGTTAGCATACGTAAGTTATGACAATTCAGTGGCTCCCAAACACATCTCCGATGAAGTGAATTTAATGTGGACATCACACCATTCTTGCCTTCCTTTGGTATATCACTGGCAATCCCTCGTGAGTGCGGCACGCACCTTTTTGTTTGTTGT
Source organism: Melaleuca alternifolia (assembly GCA_019926035.1). Lineage (NCBI taxonomy): Eukaryota > Viridiplantae > Streptophyta > Magnoliopsida > Myrtales > Myrtaceae > Melaleuca > Melaleuca alternifolia. The sequence continues at coordinate 595,018 of JAGKPW010000021.1, read as the reverse complement.
AGCGCCGTTTTTGCAAGGCGTATTAGTTCGTATTTTTAGCGAACAACAAGGAAAATAACAAGCAAATAGACCTAGATTTGTGAGATAAAGTCTAAATTCTCCTTTCTTCTTTTGACATCGGTCATAGGAAAAATTATCACTATATAGCGATCAATTCAGTCATAAACCATTTTATTGTGCCAATTTAATAATAAACATCTCGATAACTTACCAATTTAGCCTCAAATATTTAACTTGTCTCAATTATGCTCTAAACCATCTGATGATTTGCTGATCTAGTTTTGATTTTTTTTTACCAATTTATCAACTCAGTTATTTCCACCAATTAGATAGGAAATCAAGGATGTGGCGGTTTAGTCAGTGTCGACTATCCCATGGCAAGGCCAGTCGGTCGACGTAGGACAATCAACGCAGGCATGGATAATTTTTGCATTTTTTGTTTTATTTTATTTCCTTTTATTTTTCCCTTCGCCGTGCAATCAGGCTAATGTCCTATGTCTACTTAGTTTTTTCTATATTTTCTATAGTAAACTTGGTTCATAGTATTCATATCCCCCATACAATTATTTGTTGTTTTGAAGTTTTTGAAGGGCATGGAGTTTCATTACTTCAACCATCAGGATTAGAATGTACCTTGTCAAGATGTGATAAAGATCATCCTTTAGATTTCGTAATTAGGAAGACTGAAATATACCTTACTCTCGGGTTTTTGCATGTAACTTATTACATATTAGTGGCTCTCAAAACATGTGATCAAGAAAGGAAAGTGAATTAATGCGGACTTCACACCATTCCCACCTTCCTTCGGTATATCGCTGGCAGTCTCTCGTGACTGCGGCATGCACCTTGTTTATCACAAAGCGGTTTTGGCTGGGCATGCAAAATCTCATTTCCCATTGTTCCAAACAAATTTATTCTAAACATAGAAATCAACAAACAAAATAAAGAGTGGTAAATTTTTAGGAAAGTCCGACACCTATTTTAGGAAGGTCAAGTCATTTCTAAACCTTTCAATTATATCATCTAATCCTAAACGTTTCGATGATTTGCTCCAAAATTATCAACTGTGTCAATATAATCTTAAATATTTTGAAAATTTGCCAATCTGTCCTGATACTATTATTTAGATATTCAAAAGGTTGATTTGCCGAATTTTTTATAATACAATTATTTGGATATTCAAAAGATTGATGACTTCATTGACAAAATGTCAAAAAATTTAGGAATAAATTTGCACAATTGAAGTGTTTAAAATTGAATTGGTTGTCGTATAATAGGGTTGTGATTTTCTGGGCAATTATCCAAAAAATAAAGTATATAAAGAAAAGCTCCAGAGTCTCGTGAATCAAGAAGGATTCGTCCTAGTCTCCCCTTCTCAAGGTTTGGTCCTATTGCTACCGTTTCTGATTCACCAAATAAGCCCATATACCTCTTTCAAGTTTTTGAGGAATTCTTCTTAATAGTCTCTTGCTTGCCCATGAATTCAACAGCCCAGCTAAACTTCATGAACACGCACAAGAGAAATGATATCTCCATTTCGACTAAGACAAAACTTTTACTTGTTCAAATAATAATTGAAGTAAAGTAGACCATGGATATTCACCTCTTCGGCGAAAACATAAAAAAAGAAAGGACAGCTCTATATCTCGTTCCATCGATTAGTAATTAACGCTTCATGCTTTCCCAGCGACTACACATTCATCGTAGAAGACACTAAACATCAATTGGGACAAACGGGCAGGAACACACGTCGTGCAAAATGAAGGTAGGGGCAAGTGATGTGAAACAAACTGTATGGGCCAGATTGATCTAAGAAGCCAACTTGCCAAAGATGAAATAGCGTTCTTCTCTGTGATCTGAAAAAGAAACTTCTCCATGGGTCAATGTTTGATTTTCTTGATTTTCATCAGTAGGCCGAGACTCTATAGTTAAGCAAATTATTCACCGTGTCATCCTTTGGAACTTGACTACTTCTGTTCTTACACATCCCTTACTTCTGTGTAAAGCGTCAACAAAAACAATGATTTTACCTTGCCTCTGCTTTGACTCCACACTTCCTGTATTCTCCCCACTCCACGTGAATTGGCACATTAAACATTAAACATAGTTCATCATGAGCCATTGGCGTAAGCATGATCAACCGATGATGTGTTGATTTAACTTTATCATTCCACTTTAATCATCCATTAGCGAATTGGGGAAATGCAAGTAGAGGGGAAGTCCGTTTTGGTAGGTCTGCGAATATTGATATCTCGTACCAAGACCACCGAGTTCTAACCTATGTTATCTTAATGAATCAACTCCTCGGATCATCATTGCAAACCCATTATAAGATTGCGCACGCCCTTTGGTAATCTATCCTTGAGCTTTTCAATCGTGGGCTCTCTATTGTTTTATGATTAAGTTTGAGCTATTGGTGTGCAGCCAGAACTCTTTTCCGGGATCTCAAGATAGAAGAATTAGGGTTTGAAGGAAGTACGCGGCACTTTTGCTCGTGGTTGGATTAAATTTACATTTACGAACGCCGTATGGGTCGTTTTCAGCGGTGATCTTTGCCATTGCGTGGTCACCTTCGATCCTAGGGAGCAATGTACACTTTCGCATTGTTAGTTAGTGGATGATCTTTGCCGGAGCTAATGATGTTTTGTGTGAACGGCCCTACAAAAAGGAAGGGTTTGATTTTGATAATCCAAAAAGTAAAAATGATTGTGCATGCCCATCTAGATCGGAGCCCTCCGTTGATCAACCGCGGTCAGTGGTCTACAAATCTCCTTTTAGGTTTGAATAATATGTTCCGAGGGACATCCCGTGATATCTGATGCATTGACCACAGCTCAATCCAATCGGCGAGAATGCAGAAAATCGAGTGAATTACTATGTCATTTGAACATGTTAAAGATGGGATATCGTGTTGCAGGATATAATGTACGGAGTCGTTTTATACTCTCATAACTCCTATATGGGGCTTTCTTCTCTATGTTTCTTTGGCTATTTAGGTTTTTGTCCACCTGAAATTGTATTAGAAAGGGAATTACGAAAATCATATAACATGGCAACACGAGAACTTAAGATTTCGTCTCTCTGTTTGTTTCTCTCACTCTCTCTTCTTTATGGGCCAAAGAGAACTGGAGATGAGTTCACAAAGACCGGCAGTGGGTACACATTCTCAGCAAGAAAGAGGCTTATGAGATGGACATGGGCTTTCTTGAATCTGGAACTTATTGGACCCAAAACCCCTGATTTGAATTCGGCCCTTTGTCTGAACGACCAGTAACAAGAGCCCAAGGCCTCTTTCCTGCAATTGCTATTCGATGAACTGTAGGCTTACATGGAGATGATGCTTCTTTCATTGGCGGAATCATAATCTTTTTTCTCACTTCAAAAGTTTCTCCATTGACTCCTTTCAACCACTCGATTGCCCAGTCCTCTTAGAATGCCGGATTAGTCCCAATTCATTATAGCAGATCTCCCTTTCCATGGTAAGTCAATAACCGTCGGAGGCGGCCCGGAGGGCGGTGTTTTGAAGGGGAAAGTTATTGTCATGGAGGCGTCAACCGGCATCGGCAAGCTTCACTTCCAAGATCCTGCACGATGACCATTCATTTATCCCACTTGATTTCATTAACTGAAAGCTCTAATAAGTAGGGACGACAATAACGTTAGTCGTCCACACTATTTATTCCTCAGGATTGTTTCTTTCTTCGACCGGTGTGCTTCACAGCCGATTTTCGACATCTTTTTTGTCCACGACACGTTCATCCTAGGGCTTAGCAAGCCGGGTTGGTCTAATCGAGAATTGTCTGGACTAGCCTAGAGCGGCCAGTTTGGTTTAATTCCTAAAAGTGTTGGTCCGATCCATGGTTCTTAAAATTGAAACCGGTATTTGGCCAGTTTGGTTCTTGGTTCTTAGGAGGGCCAGACCGATGCTCGGATTTGACTGATTAAAATTTTCATAAGTTTTTTATATTTGTAAAAAGATAAATACTTAAAAAGGTAAAAAGAACCAATTTAAATTTTTTGAAATTTTAATCCTTACCCAATTTTATTAAAAAAAAAAAGAAGAAGTAAAAAGACTCAATTTTTTATTTGAACTTTCCCGGTCTCATTGAACCGCCTAGGAACCGTTTTGAACCGATTATCCGTTTGGTTTCAATTTCTAATTTCAGAGCTTGGGGAACCAGTCTTGGCAGTCCAATCCAGTTCCGTGAGGAAATCAAATTGCTCAAGAAACCAATCACTGCTAGGTCATCCACTTCGAGAGGTGTCCAGAGACAAATTCAAACAACATTTCATGGTGGAGCGATAGAAGGCATACAAATGCTACACACAATAATCATCACATGGGTCTACCGTTCCACTGATGCAGGAGGGTGCACGGGTCTCGAAGACTTTCTCGAGTCAATCGCGATCACAGGGCGCACAGTGCATCCGAGCTCCTCCTCTGTCTCGACGCCAACAAGATCGCAGGCGGAGGTAAAATCCAAGTCGAACTCCAACTGCTTCAACCGTCCACGAGCGTTTTGAATCATCGCTTTCGCCCCCATTTTTCCCGTTTCTCGAGTAGTGGATCTCTGCGTTCGCCACTCATTTCCCATTGGAGCACTCCTTCAAACGAGGGAAAACGGTGTGCCACTTTGAGCCCGGAGTTCAAGGAAAAAGTCCAACCTCTGCTGCTGCTGCTGCTGCTGCTGCTGCTGGGACCACCACCACCACCGCCCCGATGTCTGCGCGCGATAAAAAGCCACTGATTGCGGGCCATATTAAAGCGGAGGTCCACTTTCAGCACCGCCCCTCCTCGGTGCGCCGCCGTGTAGCGCCTTTAGAGGAGGATCTCGAGCCGATTCACGGGGTGATGACTGTCGAAAATCCGAGGTGCTTTTTGTTGGGGCGCACTATGGAATCGGTCATGATACAATGTTTGCGATGGCAGGACTGGTTTTGTTCTCTTTACGTTGGAGATATGAATCGACAACGGCACGCTATAATCATCTTATAGCCTCTGATCGACGGGCTAGCGAATCCAGAGGCCCACCACGATCCACTCCTTCCTTGGATTTCGGCTCTGAAGGGGTCGCGTGGTCAACAGAAGCCTAATGAATTTGACTTGCTCCCTCTCCTTTCTCCCCCATGCGAACCGAACGCGTCACGGACGACGCCAGCCCACACGTGTAGTTGCACCACTGACACTTCGTTAGGAACAAAAGCTTTTTTTCCACACGGGCATCAATGCGGTGTCGTGTGATGCAATGGCGCCATCCCGTGCTGTCGAATCTCGCAAGGCAGACAAAGACATAAGGGGCCCGACGAGGTGTGCAGTCAATTTGAAACTCCAACCCGAAGTTAGATTAAGGAGAAATGTAAAAAGAAAGAAGGGAATTAATGAAGAGAAAATGACAATGCAACCAAGCTGACGTGTGTACGTCGTTCATAAATTTGTGAAGGAGGAAGAGAAGAGCAAGGGGATTGGAATCGAGAGGGGAAGTACGAGAAGAAATCCGCGGAAAGCACGGTGGAACCTGCCGGGGCTTCTAGAAGCCGACAGTGCCGGAGGGAAACCTGGGACCGCGACGGAGGCGCACTCGGCCCCCCCGTGACTTCCCCCGAGTCATCACTACACTCACATGAATTCTTGGTGAGTGAGACTTTGTCTCGACTCGGACTCCTAAGTTAAAAACAGGGCGGAAAACAAGGGGGAGCGTAACGATGCTCGTACCAATTGGAAAATGACTATTTCGCAACATCCTGTAGTTGGAAAATTTAGATAAAATTGATGTTAATAATAATAATAATATTACAAAAATTCTGCTATGAAAAATGAAACATGAAGAGAGGATGTAAGATTGGAACTCGTGACCTCGACGATAATGACCCCTCGAGTCCTATCCCCACACACACACACTCTCTCTCTCTCTCCCTCTTCTGCTGCCACATCACCACTTCACTCCACCTTCACGCGTTTTTGGTCGTCATCGCGCTCTCTCATTCGCTCGACTACATCATCGACCCTTTTCTATACGGTACCATTTTCCAAACTTTCCTTTCTTATTTTAGAAAGATAAACAAATCAGAATCGCCTCTCATCGATTAAATAAATACCCACGAAATTCGACATTTGCCATCTATGTAAAGTAATTATGAATAATTTTACATTCGGTCGATTGTACGGCACGTATTAATATGGTAAGAAGTTATGACTAAGCCAAATGAAACTTTATATATTTATCATAAAATCTTGAACTTGAAGCATAGAAAAGGAAAAAAAGAATAAATGTTTGTTTTTGGTTCGATCCATTGAACATCAGTCAGTGATTAGGCGATCGATTCCAATTAGTTTAATTCATCAAATCATTACTTAATGCCGAAGAAAAACCGAGGGAATAGATATGGAAGGCGAAATGCAACCTCTGTAGAAATCGAACGCGGTTAATCCCACTCCCTTCCAAAAAAAAAGAAAAAACATCTTGACAGATCGACACGCCACCCCCCTCGTCTTCCTTTCTTCACCTTCTTCGATGTTTCCTCTCTCTCTCCCATTTTTTTTTAATGGCCTCCCTTATATAATCGACTGAACTCCCCCTCTTCTTCTTCACACACCATTTCTCAGTACTCCCTCTTCCTCTGGTTTTCCTCTGTTCTTGCTCCGCACTCGTATCTTCACACGCGGTCGGGTCGCCTCGAGACTTTGCTTCGAAAAGTGCCGTCGAGCTCGCGGTGGGTTCCTGGAGATGGAGAACAACCAGCAGTCGTTCTGGCAGTTCAGCGACCAGCTCCGCCTCGCTAACCTCTCGCTCAACGACTCCATCTGGAGCAACGACTTCGCCTCCTCCAAGGTCCCCGAGGAGCGTCGCAAGTTTGACAGCAGGGTCGGAGGCAAAATCATCCGCACCAACAACAACGATGACGACATCGACACCAACACCAACGCCGACGGCAATCTCCTGAGAAATCCGCTCAACCACGGTTGGAACGCGGCGTATCCCGTCGCCAAGAGCCCGAGCCCGAGCCCGCTCGACGAACCTCTCGGCCTGCCCAACGACGTCGGCTCGGGCGACTTCAATGGGTTCAACTTCGGGTGGAAGCTGGGGGGGTCCGGCGCGAGCGCGAATCTGAATGATCTGGACAGGTTCGACGACGGATGGAAGGTCGGAGGGTCGAAAATCAACGTCCCCATCAACGGCGGGTACAACAAGGCGGCGATTTATGGGGAGCAGCCGCTGGGTTACCCGTTCATCGGAAATTTCGCGAACCTGAAGGGAGGAAAGGCCAGGATCGAGGGCGGCGAGCACGGGGGCAAAGTGGGGAAGAAGAGCGGGGGCGGATACAGGAAGAACGGGAGCGACAACAGCAACGGCAACGGCAACGGTTACGACAGTAAAGAGAGCAAGAGCGACAAGAGGTTCAAGACGCTCCCGCCATCGGAGTCGCTTCCGAGGAACGAAGCTGTGGGCGGATACATCTTCGTGTGCAACAATGACACCATGCAAGAGAATCTCCAGAGACAGCTCTTTGGTATGTCCTATACTATCTTTTCGACGTGATCCATTCTTATCTCGAACATCTGCAAATTTAAATCAGAGGGTTTTAGCCAGTTCAGTCATCTTCATCGGTGTCTTAGTTAATTGCGAATTGTAACAATTGTGTGGAGTTTCGATTGTCGATGTTTCTCATTTGTTTTGTCTTCTGATGTTTTGGCAGGCTTGCCTCCAAGGTACAGAGATTCAGTGAGGCAGATAACGCCGGGGCTTCCTCTCTTTCTGTACAACTACTCCACCCATCAACTCCATGGCATTTTTGAGGTTGGTCGTCTTTTAGTATATGGATTTTTGTAAAACACGCTTTAGAAAATCTTAACATTGCTCTTACTTGTCTAATTAGCAAAGAAGGATCGGGTTGTTGAGTTGATGAAACTACAACGCAAAATAGAAAAGAGGAATCTTTGGCTTGGATTGAAAGATTTCTGAGGTTGCTTATTATGGAATTCAATTTGCACAGGCTGCTAGTTTTGGAGGGACGAACATAGACCCGACAGCCTGGGAGGACAAGAAATGCGCTGGCGAATCGCGCTTCCCTGCTCAGGTATTTGCCCCTTGATTGTGCTATTTGTGCGAGCCGGTGCTGTGAATCGAGTGTCATATGGTGGGTAGGACATGAACAATGGGCTTATTGGAAAGTTCCTCTATCTGGGCAGGTGCGAGTGATGACGAGGAAAGTTTGCGACCCGTTGGAAGAGGACTCGTTCCGCCCGGTCCTTCACCACTACGACGGGCCCAAGTTCCGTCTAGAGCTGAGCGTGCCCGAGGTATCAAACGCCGCATTCCCTTCGATTGTTTTAAGCTGAATTTATGTTCATGCACATGGAATTGGCAAATTCTCGTCCATGCCTAAATAAGTGAATTTGGGGATTTATTGCAGGCACTGTCTCTCTTGGATATATTCTGGGACCAAGAACAGTGAAAACTCAAAAGAACCAGTACTTGGAGCCTTTGGAGATTGAGAGATTATGCATATATATTAGGAAACAGATAGTGTCGTGCCTATGTAGACGAGAAGAAGGATGATACTCTGTTATGATAGGAATCTTAGGAATCTTACAGAAGCATAAAGCTGTCCTGTCTATGGGATGTACATTTTTGTAATGGCGGTTTGTTACTTATTTTGCTTGTTGTTCCTTCGGTTGGATTATATATAAATAGGAAACAGGCACAGAATTTGCAAAACAGGCATATTAAGGTTATAATGAGAACTGCTTATATAAAGGGAACTCAAGGAACTAAGTACTATAATGCCAAATCTATCTCGGAGAGAACAGACCGAGAGATGCAAAATGATTTTGTCTGTCCTAATATAGAGTAGCATTCGAGTACTTGTTGGTAGACCATTTTGACATGTGTAGGCGTCTTGACCGAACCCGAATCACGGTAAATGAAACCTCAGTCATCTATCTTTGAACTAGCTTTCATGTCATGGAGCGAACTAGGGGCGGGGAGCTTTCTGCGAAGCTCGAGTTTTGCTCAGATGAATTTCCGGCGGGAGTCGAGTGGAGCACCAGAACTAGGTTGTGTAGGTGTCTTAACTTGGAAGGATCAAATTCCTAATACGCAAGACAAGATCAAATCCCAAGGGAGCCTGGCCCTTGGTTTTAGCAATGAATGAGACCCTCATCGGCTTTATCATTGTAGCCATCCGATAAGGAGTCTACGTTGAGTCTCTAAGCGGAAAAAAACGAGGCAAGAAGTGAGCTTCTCTGGTCCCTCGTATGTCTCAGGGATTCACGATCGGGAAATAGGAACACAACAATGCAAGAGATATGAGGCTTTATCCATTGAATTGATTTTGTAGTGATGTGGGACTTGGAATAGATAAGTGTCATCAGGGTTACTCAAGCATGAAAACTGGGGCCTTTGGAAGCTGATCATTACAGTTCTCCATCATTGAGGTTTGCTGGTCTGGGACATCCTGTGCAATCATCGAAAGTGGTTGGAGTTTGGTGCAATGGGTTGAGAAAACAGTCGACTCCGCTACAGTCTCTCTCGGACCTCAACCGACCGGCGCATCATGAATCGTCGTCGTCGTCGTCGTCGTCGTCCTCCTCCTCCTCGTTATTATAGCTGTTGTTATTATTACTATTTTATCAGGGAAGTGGGTAGGCCATCAGTCGGGGCAAAATTCCAAAGCTTGGAGCCCAAGTGTTGTGGGGGTGGTGCCATACACCCATCAATCTTCACATCTCTTCACCTACGCAGCTTGACTGCTTCAAACGCGAAACCCTATCATCACAACAATCTTTCACCAAACGTTTTGATGTTTTCTGGTTACCCCCTTCACATGTCATCTCCACCACGAGACCCGACGCAAGTAAGCCCTGTACCGCATTTTCGGGAGATCATTAGAAAAGTGCTCAGACTTTGAATGCATTCTCACTATGCTGATATAGACCACTCTCACTCTTAAGTAACCAAATGATCAGAATATTGCAAGTTTCAATGCACCAATTGTCTTCACAATGTGGAAAGCTAGTCCTTTAAAAAATCAAAATTTTTGGAATAAACATAGATAACAAATGCTTAAAGAACACTTGCAGATACAGACGGACTTAAATCTGGATCATTGGGTCACGGGATCACTTCTGTTGCCATAGTGCCGTATTGACTAGGATTAGAGGCAATGAATTTGTCACAAGAGTAGACCATCTGGAGAGTTGAGTTTTTTCTTATCTTTTATATCTCTATTGATCAATGACTTTGTCGAGAGTCGTTGGAAGGCCAAGGAAACCCTTAACTCCACTTTGTTCTTTTCTTCCACACTTCACATGCTGATGTTTTTAAGGCCTTGTGGTTGGTCGATGAGAACAGTTGAGGCGCCTAGTGTTTTTATACCGTGCAAGTTGCAAACTTTTAAGTCATTGGTCATCCCAATCAATGCCCCATCCACCGGTCTCTACTTCATCAGAACAAGTTAAACAACAGAAGTAGTAGCTTAAGTTTTAGACCAAGTCGGATGCATTTTGGGGAAGGGATGAAGAAATCGACAGGATTTCATTATGTGTGGCGTCGAAAACGAGTGTAGCGGAGACAAGAATGATTTATATGTTGCGTAGACCTAATTAGAATTGAAACGATAATGGGTGTGATGTCAATGAAGATGGAAAAGAGATCAAAGATAGAAGATAAGAATATATTCTCATGGTGATTCACACGGCATAGAATAAGGCTTGATCATTCTCTTCTATTTTTGGAAAACTAAAAGATAAATCTTATCTTTTCGAGATTTCCAAATGTTTTGTGCATGTAGCAAAGTGGAAGTAAAACGAGGGTTAGGAGCTGGATACATTTTTGGTAACTCGCCACTTTTGATTCTTATATAAAGGAAAATATCAAAGAGTGTCCTTGGGGACTCTATAAATCTCATTAATTATGCTTTGACAACGTAAATGTTTTTATTTGAAATACGTAACTTTCTCGATATGTATTGGCACTCGGGTGTGACATATCTACCAAAAAGTGGTCGGTTCAAATTATATTTTCCAACACTAATTAGGAGAAAAATAGACATTCATGAAAAGAATAGATTGTTCTTTCGCTCCTTCTATTTCCTAGAATGATAGCAAAGCAATGGAAAAAGACAATAGAATAGCTAGAATTCGAGAAACTTGTTCCGAACTTGTACTTTCAATAAGAGGAAGTAAGAAACGGCAAAGCTATTTCTCAGAAAATATAACTCGCAGCACAAATTTATTAGCTTGAGAGTTCAAAAGCTCTAAATTTGTATTTCCCCTTCATTTTTTATAGGATGTAATGGTTAAGTGACGTTTTGAAATAAGTGTTCGCTTATTATATAATATTCACGGTTTCAATCCAATTAAACGTAGATAATCCATGCTAAGGATGGAGCTTTGAGTTTGCTCGGAAAGTGAAGGAAAATGGGAGGAATGTAAATTTTGAAAATAATTGACAGTTTTTTTGTGAGATTGAAGAGCAAGAAAAATCTACAGTTCTAATAAATTTCCTCACCAATTTTCATCACCTCTTGCTCCCAAACAAAGCACAGAGATTTACGAGGAATACTTTCATTGGAGTTGAATTCTGAGTGTTTACGTGGAGTAAAAAAAAATCAAATTTGAGATCTCGCATTTTCAGAGAGCAAAATCTCAACCCTTTTTCATCATGAGATCAGCATCGCCCGAGGTTCATGAAAGCGGGGTCTTTCCATGAACTCGGTCGCCTTGTTGATTACAAGTAAGCCGAGCGGGCTACACGATCCAAAACCGAAACCCCCCACCACCTGCGAATTTGCTGTTCTTGTTTGGCTGCATCAGGCATACTTTATGAACGGGGGGGTCTGCCAACTAGTCGTTGTGTGAAATTTGATGCACTGAACCTGCTGCTGCATCCATCAGACACTTTCAAATCACTGACACCTCTTCACAGAATTCGAAAAAGTTAACTGAAACCGAAAGGAAAAACCAATAATCAAGAAAGCAGGCAGACCTGAAGAAGACGCACCTCCCAAGCCACGGGCTTTTTGTACTGGAGTGAAACTTCAGAATATTTTAAATTCTCTTTTGGGTCCATTCAGAACGAAATACTTTTCAGTTTAGTCCCTCATTATTCAATTCACTAATTCCACCTCTCTCTCTCTCTTTCTCTCCTATTCCTTTGTCCCCGGGATCACCGCAAAACTTTTACCCTCATAATGCGTAAAATAATCGGCGCAACGGTCTTCAATCACATGGCGCCTCCAATCCGTTTTCAAAAAAGTTTTTTGAGGACTCGTGTGTCTCTTCTGTTCTGCCCCAGAACCCCCATTAAGTCTCTACCTGCCCTCCTTTTCAGATTCCTCCAAGTTAAATACAGAGTGACTGACTTTTAGTCTCTTTGAGTGAAAGTTGCAAAAGGGTCGATACTTTTTTTGGCTAAGATGGGGAATTGCTCACTCAAAGGGGATGCTGAAAGGGGCCTTCCCAGAGAGAGTGGCAACTTCCGGGTGCTCACCGATGATGGGGCAGTCGTCGAATTCCAGGGCCCCAAGATAGTCCAGGACGTGCTCGATCACTACCCTGGCTACGGCGTCTTCAGGCGGGGCCATGCGTCGTCACGGTTGCCTTGCGACGAACGTCTCACTGGCGGCCAAATGTATTATCTCCTTCCGCTTCAGAAGGAGCGAGGGCAAGCACGAGACATGGAGGTTGCATGTGTGGAGGCGAAAGAGGATGTTGGCCCTGCTGCTGGCACGGAGGGGAGATCTTTGGGCACCGGGTCAGATCTTGTGGAGAACTTCGCCGGGGGGCTAGGCCCGGCGATGGAGGTGCTGCCACGGGACGGGAATGGGATGTGGAAGGTGAAGCTGGTGATGGATACAAAGCAGCTGGAGGAGATACTGACTCAGCAGGTCAGTGTGGAGGCCCTGATAGAGCAGATGAGGATGGCCGCGAGTTCAGCTTCTCTCCCGCCGAAGAGAGTTAAGGGTACTTGGGGGGCGGGTTGGAAGCCAGCTCTTTCTAATGTGTTCAAAGCTGGTTTCGATGATGGAAAATGAAAGCAGGCGAATGGTTTTGGTTTGAGAGCCTGCTCTAGGGGGGAAGGATAAGGGAAGGTGTAGTGAGTGACTTTTTTAAGTATTTGTGTGAAATGGCATGATATGTCTGATTATCATGCGTGTATATACTAATCTTTAGCTTCACTTACCATTTCGATTTGTGGGTGGCAAAATTGTACTCGAGCAATCTGGATTCTGGCTTCATCTCCCTCTTAACTTTCGTTAGTTTCGACCCTGTCTTGCTCCAAAATCATGCACTATGTATGCAATATTGTTCCAAAGGACATATAATGGACCAACGTAATTTCTGATCATGATGGATGTATTTCACCACATAAATGACTCATCAATCAGATTGGGGGCTTCTGGCCAGAAATCACATTCACAGAATGCTAGTTTGAAAAAGGCGATGTTTCAGAAGATTTGACATTACAAATTCAGAGCAGCCACAAACATTAACCAAAATCACTGGAGGTTGAAAGAACACACGATAACGGACCACTTAATCGAAAGGATGTTAACAGATCCTGACTTCATATAATCTCGGCAGTTGCCAAGCTGATAAATCAGTCACATGCTGCATCATTATGATGTTACACGGTCATCCACTTGGAGTTTCATGTCATTAGCTGCTTTAGGGGAAATATGATTGTCAAAATATTAGACAGCACCATATGTATCAAGTTGATGTGAAATTTGACATCAAGGAAACAGCTAAACCCCAAGAAGCAGAGCTGGTTCAAATGGTGCCAATATATTCAAAGGAAATGAACTCTCACATGGCAGTTGACTCCATCTTCTTGACGGCTTTCTCTATAGCAGGTAAATTCTTTCTGAGGACAGACCATTGTTCCTCTGTCAAGCTTATGCCTGACATGCGACAAACAATAATAGTAAGTTTAATACCATGCATAGAAAGAAAACTATGAGGAGGACAGTTCTTCAATTCCAAACTTGCAAGCACTAAGAGATGATTGCGAGCATATGAGGACATGAGTTAGTGAGCTAATGGCAGAAAAAGCAAGTCAGAATGATCCAACCATATAAACTAATTAGATCGCATACTGTTACCATCTCTTGGAACCCATGTCTCCCATATAGGAGCTAGAAGCCATGAAGTTTAGATATCTATTAGACAGGAAATGGAAAAGCAGCTTTCTTTTTCAAACATAAATCACTCAACACCTCGGTCACTGTCTTAGCTTCGAGGGGTTGGAAACTTCATCTGTGAAGTGAAGGTTACGGTGAGTAGTGTAATGAGAATCTCTTTTGTTGCTTGATTCTACAAAGAAAATAATAAACAAGTGGTGCAACTTTTTTCATATGCGATACTGGTTCCCATGAAATCAAACTCCAAACTTCGTAATCATGTAATCTTTACTCTCCTGCCTACATGATATGCAAGGCTCCAACAAAGCACTATCCATCGTACAGGCGATAGAAGTGAGAATGACCAACGCTTGTTGCTAGAACATGATGCAAGACCAATACTTAAACATTGAAAAATAACTTGATCCTGCAAACAGAGGTAAGGAGCAAATATAGATGACAAGATATGGATGCTTCAGTGTCATCATCCCATCTCAACTGCACATCATAAAGATGACTTCTAGTGTCAAAAACTCACACGATAGCAGAGGTCTGGTTAACACCTTTAATTACATAGACTATCAACAATTTGAAGCAAATTACTACATTGCAGTAGTTACAATTAAGAAGCAGCAATCCAATTCAAAGGGTTTGGGTATCACTGATCCTCATCCCATTTTCCGAGTCAAATGATTCAAATACACTCTAGAGCAGATATGAGAGTTTCCGCCTTTACCAGTGAGCTAATTGTTCAATAGACTCGGTACCAGTTCCTTACACTCCTAGCTCCATATGTTATCGTCTCATTTTGGCATTGTTAAGATTTTGGAGGCAATTTAATATCTTTTCTGCCGTGTAATTCTTATTCCTTTTCAGATAGCACCGTGCTAATTACTTATGAACCCACTTGAATTCCAATCCGACAGGATATTGAGATTCACTGAAGATCCCTTCTGATGCAGCCATATTGAGAAGTCAAAGATCAACTCTAGTCTTTTCCCCTGAGTAGGCAATATAACTATTTACCTTGCAATGCTTGCGAAAAAGGGCAAAGTAGATACAAGCTAACAGGGGCAATCTCTAACACGTGAAGCAGAAGGAGGCGAATAGCTAGGAGTAAGAACTTACCTTTTGAAGTAGGGTATTCTTTGCCTCCTTTCTTGAAATACTCCCTAAGTGAGAGAAGGGGCTTGCCTCGGAACTCTTGCATCGTCACCTTTCTCTTTTCTGATAACTGCATTAAAAGAACCAAAAAGTATAAGCAATGATCAAAGCAAAACAAGCCACCGACCTTCTCACTTAAGCAAAATATGCTATCATATCACAGTTCTCCTCATTAAAACCGGAACAAAATCCATGGTATAACTCTAATAAACTTCACAAAGATTCCTTTTTCCTTCTCAAGCTGGGGGTGTCATTCGTTTAACCACAATTAGTGACCAACGACATCTGACTACATTGTCATTGACAACAATAAACCAAAATACATCAAGATGAATCACATAAGCACTTTCGTGAGGACAGTGAATAAGCTTCTTATTGGTGGAACAAGATCACATGTATACAAAAAACATATAAATCCTGAATGTGCAATATTTGATACCTCTCTCAAGCCGGATTACACCAAAGCTGCATGTGCGAAATTCACAAGTTGCAGTTCATTGTGATATCATCCAATCCAAAAGTTTTAACTTATAAGTAGAGACTACAGATAAGCAACCTTGATACTTTTGATAATCTGCATAAATTTCTATCTATAAAGTGGATCATATAAAACCCTAGGTAACCAGAATTCTTCTCAAACTCTGCAATTTATATCCCTCCACGCAGAACATATCCCAAATTCCTCGATCTCTTCTGAACCTTCCTCCTCCTCTGCTCTCCCGCACTTTGGGAGCAATAAAACAAAGAAACTCAACGACAGCAATCGCAAAAACAAAGCGAAAGAAGAAATGAGAAGCAGAATTAGGGGAAAAGAAGGACCTTGCAGATGATAAGATCACCATCCTCGGTATACTCCGCAGCCCCGCCAGACTCCTCCTCCTCCTCTTGCTCCTCCTCCCCTTCCCCTTCCTCTCCTACCGCATTCGCTCCTCGATCCTCCTCCTTCGCTTTCTGCTCTTCGAGAAAGGACTGCACGACCCGCCTCACGACCGGCTTGAACTTGGGCTGGGAGAGGTCCAGGCCGAGCCTCTCCGACGCTTGCTTCCGCACCTTATACTCGGTGGTCTCGTTCATATCCGATTGTTCCAGAACCTCGCGCACCGCGGTCGCTATCCTTCGCTCAACGTCGGAATCCATGGTTGCTCTTGCACTTCCCACTGAGCTGCCGAGAAAGAGAGAGAGAGAGGTGCGTGCTTTATCAATTCAAGGTACGAGGTGGAGTATTTACTTACCCAGTACGGAAATTTTAGGTGCCAATTGTATCAAACTATGGGGAGAAAAAAACTGTTCTTCTTTATTTAGCAAAGAAAATGGTATTCATATGACTGCATAGTGTGTACTTGTGGAAAGTTCGTTAAATTTTTGCAGATCACAAATCGAGAAAAGGAATTTCTGAGCCAATTAATTTTTTTTAATGGCCAAAAAGGTTGGGAGGAATCAAGAAAATTGTGCTGAGAAATACGACCCAAAAAAAGATGAGAATCTTAAATCACATCATAGTTCTTCTATAGCATCAAAAACTATTCTTCATCATTGAAAAGTTGTGGCGATGTTAAAGAGTCTAAATAGAAGAAAAAACAGGACCATCCTAAGATATTATATTTGTTTTTATAGATTTTGAGATGGTATACTTGTTGGTGCAACTTGAACTCGGCCAACCCACGAGAATTTTGCATAATCCAAATGGGAAAACAAACCAAAATCGAGAGTGAGAGATTATATGGAGACTTAAGGAAAATCAAGTGCTTTTGGTATATTTTTGAGATATATGAGAGTGTTCATTCTGTTGCTAGTTAAAGAAAGCTCTTGGCATCTTGCACTCCCTTTCAGAACGTCAGTGGCCTCAATGGTGAAGCAAACTGTCTTTTGACTTTGTTAACAATCATAACCAGTCAAGACTGATTTTGACATACCCTTGGCATCGGCCTTTACTGCTCAGTGGGACTACGCACCTTCTTCACTTTCCAATCCAAGACAACGCCATAATTCGCAAGAGCAAATGTCGTAACCCATGTAGAATCGACATTAACTTAAGTCAAATGTTCTATATAAGCTAAATAAATCGGGAACGACAGATGCCATCACAAGTCCGCACGAATAAAGATCAAAACAGCAGCGTAATGATAGAGCTACCGGCATTAGAATAATCAAACTGGAGCTGGAAGCACTGAATATATAAAGGCATGTAGGACATGCAGCTTAAAAGCACCATTGACGCGATCTGTGTATTTTCAACCCATATTTGGCATATCAATAGCTCTCATTTGATTCAAGCCACACTCGACCAGTAATGTTCATCCCTCAAATTGAATCTCATTGCTATCATGTATGTACTTTCATAGGTTGAGCAAGACTATACACAACAGAATGAGAAGAAAACACTGTAATATGGATGGGAAAGCAACACCAGCCTTCATGTACCAGACTCGCCCATAGAAAGGTTGGGGTGGGGGGGGGGGGGGGGATTCTGGAGTACCCCTCAGACAAAAACATGGATAATTTTTCCTTTTTTCAAATCCTTTCCTCCTACAGACTAGTTACCACTATTTCCCCAGCGACCACAATTATGATCTTCACTCTCAGCAACTGACTGCTTATCTGTTCATCCAAGAATGTTGAGGTGATCCAGGTCTCCATCAATGAGCATCACCGAGCTATGGTGGTGTACGACGTACCACCGTCCATTATGAAATTCAAAGACATTAGTCACGTTAAAAGGCCCGGTATCCATGTCAACAAAAGTTTTCATGGTGACCCAAGCCATGCCTGTCAGCACTCGGACACGAACGTCGCGGACCTGGAAGTCAACCCCTTGCTCCCAGTTAAATGCAAGCTGCCAACTTTGTATCACGGCATTATACCTGTAAAAAAGTGTCAGCCACTTCCAATTCTGTAATTTATGGGTTTACCACCCATACTAGAAAGGAGATGCAATCTAGGCTTGACTTTGGCCAAACATCTAGAAACTCACACAGAAGATAGAATGAACATCCACAAGTATAATCTTTATCAAGAAAAGGCACTAGATAAGAGATGACATCATTAAGCTCAAAACACAAAGGCTACCCTGATGTTATGAACTCAGATTGAGGTGCACAGCACAACCACGTAGTGCAATAGGTAGATCAAATGGAAGCCTGAGCAGTCATGGGAAGCAGACCAAAAAAGCTAGCAGCAGGGTCAAGTTATCAGACCAAGGTAAGTGAATGATGAAATGCCTTCTCCAAATGGAAAGACTGGGACTGATGCAGTGAACGAACTCAAGACACGACACAACTCACATACACAGGGAAAAAACACAACTTACAATAACAAGCATGCATGACTACAACTCACGTCTCTTTCACTAGTGAAAGCATTCATGAGGACTAATAAGAAGGTATCAACATTAACGAAAAAGAAAACAGAACAAAAGCATGTGTTTCAGAACAGCTACTTCCAATTATTGCTTTCAATATATTCATGAAAATATTTGAAAATAGCTTCCATGGTCTGCCTTGCTTCTTCTTGACTTTCTGGAATCAGACATCAGTTTTCTGAAAACTAAGTATGACAGAAGATTTAATCGATAATATCTAGCGGAAAGAAAAAGGAAAAGAATTTCCAAAGATGACATATCATCATACTCTGCCAGCAAAATAATATACAAAAATTTTAAACAGTTGTTTCTGACTGAATAATTACTACATAAGATACTTCACTATTCTTGCTCTATTTCTACATGATCAGATATCCATCATTCACAACATGACTTTATGGGCTATATTAACTGGTAGAGAGAGACACACAACCTTCATATCAACAGAGTACGTGCCAACTCTAAGACTCCACAAATCAAAGTATAAAACAAAATCTCAACACTCATTGGAATTCTGAAGACAAAGACAGGAATTAATACCCAGAAAATAGTTCCCCTGAAGCATGAATACACTTGACATAATCCGAATTGAGCCAAAGGCGGCTCATTGATTGAAGGGATCTCTCCTTAATGATGTTAAAGAATTCTGAATTAATATTCACAATAGCCCTTGTAGCCGCATAGTAGGCTTTCCACCCAATGGCGGGCATGACGCTATCTTGCTCCAGAGTAAAATCCTGAAGAACTAAATAGAAGGTATTAGTATTTTAGGAAAGCAGAGAAAAAGAATCATTTTTTGGAATTTCACTTTGGTAAATGAAAAAAGAAGAAGAAGCATAAATTGAGGTACTTTCCATCACAATTCAAAAACTAAAGATTGATATCAAGAACAGAGCAGGAGAATGAACGCTTCCTTTGCCACTACTCAGAACCTTCACACATCAAGTATGCAACACATCATATCATATCATTTAAACCCTTAACCCTAAATTCAAAATATAAGCAATTATCTAAAGTTTGAACAAGAAAGACAGGCATCTGTACAGTAAGAAAAAAATAACATATGGAAGTTCTACTGCAACAGATCAAACTAATAGGAATGTATGAGGCCATCTCATGCTGCTTTTATGGTTGAAACTTGGTTGAAAACATATCAACTAACTGAGATCACGGAGCAAAACTCTATCGATTATTTTACTTAATTTTGTCAAAATTAACAAGAAGATGAGCATATGAATGATATTAAAAGTAAGTGAAACCAATTGTACAAGCCACATGTGAGATACAATTGTACACATCACATCTCAGATTACCATTAAGAAGAACTAAAAGAATTATAGAATGACACAACAGCACATGGTGCAATGTCAATAAAAGACGGGCTATCTACTCACTAGAGAACATTGGAATGGTACATGCAGCGATGTTTACGTTAGGATATACACAATAGAATTTACTAAGGTAGCACAGGAGAAGAGAAAGGATCGGTCACAGCCCCTACCCAGGGAAACAAAAAGCGCTCCATCATACTAATACATCAATGCCTTCTCAAACTTGCAAAGCTGTGGCCGGGAAAGATGGAAAGACCAAGTGGATGCAGAATCCTTACTGTACTCCAACCACATATATCATGTTAAACAAAAGTAGATGCGCATGGATACGCTTGAATGTTTTGACATAAGTTAGAATGTACAGGTTTATCCCTAGTTTAATTCATACCAATAACTACAGCATTTTCTATAAAGAGGTGACACGATCGTTATCTCTTTTGAATGATAATTCTCTTGAGTAGCTAATTTTCCTCACTTTACATACTTCTCTAGTGTCATGAATTTTCTTGGGAATTTTCTTAATTTTGTAATAGCACCTACTAGAAAATTAAAACTCTTGATCACAGAATAACGTCCTTCCTCCCTAAGTCATAGAAGAAACCAAAGACCGCTGTAGTGGGAGCAAAACTAAAATATGATATCACATTTGATAGCTGACTCACGCAAATGATACCTTTCCTCCTAAATCAGTACTTCTCTAGTGCTTTCCGAGGAAAAAAAAATTCACAAGAAATAGCTATAAAATGTGGTATTATAGTTTAGTTGTACAACTACAGTGGTCATTGATTTCTTTCGTGACTTGGGGAGGAAGGGCTTTACTTTGTTATAAAAAATTGTCTAAAGTTCGGTAGACTTACTATGAAGTTAAGAAAATCCTTACGGAAATTTATGACATTTTAGAAGTATGTAAAGTTAGGACACTTAGTGATTTACAAGGAAAATTATCATCCTTGAGAGTTATCTATCAAATATGATATAATAGTTAAGTTTTCTATCATTTGGTAGGCGTTACTATGAATATAAGAAACTCCCTATGCAAATTTATGACATTAGATAGTACGTAAAGTTTAGAGAGTCATTTAGGAGGGAAGTTATCATTCGCGAGCGGTGACTATCAAATATGGTATCATAATTTAGTTTTGCTCCAAATACGACGATATTTGGTTTATTGAAGAGTAGGGAAAGTTTCTTAATTCATACTAACGCCTACCAAATCATAAAAAAATGGAAAGAAGCCCTTCCTCTCCAAGTCAAATAACACCTACCAAATGATTAAAAACTCCCAATGACGGAAAGAAGCCCTTCCTCCCCAAGTCTTGTAAAAAACCAAAAACTGCTGTAGTGGGAACTAAATTAAACTACTATACCATATTTGATAGCTATCTCTCATGAATGTTAATTTCCCTCCTAAATTACTAACTCTCCTAACTTAATGTAAGACTGCAGTATCATAAATTTCCTTAGGTAGTTTCAAAATTTCATAGTGACGCCTACCGAACCATTGAAAACTCCTAATAATGAAAAGAAAAGAAGCCCTTCCTCCCGAAGTCACAGAAGAAACCAAAAACCACTTTAGTAGGAGTAACACTAATGTCTCGTACCACATTGGTAGCTACCTCTCGTGAATGATACTTTTCCTTCTAAATCACTAACTCTCCTAACTTTACAAACTTTAATTTCAAAGTAACGCCTACCAGACCATCCCAAGTCATGGAGGAAACCAAAGTCCATAGCAATAAGAACAAAACTAAGCTATTGATAGCCATAGGAATGATAATTTTCCTCCTAAATCACTGATTCTCCTAATTTCACGTTCAGTGTAAAAAATTTCCTTAGGAAAATTTTTAATCTCATAGCAAAACCATAGAAAACTCTTGATAATGGAAAGAAACCATTTTTCTCCCCAAGCACACAGAAACCAAAGACATCCGTAGTGGGAGCAAAACTGAACTATTATACCTCATTTTCTAACACATGCTGCGCAGGATTATTGAGCAAATAAAGGGTACAAAGTCATTAATTCTTGGGGGGACTATGGCAATTTTCAACTCCTATGAGTAAACTTCATACTTTAGCTCCACTTGACAACTCTTCTTAGCTTCTATTTTTTTAGCAGCCACGTTCAGAAACCCAAGCAACGGCATGCTATAGAGAATCATCCATGGGCGAATACACATAAATCCAATTTCCAACATCAAATTCTATAAAGCATCCGCAAAGATGAACCAAAACCTCACCTTATGATACAGCGCTTTCCAGGCATTGTCATCATTGGCGGCCTTACGCATTAAGGAGTTAGTCATCGAAAGTCGGCACAAGCTTGGGTAATCGAGGTAACTCAGTGCGTGCGTCGTAATCTCTGGCACGAGCTGTTCCATCATTGAGGCGCCGCTCTGCCTCTCGGCCACCGCAGCCACCTCTGCTGCCCCACCTCCGTTCACGTACGTCGCTCCAACAGCCATCGGGGCGGAATCCGAACTCGGCACGCTCGAGCCGCAGGCGCACGTGCAGCCGCAGGTCTTCAAGCTCGCCGACCGCTTGGAGGGTCTCTTCGATCTCGAGGAGACGCCGGCGAGGAGGAGGAAGGCGAAGGCTAGGAGCAAGCATAGGGCGGTGGCGACGGCGGCTACGAAGTGCGGACCGGATGCGAGGTAATCGGTGGTGAAGCTAGGCTGTATCTCCATTCACAAGACATGAAAGCCGCAGAGAACATGAAAAAAAGAAAAGAAAAAACCCTAGACGGAGATTGTACGGCTCGAAATGATGAGTGCAGCGTCGCGAAACGCGAAAGGTCTTTGAGAGAGGAGAAGGAGGAGGAGGGTTTTTCTTGCTCCAGCGAGGGTTGGGGTTGAGTCGCCTAGCGAGATTCAAGCGGCGGATGACCGGAGTACGCCGGCGACGTCACGGAGGAAGGAGGAGGAAGAAGAGAGAGAGAGAGAGAGAGGGATCGGCGACATTAGAGAGCTCGACGAGCCGTAACTGACTTGGAAGACGAACCGGAGCGCGTGCCTGGCCTAGCTGTAAATTCCACCAACAACGAGGGTAATTCTGTCATTCCGCTTTCCTTTTTCCTTTTCTTTCTTTTTGCCTTTTCCATATCAATACTAGAGCGAAAAACGTGGCCGATAAAATAATTTATCAGTGCAAGAAATAAATATTTTTATCATTTTTGGCCCAAGGGGAAATGAAATAAAGTTGGCAACATTCGCCGGTTAGATGACAACATGACTCGTCTATTAAGGAATTATACTGAAAATTATACTCACATTCAATGAAATCCTCCGAAAAAGAAAAATTAATCTTATCGATACATCATAAAATTATACTCACATTCAATGAAATCCTGCGAAAAAGGAAAATTAATCTTATCGATACTATGTAGAAAAATTAAATCTCGAAAATTTCATTCGTGAAAATACTCTAACCCTCATGGAAACCCCAATAGAGTGCGAATAAATTCAAATTTATTTAAAACAACCTTTCGAGTGTAGGCAAGTTTCTATACTTTTATCGTTTATATTTTAAGATGGTGATAGTGACCGACATATTTAAGAAAATTTGACCTTAAGCTACCCGACCAAGTCATAAGATTACTTGGACTCGTTCTCCAAGAAATAGAGCAGCACTTGGTAAATCGAGCGTGACTTCCTTTAGAAGACTCCAAATAGCGCGAAGCTTAATCAATAAGAAGTTAGGCACACATAACTTTTCCACTCATGTTCCGTGAAGCTTAACAGATAAGAAATTAAACCAGAAAGCTTTCTCTAAAGATTAAAAAGAAAAGTGAGTTTGACAATTCGGACGACAGGTTTGAAGCAATTTGAAATTGACCATGGGAGCACCTGATGATCAATTTCATAGTTGATTCATAAGAGGTCTTTGGTTGAATGGGACTAGACCCGGGAAAATAAAATCAGTCAAAAAATCGAACGAAAAAAAATTAAATTTTGGATCAGGTTCTGAAAAATGTTTTACCAATGGCTCTTCACGAGTGCAAATTTCTAAGCTATAATTCTATACCCTCTCAAGTCCAAACAAAAAGAAATTTTCGATGAGCGAAGTCATGAGATATGTAGTTTCGCAGTACAAAATTAAATTGACGCGTTGACACCAGTGTGCCCTATGACTGACCTAGAAATCATGCATCAATGATATAAATGTCCATATCAATAATCAAGAAGTCACACGCCGAACGCACAAGGATTTTGGGTTTATAGGGTTCCATAATTTACACTTGATGTTAAAATTGATTTTTCCTAATCAATCTAGGCCTTTTTCCCATTTATCATGGTTTCTTTTCATTATGCTACTAAGCTCCACAAATTGAGCCATCTTCCCGAACCTTGTCTCTTGTGAATCCTTCATCGAATCAATTGCTCTATTTTACAATGCACGACAGCATTAATGACTAGTCATGCTATTCTCATGGAGTCAGAAGCTCATCAACACAGAAGCAAAAGGATTAGCAAAAGTTCCCCAGCAGAACCGTTCGTGAGAATGAAGGCTTGTAATTACACAGGAGCAAGAAGTTCCCAGTCATGCTATTGGTCATGGAGTAAGCAGCTCATCAACACAGAAGCAAAAGGAATAGCAAAAGTTCCCCAGCAGAACCGTTCGTGAGGATGAAGGTTTGTAATTACACAGGAGCAAGAAGTTCCCAGTCAAAGCTAAAAGAGGTCAGGTCCTAGCAGTAGAATAAGGGGATGCACATTGTCATGCTGCTGCTAACTAATATCAGGAGCCACCCTTGACTCGTGTGGACTGCCCTGTCAGGTCGAGAGGCTCGAAAGATTGTGGAAGGTCGTGTCGAAACAAGCTTGAGAAGCGCGCAGCAGAAGAAGAAAAAACTCACTGCCATCACGGCCAGCTCCTTGTTTTTCAGACTCGCCTGGTCTCTTGCGACCTTCTGGATGTCAGATCTGTAATACCATCAGCCAAAAATCAATGAAGTGAGAACCCTTTGATGGATAACATTCTGGAGACTCTGAAAAAACATGATCACAATATTGAGGAGATAGCGGATAATGCGGACGGGAAAGTTGGGAGAAAGAAGAGAGAAAGGAGAGAAAGGGAATAAAACAAAAGAACTCACAAGAAGGGGGAATTGATGCGGTAGAAGCTTTGGTGGAAGTAGGCGAGTATGGAAGGCAAAACAGTATTTCCGTTCACAGGGCACATGTACACACACAACGAAAAGCAGGATCTTAAACAGGCTTCTAATTCAATGAAAGAGGGAGATGTATTCCGCTTTGGAAAGGTGAACAATATTAATACTTCCAAAAAGATTGGATGCATACACCTATGATAGGCTGCACTTAAAAATCTTGAGATGATCTAGCAAGATTAAATGAGACAGTGTCTATGCAAGGGAGTAGTGAAAAGGCAAAGGGACTAGTCACAGTAGACGGCTCTATTCGGTCTAATGCCAGTTTTCTGTCCCAAACCCTCTATACGTTTCGCTGATGGCTAAAACAAAGCAAGTCAGAGAGGAAACTCGAGCAAAATTGACAAGAGGTCTAACCTCAAGAGGCTATTTTCTTTACCAATCACATCCACTTGGGACGAGACAGCAGACTTCCATGACACAAGATCACCATATCCCTTCTCCTGAGGGAAGCCATGTGTCAGACCAATAAGGTGATTCACAGAGAGATCTATAGAGAGAGTATTGAAGGGACTAAGTAGCAGATAGGCTATACCACAAGTTCCTTCCATTCCATGAGATCTCGAATCTCCAACTTTCTTTTCTCCACAAGGACCAACATTGTAGACACCTGTTTCTCGAGTTTGGGGAACATGTCCCCTTGCCGTCGGTTCAATTCTTTAATATACTCCTCCAGCACTGACAAGTTCTGCTCAAGAGACCGAACTTTCTGCATCAGGATTTTAAGAACAGTGTCACCAGGAATTCTGCCATTCAGCATTTGCCTCACTTCCTCAATGGGATCAGGAACCTTTCTTGTAACATCACGATCAGTCGCTTTATGAGCTTTTGCATTTTGTGCTTCATCAACAGCTTCCGTTGCCATAGAGGCTGTCTCAGCTGCATTTTGACTTCTATTGCTGCTATTAAGTTCCACAGGAACCGGCTCATGTCTTGGCAAGTGTGTTTCTGTCACAATAGGCTTTGCAGGATCGCCTTGAGAAGGTTCCATAGAAGGCACAAAGAGATCTTCAAGCATCCGCTCTATTGCATCGATTCCATACACCTCCATGACGCTTAGCGTGCAATAGAACTTCGATCCATAATGACTAAGCAAATTCAACTTCAAGTACCTCAACCACTTGGGCTCGGGCAGCTTAAAGGTTTGAATATGCTTCACGTTTTTGGCAACGAACTTGCCCAGCAGGGCCCATGTTTGTGTAGGGTAGCTCAAACTTCCAGACAACTCGAATTCCTTAAAATTGGAAGAGTAGTGCTCAAAGTTTGCGATTTTGACTGCATCAACCAGAGTTTCCTCTGCAAGCTCAATCACGACAAACTTCTCTTTAATAGAACAAGGGTTTCTCAAGTACTTGTTATGGTCTTTTCCGAGTATGTTGGTCGCTCCTTTTGCTTCTTTGTTTTGAGAAAGAACCTTGGCTCCCTTTGATGCAGATGCATAGTTATACTCGGTTCCATCTGCTTCAAGACGGTGTGTAATGTTGACAAGCCAAGTAGGTATTCCCAACACCTTTTCTTGCCTCCTCGAGTTTCGAAAATCATCAAAATTGAGATAAGAAGGCTGATAACTGCTCGAATTTGGCTGCTCTGTTTGATGTGCTTTTCTTCCTTCTGATTGTATTTTACACACTGGAGCAGCATAACCTAATAAGTGCCAAAGGACTTCTTCATTTACATTGATCTTCGGAAGAGGATGCACAAAATCTCTAAGTTCTCGAGGAACATTTGACCTGTCGCAGGCCCTACACCTCCTGGATGCTGAACTCAACTGATTTGTCCTGCTACCAGGGCCGGCGAAACATACATGTTCGTAAAGCTTACTGTCCTTGCAAATACCTGAAAAGGGCAAGCTTCAATTTAGCTAACTGCAGGCATATCCGATTAAACAACGATCGTGCCCCAAAAGGAGACAGCAGATTACCATAAATTTATTGACACTGCAATGTTCTTATGATGTTTCGGCCGAGTCCAGAAAGTTGGTTATTATAAGGATGAATTTATTTACACAAAAAAAAAAATTTTCCAAAAGGTCATCCTGCCTCAGAAGGGCCTCCAATTCACTAGTAACTATCACGACTGAACATCAGCAGGAAAGAGCAGACGAAATCTTGAGAACAAACGGGCATCAAAAATGGAAATCTGAATGCACTGTTAAAAGGTAAGATTCAAGGAAGAATTAGATAAATGGAAAAAAGAAAGCTTCTTCTTGCACTATCCCATTCAAAATTAGAAATAACTCATCTTGGCTCATTCCCATCAAACGGCACATGTACAGAACTGATTAAACTCAAGCAACGACGGCGGACACGAGTTAGATGCAACTCAACAAAAAGCACGGTTAAGAGAAAGAAGCGAGCTTTTATTACAGAAACCGGACAAATTCTTCACCTTCTCTCCCATGGCTCAGCCCGGGTCTCAAGCGGGAAAAGAAGACGAAGCACCAGACCCAGAAGATCAAATTTGTCGAGAAGAGCTGAGGGAGCCTCCTCCTTTTGCCGTTGAACCCGCATTCGCCACTTCCGCTCATTCGGGTCTCGTCGCCGCCGCGCTCGACGTGGCAGGACGTCATCATGGCTCATGGGGCGAGCGCCGGAGCGAGGGAATGACAGGGCGAGGAGAGTAATTGCGCATGTGGGTTCTCTGTTCTCTTCTGATCATCCGGATGGAAAGCAACAACAATCTTTTGGGATTTCCTCAGGAATAGGAGGAAGAATGACGAGCAATTCTTGGGTTCGTTCTTAGTGAATTAATGCGCATCTTCTTTTTGGTTGAGCTTTGTCGTTTGGTCGGTTCTTGTTTTTCGCCGTGTGACCCATGTGTCTATTTTAAATTTTTAAGGAGTGGGAATGCCATTCTAATGTTTTTCCTACTTAAAATAAGAGGCGAAACGACAGTCGACCAGGCAGATTATGTAGATTGGAATCAGCCATGAAGGGAATGCTCCAGTACATAAAAAATTTCACGAATTGGCATTTTTCTTTTATTATATCAAGCGTGTTTTCATAACAAGAAAACTTCAAGTTAATTCTTGTTCTTAATCATTTCATTCGAAACGATGTTTCTTTCCAATTATTTGGATTGCAAAAGGTTTTGGTCTTCAACTAGATAATACATCTCATTGACGGCAGCGAACAACAAATAGTGATGGGTGATTGATGGCGAAATTCGGTAACTTGGCCAATGCAATTAGTGTCAGAGTCCAACGGCTTGTAACTGTCCCTGACGCTCAATGGTAGTGGGGGCAATTGTAGCGTTCGATGGTGCAATTGAGTTTTTGATTGTTTTCTAGTTATCAAAAGATTGAGTGGATAACCAATTCTAACGATCGCTATTTAATTTTTTCTGAATCTTTTGAGGAATTATGTTCCACGTGGAATCCAAATCCGCACTATAGTTTTTCTCAAGGCGCGAGCATAGTGGAAATTAGAATCCTATTCATTGAGGAATCAGATTCTGCATATACAAATGACTTCCATTGCAAGTTTGCCGAACAGATATTTCTTAACTATAAATTAATCATAATTAACAAGAGTAACAATTAAGCATGCTTATAATTTTGGTTGATTGTTATTATTATTGTTTAGTCGATGACTATCTCGGCAATAATACATCCTAAGTGGCCAATGAAAGAAAAACTTATAGTTTCTGTACTATTTTTTCCCCATGCTACATGTCTCATGGTTGCCCTGAAAATGGAGTTGTTTCTATATCTAGAATTTAACTACCAATTAAGGCAACTGGACTCGGGTCGTGCTATGCGTAATTGATGCTCAAAAAGTCAAAACCATCCTAAATTGGGTACTTGCCTAATAAGCAACCTAATGGCACTCATTGACATGACCCTCGCATTAAATATACCTAAGAATTTTCATCGCATCAAATATAGTTAACTGCTAGTCATTGTTAAGAGTTCCCTTTTCTTTTTCCTACCTACTGGAAAATGACTAGAATACCGAACCGTGCAAGAACTATAAACCAGCAGATCGCTCACCTTCAAGACATATAGGACCTCATTGACAGTTGCTATTATCTCGCCAGCAACTACTTTCGTGCGCATCTTTGAGCAATCAATCTTAGCACCTCGCTAAGGATTCACGATGGGCGGTGCTTCCGAAGATGCATCTCAACCAGAATCACAAATTTTAACACCTTACATATCTCAAATTCTTAATATCAAACAATCGATATTCATTGGTTGCAGCGCGCAATGAGAACTCAGCTTCATGGGCGTAAAATCGGGTCATCCTCGTTTTCAGCCCTCCCTCCAACAACGGAAGAGCTGCCTTCACTGATAAGAATTTGACCCTCCTGATACATCATCCAGTTGTCTATATGTACAATGCCTGGACAACAACCATGCTAAGATAGAGACTAGTTGTGAAAATTTTCTAAGTTGGGCATGGAGTGATATTGAAATTGTGAAAAATTAAGGAAGATGAATGCAATCGCTATGATTGGTCAGTTTTTCCCCTCTGTTGAGATGCCTCGACGTATTGCTCCGCAAGTCTCTTTACCTTTTCGCCTTCTTTAATGAGGAAGCTGGCATTTTTGGCTTTGTGATGGTATTTCATAACCTTCTCTACAGATTTTGCCACCGCCCAACGATACTGTTCAACTGAGATTACACCGCTCTTGCACAATGGCCTTATGTGCTCCTTGATATATGCTTCCACCTGCGCAAAATCAAAATGACCGAATTTTGAACGAGAATTTCCCACATAAAATAAGGAAAATGGGAAGCACTCAACATGCTAAAAGTAACATCAGATTGATTTTCTTGCGGACCAAAATTTTTCTGCAATTGAAGATTTCTCTCTGTTTTTATATCACGGCAAATGAGAGAAGAGGGTCGAATACAAACTAACAGTCTTCTGAAGAAATAGGGATGGCTAACCGAAAACACTGTTGCTTTCTTATGTTGGTACAGCGAACCTCATTACAATGGGATGGTTTCCACAAATTGATACTCCAAATACTATTTTGGTTGTTCCCGAACCTTTAATCACCAGATGGAAACCTTGAACCTTATTTCACGCAAGTATGAGAATAAGAGGAACAAGACACATGAATCACATTAGGTACCAACCTTTCTCTTTATGGATTCGGCATCATCAGACCGCTGTTTGTCATGTTTCTCCCTGTCTTCTTGCTCAAATTTACTATCTTGAGAAACACTACTAGATCTTTTTCCACCGGAAGACTTGTCAAGTGTGATGACTCCAGCTGATTGTTCTACCTCCTGGCTTGGCCCGCAAGTGTTAATATCTCCAGGAACACCTATCCCTTTTTGAGATTCTGTATCAGTCAGATCACACTCCGTCCTGCCTACCCCCACAGAAAGTTTGTTCATTAAGGGATCTTTATCTGGACCACATGATTCTTCACATTCTCGTACTGAAGACTGCTCCCCAACAACATCACAAGGCAATTTGTGAGAATCACTAGGTTCACTGCCCACATCCTCCACAGGAGATGTTCTGATGCTCGCACATTCACAACGCTTGGACAAGGGAACCTCATAAGATTTGGAATAAAGAGCATGATCCAAATTTTCAGGATTTGAAGATGAAAAAACCTCTTTCATTTTAGATAAACCTTCTTCTTCTTCTTCTTCTGGTTGCTCAGAGACTTTCATTGAACCATTGCCAACATAATCTTTATCTCCCAGGTTATGCTCAAACTCACCATTAATATCTATTTCAGAATCACGACCCGCTTGGGTAACATTATCATGCACTTCTTCTCCAGCTTCTGCAGAGGGATCCATTTCCCCACCCAGGACTCCAATAGTAAGACTAGGAGTATTTGGAGGAGAATCTGATAGAAGACCAGCAGCTCTTAAAGCTACTTCAACCTCTGAGTCGGAGTATTCTTCTGTGTCTTGCTCAGGTTTTTCAGTAGAAACAGCTAATGGAGACAGGGGAGTGGGTTCAATTGCTCTAGAGGATTTGTCATTTTCCGTACAGTGCATTATCTCTTGAGAACATAGATTCAAATAGACAAGCTTACTGTTTGACCGATCTGCAAGTTCCCTTTCAATATTGATGGCATCTGCAACAGCCAACTCTGTCTCTGCAGTTCTACATATTGTTTGCAAATTTACATTTCTCAAGAAGTGCTCGGTTAAACGATACAACTGTTTCTGCAGAAACCATTTGTGAGATTCAAAAGCTGGACAACATCCCGAGTCATGTTTAAAAGTGTACAAATAACAAAAACTTATGACTATATCAAGAAAGCAATTTTGAACCACTTTGAACATTTGGCGATGAATGCATGCATCTCTCAAGCAATTCTTTCTCCGTTGGGGATGTAAGTTCTTCAAAAGTTGGATGTTACTTTTATCATATATCAAAGAAAAAAACTAAAATGATTAATCAGTAATAGTTGAATTTTACATTTTAAGAAGATAGCACATTATGTAACAGTCAAATAGAAATGTCTTTTTCTGGTTCCATTCCTTCAGTGGTTCACATAATCTTGAGGGAAGTTGAGCTCAAATTCTCACCATTGATCACAAGATCTCTTAAATATGACAGATCTCTAAATAGAAGACTCTCATAATAGGATGTAACTATCCAATATGGAACTGTTACTCTGTCCATCCTTGAATAGAGAGCGTCAAATTCTCTATATGTTTGAATCACATACGGTGGCAGAACCTTGAGCAAGGGCAAAAAGTCAGTGGCGCTGTGGTTTGGTCTAGGGATGAAGGTAAGAAAAATTTTCCAAATCCAAATCCATTCTCTTCTTATCCATATGTTCCACAGAAGAAAATTAAGAAAAAACAGAATCATCCATATGTTTATGTCTAGTTTGTCTATGAAGGCAGCATTAGGCAGTGCATACCTGTCTTACTGACTTAGGAACTTTGTTATGGCGAGTAGAAGCCAAGATTGGTCTCATGTCTTTTGGTAGTTGAGCCTGCCCAAGACAAAGAAATGACTCCATAATCAGTTGCAGCTATGCAAAGGCAGCACAACTTAAAGAAATCTCTAGAAGCTTGTACGCACCAACAGTGGGAAATTTCCTTTAAGTATCGGATCGTCTTCATGTTCATCAGAAGAAGCACCTTTACTAGCAGAAGCAGTTTTCCTAGCAAGAATCTCCAGGGCCCACTTTCTTTTATCCCTCTTCAAATCATCCGATTTACTAACCATGTCCTTCCCTCTGCCACAATTTGAACTATTCACCTGGGAAGCTGATGATTTTTCTGGGCTTCCAGCAGGTAATTTGGAAACTGGAGCATTGTGTTTTGAGCTTGGCACTTTAATACCATGTTTAGCAGAAGAACCTGAATTATATGTACCCTCATTAGATTCTGCAGATTCCGTGGCATGATCCACACTCTTCCTTTCAGGAATAATTTGCTCCTTTTTCTGCTCAGAATCGACATCGAGGTAAGAGAGGGGCTTTATGTTATCCTTTCGAGGTAACACAGAAGTATCTGCTAAATACAACCTAGAAAGGATAGAATCTGTAGAGGGCTGATCAGGCTCCTCCATCATCTCCAAATTAGTTGAATTCCCTCTAAGGAGACCAAGGACTGACTTCAGGGTCTCAATCTTTTCAGGCTTTGTTGTTCTCATGCAACGATACTTCCAAAATTCCACCTCACAATCACGGTCCCATGCACGTTTTCTTTTTCCATTAGATGTTCCATATATTTTCTTTGTCAAACTTTCACGTACTTTCCCCTTCTGCATCAGTGACTTCTTCGCCTTGACAGCCAAAGATGATAATTTTTTAACAGGTTCAACTCCAGGTCCAGCAATCACAGCTCTAAAGGCAGCAAGAAGTTTGGCATCACAAAGATTTTCCTCAAAATCTTTTGAGGATTTATTTTGAACAGCTTCTCTTATTTCTTTTCTTAATTTCTGGACCAAGGATGATGATTCATCGTCCTTACCAGCCGTTCTCATGATCTTCTTAATCCTCAAACCACCTGCATTTTCTCCTCTCACTGAAGGTTTATCTGTGGTAGAGGACTTTTGTCCCATTCCCATAACTATATTCATTATATCTGGAGGTGTTTCTTGATTATGACTTAACTTATCCGCTCCATCCAACAGGATGGTGCACTTTTTAGTATCATCAGGAACTAATGTGTCAGTCTGGTCCTCGAAGCAGCCAGCTTCAACCTTCTCTTCCACCCTCCCTTTCTTTGGGGCAACTTCAGTCTTTATCTCTGCTTTAGATTCCGCAGTATCACTGATCACAAGCATGGCAACACCAAGAAGATAGTGCCCAAAAATTACAGAAAAGCAACTTAAAGTTAGAATCCCCACTTCTCATGCCACAACGATGGTCTCTTATGTAATCATATCGATAACTGACACGCCCATGACAAGCAAAGTACCTAATCATGCATTCCTACAACTTTCTGATGGTGAGTTACCATAATACAGCTCCTCAAAGTCATAAAGCAGAACCACAACGGAAAATTTAAAATAAAACTTTGACTAAAGATAAACTGATCGGACTATTTATCCTCTTAAAGAAAATTTAAGTACAGATACATAAGGCTCTCACTATACCAGGAAAAAGGTTTTTCTTTATTAAATATCTGTGATATAATAATTAATTTGTCAGCATGTAACTGTGTTAGTGAATGGAACCATGACACATTACAAATAATGGAGAGTTGAATTGACAATTTAACTCTGAGAGAGAGAGAGAGAGAGAGAGAGAGAGAGATGGACACTGGACATGATTGAAAAATTATAAGCATCATAAGAAATTAAGCCCCAAGTGCCATCAACAACAATACATATAAATGTGGGAAATTACCAGGAATTTGTATACTTTTTCTTTGCACCAGTCTCTGTTACAGGAACTTTTTCAGCATCAGGTGCAGTATTATATGCTGAAACAGTAATATATGCTGAAACAAATCAATGATGAGAAACTCTAAAAACAATCCTCAGAAGCCCAAAGGAGACAATCTTTCCATACCGTCTAAGGCAGAATCTTCCATAAAAGTTGTCTGGGTAACATCTTGACTAGTTTGATTATTAGTCACATCCTCTGTTTCAATCTTTGTCCCATCAGTGTTTTGCCCTACAAGCAGAGAGAGAGGGAGAGGACATTGATTGTACTTCTACTTGTGAAGTTACCAGGTGAGAAAGAGACAATAAAAAGAACAAGTTGAGAACGGATGATAGACTCACATTCAGATGTCTTCATTCCAAGGTGAGATTCGCTAAACAACTTGTCCATAACATCTTGAGAGCCACTAGTACTCGGTTCATTAGCTACATTCTCATCATTATTAGGTTTCAATTCACTGAAAGCGAAGGAAGTGGGGGGCATAACCGAGAGGGTATCCTGTAATAAGGACAGGGCCACATTTTGTGTAGCTGATTCTGGATCTGTAGCTGTATTTGCCACTGTTTCACTTTCCTCCTTACTGATGTTGGCATCAGAAACTAACACCATGCTTTCCCCTTGTATGGCCTCATCAACTTTGATATTCAATGGACTCTCATTTGGCATTTCAATCTGCAGATCTCTTGGAACCATGGAAACTACTATTGCTGTCTCTCCAGCATCAGCAAAAGCTACAGACACCTTCCTAGACAAGGCATCCTCAACCACATAGTCACAACCCACATCTCCAGGGCACCACAAGTTGCCAGACTCTTGTAATGAAGCTACACTTGGAGCATTCTGCATTTGATGAGCCACACATCTGCAGATAAACCCCCATGAAATAGTAAATAAAAGTGCTGGAAGGAAAATAAGGTTTATATTGCAATTCGGTCAGCTATGTATAATAGGAATGCACTTTTAACATCTTCAAGGGTTGGAAGGATAGAATACAAAAGCAAGTCTAGTTTTTATCTAGAACACAAGCAAACCAGCACTTTCTATGGTCAAGAGTATACCGCCACGGTCCTTTATCTTTAAGAAGATGTTAAAACCATTCACTAACGTATGCTTCAGCCCAACAAGTTTCCAAGAGCATCCAAATTCTAAATAAAATTTCATAAACATGATATGAAACTTACAGTTCTTACCAAAGTATTCTGCCTGAATAATTCATTGTGAAATAGCCTCTAAAACTTTCTATTACTTAGCAAATAAACAAAAATATGGAAATATAAGATGAACACTAGGCAAAATTGTATTAAGTTGTCCCTTAGAACCAAATCCACCAGTGCAGAAGAAGCAAATTGACATATGCACTGTGATGGATGAGGTGAAAACAACTCTTGCACAAACCTGGGGCATAACCATGTATTCTCTGATGTGCCCTCGGGGTCAAATCCAACACAGGAAGCATGATACCTATGTTGATGCAAGTCGAAGATATAGTTAGTAACGGAAAATGTCATAAATCAAAGAAAAATGTGCTCTAAGAAAACAATGAAGAAACCAAACAGCAAGGGGGAAAGTCCAGAATTGATCGAACATGCATTTCAATTTCAAGAAGATGATCATTTGCTGTAAGGTGTTTCATACTTTAGAATTTTACTACACCTTCGACTACAACAGCTTCTAATCTGATTCTCTCTCTTCAGTTAATTAAGCATGTGCTATGAATAGCAAAGCATACATCATTTTCAAAATTAAGAGACCCTCAGCAAAAGCCAAATTGGATCTAATGTGTGTTAAATCCATTATAGAGAGAAGGGAGACCTCCCTATTAAACTGCATGAAGTTATGCAACTATCAGATAACCAATCTAGTTTAAGCATATGAGTATGACAATTGTATTTACACGAAAAACCAGTCAGGTTTATTTTCTTACCATATGTCACAAGAATCGCAAGCAATCGATGTATCCAGATATGAATCACCCTCAGCACTTGCTGATCCACTGCGGACTTTGCAGCCATCTCCATCCAAGCAGACAACTGCCTAGAAAAATGACATTTTCACAAGGATGGATTATGAGAAGATAAAAATGCAAACCAAAGATATTAAAGATGTGAAACTACAGTTTGTGACATTCTAAACAATCTCCATTGTGATATCTTTATATCGGGATCATGCTAATGCGAAAGGTCAAAGTCTTGGGCATGGTTGGAATCATTCAACTTCCTGAGAGGGAAGAGGAAGGTAGGACACAATCCCAAGACCCCTGGACCAGTATGGATGTATCAACACTAAGCCAATCCCTTTTTAAGATCTGCTACTCTATTTGTGACATACATAAATTGACCATGGAGGTGTAATTGTCCTCTTCAACAGGTTGATAAACATTAAGCCTATAAAGGAAGAAACAACGAGCCAAAATCATGATTTTATTCCACATAAAGAATAATTACATTTTCATCAATGTAGTATGATGGAAAAGACAGAGTATTATTCTTCCCTTCGATGCACCAATCATCTTCCCTGCATTATTAAAAAACAAAGAGACAAGAAAAATAGCACATTAGTTGTTGCTGCATAATCTTTGATTAAGAAAAGATTCCAAAGGATTAGCTCGAATTACATTCTTTCAATTTTATTAATACTCTAGTCATCAGCAACTCCAAAAATCTATCTTTCTCTAGTAGAAGAATGATGAATGATGAATTGAAAAACTGCAATTGTATGGAACCTTATAGTGACGAGCTAGGTTTACACGCAAATACTTGTGCAGAGAGAAGATACATTAAAGTACCTTGAGACTGGCTCTTCTTCAAACTTGCTGTTTCCAATAGTATCATATACCTTCAGGTTCAATTAAAGCAAGTATTTAATCTTATACTATTCACAATCTTTGAAAAAAAAAACCCCCAATGACTAACCAAATGTTTAAAAAAAAATGTTGACATGGAGAAAGTGCAATAGCATTAATTGGAAAAAAAGGCTATAGTCCAAGGATTCAGGGTTACTCACAGGAACACAAGTGATCAACTGAAATTCACTTTGGCAAAGCGGACAAAGGTTGGTGATGGTAGCCCAATTGTCAATACATGTAAAGCAGAACCTGAAAATCCAACAGATTCATCATGTCAAACAGAAAACAGTATAGCGTTGAAGAACATATTAAAAATGAAAGATGCTAAAAAATGAGCTCATTCCTATGTCCACATATATGAGTCAAAAAGTTAGTGTAACATACTAAGCAAGACGGCCGTACAGGCAATGCCACAGCGGAACAGCAACAGTTCTAGTTATTCTACCATGTTTGTTCCTTCCTTATCCAACCAAACAGGTTTATAAAGACGTTGAAGAGCATTGTGAAGAAGCATACCAGTGCTGGCAGCAGTCTAAGACCCCTCTGTCGACTATAAGATCCATGCAAAGCCCACATCTCTCACCCTCAAAATTAGCAGTGTCCTGCATGTCCAAAAAATTACAAAACTACTCAGTTTCAGAAACATCAAAGCAAGACAAGGCTAACCTCAATTGTTTACCAATATGAGCATGTCAAGCTGGAAACAAAGATTATGCAAAGTTCGTGTAATTGACAAGGATGATTCAAACACAAGTAGAATTAGATATACCAAGCCTTCGTTGACAAGTTCCTTTGTTAAGTTTTAGAGGGCAATGCAATAATCAACTTCACAAATAAAAGAAGAAATAAACATCACGCCTCATAGTCTCTTTGACCTTACAATCTCTACCGATCACCACTCTCAAGGCTATTTCAATTCCCAAACTTCATCCAGGACTAAATTTCCAAAGCCATGGTAATGAAGAACTCTTGAGAAAGTAAATTCCTCAGAGAAAAGCAGCATTTATTCTTCGAAAGATTCGACTTGCACAACATCGAGATTTGCACATTCCAAAAGAGATACTTATTGCCACCACCAGACTAAACCGTGAAGGAGCCCAGGAAAGACCATTTTCTCGACTCTACCCATTCTTCTCGGTAACGTTCACGCACCACAACCAAATAAGACCATCTATTCGGACCAAATCATGTCGCACGGATCAGCAAAACTTACGGTAACGAGGTCAGCTTCCAGAATCTCTTCGTCCGACATAGCTGGCGGGGCAAAATCCAGCTCCATATCGTCGAACAGCGGCATGACGGCAGGTAAAATCAATGTCCTGAAGGCTTGCGGATGATGCTGAGACAATCATTCGAATCGGGAAACGAGATTGAAGCGGAGAAAATTCATGGGAATTCAGCTCCAACAATGCTCCAAAGCCGACGAGAATTCGAAGCAAAAAATCTTGGAACTTGGGGAGAATCGCGAGGTTGAACCTTCAGAGAATTGCATCAGATGATCGCCGGAAGTGGAGATGGCAGTGGGAGAAAGAAGGACTGTGAAGGAGAAGATGGCTTGCGCGAAACAAATTTCCTCGCCTGAAAAGTGGGCCAAAGCGAAGGAGAAAAGTAACTCCTTTTCATTTTTCTTTAGTTTCCCTTTCTCAATACTTCTAGAAAAAAATTAACTATAACTTTCTCTTCGAAAATATCTTTAAAAAAATATTATTTCAAAATATCTTTATTTTTATTTTTTGAAGTTCTTTGAAATAAATAAGAGTTTATACAAGAATTCCGAGGAATCTAGAAAAAGCTAAAATGAAAAAGTAATTATCTCAGTTGATCTGTATTGCGTACTTTTCGTAATATAATCACTTTTATAATATGCATTGGAGAATAACTAAGATAAGTTATTTGAATATGCATACAAAATATGATATATTTTTGCACAGTTTTATGAATTTTATTACTTTTCATTTCTAAAATTGTGAAGAGAAAGTGTCGATAAAGCTTAGAAACTTGCTGGAAGAATTATCCAATCTTTTTTCATCCTTTTCCATTTTCGTGGACTCTCTCGACGTCTAAGAAGTGACAAATATTGAATTAAATGGAGGGAAATAAAAACTCAAATTAGTTGCAAAACTTCCCGAATTTATATTTTTGGTTTTGGTAGATGCTGTTGTTTGAGATTTGTACTGTTTTAGTAAGATTATTTTCTTGTAAGAATTGTTAATCACTTGATTGCATTGAGAAAATGTGAAGAAAAGGACTTCCCATTTGGTGATAAAGCGCCCATTGGAAACCGATTCTTTCTTAAAGTTCTAAATTAGATCTGACTTATGCTGCAAAATGGTGGGCTTAGCATCATGACAATTCCATACAGGGTTGGAAAATGATGAGAGGACTCCCTTGCTCTCTCCTATAAGCTAAAACCCCACCAATCATTTTCACACTGACGTTGCATTTTGGAATGTTGATGTCCACTTCAGGGATCGCCAGGGCAGTTTAACCTTTTCCCATTACTGGTGGACTAAACCGTGTCCTGAGTTCAGGAGCCAAAGTCAGCGGAAACCCCATATGAAATGCAGTTCTCTTTCCTGTTTTGACGCCAAAAAGAAAATGGGCCATAAAACTCAATCTGGCATCTCTCCGGGTCCAGATTACAATGATCAGCAGACAACACCTCCGCACAGGCAGAGCAAACAACTGCCAAACCAATGGCTCCTGGAAGTTCGATCGCGCCATCAGATACAAATGCATGTACAAACATGAAATAGTCCAATAATACCACCAATACTAACTATACATGTAAACTTTGGACTGCAGTTTCAGGTCACGTTTCCACCATTGGTGAATACCATGCGCCCTCTTGAACTCCAGCGGTGGATTTAAATTGATCGTTAGATTTGCAGATGGGATGAGGTGGAGAGGCTCTGCCTGCTTCCCCATCGCGCTCATGAACAACGACCCCAAAGAATGCTGAGTAGCCAACTTCTCAATAGCTCCTGCTCCAATCTCTTGCATATTCTTTCGGTGCTCGAAATAGCCAATGTATTCCGAGCAGACGTGGTCGGCCGCATTGACATAGAGTTGAGGGACCCAAGCGGACAATGCCGCAAAAGAATCAGCAGACTGATTCCTGAGTTGTGGAGCCTTCAAGGCTAATGTGAGTCCGGCTGTGATCACGCTGGTGGCGAAGCGAATACCATGCTTCACTTTTACATTCTTGATCTTCTCGATTGGGGCAGACACATAAGGCGGATTGAAGAGGA
Source organism: Melaleuca alternifolia (assembly GCA_019926035.1). NCBI lineage: Eukaryota > Viridiplantae > Streptophyta > Magnoliopsida > Myrtales > Myrtaceae > Melaleuca > Melaleuca alternifolia. The sequence continues at coordinate 554,952 of JAGKPW010000021.1, read as the reverse complement.
AAGACTCGAGAAATGATGCGGTTTTGGCCATGTTTTTTCCTGCTAGCAGAGCAATGGCAGACCCCAGGGAGTGGCCAGCTAACCAGACCCTAGAATCACCAGCAATTGCAACCATGTTTCGTACTGCCTGCATGGCAGTCTCAAAGCGAGAGGTGGAGTGAAGGCCATGCTGGATCAAGTGAAGATCCAGCATAATATCTTGAGAGACCGATTCTTTCTTGGCCATGGTGCCTCGGAAGGCAACCACGAAATGTGGTCCATCTGCTGAATGGTTACCTGAGGATGTTGGAGGCTTATACTCAAAGATGGCGCCGAAGATTGAAGAGTCAACATTATCCACTAGTCTGCGCAGCAATTGGAAATTGAAAAATTCCCACCAAGGAGGAGCAAGAGCCTCGGAACCTTCACGTTTCTCCTGGCGGTCCCGCTCTAAGATATAGACACCTTGAACCAAACAAGCAGCAACTGACCTCCGATAATGTGCACTATTCCTATGTTAGAAGTCCAAGGAATCTTATTTTCGTCAATATGTTGCCGATAAGAAACTCTGTAGCTAGACTAAGCTAAATATTCATATCATCATTTCACAAGAAAAGAAAATGAAACTTGAGATCCAAACATCGGATTTGAGAGAAGTTTAAAATGCCATATTTTTAAAGAAGCTTCTCATTTGGTGCAGAACGAAAAGTTGGCACTCCACACATGCTGCTTCAGTCAAAACTATGAACTGGACGTGTCCATGAACCAAGAGTATTACATGGCAACTCTGGAGGACATAGTTACTATATCTGGTGCCTGTGCGAACATATCAACACATAGCGATAACAGCCTATGCAATATAAAGGTCACACATCTAACAAAATACCTCCTTGTCGGCACAGTATCTAGCAATGAAGTGATTGGACATATGCGTCCCCCAGCTTAAATGAATTCCAAGGGGAGACAAGTGCCCATGGCACATTACAGAATATTGTCTGTTAAGAACACAAATTGAATACAGAAATAGATGGAAATTACACCATAGATGCACATTTTTAGTCGGTTTTTTTCTCTTATTATTAATCCAACTAGTCCATGTTAAGTTACAGAAAAGTTGAACAGCAAGAATAGTGCTTTTGCAAGTCTAAAAGTCCAGTATGACACAGTAATTAGCCATAGCCAAATAATTGAGACAAATGGCAATTTTGATAAGACATGAAGGAAATTTAAAAGCATCACTTTGGCCTTTTGTTCTATGAGGAAAGAGAATCTGAAGGTCTTACCAGTCAACGCAAGTAAGGTCCAAGGGGCCTGAAAGGTCAAAACTTTCCCTCTCAGAGACCATAATCCCGCAGCTTCATTTAAGAATTCCTTTTTGTATCCCTGACAGCTGCTCAGAATTAAACAGTCCATATGGCAGTTAGTATACGACAATGGCTAGTGCAGTGTGCATAACTGCACATCCCCATTTGCACTCGACTCACTTCACCATAATCAAATCTACGTACTATAAGGATCGGCTGTGTATTCTTTTTAACACATAAAACTATTTTGAGCTGCCTCATGAATTTTTAAGTTCCATCCAATTATTATGCATTGGGGACCTTTTTTTTCTTCAATAATCATTTGAAGTTCAGGGAGAAAAGAAATCTGCCGAGTCAGTAATAATTTGGACTGCCGAAGTATGAGCTTACAGGTCACTGTGTCTGGACCAGTAGATCCAGTCACTAAAAGAGTACCTACAAAGAGGCTTGGGAGGGAGTTGAGCTCGCCCAAATGATTCCGAATAATCCCCCTCTTCAGATTATGCCTTAACCTACATCCTATCAACGTGCACTTGTCCCAAAGAGATCCAGCAGATTATCGTGCAACAAAAATCTAAAAAGACACCGAGGAAGAATATCTTTTTGCAACTTTTAAGTCGTAACAAAATGCGCGACAGATTTGATTATGAAAGATGGTTACCATCCCCAAGCTATGATTCTTCTTGAAGAAAATTGAAAATACTCCAACGAGAGCACTTGCACTGGATTGTTCACAATGACATCCAATTCATTCCAAACAATCTCACAATCCATTGCAAATGGCAATGTGACAATAGATAGAATTCAATTAAATGGACAGAAATGGGTCATGAGGTGGACCAATTAAGCTTGAGTTTTTCTTACTTGGCTTAAGTTGATACAGGTTTTTTATTAGACACATCAGAATCCCTTTTCCAGATGGATTGCTGGGTTGCAGGTCAAACTGGATTTTGTTTAGCAATAATCATGTGTCCCGAGACATTCCCATTTTTCAACATTTGGAAATGTGGTTATGAACATTGGTCTAGTCCTTTTCATCTTGTACTATAGTGATAGCCAAGCAGGTAGAAAGAGATCCTGATGAAAAAGGCAGAATAGGATAAGCAAAATATTATGGCATCCGAATTCAAAACAAATCCAGCATACAAAATATCTTCTTCCATCAAAAGAAATACAAATCTCCTCATTGGCTTATAAAAACTTAAATTCAACCCAAAGTGTGCTCCTTATCATTTTCTTATTGTTGCTACATAAAACAAGCACAACGCACACCAGCAAACACATAGACAGAATTGAAAAAGATACGTGCGCACTCAAACAGGCACGCAAACACACACATGTTGTAAACACCGTCACGTGTGCGTTGGAAACTGATATGAATTTTGAGCAAATTACCAAACGCTTGACCTTTATAGCAGCTCACTAATAGAATTGCCTCATCTCTGAAGGGGGAAAAACATACGAAAACCTGACGTATTCACAATAATTCAATGAAAACACCCTAAAAAAGATTAACGAGGTTCTGCACAACCACTCCACTATCCGCCAGAGGGGAGGGAGAGAGAGAGAGAGAGAGAAGAGAGCGGAATTCCTCAACCTGCAGTGACATATGCAAAACCCCACAAAAGAAAAAAAGGCCCAACCGAACCTCATCCATTGCAATTACTTAACATCCACACCGTAATGAACCATCACGCCCATGGCATTTTGACAAAGTTCACTCCTTTCACTTTTTGACCTCAAAATCAATCATCAGGAATCGGAACTACAATGTCGCCATGGCAAAATCACAACCTCAACACGTACGCAAAGAGAAAGGGCTTCGCCGACACAAATGCAACCGAAATCAGAAAAACGAAAGCGTACCTCAAAGAATCACGCAGAGAACGGATCTGACGAGGTGCGATAAACAGTCACAGGGTAGATCCAGAACTCGGATTTGCTCGTCGCGGCAACCTTTGATCTTCGTCACGTCTCCGTCAAACGGAAGTTTCCGTACAAGGATGTTTTACCTACGAGAGAGCGAGAGGCAAGGATCTGAGAAAACGCGGTCGTTGGACGCGTCTCTGTCTCTGTGGGCAAGTCGTTGATCGCAACGGCCAAAATGGGGGCAGCACACGTTAACAATTTGAAAATTTCGTCCTAACAAAATTATGGTTATTTTTCGTTCAGATAATGATACAAATAATTTCTAAATTTTAGTTAAATAAAAAATCTGATTCTTAAATTTAGTTGATATAAATAATCCATAAAAAATTTAATTAAATATGCAATTTGATTCCCGAACTTCTAAAAATATCTAATATAATTCATGAATTTAAATTTAATGGAATGGCCAAATTGAATATTTTCCAAAAATCTAAAAATTAATTTGAATATTTACCAAAAATTTAAAGATCACATGAAACAAATTAAAAAGTCAACAATCAAAATGCATGTTAAATTAAATTTTATAGCTCATTTGTATTAATTTGAAAGTTCAAGAACCAAAGTATATATTTGACTAAAGTTAGAAAATTATTTGTGTCATTTTCCTTTTTCCAATCATCAAAAAATCAAAATTGCTTTTGGCTTTGGAACTATAGTTTCAGTTACAGTAGGAAATTATAAAAGCAACTTTGCTGCTTTTCTTGTTATTACCTATTTCTTTCTCGCGTCACTTGAGGTGTAGAAAGCGAAATCAACTCGAGCATCCAAAAAATGTCATTCATACAGAATAGGTTCTGCGATATCTGCTAGACCGGATTCGGCCATAATTGGTTCCTTCTTTTCTGGTTTACGTGAGTAACGTGGGTAGGTGGGGTCATTACGAATCCAATTGCCATTGCTTCACCGACTAATGATCTTTGCCACAATTGAACAATTCAGTCTTCTAGATGATACAGATTGACGTATCACTGAACGCATTACAGACGGAAAGGAAAACCGATACACGTATGTCGTCGTTCAGTGTGGAGAAAAGAATGTCTTCAGCGCCAGACCAACAGCCGAGTCGACCGGGTGCTCATTCTCCAACAGATATCCTCCATTAATGCGGCTGGCCCCAAGGACAGAAGTAGAACCAATCCCATATTAAATTTACTCACAGCGAAAAGGGACGCTTTGGAAGTCAGCGCCATGATATTTTTACTGAGACCAAGCAACTACGTCGACTTCGGCTTGAGCACTCCTGTACAACCCGAGTCTCTTTGAAAGGGCAGTACGTCGCTCCATGACTGCCGGGATCCTCATTCAATAACGAGGATAGACGCTTTTGCTGCAGAGGATTTTTAGTTTCAGGATAATAATGAATCGATGAAAAAGAACTTCACTGTAGATGGTCCCATTCTCACCTCCATTGTGCCAAGTTCAGTGAGGAAACGGTCGAGGAGGCTTCGTTTGGCCTCCCTCACTTGACAGTGCACAACGGATTTAGGAATGGAGTGGCGCAGGGTTGCACAGACCATATTGACGTAAGATAGAACTGTCGATCCCGTTTTACAATTTCATGAAAACTTCGACTATCGGTACCAGGTAACAGTTTCGCCATGAGAATGGAGAGAAAGGAACAACACATCTCACCTATCCGCCTGAGGTACGAATAATCGTATCGGTCAAATAGTGAATGTGTTGGATTCCCACCCTTCTCAACATCTTGAGGGAGCTTCCGGAAATAGTCAACGGTTAGGTAACTACATTCCATATCAACCAGCTTAAGTGTTGCTTTCCTGCTCTCTTCCCTCACTCTCTCGAGCGAATCACAAGCAGCATTAGTGACTTCCAATCTGAGACCAGGATATACTGCTTTAGCTCCTGAAGTGACGGAACATATTCCGAGTGTTAGCCAGATTGCATTTACATGCAGGTGGTTACTCCGGTTTTGATAAAGGTTTAGTGGTTAATGCCATTCGTACTTACTACAGAGAAATGGCAATAGAAATAATACTTTTGTTTGTAGAAAAGCAACAGTTGAAAATGAAGAAAAGCAACAGTTGAAAATGAAGTTATCATTCAATCTTCTAAAAGACAAGTAGAATTCGTTTTAGAGTGCAATGGAATAATCAACTTCACAAATAAAAGAATAAATAACCATCACTCCTCATAGTCGCCTTGACCTTACAATCTCTACCGGTCACCACTCTCAAGGCTATTCCAATTCTCAAACTGCGTCCAGAACTAAATTTCCAAAGCCATGGTAATGAAGAACTCTTGAGAAAGTAAATTCCTCAGAGAAAAGCAGCATTCATTCTCGAAAGATTCGACTTGCACAACATCGAGATTTGCACATTCCAAAAGAGATATTCATTGCCACCACCAGACCAAACCATGAAGCAACCCAGGAGAGACCATTTTCTCGACTCATACTATTGTTCTCGGTAAACGTTCACTCACCACAACCAAATGAGACCATCTATTCGGACCAAATATGTCGCACGAAGCAGCAAAATTACGGTAACGAGGTCAGCTTCGAGAATCTCTTCGTCCGACATATCTGGCGGAGCAAAATCCAGCTCCATATCGTCAAACAGCGGCATCACCGCAGGTAAAATCAATGTCCTGAAGGCTTGCGGATGATGCTGAGACAATCATTCGAATCGGGAAACGAGATTGAAGCGCAGTAAACTCATGGGAATTCAGCTCCAACAATCCTCCAAAACCGACGATAATTCGAAGCAAAAAAGCTTGGAACTTGGGAAGAATCGCGAGGTTGAACTTCAGAGAATTGCATCAGATGATTGCCGGAAGTGGAGATGGCAGTGGAAGAGAGAAGAAGGCCGTGATGGAGAAGATGGCTTGCGCAAAACAAATTTCGTCGCATGAAAAGGGAGCTAAAGGGAACAGGGGTGATCGGTTCTCAGTGACCGGACCATCCAAATAAGTTCCACTTTTGGGAATCGAGGATAAGACGGACACTTTTGGGCTGTCCCGATTCGGTCAATACAAGTTACTCACCCCTAAAAGCGAAAGAGAAAAGAAACTCATTTTTATTTTTCTTTAATTTCTCTTTCTCGATACTTAAAAAAATTAACTATAACTTTCTCTCTGAAAGTATTTTTAAAAATAATATCATTTCAAAATTAAAATACTATTAATGAAGTCCTTCGAATTAAATACGAGCATATACAATAATTCCAAAAAATTTAGAAAAATTTAAAATGAAAAAGTAATTATTTCACATGATTTATTATATACTTTTCGTAATATCACGACTTTCATAGTGTGCCTTAGAGAATGATTAAGATGAATATATAAGAATAGGCATACATAATATAACGTATTTTTGCACAGTTTTATGAATTTTATGACTTGTCACTCTCAAAATTGTAGAGAGAAAGTATGAGAAAATTTAGAAGTTGACTCGAAGAATTATCCACATTCCAAAATGATGACGAAGCTAGTGGAAACCCCATATGAAATGCAAGTTTTCTTCATAAAACTCAATCTGGCATCTCTCCAGGTCCAGATTACATGGATCAGCAGACAAACAACTCAGCACAGGCTGAGCAAACAGCTGCCTATCCAGTGGCTCGTGGAAGTTCGATCATGTCATCAGATCCGAATGCATGTACAAACGTGAGATAGTCCAATAAAACCACCAACACTAACTGTACATGTAATGTTCGGACTTCACTTTCAGGTCGCGTTGCCACCATTGGCTAATACTGTGCGCCCCTCTAAACCCGTCCGAGGGAGTTGAATTGATTGTTAGATTTGCAGATGGGATGACGTGGAGAGGAGTTGTCCACTTCCCTGTCACTGCGCTTCTGATCAGCGAGAGCGTAGACTGCTGAGTAGCCAACTTCTCGATATATCCTGCTCCGATCACTTCCATCTTGTTTCGTTGCTCGAAATAGCCAATGTATGCTGAGCAGATGGGATCATCCTTATGGACATACAGTTGAGGCAAACAAGGGGACAATGCCGCAAAAGAATCAGTGGATTGATTCCCGAGTTCTAATGCATTCATGGCAAGCATTGCTCCAAACTTTAAACTGTTTTTAACAAAGTGCAACGATGACTTCAAATTCTCGTTCTCGATCTCCTCGATTGGGGCAGATGGATAAGGTGGATTGAAGAGGAAAGACCTGAGAAACAATCCCGTTCTCCCCATATTCTTTACTGCCGATAGAGCAATGGCAGACCCCAGGGAGTGGCCAGCTAACCAGACCCTAGAAACACCAGCCTCTGCTATTTTTTGTACCGCCTCCACAGCAATTTTACAGCGAGGCTCTGAGGGGAGCTTTTGCAAGATTAATTTACCATTCAGCTTCATATCTTGATAGAATGACTCTGTCTTGAACAGGGTACCTCGGAATGCGACCACGAGATGTGGTCCATCTGCTGAGTGATTACCTGAGGATGTTGGAGGCTTATACTCAAAGATGGCGCCAAAGATTGAAGAATCAACAGTATCTACGAGTATGCGCTGCAATTGGAAATTGAAAAATTTCCACCAAAGAGGAGCAAGAGCCTTGGAACCTTCACGTTTTGCCTGGCGGTCCCGCTCTAAGTTATAGACACCTTGAATCAAAGAAGCAGCAACCGCCCTCTGATGATGTGCATTATTCCTATGTTTTAAGTCCAAGAGATGTTATTTTCATCAATATGTTTGCTGATAAGAAACTCTGTATCTAGACTAGGCTAAGTACATATATCGTCGTTTCATGCGAAAAGAAAAAGATATTCGAGATCCAAACATAAGATCTGAGAGTAGTTTAAAATGCCATATTTTCTAAGAAGCTTCTCATGCAGTCTAAACTTGGTGCAGAACGAAAAGTTGGCACTCCACACATGCTGGATATGTCTACAAACCAAGAGTATTACAAATCAACACTTAGCGTTAACAGCCTATGCAATATGAAGGTCACACATCTAACAAAATACCTCATTGTTGGCTTAGTATCTAGTAATGACGTAACCGGACAAATGCGTCCCCCAGCTTAAATGGATTCCAAGGGGAGACAAGCGCCCATGGTACATTACAGAAATTTCTCTGTTGAGAACACAAATTGAATACAGAAGTACATGGAAATTACACCATAGATGCACATTCTTAGTCGGTTTTCTTCTCTTACTATTATCCCAACTAGTCTATGTTAATTTACAGAAAAGTTGAACAGCTAGAACAGTGCTTATTTTTGCAAGTCTAAAAAGTCCAGTATCACACGATAATTAGCCATTGCCAAAAAACTGAGATAAAGATATATGGCAATTTTGATAAAGACATTATGGAAACTTGAAAGCATCACTTTGGCCTTTTGTCCCATGAGGAAAGAAAATCTGAAGGTCTTACCAGTTAACGCTAGAAAGGTACAGGGGGCCTGAATCGTAAAAACGTCTCCCCTCAGAGACCATAGTTCCACAGTTTCACTAAAGATTTCTTCTTTGTATCCCTTCTTTGTATCCCTAGCAGCTGCTCAGAATTAAATATTCCATATGGGAGTTAGTATATGACAATGTTTAGTGCATTGTTCATCACTGAACATACATTTGTACTCGACTCCTTTCACCATAATTAAATCTCTGTACTATGAGGATCAACTGTGTATTCTTTTTGACACATACGACTATTTTGAGCTGCCTCATGAAGTTCTAAGTTCCAACCGGTTATTATGCATTGGGGGCCTTCTTTTCTTCTATAATCATATGAAGTTCAGGAAGAAAATAAATCTGCTAAGACACTAATAATTTGGACTGCCGAAGTATGAGATTACAGGTCACTGCGTCCGGCCCAGTAGATCCAGTCACTAAAAGAGTAACTACAAGGAGGCTTGGGAGGGAGTTGAGTTGGTCCAAATGATTCTGAATAATCTTCCCTCCTCAGATTATGCCTTAATCTACATCCTGTCAACGTGCACGCGTCCCAAAGAGATAAAGCAGATTATTGTGCAACAAAAATTCGAAAAGACACTGAGGAAGAATATCTTTTTGCAACTTTTAAGTCGTTAACGGCTGCTATACCAAATAGGACAGAGCGACTTTTAAGTCGTGCAAAGTCGTTGCACGACTATACCAAATAGGACAAGAGAGACTTTTAAGTCGTTGCACGACTGCTATACCAAATAGGGAAAAGGCGAAAGTTCGACTCTATGAAATATCGTTACCATCCCCAAGCTATGATTCTTCATGAAGAAAATTAAAAAAACTACAGCGAGAGAACTTGCACAGGATTGTTCACAATGACATCCAATTCATTCAAACAATCTAACAATCCATATACACATGGCAATGTAACAATAGATAGAATTCAATTAAATGGACGGAAACTGGTCATCAGGTGGACCAATTAAGCTTGAGTTTTTCTAGCTTGGCTTAGGTTGATACAGATTTTTTTATTAGACACATCTGCATCCCTTTTCCAGATGGATTGCTGGGTCGCAGGTCAAACTGGATTTTGTTTAGCAAAAATCATGTGTCCCGAGATATTTCCTTTTTTAAACATACGGAAGGAGAAAGTGTTGTTCTGAACATTGGTCTTGTCCTTTTTATCTTGTAATATAGTGATAGTCAGCAGGTAGAAAGATATCCCATCAAAAAAGGCAGAATAGGATACGCAAAGTATTATCGCACTTAAATTCAAAACAAATCCAGCATACAAAAGAATCTTCTTCTATCAAAACCAGTACACATCTCCTCATTGGCTTATACAAACTTTTTTACTTTCAAATTCAACCAAAAGTGTGCTTTTTATCGTTTTCTTATTGTTGCCACATTAAACAAGCACAACGCACGCCCGAAAAGCACAGACAGAACTGACAAAGATACGTGCACACTCAAACGGGCATGCAAACACACGTATTGTGGCGTGTGCGCTGAAAACTATATGAATTTGATCAAAATTACCAAACGCCTGACCTTTATTGACCTTTATTGCAGCTCATTAATAGAATTGCCTCATCTCAAAAGGAGAAAAACCATACGCAAAACCAGACCTACTCACAATCATTTAATGAACACCCCCTGAAAAAGATCAACACAACTACTCCCACTCTCCGCCAGAGGAGAGAGAGAGAGAGAGAGAGAGAGAGAGAGCAATTGCTCAACCTTCAATGACAAGTGCAAAACCCCAGGAAAAAGAAGGCCTAACCGAACCTCGCCCATTGCAGTTCTTAAAATTTACACCATAATGAACCATCAGACCATGGCATTTTGACAAAGTTGACTCCTCGGAATCAATCATCAGGAGTCGAAACTACATTGTCGCCAAGGCAATATCACAACCTCAACACGTACGCAAAGAGAATGGGTTTAGCGGGCACAACTGTAAAACGAAATCAGAAAAGAAGAAAGCGTACCTCGAAGAATCACGGGGAAGAACGGATTGGAGGGGTGAGAAGCAGACACGGGATGGGTCAGAAATACGGATTTGCTTTTGGCCTTCATCACGATGGTCCAACGAGCCCCTTTTTATCCACGCGTCAGCGAGAGCGAAGTCACCTTTAGGCAGCGGCGTCAAGTCAAACGAGCATATCAGTTCGCTTAGCGGAAATTAGGAAATCATTTTCCAAAAAAATGATTATATTTATTTAAAATTAAAAAATAAATCAAAAAATACTTTTCTTTATTCCATAAAGAAAATATTTTTCAGACTTTCTTTATTACAGCAGCGTCAAGTCAAACGAGCATATCAATTCGAGCTCGTTTCGCTTCGCGAAAATTAGGAAGTCATCTTACAAGAAAATGACAGTATTTTTTTATATTCGTTTGAAATTTAAAAATAAATCGAAAAATACTTTTCTTTGTTCCGTAAAGAAAATATTTTTCAGACTTCCTTTGTTTAGGAAGCCACGAAGAATAAGGCTGGTCGTCTTACCAAAAAAAAAAAAGAATAGGGCTGGTCGGCTGGGAAGGGGGAAAGAGAGGAGAGAGGGAGAGAGAAGAGAGAGAGAGAGAGGAATTTGGTTGGGTAGGGGAAAAAGAGGAGAGAGAAGAGAGAGCCTTTTACAGATATTGGAAAATGCTTTCCTTCATTTTTAGAAGGACATTATTCATTGATTGGAAAATATTTTCCTTGACAAATTATTTTCCGCCCCCCGAACACCACAATTTCCGAAAAATATTTTCCGAAAAAGTATTTTCCGTGAAACGAACGGAGGCTTAGTTAAAAATAATCCAATTCACATTGACCCATTTTCATACTATGCAATTTTAGCGACTCATACCCGACCTAATATTTATTATTAAAACACTTTCATATTTAACTAAGTTCAAGAAAATTTACTTCATGATTTTTTTTAAATTCATTGTTAAAATAATTCTATACAATACGATTTATTTAATAATTTTTCTAATTGTTTTTCATAATTTTAGTTATTTTTATTTTACAATATATATATTTTTATTTTTATTTCTTTTTTTCCCTTATAATTACTAGAGTCTAGTGAACTCAACCCTCGCCTCTTAGCCGAAAACCAACTTAGAAAGAGGGAAAATGAGAAAGAAATGAAAGAAAAAAAAGGTACAAAGGGAAAATAAAAATATCAAAAGTAAAAAATTAGAATATTAGAATTTTCATAGTCTAAAAATGACTTGCTAATAACATTTAAAATAATTTGTTAATAACACTTAAATTTAATTAGGTAACCCATTTATAACCAATTTACAACACACATTTAAGATCCATTTAACCTTTTAAGCTAACACATTTATGACCAACATTATTCAATATGAATTAAAATATGAGATTTCGACTCATTTCCCGCTTCCGACACACTTTTCGAGGCTTAATTGTGCAAATTTACAGGTTTAGTTTGTGACCCGTTGGCCTCATGAACCCCCCGAACTAAATGGTAAAATTTCGTTGCGGGCGATTTTGGAATTTCGGAGATCGCGTTTTGGTCCATCGAAAATTAGTTACTTGTGTTTTTGCCCTAAAAATCATGAAAAAGAGGTCTATGGAACTTTTAATGATTTTTGGGTTTTTTTAAATATTTTTAAATAACTTTTAATTATATTGATTATTTATTTTCGTCAATGGTTGACCGTTGACCGTTGACCGGCCTTCATCAGCCCACGGGCGAGACCACCTTCTTCTTCCTCCTCATTTCTTTTCTTTTCTCCTTTGGGGCATTTCACCAAACACGTACATAATCCAAGAGGTGTCGATTTTTTTGCATTCAAATAATTGTCCAATGCATTTAATCAAGCAGATCATCATCGATATTCATATCAAGTTAAAATAGATGGTCTCACATTTGATGTAAAATTTAATCATGCAATTCAACTAACTCAAATCATTCCAATAATTCAATCGTCAAAACATGCATCGCGCATATCTAAGCAAAGAAAGCTCAATAAGAAATGCAATCAGGCTAAGAAGTATCGAGGAATCAACACTTAATTGTCCAGTGTTGTCCAGCCAGGGCAACTTCCTTGATTTTTTCCAAAAAAAATTGATGTTAATTAATTAACACTAGGCCTATTCCAATGCTATGATTTGATTTTTAGGACAAGGTTGGCCTTCATCTGCTCAAACCGGCCCACAAATAAACCAGCAACATGACAGTTCCTTTTGTACACTATAACAAAAAAGTTCCAGCAGAATATAAACTCATATTGGTCAAGAGAAAGCACGAACAAAGGCAACCCGTAGAATCTTGAATTTCTCTTATTATATACAGATCAAATTACTGAAATTAAGCCCTTTCACTCTTGCAAACCCACTCAAAAACGTGTCACATCCTCGAAGAAAGCAATTCCTATTTTTCTCAGTCCACCTTCCACTAAGAGCAAACCAGAACCACGTAGCCGGAAGTTTAATATGTTTTCTCTATGCTTTATTGTCCTTCTTTTTGTTTTACCAAACAGACACAGTGGAAGAATGATCACCAACAGCAAAAGACTCAATGCCCCCATCGACTCAATGCCCCCATCATGTTTGTTTGTGTCAATGAGAGAGATTAACACGAGTTATCGAGCAAATATTCTTATGGCAAAAACAGGAGAAGATGATGAGATAAAAGTTTGGAGGTAGGCAGCAAGAAGAATAAACAGATGGAGCACACAATCCAAAGGAAACGGACGTACGATCCGAAAAAAAAAAAAAAAACAAGATCAACACCAAATGACTTAGGCAATTGCAAGAATCCAAGAGAATGCAAATCAGCGGCGACGCCTCCACAGTATGAAATGAAACATATATAAACAGGTAAGAAAAATGATAATAATAATAATAAATCTGAACTTGTCCCAGAGGTCTCCACAAGCAACCTACGAGCACCGCGGGGGGCTGAAGTTCGCACGGGATGGTTGTCCGCCAACTCCGGTGTGGCGTGCCCCGAGACTGGACGAAAGAGGGCACGAAAGAAAGCCAAACAAGGTGGTCAGTCGGCACTCACCTGGTTCTGAACGAGTCGACGTTGGATCAGTGAATGGGGCTCGGTCTCAGCTCCTCGCTCTTGGTCTTGCTTGTTTGGCTCTCCCTGCTCGTTCTTCTTCCTCTCCCTCTCCCTCTTGGTCTTGTTCTTTTTCACTCTTTTTTTCCCCTCAGATCCCCTTCTCTTTTCCATTTTTCAACCCTCTTTTCTCTCTGACCGAGCCCCCCGGGAGCTTTTGTTGTTCATTCACTGACCACGAGGAAAAGAGAGAAGAGCTTTCAGCGATGGTCGTTTGAATTCCATCAACTTCGTCATCCGCGTCGCCTTCTTCGGGTCTTTACTTCTGGGCAGTAGTAAGCATCCTCCGACGAGAAGGAAGGATCTAATATTTTTTGGGTTCGTGACCCTTTTTTGCCATCTTTTTCGGGGGAGCTGAAGTCCCATGCGTCCTCCCCTTTTTCTTGTTAACCTTCTCGTCTTCTTCGTTCTTCTTTTTTGTTTTTGTTTTTTTTTTTCCACCTTCGCCTTCCCTCCCTTCGCCTTCCTTTTCTTTTCTTCTCTGGTTTTTCTTTTTTGACCAAAGACCTCCTCTTCTCTTTTTGACTTTGCGTGTGCCCGTCCTTCCCTGCTGCTCCCCCTGCTTCCCGTCCCCTCCTTCCTTATCTTCTATCCTGTGTCAGTCTTCCCCCCGCCGAGATCCTTGAGCTTGGGAACGTCGCGCGCGTGGTGAGACTGCCCGGAGCGTGTCCTGAGCCGTGGAGAGAAAAGAAAGAGAAATGGGGCTGCGAATTGGGCCCGTGCGAGGAGCTGGGCCGCGGAAAGAACCTCGGGCTGGGGGGAAAGAAGTGAGTAGAGAGAGAGAGAGAGTCGCGCGGCCCTGAGGCGCGGGTCTGCGCGCGGGCCTGGGTTGTTCTGGCCGAAATAACTTATTATTTGATTATTATTTTTTAAAAAGAAAAATAAAGGAAACTATTTCTAATTAATGATAATTTTATCAAAAACTAAATCAAAAGCGAATTACCATGTTGGCAAAAATTAGGTGTCAACAGATATGAGAAAACACCTTTGTTTGATGTGTCGTCGGGGGCAAATCGTTGATTGCAATGGCCAAAAAGAACACGTTATAACTTGGAAAATGTTGTCCTAAGATATTATGGTTATTTTTCATTGGGATAATGACACAAATAACTTTAGAATTCTGTCCAAATATGTAATATAATCCTTGCGTTTTCAATTTAACACAAATGAATTTTAAATTAGTCTGATATGCAATATGATCTATAAATTTTTAATCTGTTCAATGTGATACTTGAACTTTTAAAAATATTCAATATGATCTCCAAACTTAAATTTAATATAAATACCATATTGAATATTCTTAGATAATCCATGAACTAATTTGAATATTTGCTACAAATTTTGAAACCATATTAAATAAATTGAAAATTCATATATCAAATTGTATGTTAGGTTAAAATTTAAGGACTATTCATACTAATTTAAAAATTCACAAACCAAATTATATGTTTAATGAAAGTTTAAAAACGAGTTACGTAAATTTCTCTTTTTCAATATAAAAAACAGGGTAAATGCTGATTGGTTTTGGAACTATATTTTCAGTCACATTAGGAAACCATAAGGGCAACTTTGCAGCTTTTCCCGTCATTTCCTATTTCTTTCTCGCGTAACTTGAGGTGTAGAGAGCGAAATCAACTCGAGCATCCAAAAATTGTCATTCATACAGAATTGGTTCCGCAATATTTTCTAGACCGGATTAGGTCATAATTGGTTCCTTATTTTCTCGTTTATGCGAGTAACGTGGGTACCGGATGGGTCATTACGAATCCAATTGCCAATGCTTCACCGACTAATGATCATTGCCACAATCGAACAATTCAGTCTTTTAGATGATACAGATTGACGTATCACTGCACGCATTACGGATGGAAGGAAAACAGATACATGTATGTCGTCAATTCAGTGTGGAGAAAAAAATGTCTTCGGCGCCAGACCAACAGCCACGTCGACCGGGTGCTCATTCTTCAACAGATATCCTCCATTAACGTGATTGGCCCCGACGACAGAAGTAGAATCGATCCCATATTAAATTACTCACGGCCAAAAGGGAAGCTTTAGAAGCGAGCGCTATGATATGTTTTACTTGGACCAAGCAACTGCGTCGACTTCGGCTTGAGCACTCCTGTACAACTCGAGTCTCTTTGAAAGGGCAGTGCGTCGCTCCATGACTGCCGGATCCTCATTCAATAATGAAGATAGACGCTTTGGCTGCAGAGGATTTTTAGTTTCAGTATAATGATGAATCGATGAAAAAGAACATCAGTAGAGATGGTCCCATTCTCATTCTCACCTCCATAGCACCAAGTTCAGTGAAGAACTTGTCGAGGAGGCTTCGTTTGGCCTCCCTCACTTGACCGTGCACGATGGATTTAGGAATGGAGTGGCGCAGGGTTGCACAGACCATATTGACGTAAGATAGAACGGTCGATCCTGTTTTACAATTTCGTGAAAAAAGGAACTTCAACAATCAGTACCAGGTAATAGTTTCGCCATGAGAATGGACAAATGGGAACAACACATCTCACCTATCCGCCTGAGGTACGAATCATTGTATCTGTCAAATAGTGAATGTGTTGGATTCCCACCCTTCTCAACATCTTGAGGGAGCTTCCGGAAATAGTCAACGGTTAGGTAACTACATTCCATATCAACCAGCTTAAGTGTTGCTTTCTTGCTCTCTTCCCTCATTCTCTCAAGCGAATCACAAGCAGCATTAGTGACTTCCACTCTGAGACCAGGGTACTGCTTTAGCTCCTGAAGTTACGGAACATATACTGAGTGTTAGCTAGGTTGCATGTGCATACAGGTGGTTACTCCGGTTTTGATAAAGGTTAAGTGGTTAATGCGATGCGTCCTAACTAAAGAGAAATAGCAATGGCAATAATAATTTTGTTCTAAAAAAGCAAGAGTTGAAAATGAAGTTATCATTCAATCTTCTAAAACAACAGGATGCCCGAGATGCAAATTAAATTCAGTATTTAAGAGACTGATAAATAGGAACCAGAAATTATTAGAACAACCTGGGATCTACTCGGAAAGCAAACACCATCCAACTTCAAATGCAGTTCTCACGAAGTTGCTTCATATGCCAAATTCTATCATCTTTCTCATCTTAAGCTCGAAAATTGAAGGTTTTAAATTCAAAGAAATCAACATATATGCTCCTAGTTGCATCTCATCCGTAGGAACTACTCCAAAGAAAGAACCTCATAGAACATACTCCTAAAAAATTACAGCCCAAAATATTTAAGGTGTTCGCGGTCCAACTTGAATTGTGATTGGTCTCCATTAAGAATGTATAAAACAGTGGCAGGTTCTATGATAATGCATACCCTTCAGAAGGAATACCTCATATAAGTAATTGAGTCCATCGAAATCCGGTTTTTATAAAATGAAACGCTATCTTTACTGCTCAATACTAAGAATGCATCAAAATTGGATAATGCTGTGTTGTCCTCAATTTTAGCAAAGTTCTCTTTTTCCTCTGACGTCCTATAACACCCCCAAGTCCAATAAAGGTTAACAAGTCCAAAATGATACTGGAGTCAAAGATTCATCCAAATTGGTCCATTGTCAAGTATTATCTAGCCCCCATGAATCCAGCTTTAGTTATATTATTCAGCGTATCAATTCTTCACAATAGGACATTCAACAATTGAATGCTCATGTGCAATAACATGCTGTATTTGTCTTTTGGGATCAAGACCACAGAAAGGGGCAGCAGTTCTTTATGTAAGCTTTCATGCACTAGGTCCTTCAGTAGAAACTTATAAGAAGTATAGTTCAGTAGAAGATGTACCAGTGTTTCGCTAATAGCCTTGTGCACTAGGTCCTTCAGTAGAGCATGAACCTGCAGTAAAGCAAAGACGACAATATTCAGTTTTTATAGTTTGGCAGAAAGAAGAATATTCCGTAGTCACAGTGAACACTAGTAACACCCATAAGCATATCCATATCACAAATTCTCATAAGCAAATACTGTAATAAAGCTTCAAGGAAAAAGGACATCACAAGTGTCATAACTTTCGTACAACTCTCACTCGAATGTCACATCAGATTTCCGGCACTAGGATAAAAATTTTCAAAGAGTTATGGCACTCAAGCAATCATTGAAAAGTTAAGGTACTCAAGTGATCATTCTTTAGAAGTCAGCCATCAAGTGAGTGCCATACAAAAAATATGACATTCATGGTGATCTTATCCCAAGCTTTTTGTTTTTCTCTTGTGAAACTTGAAAATATATAGTGAATTACTCGGAAATCCCAAAAAGTGAAGCTGTTTAATCCGATGACAGAGATAGGACTGTGGTGTTAGAAGGAAACAGGCACACTGAAATAAGGTAGATCTGCCATGTGGATTTTCTGATACTCCAACAATTCTATCCAAGTTTCTGATTCCCCATCATAAAATCATGTACAAATAATTCTAATGAACAATGAACCATGTCAAGTTTTGCACTGAAAGGAAACCGATGGGATCAACCTTATCCACATTTTGATCACAAGACAAACCAACCAAGACTAGCGTATGCATTTCCATATCAAATACTTTATGTAATCTTCTAGGTGTTACAGCATACCGCATCAACAGCGGCCTCAGCAGGACCTCTAATAGTTATTAAAGAAGACTCGATCAGACGGCGATATCCTTGTTCAGGAGCTATTAAATGAGGTTGGTATCCATCAGCTTCTGTAATGAGCTTCTTAATGTTTTCCATGGAAAGTTGTTTGTCAAATTGCAGCCTCTTAAGAGCAGCAGGGAGCTGATTATCAAAAACATTATAAATCTTATCACCTCCAGGGCGCCTGCGCACAAAAATAACATCAATCCTTACTTCCTTCATAACATATATGCATAATAAGAAGGTGGTCCAGACAAGAAGAATGAAATGGAACACATACACGCCATCTAGATGCTCCTTGTAAATTTGATCAAAAAGACGACATATCTCCATGATTGAATATAACTTTCCCTGCAATTCAGTGAAATATTCATGATAATCTTTCTTACAGCATGTGAATCAAAGGGGTACAGTCATGCTATCAATATTCTTTCCCTGCAGAGTGAGAATTCCAACCCCCAAAATGAAATAATGTAAAGCTAGCAACAAAATTGTTTGTCCTCATAAAGAGAACGAGCAGAACACAACTGATAAAATAAGCTAGCATGGGAAATAATTAAGACACATACTCCTGCATCTGCAGCTATAGGCTTGCCAAGACGATTCAATTCACTCTCAAGCTCAGCAATTGTTTTGTTAATAAGGGACTGGATGCCCGGTATTTTGGCCTTGATTACAGTCTCCAATTGCTGCAATGAACATGATAGAATTAGCAGATGAAGTTGAAAGTATGATTGCACAAAGAAAATATCACAATTTTCCAACCTTCGAAAGCATCTTTGCTAAATGCTCAGAACCCATTCTATGTGCAAGATGCCTGTACTCAGGAGTAGTAGAGAAATATTCACGCTCTCTGCGGCGAGCAGCAATCATGTCAACATTCTTGTTTATATCAGCTTGGGATCGATTTACTACTCCAATCCAAGGAAACTTAAGCCGATATGCTTTCCCCTCTAGTATCTATAAAGCCAAAGAATACCAACCTCAGTAGTTAGAATGCATCAAATGAGGTTCTCGTAATTGCAATAAAAGCACCTAATATAAGTGTCAACATAATAGAGATCTTAAAGCATGAGGACAGTTACAAATGTTTCAACACTAATCAAAAGATGTCCATGCAACTTATCAGGCTCTGCCTAGTCCTGACTCCTGACCGCACTCAGACCAGGATTTTCTTGATGCAATGAAAACTTAATGCAGGGAACCCAAAATATTCGCCATTCAGAGTAATTAATAGAAATCATTATCTTTCTACAGAAAAAGATACAATTAAACTTACATCAACAGCATCTGTTCCCTTATCCATTAGATCAATCTTTGTCAAGACTCCATATGTTCTCTCCCCTATGAAAATCATCGAAGTAACTTAGTTACTTGAAAAAAAAAAATGCATGGAGATGTAGGTAGAATGCTGCAAAGATAGGAACTTCACATGTGCACAACCCTGCAAGAGTAAAATTTTAGGAGATCTAACAGAGAGACAGATATGGAAAGCACCCATGGTATTCTCTTAAAAAGTCCAAGGACAGACACAAACATGAAAATTCAACCATGGAGTAAAGGAAAATTGTGCAGGGAAAGACCAAAATAGAAATGCTACCTGTAGGATCTACTTCACGACAGATCTTAATTGCATCAGATGTAGCAAGATCTTGATTTGCAGGAGAAATTGCAAGAATTAAACAATTAGGCTGCATAAAGAATCAAGAACTAGTAAGATCTTTATCGTCACCTTTGGATAGTTACGAAGGTGGTCATCATGAGTGCGAAAGTCTATGCCTATCTTGGGAGGCAATAATTTAAATGTACAATCATTGGAATCTTGAGGTAACAGATATTTCACTCAAGAGCAAAAGTCATAGTTATACCTATAACTTGAATAAAGTAGGAATCTAAACATTATGAGGCTGAGGGGCCAAAGATTTCTTTCAAATACCAAGGGGCCCTTTTAACACTCAACCAACGTGAAAACTTAATAGGTGCTGCAAAATCTAAGCATCTGGATGCCACTCCTAATGAAAGAAAACAAGAGCTGCACAAGGCTACACAGAACTTTTAAACAAAAAAATTCATGCTTATGCTATTCATAAGAGGTTATGCAAGATAAATAAAATCTTCTTTTCTTCCTCATGGACCCAAAAACAGTTTTTATAATTGATAGCCAGATTTTAACACTAAACCAAAGTGAACACTTAAGAGATGCTGCAAAATCTAGGATTTTAATGTGACTCCTAATGCAAGAAAACAAGAGCTGCACAAGGCTACATAGAACTTTCAAACAAAATTCATAAGAGGTTATGCTCAATAATCATACTTATGCTATTCATAAGAGGTTCTGCAGGATAAATGAAATCTTCTTTTCTTCCTCATGGACCCACAAACAGTTCTTATAGTTGGTAGCCAGATTTCAACACTAAACCAAAATGAACACTTGATTGGTGCTGCAAAGCCTAAGGATTTGGATGCCACTCCTAATGAAAGAAAACAAGAGCTGAACCAAGGCTAAATAAAACTTTCCAAAAAAAAAAAAAAACATGCTTATGCTATTCATAAGAGATTATGCAGGATAAATGAAATCTTCTTTTCTTCCTCATGGACCCGAAAACAGTTCTTATGGTTCATAGCCAGAAGTGTCTACCAAGCCATTGCTCAAAATTCACTCAGCTTATAAGCTCAATAATCAGTTGTATGAATGAGAATCCCTGTCTTTAGCTTATCTGTAAAACCTATTAGTAATTAATAAATATATTCCAAAGTCAATGATGAAGACGTAAGATGCACAATACCTTCTCGATGTATGAGCGGACCATATTCTCGATGTCTTGTACAATGCTGTCCGGTTGGCCCTCTTATTTCGCAAAAACATCGATTGGAATAGAACAGTTAGTTTATGATGAAAACAGTGTAAGATACATATGTTGGCATAAATGAATCAAAGTATATGCAGCAGGAAAAAAGATGATGTATGGTTTCTACTATCAGCTCACAGATGAAATTCAGCACAGGAACTGCAGTGAATTGTTGTCTTCTTACAGAAACAAACTTTTTAACTCTAGTTACCATCTAGTTATAGAGAAATCTCAATTCAACCAACAAAAGGGGAGGAAATTTCCAGTGCTGAGATAAGATGTGACTTACCAACAGCAACCTTTGTGAGCCCAGGAAGATCAATCAGGGTCAAGTTGACAACTACCAAAGATAAATGATATAATAAGCACTACATAAAGGTCGTGAAAAAAAAAAGCTATAAAACAACAAGGCCTGTTTTATGTAAAACAAGTAGTCAAAGATAATCATAATAATATGTCAATGAATAAAATAACAACACAACCTATAATTAGGTGTTGGCCATGAATAGACATACCATTAGGTGAATATATACTAAGATGGATTGGAACACTTGAAATTTGCTTTGTTTTACCAGTCTCCCTATCAGTCTCATCTGCGATCTCCTTTCTGACAGCAGCTGCATAATTCAATTGAGGTCAATGTTTGGAAGCATCTAGAAAAAAAAATTCTCCACCCAATTAGGGTGTGTGTGTCTGCATCTGCACATATGCGTGTGGAAACGTGTAGAAGTACAAGCATTGGGGAAAGATATGTGGAAGTACTGGTCTCATGTCTACATGTCTCAATTCGTATACATATTTCATGATTATGATGATACTCATGCAAATAGCCAGAATATAAGCCAGGGTAAGCTCACAGGCTGGTGCAATCAGAAGCATGATGCTGTGTATAATAACACTCTGGGAAATAGGCACAATGTATATTCTGATATCCCCATGAACTGGTGAGTGAAGTGCAGTGCATGAGAAATGAAGTTTGTATAAGCAGGTAACTCCAGCCAACGACATATGGTTTATCAACAATATGAAGTTATAAAAATATCATGAACACACCAAAATCAGTGAATCTCTTTCGTGGAAGGTGAAGGAATTCCGCATATTCTCTGCTTCCTTCCTCAATCTTGTGAAGCTGCAAGACAAGAGGACGCCTGGTAACAATACCTGTAGAAAATTGTTCACACGTCACTTTTTCTAAATTCTGGAATTACGAAGAATTAAAATCCACAGGTAAGAAAGAACTTCATGTGCCATTCATTACCAGAGCCACGAGGTAAGAAGTCCTTGCCAACAACGCTCTCCAGCACAGATGACTTTCCTGAACTCTGTATGACATCACAAAGTGCATTAGAGGAGATACACGATGCTGGAAATAGGGAAAGAGGATTGCTTCATCGTCAAATTTATGTTTTTAAGCCTCTAACAATGCCGCAGAGGGGAAAAACGTATCAGGTAGAATAGCTCCTACGCCAGACGACAAGAAATTTTGAGTAAAGCCCCTGCTTCGTCGCACGTCATTATTGCAGTCCTGGCCAGCACTTGACAGAAGCCACGACAAAGCAGCGAGCAAAACACACAGGACAAACGGAACGAGAAATCATTAAACTCGAGTGACAAATCGCCCATCAAACGACGGAGAAATCACCTCACCCATCCATTTGAGCTAAACTTAAGCTCTACATGAAACAGTGTTCACACATGAATTTGACAACTACAAAAACAAAAGCGAACGCCTCGACAGAAGTCCCGCAACAGGAGCGAGCAATTCGCACGACAAACAAGGGCGAGGAGATATCGCAGATCGCCAAACCACTAGTGACGAAATCACCAGGGGAAAGGGAGGAAGCGACTCAATCGGTGAACTCTGAGCTAAAATGAAACTCGTCGCCCAACAGTAACGACATAGATTCTTCAAAAAAAATAAGCGGACGTTATCGTGTAGAGAGCGAGCGAGAGAGAGAGATCTGGAGGGGAGACCTGGCCACCGACGACGGCGATGGCGGGGAGAGAGTCCCAGAGGGTGGGCAGCGCGCTGGTGTCACCGTGGTCGCCGAGAGCCGTGCAGGCTCTCTGTATCTTGTTCACCAGGGAGATCAGGTTCTCCATCTCTCTCGACCTCGGGTTGGCTGAACCGGATCCGGCGGCGGCAACGGCGTCAGAGGAGTCAGATCGACGTGGATCCAACCGCTCACCGCCGAGATCGAGAATGCTAGAGAGAGAGAGAGAGAGAGAGGTTTGAGTTTGAAAGTGTAGATGGGAAGCTGAGGGAGTGCGGGTTGATTCTATATTGGCGTGGGGGGGTGCGGACGGAGATGGAGAGACAAAGGGGAACGGCTACCTCCTCCTATCCTAACCCGGTCAAGCCCGAGTCGTCTGTAGCGAGTAAGCCCCGAGTCAAGTCGCTTTGTGAACTCCGTAGTCCGGCACTTCAATGCACATCCTAATCATTTGTCTTAGGACAGGTATAGCTTAACTTGAGGTATTATAATATATATATATTTATATATTTATATTTAGATCAGATGATAGACAATATTAAAATTGTTGCATTTTTACACTTTCAAACCCCTCTTATGCTTAATCGACTTCGATTGCACGCTCTTTCTTTCTTTTTTTCCCAAAAATTTCATCGGTCTATCGAAATTGATGAGACTTTCGATATCTCATACGAGTCTAAAGTCGACATAATATGGATGTCAAAATTATGATTCACAACACACACGGAGATAGGGAGTCTGATAGAAA
Organism: Melaleuca alternifolia; assembly: GCA_019926035.1. NCBI lineage: Eukaryota > Viridiplantae > Streptophyta > Magnoliopsida > Myrtales > Myrtaceae > Melaleuca > Melaleuca alternifolia. Next base: position 531,083 of record JAGKPW010000021.1, on the reverse strand, counting down.
TAGTTTTGACAATTCCTTCTTCTGAACGAGGAGTTGGTAGACTCAAAGAAAGAGAAGGCAGAGTATGCTCATTGGTGGCTAGCTAGACTATAGATGGAAAGGATCTCAGTTCAGTGATTCAATTGAAAAGTTTGTACTTGCTCGTGATGTAAGAGTACGCGAGTTTAGGGAGGTAAAAATGCGATTCTTTTATAATTCGAGGTTTAAGGTGCATCATCAACTCAAAAGTTGAGGTGGGGTGGTAAAGTGAAAATTTCCCCCCCAAGGTAAAAAAACAAACGAAAGATGATCCAAAGGCTTAATTAAACGACAAAACAAAAATGCTGTGACAATATTGAACAACGGCTAAAGAACAGAGGACCTGAGTATCATCTCTTGACATTTTCCAAAAGAAACAACACAGTAGCCGTTCCGCAGACCAATGGATTGTATTGGCTGGTTTAGTTTGTATTTCGCCCGTTGTGAAGACTCCAAGAGCCTTTGAGAAGTCAGCTTTCTTATATAATATACGCAATACGTTTTGGCACGGAGTGTTGGAGGGTCCTTCCTTCTTCATTTTTATTCTTTCTCCATCAACATCACGCTTTGTTAAGAAGGGGAACCGAATGCACTGCGCTGAGCGTTCTTCGATTAGAAAGTGGCCCTTCATCCGTTAATGGCCGCTTTTTCATGCAACATATTAGCACTCTAAACCCACTTTGTGTCCGTACGTTTGTCTTTATAAATCTTCAGGATGATCATCTTTTTACCAATACAATAGCATGTATAAAAAATAAAGGGATCGATGTATTCGAATTTCCAAACAAGGAAAAAAAGGGAGCTACGATAAGTCAATGAATGACGAATATCTTCAATATGCAATTCATATTGTGTATTTTGTCATTAGGATCGGGACACGCTAGCGAACGAAAATCTGATCAAATCCGCCATTCGCTGCTTAGTCAAATTCATGCGTCTCTTCTGCCCAACCGCACAGATGATGCAGAATTCTGTGGGTTTAGAGTCGAAGAAAAGGAGGGGTTAAAAAAATTGAAGTCCTTTGGAATCATTATGGCGAGGAGGATTGCACTGTTCTCTTTCCCTTCACCTTTATTCACCCTCCAATCAGGAGAGAGCCGTTGTGAAGTTCGAGCCGCATGGAATTCAAAATTCAAATGGACCTCGGACTTCAGAGGAAGGTGCTGGACACGGAGGGAAGGGGTTATTCATCATTGTTTCCTCCGAAACGACGGCGGCTTAGTCGAGTTCGCAGGGGGAGACTTTCAGATCTTTCTTGGCCTAACTTTTGATTTACGGACGAGGTGTATTGGGCATTCCCTTCGAGCTCTTGTGCATCTCCCCAAGTGTAAGAAAATAGGAAAGTCAACGGAGAGTGGGGCCATCTCGAGCAAATCCTTTTTGTCCGCACGTGTTGACTCGGTTGAGCTTCGTCTTCTTTGTGTACGTGTTGACCCCGGGGAGCTTATCGGGAGCAAGACACCCGCAATCAATCGTCCGGCAATTCCGACGTGAAAGCCACATCCCTTTCGGGATTGCGACATTCTTGTTCACCATTTTTTCATATCGAATCACCGAATCACAAAGGACATGTCCCATGCAACAAGAGAGGGATCACATTCGTAATAAAGGTCGCAAGGGTTCCAAATAGACGAACAAAGTAATTAGAGCTATAGTCAACCTCCGTTCCCTAGCATTTGTAGGATGCACTTAGTTCAATTTTTTCAAAAGAAATGTGAGGTGTTTGACAATCATTCTTGAAAAATTTTGAGGTAAAAAACTGACATGGAGAATGTTAAATGTTGAAAGCGAAATCACAAAGGACATATCTCATGTGACGAGAGAGGGATCAAATTCGTAATAAAAGTCACAAAGATTCCCAAAAATAAATAAATAAAACAAACGAAATAATAAGAGCTATAATCATCTTCCATTCCCTAACATTTGTAGAGTACTTTTTGTTTAACTTTTTAAAAAGAAAAAGTTTAACTTTTTAAAAAAAAATACGAGATGTTCGACAGTCATTGTTAAAAAATTTTGAACAAAAAAACTGATTTTAGAAATGGTGAAAGATGAAAACAAGTTCTACTAACTTTTAGCATTTATCCTAGACCCATTTTCAATGCCGAACCAAACACAGCCTGCATCTTATCCCCGCCAGATTTGACATCCATTCTCTTTGTTTTATCAACGTAATAAAGGGAAAAGAATTCTGCCGTCGCTGTTGCCGTTAAGCGACAGCTTTTCTTTCCTTTATCCTAAGTGGCAAATGCGCTGTTAGGAAAGAAGGTGAATATAACCATGATGACTTTACTACTGGACAATTTCTCTTTCACTGCCCTATGGAGTTGTATATACGACAACCATCGGTATCATCCTCTTCGTCATCATGCAACAGCACTTGACATCATAAAAAGCACGCCCCAATGACAAAAAGCTGTTGGTAAATGCATGTCGGCCACTTGATCACGGTGAACACATGATAGAGGAGATTTTCCTTTGTAGCATAATTGATAGAAGATTTCTTATTGCGCGTCGCATCTGGAATTATACATCGAGTCACCAACAGGACATAATAGGTTAAGGAGAAGCTAGAGCAATTGACTATCGTAAGGGCTATTACAAAGTATTTTCACCCTCTCTTTTTTCTCTAGCCTAATTATGTCTCCGTTCTAAGACTCGGTAATTGGTGACCATATTATACGACAACTAAATTTAGCAATACCTAATGCGAGGACGCCCAAAATCCTCGGCTATTAGTCAGTTCGAGTCGGGGGACCCATAGCCATAAGGGTTCTTGCTGGCCCAGTTCCATTGATCTCGGCACATCTCCTGAATGCCATATTTGGCCCTACAATGACAGTCAAACCAAAGTATGAGATTAGAGGGCGTAACAGTAAGTTCTGAGATAGAGGGTGTGACAGTAATCTTTCTCAGAAATCTATAGCAAGGCTATGTTTTTCACAGTGTCCAGAGACTCGTTTCTTCTGAAGATATGTGAAAATAAATCCCAAAGTAAAGATCGAGAAGCCATTTCAATTAACAGGATAGCCAGAATGACTGGCAAGCAGAAGATACAAATCATTCTCAACTGGCACTAGAGCAGACATATTACTGCCTAAGTAGTCAGTCAAATCATAGATCACCAAGTGCATTCATCAAACAAACAAAAATTCCCCGGATGGCATTCTTTTCCATAGTCAGACTTAAAGGCAAAAGGCACAATTCAAGACAGCCCATTCAGTGCTACTCTCTGTAGCTCCTCTTAGTTGTGGTATTCACTAGTTGAAGTTGACATTAACAACACTAACCTACAAGCAATGCATAGCAATATTAACTCACAAATTTCTTCATGCAGTAATTATGTGGCCCGATACTTACTTCCAGTTCAATTCGCGTTCAGCCTTTTCTGTTGATGCATATACAATTTCAGCATCACCTGGTCGGCGCCCGGCAACAACAAGTGGAATTTTCTGGAACAGGAGAAAACGTCAAAGCGATAAACAGGTCGATGGAGAAATTAAGTCATCTCAAAAGGAATTTCGTAACAAGGAAAACATGATGAAAGTGGACACCAATAAGCGATTAGACTCACAATTTGATCAGATGATTGTGAGTGTTATCAAATATGAAGATGTATATACATATAATCTGTCTGTGTTCTGGTGCATCACTCCGATCAACAGAAACGTACCTTTCCAGATGCCTTCTCAAATGCAGCAACCATCTCCAAGACTGAAGTTCCCTTCCCTGTTCCCAGATTATACACCTCACACCCTGATTACCAAATATGATCAGGAGACGAGATTAATGAATCAACTTTTCAAGTCAAAGCCCAGAATCTTGAAAGAATAAAATTAACATGTGGGTAGAGTGTGCGGCAAAACATTCTTACACCTCCTGTTTAGGGCCCTTATATGAAATGTTATGGTTGTGAAAAGACTTCATATTCAAATAAAATGCATGCAAATGACATCATACATTTGTCTTATCCACGGTTTTGAATCTATTTGTGGAGGTGACAAAGAATGGTCACAACCATGCATACACATCACAATAATATTTAAGCAACCAGCTCCTGAATAGTAGTACTTCAAATAAATTATAAAAAAAAGTACGAGTTATCATACCTATGCCGGGTTCTTCAAGCTTTTGCAATGCAGCTATGTGTCCATCAGCTAGATCAACAACGTGGATGTAATCACGAACCTGAGATGACACACCCAGACTTGGGTTCAGAATGTATAACACATCATGCATCAAGCATAAAATATTTACTTCCTACTTTCTATAGATGACATGAGCAAACTCAAAGAACAATAAAAAATTAGAACAGGAAAACTCTGCATCCACAACTTGAACATGGCGAAAGTCAGTTGTGTACATCTGTTTACATATACAAATGAGATTGGTCCTATCATTACTGAGGTGCATGAACAAAATATACAACTCATTTATAGACCTCATAAGTCATATTAACCTGAGAAAAAAAAATCATGGCGTAAAAAGACTTCATTAAGGTAAAGCACAAGCAGTTAATAGTAATGAAGAGCAGTTGATTCCATACCCCAGTACCATCCTTTGTTGAATAGTCTGTTCCATAAACTGTCAAAGCAGGTCGCCTGCCAACAGCAACTTGCTGCACAAATGGCATTAGATTGTTTGGGATCCCCCTGGGATCCTCACCAATGTAGCCACTAGGATGTGCACCAACTGGATTGAAGTATCTTAACAACATTATCTTCCATTCAGAATCTGCCCGGTAAACATCACGGCAAATTTCTTCAATGAAAAGCTGTAAGAACAGGCAATTGCACTTGTATGAGATGTAGCAGAAATAAGGCAATCGAAAAGAAGTTGAAATAATTCCCCACTACTACTGCAAAGGGAAATAGCAGGATAGTAGGAAGAAACCATCCTTCTCTTTTCCTTCTCTCACGTTTGTAAGGGACACAGTACACATCCTTGCCTTCATGCTTATTATGGTATATTTATGAATATTAATTAGTAGTTAGTAGGTGGTAATCGATGAGATAACTAGGGTTTTTGGGTGTCTTTCATGCTTTACAGATAGAACAATCTATGTAACTTTTTTATCAAGTCATTTAGTAAAAACGTAACCTTCCCTCTCTTGGAGATCCTAGAATAACCATATGGTATCAGAGCCATCAGAAAAGAAGGGCCTGAATCAAAGCCCTAATTTGATCTTTCTTCTTGCCGTTAGTCTTAGGAAAAAGAAACCCTTGGTTCTACTTAATGGTTTCTACTTTGACAAGAAGACCGCCAGCGTTCGTCATTCCAAGTCATTTGTTTTTCGTCCTCTGGTCTTCATACTCGAAAGCAGCCACAACTGTTCATCTTAAAGAGCAGCATCATCATGCTTTGCTTGTCATGGTAGCATATCTGCTCAGTGATTTTGAAGAGCAGCACTATCTTGTGAGCCACTTGTACCTTCATCATTGTCGGGGAGAATTGTGGTTGGCCTCATCAATATTATCACCGGCATCCTTGTGCTCGTGAAGCCTTCCACGAGTTGAGCCACTCTGTTCTCTGGCTTCATTCCACCATGCATCCTTCTCAATTGTGGTCATTGGTTCTGCTTCTCCTCAAAATCATACTACTGTCCTCGTCAGTTTGATGCTTTTGGTCTTGCATTTCTTTTTCATTTGTTTTCTATACTCTTGCATTCCCAAAGAATGAAAAAGAAAAAGGCTTTCTAGGGGCTGTTAGTGCTCCAATCTGCAACACTTTATCCTTAGAAACTTCATAAATATTTGGTCCTCTAAGATCTCAACAAGCATACTACGGAGAGTACCGGTTGTGAGACTCATATTTTCGATTGTGAGTGTCATTGAGGAGTGGAGTTGCTGTCAAGTTTTTGGACTGCTGTGAACATCGGAAGATATCACATTTTCATCAAGCAATCAAAGTCGAGCATCGTAAGGTGATGCATGCCCCAATTCATGTAGTTGCGTTCTTGCACGATTTCATTTTTGCAATTCGAGGAAAAAAAAGGTATCAACTTTCCAATCTCGATTTGTCTCTTTAGCACTTTTGTCAAATCCGGAGTTGATATGAGTTACATTCACTTTGTCATGTACAGTCTAGCTTGCACAATCATCGTCATCTTAGATCAACTTTGATATTTATGTCGATTATCCAGTGCAAGGTTAGGCTTACACGGCACTTTGGCCCCATACTTCAGATGAAAGCTGAACTTATCATATGTAAACCGGGAATGATGAGGTATATTAAAAATTATTACTCAATAAGAAGTAGGTGGTCATAAACAAGGTAATTAGGGTTCTTGGGAGTCTCTTATGCTCTCTAAATAAAGTCATCTATGTACTTTTTATCAAGTCATTTAGTAAGGATATAGCCTCTTAACTATTTCCCCTCTCCCTATCTCTTTAAGATTCTAGGATATATGCAAAGCTAAAACTCAGAAGCATGTTTATCTTCTTTGCCGACAGTGCAATATAACACCAAAAAGCCTTACTAACCAGCTAATTCATCCGTCTTTTTGTCCGTGTTATGTCGCATGATAGTACTCCTAAGATGAAAGAATATCTCTTACTAACCTTGGTTCGTCCATATGGATTTGTTGCACAAATAGGGAACTCCTCTGTACAGGGGACCTCCTTTGGCCAACCATAAACAGTAGCAGACGAGGAAAAAACAAGCTGCAATGTTTCACGAAAATCACATTTGATTAGTTGAAGTGAGAGATCATACAGGTGAGCATCTCTAAACTTACAGATCATGTACTTTGAGTGTGCAGAGATGCAGGAAAGACAGAAAAAGAAAAGACAGCGAAGGAAACATGCACCAACAGTGCAGATTAAGTCAGGACCTTGTATGACAACAACACCTAATCTAGTTGCACTTCTCTCCACTTAGCAGCCAGCATACCTATGTATCAATTGCAGAAACGTACTAGTCTATAATATCAAACGCCATAGACAGCAGCCACTTCAGTTTGTCCATTAACATGAAATTTCTTGCCTTTTTAAAATTTTCATTAATTTGGGGTAAAAGAAGAAGAAGAAGAATTTTTCAACCATAATAACAATAGTCCAACAACCAGATTTCATCAACCCTGATACAAGACGAGGCACACAACTTAACAGGAAAAATAGAACAACCAATGCAATGATGCACAGATAAGATAATCAAAGTAGCGGACCTTCTTGCATCCATAAGCAGCCATGACTTCTAGCAAGGTGATGGTCCCGATGAGGTTATTATTGAAATAAAGCAGTGGCTTCTGCACACTTTCACCTACCGCTTTTAACCCAGCAAAGTGTATGACAGCATCAAATCTGGAAAAGAAATAGGACCCCACAGTCAAAACAAGCAACATTAAGGAGGGGAAAAGAAGCCGCCTTTCCAGTTCTCTATTGCTTTATATCTCCTGAATTAAATGGAACAATCAATGAAGTTCCGATCACATTCTTTCTGAGCTCCAAATACGAAGAATGCCCTGGGTCAAATTCTAACGGGCCCATGAACCACATACCATGCACAACGTACGGAGATCCTGAAAAAGGAACCAAATGACAAATAATCGCAACGTTATCTACGGATCGTACTTTGTCGAGGAGAACAATTTCTCCAGCGCCGGTTTGTCTCGGAGGTCAAGCTGCAAATGTAGAGCAAACAAGAAAGTCAAAGAAAGTCAATTGCTACCATAATTACAACCATCACGCGCATGAAAGCACGTCGTGAACGAGTTCCCCAGCATAATCGACGATCAAGTACGGACTCGCGCGGTAAAGTGTTCTGGCACCAGTCACATGACAGCCTCGCAGTTCGCAAAAGACCGAACCGCGAAAATTCAAAAAATCTCACAGAATCGCAGCAAACGACCAGAAAGCACAGCATGACGAAGTCTACTCCATGCTTTTTTCCCCCAAATTAAACCGCCAAACACCCACCAGCCACAATCCAGCGACCGACTCCTGGACTCCGCAAAACAACAAAAGGAGGCAGGGGGCGATCGTGTCTCGAACCTCGTAGAAGGAGAGACTGGGGCCGTGCTTGCCGGCGAGCTCCTTGACCCTGTCGAGGGCGGTCCGGGAGGAGTTGTCGAGGTTGTCGACGACGGCGACCCGGAAACCGCCGAGCAGGAGCTGGAGCACGGTGTGGCTGCCAATGTAGCCGGCGCCGCCCGTCACCAGCACGTTCTTCGCCATGTGTGTAGAGAGGGAGAGACAGAGACAGAGACAAAGACAGACAGAGGACGAGGACGAGGACGAGGACGAGAAGGGTCGAATTTGGTCCGCGAGTGCGTGGCGTTAACAGTGGAGAAGAGGGGAGGACTTGAGGAGCGAAATAAATTGAAAGCGAAAACGCCTTTTGCTACAGCGTTTTCGCTTTTAGAGAGAGAGAGAGAGAGAGCGGGAGAGGACGGCGGACAATCCACGTGGCGTTCGGCCCTTTTTGTCTCGGCTCGAGCCGGTGGGGACCCACCGTCACGGGGCGATTCTCTCCCGTCTCCGCCTGGCGGGCCACCGACCCTCCTCCTTCTTTTTCTCTTCTCGGGAGGGGGCGGTGGGCGGCGGCTTTGACGGTGGCGCATTCTCGACCAATGAAGGAGTTTTTGTTTAGTTTTATAACACGACTCGATTGGGATTAGACGACCGACCATCTTCAATAGCGTCCTTAAACAAGTTTAACATGACATCCCATGTTACATATTCGAGTATACCGTAAATTTTGTTCCCTCTTTTTCTTTTGACCAATTAATAACCAATTCAATTTGACTTCGAAGAAAGACGCGTTTTTAACACTTCCTATCTTCTCTAGAGCCGAGTAAATCGGTCATAATCAACTATTTCGAACCTAACTCAACCCTTGTAACTTCAACTCGTTATAGATTAATCATTCTTTATTTACACCTGTTTTTTAAATTTATTTCGTAAAAATAAAAAGGGAAAAGAAATCCGCGAAAAGGGTGTAAATTTGTGTTTTTTTTTATGTTTTTTTTTTTCTGTACACATCTTTTCTCTTAGGGTGGGCGGAATCACCCGGGACGAAAGTGCGAGCGAGGCTGCAATGGAATGGAGTTGTCCCGCCGACGCTTCTTCTTTTCTTTTCCTCTTGTTCGTATCTGCAAAGGGGGATCAATTTGGTTCGTACTTGGGAATTTGATAAAGTTTTTAACTTTTGAAAGGGATAAAGTGGACTGAAAAAGAGGGAAAACAAATAAATAAATACAAGTTGTACACACTTTCAATCAGTCACGTAACTGGGCTCCAACGCTATCTTCCTTCTTTGCTCCAAAGTCACAACTTTTTTTCTTTTGCGCGAAGGAAAGTGGAGCTTTATACTTGGACTGGATTCCTCCCCACTCTATGTGTTAAATGTTCCCACAACTTTCCCTCCCACGTCATTCCAGGTCCGATGCCTCTCGTTTTCGCTCCCACATCCCGTTATCCTAATAGAATCGGGGCGACTCCAACAATATCGATTGAAAGAAAAAATTATCGGAATTCGAATCTTCATATCAAATAATTCGTCATAAGATAAACCGACACGATTCGTTCATTCGCAAGAATAACAAGTTGATGCCTACCGGATTTCGCTCGAACAGTTGTGCTTGGCTCATTGTCATGAGCTTGGGTTCCGCCAAAATAAAAGATGAAAGGAAAAAAAAAGGCCAAAATTAGAAGGTGGAAAGGCCAAAATGGAGGTGCGGGGAATCGAACCCCGTGCCTCTCGCATGCGAAGCGAGCGCTCTACCATATGAGCTACACCCCCGATGACATTCCAGGGTCATAGTTAATATAAAAGTAGTTAAGTCTATTACATGAGCCGATCTTAATTTGGTTGGACATTCTTGTACGTCTATGATATGGTTTTCTTACGCTAGAACAATCCCCCTTCCGTGAGTATCGAAGCCGAGCAAATTAATGGTTAAACTACGGCAAATATACCTCTTCCATTCCTCGTTAAGTTCTCTACATGCTTCGGAATCGCGTTAATTTCACAATGTAAGGAAAATCTTGATCCTCACGTTGTGGAAACGGCACTCATTTTCTCAAACCCTTTTTTTAGACCAGAACTGTTAGAACCCGTTAAACACGGCGTCGCACGAAAACGTAAACAATTCGAGACAACATCGGACATCGTACGAGCGAGAGAGCAGTGACTCCTTGCCAATGGACTCTTTCTAATCGACCAGCGAAAAACTAAATGCCGAGCTAGGCAATGGATTGATCGATGCAGCACGATCATGAGATCCATAACCTCGTCTGTCACCGGCTTGAGAAGGCCTACGTATCTCAAAAGAGTAGACAAAAGCAAGACATGGACAAGCTTGCAAACGATGAATGAACGAAACTGCGAGACTTCATCGATCGACTCAATTCGAAAATCTGCCGACATAAATTATTACTACAGCTCCAGCCGTGTCGATTATTTATCAAGATCAATGTGGGCACTCTGCCTCAACAGAATTATTAATTTTTATTCTTCATCTTATGATTCTAACCCCCCTTCTTCGTGTGGGATCTAGCTGCCCAGGAAACAATAGAAGGAAAAATCTGACTAGTTCGCTCCGTAGATCCACTTCTCCGCGTTGCTGGTGTAATTAACCAATTCCTCTGGCTTAAACCACAAGCTGATCTCGTCCTTGGCTGTCTCCGGGCCATCACTTCCGTGGATGATGTTCCTGCATTTGATGGCCACAAACAAAGTCATTTTTCGGCAATGAAGCGACGGACTGACACAATCCAAATGGAAATTTCAAAGAGAAGGCAGCGAAATTTCTTCGTAATGGCACATGGACACAGAGGGGCTGTGTCAACAGCGTCTGCCAAATTCATGCCCATACCTTCCGACTACTACTGCAAGATCCCCTCTGATTGTGCCTGGTTCTGATTTCTGGGGATCAGTCGCCCCAATAAGTTTCCTACCATACTTTATCACTCCCTCACCTTCCCAGACCTGCACGGTCACCAGAAAATGATAAACAAGATGACGAGACAACTGTGTTAGGAAGCTCAGAGCATTTGCCTAACCATAGCAATAACAGGGCCAGAGCTGAGGAAGTCGCAAAGCCCATTGAAGAATGGCCTTTCTTTGAGATCATGATAATGCTTCTGTGCAAAGTCCTTTGTAGGCACAACTATCTTGATGGCAACTAGCTTAAATCCTTTCCTCTCAAAGCGTGAGATGATCTCTGAAATCTGGAACGAAGAGAATCCTTTGCATTAGACAAGATGGCAGAATTGTCGTCCCAAGCAAGAAGACGCATTCCAGATAGAAGGGTTTGTGAACACAGAAACCAGCATATAGCAGTGGAATTACATAAATGCTGAGCCTATAGATGGATTTTAAACCAAAAAACTCACAGGTATTTCAACACAATCAACAGAAATGCAGCTTTTGATAATTGTTCAATACAACTTAGTCAGAAGAGTTTCTGCTGAAACCAAAGTTTATAGGAATGACTACTGGTAAAGTGATATATTACCAGCCCCCTCTGGACTCCATCGGGTTTGATAGCAATGAAAGTGCGCTCCAGCTGTGTCGAGATCAGGAGATCTTATCTCAGGCATAGTGAAAGAAGCAAGAGATTAAAGATGCAATAAAGAATCAGAGATAGGATCAGATAGTTATGCATACCTCAGCAGCATGAACCTCCTGCTCCTGGAGCATGTAAACTACAAAAAATTGGAAGAATTACAAGTGAGATGCAATTCCTCTTTTTACCTCTACTTGAATAGATGCATCAATGGATTCTATAGCCGCGACACACGACCATTCAAAAGTGAAAAGCAATTAACACTGTGCAAGTGGATACCCAGGCCCATGCATTCACCTCTGAGTTTAGAAAGCCCACCCCATTACCAGAATTCCTCTTTTTACCTACACTGGATATGATGGATCAAGGGATCCTATAACCCTGACACAACCATTCAACAGTTAAAAGCAATTAACACTGTGCACGTGGATACTCATGCCCATGCATTCACCTCCAAGTTTAAAAAGCCCACCCTATTACCACAACATGCAGGCGGGTGAGAGAGAGAGAGAGAGAGAGAGAGAGAGAGAGAGGGAAGAGGAAGTCAACTGCAAAATGCAATTGATCCAATATCGTTATGAAATGAGTGATGATGATCTGGATCTCCGATACATGTCAGGGCTATATAAAATCCACCGAGCTAAGAATACATGGAGATTCTCAACTCAAGGTTGTCATCCTGATTACCATGCCTGAGCACAGCAATATAAATGTGGAAGAGGTTCCGGATGCCAGTTGCCAAATCTCAAGCGACAGACAAGGCTCCTCTTCCTATTTTCTCAACTGCCTAAACAATAGTTTGCCACATGGAGCACTCTATTTGACTTGAATGGCAACAGAACAGCAAAGAAACCACAAAGTAGGGAGTTGATGGGTGAGTTCAGAGAGGAAACCTGCAGCAGGGAGTGCAAGAGCTCCGGTTATCCATCCTCTAGACGCATTTGCCGAACCAGCCCTGGCAAAACTCGAAGATAAGATTGATGACTTGCCAGCGATTGTGACTGCTGCAGCTCCCGCAACTGCTCTTCCCTCTGCAAGGGAATCGAGTGTGAGGGAACAACATTGCACAAAAAATTACATGGACTAGATATTATGTAGCCATACAAGGTACGCGAGCTGGGCCCATTTGAGGAGAGATGGAGCTCGAACATTTGTGTAGTGGATGCAAATTTTAGCACTTAATACAACACCCAGTAAAAATGGGGTGTACATGTCTAAGGAGGTGGGGTCAGATTAGCACTTTTAACGGAATCAAGTACACAAAAACGGAGAGGGACCCATCCGGCAGGGGCCAAGTTTCAGTCACCTAACAGAGCAAACGTCTGCGTAAATCCCCCAGTTTTTTTGTTTTTTAATCCTATGAAGCAGCAAAAAAATGCTGCTCATCGGCTCGGTAATAAAATTAAAACAAGGCAGGTGAATCGCATTAAGCCTGACCAATGGAAGAGCATAAAATTCGCAAAGGTTGGATCTTTCATCACTTCGCAACAAAAACTCGCAACAAGTCTGCGATAACGATCATACGTCGCCGCAGCAGGAATCCAGATTGGCTCGAAATCACCAACAACTCGCGGCGACAAGACACCCACGAACACACCATTCACGTTCGAATCAATGCCACGTGAAACGATAACCAGAGAGAGCTCCCGCTAAGGCTCTCTTTAACACGCCCACAGAAACGACGAAGCTCTTATTTCGCCCGAATTCCCATAATTCATCATCGAAAGCTCGTCAAGCTTCAACCATCTAAAGCGTTGCCACAGCAGATTCACGGGTTCAGCTCCGAAAAAGCTACAACACCCATCCGAGAAAAAAAAAAAAGAAAGGAGAGAAGACAGGAAGCAAGTCAAAACGCGGGAGGGCGAACAAGAATCGGCAGTACCAGAGTAGAAGCGCGAGTGCTTCGAAGCCGAGAGGATAGCCCTCGCGGCTCGAGAGGCCGATCTGCAAATCTGGGAGCTCATTCTCTCCGAGGAGCTTGGACTGGAACTCGAGCGACACTGAGATTCGTCACGGGCAGCAGTGAGCCAACCAGAGTGTGATGATGAAGGGGAGAGAGAAAGCTGGAGAGAGAGAGAGAGACAGAGGAAAGGTTTGGGTTTTATTTATGTGTGGTTGAGTCAAACCCTAGACCGATCCGATGGGAAGAGGACGTGCGATCTCGTCCGTCCAAACTAACTACCTGAATTTCAGCTCCCGCCCGGTGGCCAACCGTCCAGTTGGTATCGTGTTTGGGATGCGCTCCCTTCGCCTCCCAAACCTTGGAATATGATCGTGTTGGATTATATTGTCGGAGCCGTCTTTAATACGAGGAAAATGACCAAAAGACTCTCATGTCGTAATATTTATGCCAATTCGATTATAAATATTTCAAATTTTATCAATTAAGTACGTACTCAATTGATATTAAACTTTTTGATAATTTATTATAACATTCATTGTAGTAGATTTTGACATAACTTTAATATTAACTGGATTATGTGGTATTATCAGTATCGACATAGGCAACTTGTGTAATTTTTCAAATAAAGTTTTGTGAATTTTAAATTATTTTAAAAATAAAAATATTTATTTATATCAATGCGGTCCATATCACATAGTCAATGATTTTCCTACGAAATCAGCTAAAATGATTACATTAATAAATTATTAAAATATTTAGGATTCAATTAATAAAATTAAAATGTTTTATAACTGAATTCACATAAGTACAATGAATTTATGATTTTTTTTGGTAGTTTTCTCTTTATAATGTTTCCTCGTGTAAAAACATTTTACACCAGTGATATACCTAATGCAAATCCTACATCTTATTGAGGATGTTAAATATGGCAGACAAGTTCAAAATTTTACATATTTGTGTTAGTTTGGGTTTCAGATTAATCGATTTCTACTACTGTAAACATTAGTCTGTGTAAAAAATCGTCTCTAATCTTCTTGGTACCATATATTTTTAATTACTTGTTAAATACAAGTTAATCGTTCTTAATATTCCACTAATCACTTTGAATATAACTTTTAGAAATGAAGGTTTGTATAGCCAGCATTCGATAATACTCTGTCCGGGCCACCTCAAGTCCCTCATCATCATTATCATTGTTTTGACGACTCAAGTCATGCGCGTGCTTTTTGCATGTTAACACTGTCTCCCTAAGTTCATTTTAATAACTTAATTACACCATTGTCTCTTTTGTATATATGATTTATCAAAATCCCAGAAATGATACTTCTCTTGCGTGAGAATCCCATGAAGATAAAAAGGGTTTCCTCCTCTTATTATGGAAGTCATTGATGAAAAGAAACAAATTTATTCTTAACGTTATACACTTACATAACGAGAATCCATAACCTTTCGGGCACTCATTTTTCTCGTGAAAAGTCCTAATAGGTACTTTGGAGATCGATAAGTTTCTTTCTTTAGGGTACTTCGCATTCTTTAGTTACTCGTTACCACTATGACGAACAAGTTAAGTTAGTTTCCATTGGAGCTTGGTGTTTACGAATCATGAATTTTCTGCTATGTCTATAGCTCACGAGTTCCGCATTGCATAAAACGGATGGGCATCGTAAATTATTCAAAAGCGAACTGTTGCCGGGTGTCCCACCTCGGATGAAGAAGATCACCAAGACAAGGCAAGCTGATTCGAATGTGTTTTGAGGAGCAACGTTCGTGATCGTCATGTTAAAGACACGAGTAGGTTTCGTCAGTAAGTTCACAACCAACAACAAACGAAGCAGTCGAAAAGGAAACATGAAAGATTACATCGCGGAGTCTGATGCGTTTCATCCTTCTCGTAGAGCAGAACTCAGCTATGGATGCCGCTAACACTGGAACAAGATGAGAGAAAATCGAGATACTTGCAATCGAAAAAGAAACCATCTTGCTGCTCACTAGAAGTCAGCAAGAATGCGACTTTGAGTATAGAACAGAAGAGGCGTCTCTTTACCCTGGCGCTTCCACCTATGCGACTTTGTGTTCTGTCAAGGAGCACAAGGCCTGAAACGTGGAACAAGATCTATGCTAAGAGACAATTGCTCCTTTTGTATTGAGGGCACTTCAAAATTCGAATCAGTTGTCCAAGGAGATACATCAAAGCAGAGGGAAAAAGGATTCCTATGTCGAAAGTCCAGCATTTGACGGTGGAATTCCTTTCCAGGTGGGATGTGATTGGTTTTAAAAGGCCTTATTATACATTTGCTTAATCGGCAAAGAAGAATGCTATCTTATGTACATAAATCCAATACATAAATCCTAAGTTACAGGTATCAGACACTGGACTAAAGGTATGCGACTGTCAACTTTGAGCTATATGTACAGCTTCCTGCAGTATACATTACGAGTGATCTCCATTGGCAAGTTTCGGATCGGGCTTTGACTTGCAGTCGGCTTGTAGGGCTGTCAACCATGAGTCCACCTGACAACAAGAAAGAATGAGTCATCCAGCTACTAATGGCAACATGCCGGCAATTTCTGATCACCGAGATGCTCTTCACTTTTAGTCTAATGAATAGCATAGATGAAACCAATGTCAAGCTTCGTCTGTCCCTGCCTATTTACTTGCATATGAATCAATCCCAAAACCTCAGTGCAGCTAGCGGGGGACATCAGATAGTCTAACTATAACTTTCAATTGAATCAAGTAGAGGAAAGCATATGCTTTACCCCTCTTAACCTTTACTCTCCACCCAGAGGTGGAGATATAAATGACTAGAAAAAGCAGATGCAATACTTAATTTAGTTGAGAGCTCATTACACCGGACCTGATCCAAATTATATCCACCATGCTATCTTCTTCAATTAATGTTGAACTCTATGAACTTGCTGTGCCCTTTTAATCTCCTTACAATAACTCAGGCGTTTCTGAAGGGGAAAAGAAAGATTATTGGAAACTTCAATTTGCTTCTGCGTGTTTCATTAAGTGTTCTTATGCTGCCAAGTGGGGCATTATATACTACATATTCACCAATAACTAATGAATTTGAAATGAATGGAGTACCGATATCCAAACTCAGGGAAATGTAGGAAATTGCTTGAAATACCTGTATTTTGGAAGCACTTGAGCACTCGTATCTCAATCCTTGCCTAGTTAATATGAAGAAGGAGTATTGCGTATCGTCTTCTCTTGTGAAGCACGGCGAGGGACCCACTTCAACAATATCAGATAGCAGAGCAGAATCCTGAGGACTTAAATCTGCATGAAGTTTCGTTCAGTGTTGTTAGGGAACAAGATTTATACATGCTATTGAATCATTCGTTTATCTTTCTTCTAGTTTCCACCACAAATCCAAATTGAGATTGTTATGATATGTCGTGGCCTATTTTGAACTGAAATTCAAAAGGCACAGTGGGATGTGGAATAAGGTTATAAATCAACTCTTATCATACATAGACATTTGGATGTGAAATGACAAACCGTGTGCAGAAAGAAGAATACTAGTGAAGTATGAAGTATCGTCCTTTTATGCAACAGTAGCAGTGAAGAATTTTGAGCATTTGAATCTCTCTGCAATATGTTAAACATTATAACATAACAAATTTACATTTTAGATCCAGGAAGTAAAAAGGAGTCTAGTAACTATCATTTATAGGAGAGAAAAAACTAGCAGGGCTAAATCATGTGCTTAAGATAGTTCCGTGAGTTGAACGGGGGGGATGCCTTCGAGCAGTATTGGTCTCTCTACAGGATCCATTGAAGCCGCAGAATTTGTTGAAGAATAGGTGTAACTTACAAAGACAACATCAAGACTTTTTCAAGCCATTCACCGAAGATGTACTTAATATCCCTGAAGAGAAGAAGAATATGATACAGTACCTGTACAAACCAAATAAAAAAAGATGCATGTTCCATGGAGAACGACAAAGCGTGGAAGCCAGTCATCGACATCTGTATCATCAATGGGAGGAGGTTCTCCCGGCAGTGGCTTCCATCTCTGCAAGAAATAAAAAGTGTTATTAAGAAGCCGTTAACTTGCACCAGGTATAAGTAGTATTCACTTCTATCAAATCTAGGTATGCTGAGAGTTGTTAGTACAGTTCTAATGTGCAGGTAGCCGGACAGACGGGCAGACCGCAATATCTCATCTACATTTTCCAACCTGTGTAACAGAGAAGAATCTGAGTCACAGACTAAATTATTATAAGTAATGAGGAATGTTTGATTTCTAGCTTCCGCAAGTGCAAGACAATGAATTGCTCATGTCTGCATTTAAGCATGACTTAGTGGGATGAAGTTAAGAGCATGATGATGATTTAGTAGAAAATACAACACAATGGTCATGATGTAGAGAATGCCTAAATGACAAAATTCTAAGTTTGATTCGCCTTACTGTGCTTTCAAGTGGGCCTCCCTCTCTTCTAAATCGGCGAGTTGTGTTCTAAGTGATTCGAGTTCTGCAGCAGTTAGCTCAACCTGCAAATACAGTTGCCAGTGAAATTCAGGTTCTTCATACTTGCTAACTGCCTGCGTTGGTAAGAACTCATGTACCAACCTTTTCCTGACCATCCGCACCAGATCCCCATGGCAGGCCCTTTAGATTCAACAAGTTCAACATGAAACCCGCACTTCTAAAACGCTTTTTAGGGCAGATATAGCTGTCAGACCTATCCTAAATCAGAATAAGAAAGCTGAAACTAAACTGAACAGCTCATAACCTTTTCTTTTTTCCAAATTCGTTTCCTGTTCAAATTTAAATGGATGTACCTCAAACAATTTTCCGTCCTTGGTGGCAATTTGACTGAAGGTTTGTTTGGAGGAGAAGAGTCTTCACTTGTTGATGGCTGGAAATAATCTGGGATAACCTTTATTTTCCCGATATCATCATCCATCAAGCATCAGATATTTCCACAACAAGATAAAGCCCAGACGACCTGAGCCAGAAGATAACATGCAAAAATGAGAGAAGTCCTTTAACAGGGCATAAGCCATGTCCTACTTTGCTTTAAACTGCCAATAGCTCAAGTAAAACCACAGTGTGAACTCTTCACTTCGCAAAAACACTAATGTGGATATGTTGGATGGGGACTTGAGAGAAGCAGATTCCAAGGGACTTTGGCATTTGAATGTGTGGCACAGTGTTGTACCCAAAAACTATATTTATCCCTCAGGTTTAGTAAGGAAGTCTCATTTCCAGGAACCTCTCCACAAATTACCTCAATTTAGGATCTTCCTTCAGAAACTTGTGTCCTAAGACTTGTATTCCCAGAAAACCAGAAGTTTTGAAAGTCAACCCTGCCATCTACGCATCCCATCATTACCTAGTTCTTCACCGTGTCAAAACCTAAAGAACTATTTGGAAAACTGGCGGCTTTGAAAACTGTTATACAATTTGATTTGGTTTAAATACCAAAGTCTTTTATGTGTCATGGACTGGCCCGACTGGAACCTATCTTTACCAGTTAGGCATAATTACACCAAACTTCTGCACAACAGATCTGTCATTATAAGATCTAGCATTGACCTTGAAAATCACCCATTCCCCTCTTGGATGTAAAAGTCAAAATGGGCTGCATGAGAAATCAAGCTAGATCGAGCTCGGGCATCTAGCTGTGCATAATCTGATGCCCGATCTTGAGTATTAGTCCGATTTGACTAAATACGGATCATAACGCAACTTCAGCAGCATTTACTAATAGTTCCGATGCTAGAGTTCTTTCTGATAGAGTTATCCAGTGTAAATTCGCGGATTATCAAACCAATAAGCTATCATATTCAGTTATGGACCCAAAGGGCAGCTGGCAGGTCTGTCACCCCCGCAGTACTAGGTTTTTGATGTATCCTTCAATATTTTCCACAATTTATGAAATCTCAGGTACTATTTCTCTACTTCAAACCAACCCCCCCAATCTATGCCTCTACCATATCAATTTTTTGCTTTTTCTGACCCACAATCCTGCATTGTGCTCGTCCCTCCGCCAATTAAAGTAAGGCATAACAATAAAGCAGAGTCCACGCAATACATTGTCACCAGCATAGAATTTCATGAACCGAGTAATGAGAAAAGCATGTAATCCTCGTTCCGGGAACCGAGACACGCTGGATGCGACACCAAATCCGTCAAATCGTTCCATCGAAATCAAACGCACCCGACTAATACGCCAGTAATTAAAGATGAACTTCAAAGGGAACTTGAACTCAACTAACAGACCAAACGGAGCTCATCAGAAAGTGCACAGCTAGATAAAGGTAAAGCACAAATTACGACCCAAAAAAAAAAAACCGGATACAGAAAGAAAAGCGATCGACAAACTCACAGGAACATCAGCAGATCCCCCCGAAGCTCGCAACTCCAACAAGACCCACCAGATCAATCAGCATCAAAAGACAATCTTTTCAGCCGGAATCAATCGCAGTACACCTCGAAACCCCCCTAGATCGACAGGAATGTTAAACGGTATCGCTTTGCCGACATGAACAGCGCTGAGACGTGATCCGTAAGAAAGACTTTCAGCTGGACGAGACGAAAGCCAGTATATTCACGCAAAAAGCAACAAATTCGATTAAAAAGAAAGAAAGAAAACAGAGAGGGCGAGAGGGATAAGAAGGAATATCGCACGAGCTGAAACTAAAAGAGACCCTTTTCACAGCAGCGAAAGGCGAGCGGAAAGAAAGCGAGACAAAGTGGGTGTTGATTTTTCCAGGAAAGTGGATTGACCAAGCCGCAAGGACATGATGAAAGCCGCGAGGCAGATGGATTGCTCGGTGCAGAGGTAGTTTCACTCGGGTTCCTGTTGGCCCGTGCGAAATGACCCGCATGCCCCTGGTCGGCTGTTTTTACCTTCCGCGACCAAATCCGAGGCGACACGTCGTTTTCCGTTTCCGGTTCGGATTCGGA
The DNA here is from genome assembly GCA_019926035.1 of Melaleuca alternifolia. NCBI lineage: Eukaryota > Viridiplantae > Streptophyta > Magnoliopsida > Myrtales > Myrtaceae > Melaleuca > Melaleuca alternifolia. The sequence goes on along the minus strand of JAGKPW010000021.1, from coordinate 510,724 downwards.
GGAGCTGAGGATTGCGCGCATCGGGATAACCATTTTCCAACCAATGCATGGCAAATTTTGTCGTTATTCTTAGTAATAATAATAATAATAATAATAATAATAATAATAATACTAATAAATGCGTACATAATTTTTTAAATTATATAGATGATAAAATTGAAAAAAAAGGCGTACATAAGTTTGCAAATGAAGTGAGAAAAAAAAACAAGAAGTTCGTGGAAAATAAATAATTTTAAAAATATTTCTCATGAAATGATTTTCTCGTATCACTTGTAAACATGAATAAATAAAAAAATATCTTCATTGTCTAAAAATATTTAGATATAAGTTGCTGTTGATAATGGAAACACTTGTTATTGAGTAGTTATTTCAAATAATGCAAATGATTAATTTGAGAAAATATTGGTCAAAACATTCATTTCTTACAAAACAAATGGAAATTAATTAATTTTCTTATTCTCAAGGTAAAAGGTTTAAGGCGCTTAATTATCTTTTTTCTCTTTTGATTTTGTTGGATGGGCCGATTTTTTGTTTGTTAATTTGTTCCTTTTCTTCGTTGTTCTTTTTTCCTTTTTGCAAATCTGTTCGTTTCAAATAGAAAGTTTGACTCTAACATTGTTATTATTATTTAATTTTGCTGAAAAAGGTCATGTAAAGAAATAGCTCCTAATTTTTCCTCAATGACATCTGCGCGAGTAGAAATTTCATAGTCCCCTAAAAATGTTATGGTATCAACTCTAGACACGAAAAGATCATTCCATTTTTCTCGATTATCTTTATTACGTGAAAGTCAGATACAAAAGATGACTTTTATCATTACTGTGTGAACATGACTTATACAGAAATTCTTTATCCTAATTGATATGTTCTCACTGATGGGCGTGTCTAGAAGGGATCGCGATTTGTTGTACCGCGTTTCAATTTCTTATTTCCTATCATTGCTGACATAAGTGTATTTGCATATTTGTGTTTTGTTGTTTTGTCTAAATATGAAGAAAAGGTTCATATCTTTGTAGGAATTAGCTTTATTTTCGTTATCAAATTGGTTCGTTTTATCAATCATCCCCCAATCGGAAATTTTTCCATAATCGGGTCAACCCGTAATCCAACCCATCGGCCCATTCGAAACAGAAGTGGGTCCAGAAGCACCAACAGGAGGCCCATAATCCAACGTACCACTTCTGTTTCGTACTCGCGGGGCTCTTGTACTGGAAGGTCTTCTTCTGATACACCACAAAGAAAACATCCAATCACGTAGGCACGCTCTTGTGGCCAGGATAAGTTTCCGCCTCTCTGTCCTGTTTCATCGACAATGGCTTCCACTCTCCCCAACCTCCACCTTCCTTCGCTCAAGTCCGCATTCCTCGGCCGTGCCGCCCGCCTCCACAAGCCGTTGGTTGCCTTTCCGAAGCACGGACCATCGACGATCCACTCACGACCGTGTGCTAAGTTCGACCTCTCTGAGATACTTGGTGGCCGAGGCCTCTGCAATGGTGAGAAGGGCATTGAGCAAGAGCTCAAGCGAACCGTTGGAGACCCGTCCCCCTCGACTGATGTGGACAAGCCTGCCGGAATCGAAGAGCCCTCCCAGTCTTTGGATGGTGGAAAGCCCGCTGAAGATGGGGCATCAGCGGCGGTGAGCGTCCCTGAAGACGCTTTTGACAAGGAACTCATGGGGTTGACTGGAGGATTCCCCGGCGGTGAGAAGGGACTGCAGTCTTTCATTGAGAAGAATCCACCACCGCCGAAGAAATCGGCCGCAAAGGCAAGCGCGGCAGCAGTGCCGAGCTTGAAGAAGCCAAAGGCACCAGAGTTGCCACTCCTGATGCCCGGAATGATCGCACTCGTGAAGAACCCGAACAACCCATATTACATGTACTGCGGGATCGTGCAGAGGATCACTGATGGAAAAGCCGGGGTGTTGTTTGAAGGAGGGAATTGGGATCGGTTGATAACTTTCAATCTGGACGAGCTGGAGAGGAGAGAGAAAGGACCTCCCATGAAGAATCCTAGGTCTGTGATCATTGAGAATCTCCTTCAAAATGAACCTTAAATTCAAGTTCTTTTAACATCTCTACTTGAGTATCTAATGTATATTTCTAAAGATATGATGTAGTTCTTCGCGGTTCAACTTGGAAATACTTTTGTCCCCGAGCGTTCTCAAACATCATGCCTAGAGTTAGAGAAATGGTTTTCAAGGTGCTTGATGAATGATGCTTATTCAATCATTCAGCCGATGAGCACATCATTGGACTGTTGGGTAACCCCACACTGTATGGACCCGGAGAAACATTATGCATGATGGGCGTATCCAGACTCCGACGCAAATAAGATGAAATTATTAAGTCATTATATTGCGTTGACATTCGCAATTGCCACTGGGTTCTCTAGGAATCACAAACAAGAGAAGATGCAAGTACAAGATAGCGCACCAACCAAAATAAAGTACAAGATAACAAATTAATCGTCAGGAATGAACTTCCAGCAGCATCAGTAGCTCTCTAGCAGCTCCATTTTGCAATCAGAAGCAGCCACCCAACTGCGAAAAGGGCATTCCAGAAAATTCTTATCAATAAAGAAAAAGATTGAGGAATCAAATAGAATTGCTTCTTCAATAGGATGTGAGAAATCTAGTCATGGTACACAAAGATGTGCAGTAGATAAAAAACTGTAATGCACTTCCTGTTGGACCAGAAAACAGGAGTAGCATTTAACAAGACAAATTCCAAAAGGGCAAGTATTCATTCAGTTTGCTTCTCTTTTCAATCAAGAGAACACCTTGTCTTCATTCGCTTTCTTCCGGGTTTGCTTACACTGTTTGGCTCGGTAAGTTTGTCAACAAATACTTTTGACTGTAACATGGGAGTCATTTTCAGGCACCACTTTATTATTAGAGCCGCCAACCACGTGGCTCTCAGTGAACAAGATGCTATGTAATTTCAGAACATATTTTTCAACATGAGAAATTATGTTTGGAATACTTCAACCAGAGCAATCGGCCATTACAGCATGAAGATGGAACCCATCCTACTATTCACATTTGACCAATGAACAACTGACCAATGAAGAACATGTCCCAAAATTTGCCGTCTTCTTCAATATCTAAGCAGCAAGTACACCGAACTTTCATGCAGAAGGCATTGCCATGTTAACACAACTTTCCCAAGAGGCTTTGCTATTTGCTAAATGCCTCTCAAAAGAAAAGAAGGGACTGCTCTTTCTCCCTTCATCGATATCAGCAAAGGAACTTCTAGTACATTTTCACAATAAATCACCACAAGAACATTATCGTCAGCTGCACTTTGTACCTCACTGCTATTTTAAATTGAATCATCAAGAGAATACCAATAACTAACACGTTTTCGTTTCTTCGCATTGTTTCTTTCCATTTAAGGGGATGGACACAGTGAAAGATGAGATAGATCACTTGAAAGGCAATGAAAATGTCAGGTTCTGACGAGAAAAAGATTTTAACTGACCAAAACAGCCTCAATCTCCTCCCGGGAGACAGCTGTTCGTTTGGGCTGAAGTGAGGCCTTTCCTCCCGTAGATGTTGAAACCTTTGAATTTGAAAAAAATGTTTCAACAGGGGAAGCAGCAGATGTAGATTTAGGCTGGGGTACAGTACCTGGAATTCATTAGAAACTAGAGTTCAATAAATAATGTTGAGTCATTCTCCATAAATAATGCTTAAAATTATTGACAATGGAAAAAGAAACCATAAATCTGTCGATGTACAAGGACACAGGTAAGTGGGCCTGCTAAGATGCAGCCAGAAGGATACAGACTGGAATATTTGAAGTGTGATGCAGTAATACAAGGAATTAAAAGTAGCACTGATGAACCGCAATATGATGGATGTCATGACATAAGCACGACATAAAAAAGAGTAAAAGCATCTGCACAAAAGGCTACACATGCAGGATCAACACATCTTGAGCCATAAAATCAGCCATAAGCATTAGACAACTAGAACTGAGACTGAATTTAGGGTGGGAATAAGAGTTTTGCACATTAGGCTGTAACTTCAAAATGTTAAAGATCCAATAAGTTTGATGTACTATTGTAAGGATTAGAAAATTCTATTTTTTGTTCCTGTACTTCACATCATTCCTAATAAAATATATACACTTTTAATTTGTCTAATCAAGTCCCTCCAAAACTAGTTCTTGCGAGAAAGTGGTCGTCTGATGTCGTTATAGTGTGATGTGACAAAAGTTTACCAACGTGAGCATCCATGTGGGTGTCCAAATTGATTAAATTGTAGGATTAATATTATCAAAAAACCAAACTGGTACACTTGAACCACATTTAGCTTAAACTAATTTTCGTCTCATAAAAACTCCCGAATTAGTTTATCCGTGCCATATTTATCTCAAATTGGGACACCATGCCAAATTTACCCCAAACTATTTTTTGTATTATAAAAAACACCAAATTGGTACATTCGTGTCATATTTACTCCAAACTAATAAATTCGTGCCACATGCACCCCAAATAAAATCCCACATTTACCATAATTTAGGGCAAACGAGGCAAAGGTGTACCGATTAGGGCAAATGGGGCACGAATATACAGATTTGGATTTTTTTTATGACACAAAAATTAGTTTGGGGATAAATATGGCACACGAGTAATAGTTTAAGGGTTTTTGTGATACAAAAATTTGTTTGAAGTAAATATAGCATGTGTGTACCAGTTTAGAGTTTCTGTTGATATCAGCCCCCAACTTTATCCATATCATACTTCAAAAGTGTCTCCATTGGCTAAATTTTTCAACCTATGAATATATGGGCATTTGTATATTTTATCCACATCATTGGCGTAGCCCGATAGCCACGTGTACTGAACTTGGTCGAATTTGGGGTCAAAGGGACTTCATTAAAGATTTTGCAAAAGTAGGACTTGATTAGACACATTAGATGTATAGGCACTTGATTAGCAAAAACATGAAAGCATAGGAACAAAAAGTATAATTTTTCCTAAAGAGGAATATAATTGTGATTATATGGACCATTAAAGTGGCCAAATGCCAGCAGCAACTGAGCTGCAAATGACAAAACCTACTATCGATGAAAGTATGTAAACATGGTGCTTCCAACAAGACAATAGAATGCAGGTTGGGGAAGCATTAAAAACTAGCAGTGGAAGGATTAGACATGGATAACCAGACAAGTAGCCATTCGGCAGGAGCATGTATCGGGAGTCACCAGTAAAACTCAACCAAGCAGCTGACACAACGAACGATTCATCAAATAAATCATATAAAGACACAACCAAGATTGTCATTCCATATAAAATGCTCGAGCAATCAATACTACATGCAATATACACTCCACACACAACAGCTCAAAAGAGACCAAAGAATGTTATAAAACTCGGGCATTCTGAGGAGCAAAAAGCAACCAATCAGGCTTTTGGGAGAGGCGGTATCCTAAGATGACTTTGTCAAATTAAGATTTTGCGCACACATGCTGCCTCCTAAACACCAACAAGTTCTAGCCATGTAAAAACCAGTTGGCTACATAAACCAACTTTTAGCAGCAACCCGTAACAAACGACTTTCCTCTAGCAACAGAGAATCTAAGACAGCTACACTGTTTCATATGGCGACAAGCTTATACCTTTGCAAACTTGAAGCTTATACCTTTGCATCCTGGCAAATTAAGTATTTCCAATTCGTTCTTCGAGCTAAGCCATTTTATCAAGTTACCGCAGCTTCATCTGATCTCAAGCAGTTTGAGCATATTCGAGCAATCGCAGAGCTCGCCTACTTAAATTAAGCATCTACGACTTCTCAGATCGACCCAATTTCCACCCACTATCACAGCTTTCCCGCTCGATGCTCTCGCACCGATCACCAATCAAAGTAGAGGAAGCTAATCAACGGCCACACTCTCGTACACCGAATTCCACAACCCACGCGCACGTCATCTTCATCAAGCAACCCGCAAACCAAACGAAATCGGAATGCCCTACGGTTCACTTCACAAAGATGCCTTGCCAGGTGATGGCAGGCACGAAGGAACCGGATTGAAGAAGCCAAGAGAACGCAAAAAGAGAAAAGCAAAGCGAGCCGAACGAAGCCGAAGGAAGGATTCGAGATGATTACCGGAGGGATCCGGACGCCGCTGAGGGAACTTGATCCTGGGGATCCGCTTCAACGCTTGGCCTCCGGTCATCTCTCTCGCTCCGTCGCTCTGGAAATTCCTGCCTTGTGGGTAGTCACACGACGGGGACGGAAGGGAATAGACGTGAACGTCACGGGGCCTAGCGGGCTTGGCCCGAAACTCTTGTACATCAATGGGCCAATTTATTGGGCTCTTTTTTGGGGCCCGTATTCGGGTTTGAGCAGAAATTCTAGCCCGACCGCCCACCCGTAAATTTATATAGGCAATTATTTTAATTGATAAACAAAATTTCTAAACCCCCTTTTTGTTCGGGGTGTGCATGGTTCGTTTCCCGCCGGAACCTGGAATCGGACCAATGAGACCGGTTCCCAATCTCTAGGACTGTGGAACCTCGATCCAGTCTGGTCCCTAGAAAATCTAATGAACCGGTTGGGAACCAGAAAATTAAAAAAATAAATATATTTCATTACTTATTTTTAAGAATAAAATAATTTTGGTAAAGCTAGGTAAAAATTAAAACTTTAGAAATTTAAATTGAGTTCTTCTTACTTTTTTTACATTTTTATTTTTAATAAAACATAAAAAATTTAACTAATCCTCGGCCGGTCCAATTGGTCCAAGTTGCTCACCTCTACTTTTTGTATAGCACGATTCATAAATTTTCTTTCCACGAGCTTTTTTTTTTTATAGTTCCTACATATTTAGTATTTCAGAAATAATAAATTCTCGATTTTCAGACTTAGTCATTGAAGACAAAATACTTAAGTCAGGCTCTCCCGGATGCTTGACCAAGCCTGCGACTTTCATCCAGAGTCCCAACTACGGAAAATTTCGAGGTTGGCCAGAGCACAACCGAGTCCCGTAGAGCAGTTAGGTCTGGGTGAAGTTGGGGTGTGGGCTCGAGTTAATGTCCATCCGCACTAGTTTTATATCAAATTCCACTGGCCTCTCGTATCAAGTACGATAGTTCATATGAATGCAGTGGTTTGTACGTTGTTCATTTAATAATATATGCTCTAGAGGATGGTTTGAGACTCAGCACGTCACAAGAATAAGTATGCAATGTCTCGTCTTGGATCATGGGGACAAAACAAGATTCTCCAATTTGAACTTTGAATGACATTATATGCGCACCATCCGCCCTTGACTAATAGTGATGTTGATGGCTTTGGTTGATCGTCTTTTCATTCTTTTTCTTTCATTCTTTTTCTTTTTTGCTACGATTGACCGATTCTTGCTTTTGATACAATTCAAAGAAAGCATGTGATAACGAGATGGCAAGCCCATCAGTTCACCCTCTTGAGTTGGCCGTTCCACGTCTTTTTCTACACCGAAGAATTAGACAAATCAGTGCTCAATACGCGAACTGCGCATGCTCCTGCACATGTCTATGCCTATACACAATTCATCTAGAAGAAAGGCAATCAGCACAAGATTGAGCTTCGATTCAATGTGAAAGATATGAACACCGATCCATTGATGAACAACTATTATATCGCTGTCCGGTTTGTCTGCTAACCGTTCGGCGAACTAGGGTTCTGTTCGATTTGGCCACCGTCGCCGCCGGCATCGCAAAGTCCATCCTCGACAGCTCGTGGCAGCTGGGACCTCCAATAATTGTGGAGGGTACCGGAGCCTGGTGAGAACGAGCGCGGTCTCTGGGGACCAGAAGATTTTTTGAAGCAAGGAGAAATATGACGGAGAACCGGATCTTTGACTTTCTAGTTTGCGTCCCCAAGTTTGACTTTCTTTTTTCTCCTTTCCCCCTTTTTTGGGTTTGAGGAGTCCAAGCTCTTGTGGAAGCTTCTTCTCGGAGGTGGGCACGGAGAGAGAACGAGGGAGATGCCTTGATTAAAAGTCTAACTCCATTATTGTGTAAAGATCCGGATATTTGATACATATTACTTTTTTTTCGAAAAGAATGGCCAATTTAGTTCGAAACCGGTCAAGTTGATCAATTTAATCCTACATCTTTCGACAATCTGACAATTTATTCTTCGAGACCAAATTGGCTAGAAATTGATGGCATTGGCGTTGGCCGTTTACATGGTATAGTCCGTGCTGGCGTGGATAATTTTTATAATTGCTTTTAAAATTATTCTGATTTATTTATAACTTTTCTTTTTTGTTTAAATTTTCATCATCCGTGCCTTAGAATTTTCCCGGTAGAGATTCTTGAGCACATTGTTGTTTCTTTGTCTTGCATTCTAACGATTAACGTGCGTCTTAGGTTAATATTTTCGGGATTAAGTATGTGGTTTCAAACTTTAGACTAGACCCAGCACAAAAAAGAAGCCTTTCAGGCTGTGACCTTTTCCTTACAAAGTGAAGTTAATTAGCGTAAGAGAATGGCTAAAGACCAAGAACTCAGATGTAATGAAACCAGATGGAATTCAACGTTGATATAGACTGCTATGCAAATAATGTTGTCTGATAGTGCCGCGGTGGTTTTTTAAGGGATCAATTAGCTGCCTTAATCAGAATAAAAAATCATATATTTGCTTAGTATATTTCGACACGGTCTCTTTTACTTTCCTAAGACTGAGATTATACCAACAAACAAATGCTAAGAGAATAGAGGATCTTTATCTAGGCATTTGCAAGATCGATTCGATGAAAATGGAGTCTCATCTTAGGTAAATCCTCATATCAATAAGTCCGCCTCATGGATCAAATGACGTGCGAGTCGACGTTCGAGCACATTAGCATTAAACAATGAACGGTCTGTACTTGATGTGTGATGGGGAACCTAACATGTATAATCCATGCTCGCATATTTGACGCATACCCCTAAACCTATCTAATGAGATTATCATAGCAAAAAATTTGAGAATTAGCAGCATCTAGTCTACTTGATTCGAAACAAGCCTTTGGTTTTTGACTAGCTCGCGTCCCAGCAGTTTTCTGCATTATTTGGAGGTTGACTTAGACAAATTTATTTTTCTGTAATGTCGGTAGAATTGTTTAGGTTAACACACCCACAAAAAGTGTTCATGTCATTGTATAAGTAGTATGTGAAACTTCTCTTGTCCAATCAAAAGTAATATGGTTATAATTGTCAAAATTGGGTATACGATCTTTTCTTTTAAAAGTATAAATTGTTAGAAGAAAGGCACGGATTCTATTTCAAACTTAAAAAAATGATCAACTACCTCTCTAGTACTGAATTATTTTTATCTTGCAGGATGAAATTATTCATGCCACGACTCTGAAGTTGCTGAAAATGATAGCACCTCTGATTATCATTATTATTATTTATTTTCTTGTTCTGGGGATGGTAAGTAAGTCAATCTATTGCGCTCCAAACTAGTTATGATAGGAGGACTATTGCTCACTTACAAGCCCCACACCGACAGTGGCCTTAACTCGGTTATTTCAGCAGCATTAAAGGCCCTTTGGCAAGAAGTTCCGGCGGTCGCATTCACTCCTTATCATCGTCTTCAAGGTTGATGATCAATGATAGGCCAAAGCACCAGTAAAGATACTAGTTAATAAAGCTCGAGGAAAACCCATCAGGGCCACGTTCCGTGCCCCCATTCATGGACCATGAAGCAGACTTAATCTTCTCAAACGTAATTGGCGAAGGCCAGGTCCTGCTGTGAAGGCATCTGGCGGGTTATGCTGTAGTACATCGGTCGATTAAGGAAGAGATACGGCGCAGCGATTGGGGTCAGGAGAGCCTTCAAGGCCCTCGTAACAGGACTTTGCTTCCTCAGCAATTCGAAGATGACCCACAGTCAGTTCTTGTCCCGTCCGTAGAAGACAAGGAGGAATCTAGAAGTGCTGACATTGGGAGATTTAAGAAATGAACAGGACTCTTGAATCCTGGTAAAAGGAATGATTAAGAACGCGCAACGTCCTCCACAATTTAAGACACTTGACCTAGTTGCTGCGTTGATTATTCGTCGCATTGTCCATGTCCCGCCCTAGAAGCAACTGTAGAGTTAAGCCGTGGACATTGTCCAATCTCTCTCATGCATGCCATGAAAACAATTCTAGACCAGTCGACTTTTAAAGCAGTACCGTTCAGCGGTGACCCCCGTTCATAGTCCTTCACTCGCCTGTACCGCCTCGCCATTTCTTCACCCTCTCCAATCAAAACCAGCCACGACCAAACCCCACCTAGTTATGACTAATGAACTTTAATTACAGCCTAACTCTAGTCCATGAAAGACGCCTCTTGCGTCGCTATTGGTGGTATTTGAAGTCGGACGCCGTTTTATATAGCCTCCCCATTCGCTCTCTCTCTCTCTCTCTCTCCAGCTAAGTCTTCAGTGATCAACTTCCTCAGTATAGTCTCATCAGAAGCCCGACGCCATGTATGCTTCGGGACTCTTGTTCTTAATCTTTATTCTTGGCTTCGTTTTGGCTCAGAAGACAACAGCCGTCGATTTTTGCCCTTCAACCTGCGGCGGGGGCGAGCTCTTCGTATATTTCCCATTCCGGCTCAACGGGAGCCTCTGCGGCTACCCAGGGTTCGACCTCTCCTGCAATAGCCAGCGCCAGACCATCCTCACCCTCCCCTCCTCCGGTGGCTTCGTCGTCCAGAACATCGACTACGCGGCTCAGGTCATCTTGCTGAACGATGCCAACAGCTGCCTCCCGAGCCGGCTCCGGAACTTCACCCTCGACGGCTCGCCGTTCAGGGCTCCGTTGTCCCGGAACTTCATGCTCGTGAACTGCTCCAGCAGCGCCGTGCTCGCGGCGAGGGAGGCGATGCCGACACTGCTGGACATCCGGTGCATGAGTGATGGGGACTACAGGGTGATGTCGGTGGATAGCCGGTTCTACGCGGGGCGAGCGTCGCACGAGTGCCACGAGATCGGGACTGTCAGCGTGCCGGTGACGTGGCCGTCCGTGTCGGATCTGCACGAGGACGTGAGGCTTACGTGGGGAGAGCCGGACTGCAAGTCGTGCTTGGAGCGTGGCGGGATGTGCGGCCTGAAGAGCGGCTCCGGTTCGGAGATCGCCTGCACAAATGTTCCGAAAACCGGTAAGGCTTAACGATCTTGAAGTTATGTGACCATCTTCGAAATCTAAAACAGTATAATATACGTAAAGATCATAACAAACTAATAATTAATTATCCCACGGGGTAAAATTAATGAAAGTGATTTTCAAAATTTGCCGGGTGCATACTTTTGTTTCCCCCTAACTTTAGTGATAAAAAAATTTGGCTGTTAGATTGATCATAAACTTTGATAAAGTCATATGCACTGAGTTTCTTCTCGTTGGTAATACATAATAAAGTTTGTCCCAGTCAAAGTGGTGCCTATATGACCTAAGCTCTTGTTCACCCTAATCTTTTGTTTAATAGTCAGGGACGTCAGCAGAGACCGGCTAATTGAAAATGCATGTAATTTATGTAGCTTTTATAAAGTTTCACCTGAACTTAAAAGCTGTTATCTAAGTCCAATGTTCACAAGAATTCTTCATTTACGGAGGACGTGGGAAGGGAACAGTTGGGAAAGTACGTGGTCAAAGGATGACGCCTTTTATTATCTTTTTACAATAAGGTTAGAGAATGACATCTGAAAGAGAAGGCGAAAGGTCCCTTTCCTTTTGAAAACAAGCTCGTGATTTCCAACTTAGACTTTAGGGGCTGTGATGAGAAAATATTTATTTTCAAGTTCTCAATTTTTGTACTTGATCACAAAAGTCAAGATGCGATCGCAAGTGACCATTTCCTGATAAATGGGTTTTGACATTTTCAGCTTAGTTTGACTTCTTCATACGTGTAGATAACTCACAGGACTTCACGCATTGTGTGGGATTTTTCAGGTCTTCCGAGGAGTGCCAAGTACGGCATAATTATCGGCCTCGGCATCCCGGCCATCCTGTGCCTCATCGGACTCGCCGGCACCATATGCGGCTTGATAAGCGCTTACAGCCGGCGGCGACACCGACAAGAACAAACCAACGCAGACTTCCCCACCGTAATGATCCCGCGGTCCTTTGTCGTGACGGGACTTGACGGGCCAACCATCGAGTCCTACCCCAAGACGCTGCTTGGTGCGAGCCGGCGCTTGCCTAAGCCCGGTGATAACATTTGCCCAATATGCTTGTGCGAGTACCAGCCCCAGGAGGCAATACGGACCATACCCGAGTGCAATCACTATTTCCACGCCACTTGCATCGACGAGTGGCTCAAGATGAATGCCACATGCCCATTGTGCCGAAATACGCCGGATGGGTCCGCTTTGGTCACACCTTTGGTCATGTCACGATTGTTGTTGTCGTCGTTGTCGCCTTCGACATCAGCTTAGATGGGACGGAGCTTGTCGTCTGTACATATTCAGATCACTCTGGCTCAGGGATTCTTATGTTCTTTGAACGAATGTATTTTTGTGTTTCAGATTTTTGTTGTGAATTTCATTTTGGGATCATCTTAGAACATAAGTCTTGTTCTTGATCTATGCATGGTTTTGATATCATTTGCATTGATCTGACACATGATAACAATTTTCTCTTTCTGCCAATCACCTCTTTTGCCCGGTTTGCAATTTGGAGCGCCGGAGATGCCCATTTTGCAATTACTTGACCCATGGACCACATTTCCTTTCGTGCTGCTAATTTTCTAAAAGAGTGAATAAGTATGAAAACAATCTCGTCAATGAAAGTTTATCGACTACTTCAAAGCTCAATAATTTATCGACAACTTATCGATACTTTTATGAAATTCCCAACTCTTTGTGATTTTTGCCAACTTACTCACTTTCCTTATCTTTTCATCATATTTTTTTTCTCTTTCTTATCACTTTCTTAAACTTGTGAACTATGAATTTGCCTATTTTAATATGGGTGCTTGTTTTTTTCGACTAATTACTGCTTAATTTTGGGTTGCCAATTTAATTAATTACTTACCAATGTTTATTTGGCTTTTTAAAAGTTTATCAACTTCTGTTTACCAACTTTTATATGTGTTTCTTGCTTACCAACAATTTTCATGATTAAATTACCAACTAATATTGCGATACTAACTCTTATTTAAGTTAGTTAACATTGTTTTATATGTTTTTTTTTGGAATTGGTAGTCAACCAACTTTTATTGACTTTCTTATCAATAGCTTAAATGTACTAATTATTACATGAAATAATAAACCTTCTATTGAGTTACTCACAAGCATTTTTTTTCCAAGTCAAATAACTTAAACAAAAGTTGGACAACATGAAACCAAATAAACATCTCAAACTAATAAAAGTAAGTGGGAGAAATGTTTGAGCTACATAAATTTAGGTTGCTAACTTCTAAAAATAGTTAGTAACTGCAAAGGGTCGCAAATTTAGGCAAACAAAAGCTTTTGACCTAGAAAATAATTAAATCACAACAAATAACTCATATGAGAATTGATTATCCAAAAATTAGTTAGTAATTTGATTAAAAAAAAGTTGATAAATTATTCTAATTTAGATTGGTAATTTCCATATAAGAATGAATAAATTCGAAATATTAGTAAGTTTTGTGAATCGATGTTAAAGAGTTAGTATAGAAATTGGTAAGTTGCAAACTACAAAAAGAAGAAGGCAATTTCATTATAAATATCGCTAAGTTATCAACGAATTACCATGATTAAAGTCACTGGTTATACTTTTACCAATAGTTTTTTTTCTGTAAATACATTTACCAGCTTTGCCGTCATTAAAAACAATCCCTATGTACTGGGCTCCAATTGCTAGTGCAAATTTCTCTATGCCTCGTACATGTTAGTTTTCAAAACCTAGAATTTTTTAGGGGACAAAAAGAACTGTCTATTTCAAATTAAGTACATGTTTGTTTGGGGAAGTGATTATCTTCATCTGCTGTATCAGCAAAAGGCGCCGATGTTATTCTCGCCTTCTTCAACCTAGTAAATAACAGTGCTTGATGTTTTTGACTGGTTTGTCTCCTAAGAGGGAAGGAGGGAGACAGAGAGAGTAGATCATGCAATAACACGATCATATTCTAGAGTTTGCAACATGGTTGTATTTTCAGTAACTTCGGAATTTTGTGACATCTAAAATAGTTTTCCCTCTTAATTGTTTTCCTAGAAAAGCCGATATTTCCCAAATATTCGACGCATTTTAAAATTCCGGACAATTACTTGTCCTTGATCAAGAACATCTCTATCTTTTCTCAGCCCGTCGATAACTATCATCGCCTATGACTGTCTTCATGGATTCTATCGTGGGGACCAAACAAAATGCGTCGCGGTCACACGAGCTCCAAATTTGACCTTTTGCTTTGGCGTTGGTTGCAGAGAATTTTCCTAGGAAGCTCCATCGTCCCGTCCATCCTTGTTCCGGAGGAGGAAACGAAGCATACCGACGAGACTTCGATGGTAAAACGTCGTGCTCTCCACTTAATCGTCGCGCGATCTTCGATGCCCTTATTTTTCCTCGCATGACTCCCTCACCAATCTTCTCTTCCATGCCCTTATTTTTCCTCCTCGTCCTCCAAGTGATAACCAGCAAAATCGCCAGCACTGAGGTCTGCGCGGTCGGAAACTGTTCGTGCAGCGGACCGCCAGTCCGCTTCCCCTTCGGAATTAGGAAACTCCCTGGCAAAGAGTGCGGCTACGAGGGTTTCGATGTCTCGTGCGACGACCGAAACCGAACGATCCTCCATTTGTCCGGAGCAGGGAACTTCGTCGTGGACACCATCGATTATAGCGACCAATATATTCTTGTGAAGGACCCCGACGGTTGCCTCCCGGAACGGCTTAGGGAGGACTGGTTCAAGAGCGCATCCCCGCCCTTTTTCGCCCCGGACTACAAGTCCTTCGCACTCGCAAACTGCTCATCTGCCAATTCCTCCACGATCGGGCCCGAAAGCGGCGTCATGCCACTGGACTGCCTCAGTCTAGCGCGCCATATGGTGGTGGTCGTGGTCACGGACGATGACTTCGCCCAGTCGTGGATGTTGCAGCACAACTGCTCCTACTTGAGGACAATTACGAGCCCTTGGTGGCCGCAACACCCGACGAACATAAGCGAAAGCTTTTGGCTGAGATGGTTTCAACCCGATTGCACATCGTGCGAAGCAGCCAAAATGAGATGCGAACTCAGGTATTCTAAGTCGGGCTCGAAGGTTAAGTGCGTACACAAACACGGTAATTTTATATGAGGCGTATTATTTCTCTCCTTTCTTCTTCGTTGAAGTCTAATTTTTGTAAAAACTTGTAATCTGGTCCTGATCACATAATTATTATTAGGAGGGAGCCTTGAAATCTGAAACCTATCCAAGTTTCACTTGACCTAAGACCTACCCATTGGAACAGGTTCATCATTTTTTGGAACCTGAAAACTATCCTACATATTATGGAACTTGGAATCTATCACGGGTTTCTGGATCTATTCTAAGGTCAACATTTTTTATCTATATTATTAGTTAAATGATTGTAGTGAATCATTATCTTTAATGACTACTATTTATTACTGCAACTACTTATCACAACTCATATTTAAACACATAAAAATTTGTAAAACATTGATAAAAAAATTTAGTTAGGTGTATTGCCAAAAATGCAAACTCAAACTAGTGTTTGCAAATAATCATTTATCATCAGACCTTGAAATACTACAAGATCGTACAAAAATATGGATCAAGAAAAAATAAACACTTATTTTAAGTTCTAATAACATCATGAGTTGGAAGATGTTATAGTAATTTCTTCCTAGAAATGGCACTTTCTCAATTAAAAAAGACACTAAGTAGGTGTTCTAATAGGATTTTCCAAGTTCACGACACTTATGTGGTGCCAGAAGTTTTCACTTTCCTTATGACGATTCAAGGAGCCCGAGATGCCAATTACTCCGCCATCAGTAGTAACATTATTGATAGCACATACGGTAATTTGAAAGGATGAGCGGTTGAATTGCAACCAACTCATATAGATTTTTGGGATGATGACATAGTAATTCTTGAAATGGTCCTTGAATTGTTAAATCTAATCCTGAAACTTTCAACATTCACTCAATTTGTTAAAAGTACCAAAACAAATTGCTGGTCTAACTATCATTTCTATTAGCTGGATGTTATATTTATTATGCTAGTGTCACGCGGCTTACTTGTGACCCTCTCTTTTTCTCATCATTCGGGACTAGATAGAATAAATACTAACACGGCGGTATATGTAAAAAAAAAATGCAAGTGATGTGGTGTCATACTCAAGAAAAGGACTCTCATGAATTTTTAAAAGTTTCGCAATTAAATTGAACAAAAAAAAGTTGAGAGATCATATTGTATTTTGACGTATAATTCAAAGACTAACCATATTATTACCCCTAAAAATTTTTATTATAATAAATGGTAAGTAAAATTTCGATTAGACTAATTGTGCCGATAATTGATCATTTATACAGAAGTGCATGCTATTTTCAGACCTGAGAGCTGTGGACACAGCTTGAGCTTAAAAAGAATGAATTTTCGGGTTTTCTTCTCATCTGTGGAGCTTTTGCTAACACTTCATGGTGCCTTTAATTTTCTTAGGCTTATCGATAGGTGTTCAGTTCGGCATAGCTTCGCTCTTCATGTTGCCATGGCTCGCGTGCATCTTTGGATTGGCATGGTTCTTCAAGGTTCGGGCCTTAGTGGGTCTCGGTCAAATTAGCTCGAACAACGTCCATGGGGAAGCGATCGAAATGGCCCGGCCAAATGCCGTTGGCACGATGGGCATCAGCTCACCCACCATCGAATCTTATCCGAAGACTCAAATCGACGAGCCAGGACAACTGCCTCGGCCTAACGACGATGTTTGCACGATTTGCTTGTCCAAATACGAGCGGAACGAGATGATTCGGACTATTCCCTTGTGCGAACATTACTTCCACGCGTATTGCATCGACCAATGGCTCCGGAAGATTGCTTCTTGCCCGTTGTGCCGCAATTACAAAGGGTAATCTACAATTCTCTCAACTTTGTCATCCTTTTTAATCTTTTTGGGGTTTGATAGTCGAGACTCGAAAGTACCATTCAAATTGATCAGTCTAGATGATCAAGTAAAATACACAACGTTAGTGAATCAACTTAAGAGGGATGGTACATAAAAATTATAAAATCTTGATTAGGTTCTTTTATCATAACACCGATCACAACTGTAATAGCTTAACTTCAGATTAAGTTCATCAAGTAGCTCGAATTCAAGTAAAGAAATTTCAGACATGAATTGTCCATGTACTTGCTTTGCTCCTCTTTGGTTGCGCAGGTACACTGAGACCGAGGACACAAGTAATTGAAAGCCTGCGCTCAGCACAGAAACGGCAAGTAGTGGCATCGCTGATTCTTAGCCAAAGAAAAAAAATGGTTTTTGCGGCTTCAGAAGAAGATTTCATCAGTCAATGTCTGATTATATTTGGTACACTTCAAGTTGCAGGGCGCAACCAGGCCGACATATATATGAGCGGTCAATGGGGATAAAAAAGTAGGCAAAAAGAAAAGGGTGGCCTGAAAAGGAGAAAAAAGAAAAAGGGGCGGGCCAAAAACGCAAAGGAGAAGTTTTCTTCCAGCAGACATGTGTGATGTTCTTGGGAGAAATTGCCCAATTAGCCCTAATTAGTTGTATAGTTATTAATTTAATTATAAACTTTACGTAGAATTCCAATGTACCTTTTTCTTCTAATTTTGATAGGAAATTACTGACTTAGTGGTGTGCTATGTACGACAATCGGCAATGATTCTAACAAAAACTTATTAAAAAGCCTACGTTGGAATCTCAAGCTAAGGTTTAGAACTAAATTAATAAATTTTTAAAAAAAACTTAAGACTAAATTAACATTTCTAAAATAGGTTTAGCACTGATTGGGTAATTTTTCCTTTATATTTGTGTATATACCTATGTGAATTTTGATGTATACCGAGATTACTTGGTACGTGGATTAATTTCCGTAATCAGAATGTTGTAATGGCTGGCACGTGGATTAATTTCCGTCTTTGATAATTATGAATTGCTTTTCACTTTTCGTTTTTTATTTATTTATATCTAGCAACCTACATAGTCGAACATTTCCAAACCTACAATAACGAAAACTTTGCAAATATAGCACCATAAATTCACAGATTGTTTTTTATAGTTCATTTATATTCACAATTCTGTATAAACTCACTAAAATTCCTAAGCTATGCCCACTATAACACATAAACTCAAACTGTCTTTTGTATCACAAATGACACTAATATCTCGAATCTTTTTTGTGTCATAATGAATACTGAACTTATACCGGTGTGGCGGATGTTTGATGCATGTAACTGTAACAGAAGGTATATATACGTATCACACATGCAAAGTTTAGGTTTTTTCTCGTCATAAGAAAAGATTGGGGATATTTGTGTCATAATGAGTAAGTTAGGGTTTTCTTTTAGGTACAAAATTTTCATTTGGGTATTTGTATCGCAATGATCATAGTTTGGAGTTTTTTGTGATTTTTACCAAAAAAATCTAATTTAGTATCTTTAGGTATTGTAATTTTTTTAAATGTGCGGTCTCCTGTACTAAAATTCTTTCTCTACTTTTGCATTCAACTTATATGAAGGTATGTTGCATTCAAAACTCTACAACGGTGATAATAATTGTAAGTGATAGTAGAGTAGGGAAGAACGATGAAAATAGAAAAATTATGTTACGACAACGTATATCACAACTCAATTATCACAAATTTTAATTGTCTTACACATAAATTCACTTCACACTTATAAAAAAAATCTATAAATGTCCTATTTACTACATATATTGAAAAGAAAAAAGAATTTATCGTAGACATAATTAAAAGTTTTAATACCCAATTAAAAATTGTCCACATCACTACTGGCTATACCACATAAGACGATTGACATGCATATCAGTGATTTCGGCCAACACAAACGCAAAAGATTTAAAACTCAATTGGCATAAAAAATGATTTAAGATTGAATTGATACAATTATAATTCTTTTTGGAGATAATTATAAATCACTTCGATAGAAGATGAGACATTCGACACAATTCATGAACATATTACGTATCTTGATATCGAGATAATTAATTCAACCGACTTAGTTTCCTTCAGCTAAGAAGATCTCGATCTTTTCTCGGCACAACCTTCCAAAGAATGTCTAGAATGTATTCTGTTTCAGGGAGCAAAACAAAATGTGTCACCGTCACACATGCCTAAACGCGACCTTTTGCTTCAGCATTGGTTGCATCCACTTCTCCTTAGGATGCTCCACCTTTCCATCCAACTTGCCCTGGAGAAGATAACTAAGCTTGCCGCCACTAGTCCTCCCTAATAAAACCTCGTCTTCTCCACTTCGTCGCTGTGTGGTCTCCTCGAATGATCTCGCATGGCTTCCTCGCCAGTCTTCTCTTCCATGTCCTTATTTTTCATTCTCGTCCTCCATGTAATGACCTGCAGAACCACCAGCGCTAAGGCCTGTCCGGTCAGAAATTGTCCTCACAGCGGACCCGAGATTCGCTTCCCGTTCCGAATTAGGGATGTCCAAGGCCAACACTGCGGGTTCGAGGGGTTCGAAGTCTCGTGCGACGACCGAAGCCGGACGATCCTCCATCTGTCCGAAGCGGGGGACTTCGTCGTGGACAATATCGATTATCCCAACCAATACATCCTGTTAAAGGACCCGAACGATTGCCTCCCGAAACGGCTGCTGGAGGACCAGTTCCTGAGCTGGTCCTCACCCTTTAGAGCCGCGGACTACGAGCAGTTCTGGCTCGCCAACTGCTCGTCCGCGAATTCCTCCACGATCGGGCCAGAGAAAGGTGTCGTGCGGCTCGACTGCCTCAGCCCGGCGCCCCACACGGTGGTGGTCATGGTCACAGACTTGGACTCCGCCACGCCGTGGATGCTGCAGCACCTGTGCTCCGTGTACACGATCTCGAGCCCTTGGCGGCGGCAACATCCGACGAACATAACCGAAAGCATGTGGTTGAGATGGTTTGATCCCAATTGCACAGCCTGCGAAGCGGCCAAGGGGAGATGCGGCCTCGAGGCTTCGAAGGTCAAATGCAAACACACACACGGTACTTTCATATGTAGCAGACTAGTTCTCTCCTTCCTTTTTCCGTTGACGTCCAAGTTTTTTGGTAATCTAATAACTTGTAATCCGGTCCTAAAGTCTAATC
Organism: Melaleuca alternifolia; assembly: GCA_019926035.1. Lineage (NCBI taxonomy): Eukaryota > Viridiplantae > Streptophyta > Magnoliopsida > Myrtales > Myrtaceae > Melaleuca > Melaleuca alternifolia. Next base: position 490,503 of record JAGKPW010000021.1, on the reverse strand, counting down.
ACATAATTGTTGTCACCAAGTTCCGGCCAAAGCCCACGTAAAGCTCAACGTATTTATATAGGCAAGAATATCCCAACTTTTTAGTCTTCACGAGAAACACTAGTAACTGCTGCTAAATTTTATGTTTAGGAAAACTGAAGCGGTGCATTGGGGTAACATGATGGATCAATGATTCATATTTTAACTCATATTTAGTGGGCTGAGTGGAAAATGAGTTAGTCGAAGCATTAATATGGGTTCAAATGGGTTAATCATAATAAAGCCCGATTAAGAAATGGGTTATAGAGAGTCATTTGTAACCCGTTGATAACTCAACTAAGATCCACATTTAAAAACCCAAGTTAAAAAAGCATGAGATTTCTGGACGCCCTGGCTGCACATATCGTCCTACCAGCGCCTCCATTCCCTCCTATCGCTGGAGTTCGTTTCCTCATTTGAGGAAGAAGAGCACGGCGACGAGAGCGGCAGTGGCGGCTACTACTACACTGGCGACCTTCCTCTGCAGGAGGGACAAGAAGCGGTGCTCCACCATGTGTGTTATGGTTGCGTGCGAAGAGAGTAGATGAGAAGAAGAAGGATCAGAAAATAGAAATAGATCGAGGAAAATAATGTGGGTTGGATACGGGTGGTGTTCGGGTGGGGTGGGGTATTGTTCATAGTAATTATATTATATAGAAATGGATTAATGTGAGTTGAATGGATCAGAACATATTCGATCCCATCTAACCCACACTAATTTAACAGGTCAAGTGGCACATGACATGGCTATTGGTCATGTTTCAAAGATATAAATTAGTAGAGAAAAGAGCCACGATGATATCTTGAAATGTACATGAAGCAGATTAGATACAATTAGAAGGAACTAGAAATGCAAATTTGGAAAATTTCACAGTAGATGCTCACATGGTTAGATGTCATCACAATTAGAATGGTTTAAATATCGTGCAGTATCATGAGTTGGAAGATGGTACGATAAATTCTTCTGAAAAATGGCATTTTCTAAATTAAAAAAAGACTCTCCGCAAATCTTCCAAAATGATTTTCTAAGAATATGACACTTTAATAGTGCATCAAAGTTTTTACTTTCCTTATGACTATTCAAGGACCTGAAGATGCTAATTAATCCATGATTAGTAGTAACAAGTATTTTCTTTCGTGGAAGTTCTCAATGGCAAGTATAAAAATTTGAGACAATGAGTGTTTGAATTGCAGCCAATAGATTTCTGGGATATTGACATAGGGATTCTTAAGCTTTCCTTTATTATTCAATATGGTCCATGAATTCTTTCTTATTTAATCTAATCTTTAAACATTACAAATACCCTCAATTCGTTGAAAATTGGTGATGCGACCATCATTTTTGTTAGCTTTATGTTAGATTTATCGTGTCAGAGTTCATGTGGCTTACATATGAGCTCCACTTGCTCTCTCTCTCTCTCTCTCTCTCTCTCTCTCTCTCTTCACATTATTTTGTGCCAAACACAACAAAAGAATTACATTGAGTGGATTTTCAAAATGTTTTGAAATTAGAATGAAAAAAAAAATAGTTCAGAAATCATATTGAGTTTTGAAGAAAAATTCAGGGACTATCCATGTCATTATCCTTGAAACCCAAACTTTCAATTAATGTATCATTTTTACAGCGGTGCACGCATACTTTCAGACCAGAGAGAACTGTGGACACAGCTTGAGCTTCAGAAAGAATGAATATTCGGGTTTTCTTCCCATATATGGAGTTCTTGCAAACATTTAATGGCATCTCCTCTTTTCTCAGGCTTATCGAATGCTGCTCGGTTCGCCATAGGTTCGCTCTTCATGTTACCATGGTTCACGTGCATCTGTGGATGCATATGGTTCTTAAAGGTTCGGGTCTTCGTTCGTCGGCGTCTCCATCAAATCGGCGCCAACAGTTTCCCAGGTACAGCTCTATACAACGTCAACGGGGATGCCGTCCAAGCGGCCCAGCGCAATGCCGCCGGCGCGATTGGCCTCAGCTCGCTGATCATCGAATCTTATCCGAAGGCTCAAATCGACGACCTAGGACAATTGCCTCGGCCTAACGACGACGTCTGCGTGATCTGCTTGTCAAAGTATGAGCGGAGTGAGACGATCCGGACTATTCCCGAGTGCGGACATTACTTCCATGCGTACTGCATCGGCCAATGGCTCCGGAAGAATGCTTCTTGCCCCTTGTGCCGCAATTACGAAGGGTAATCTATAATTCTCTCAACTTTGTCATCATTTTCGTCTTTTGCCTTTTGATGCTTGAGACTCAAAAAGTACATTCAAACATAGATTAATCAATCTGGATGATCAAGTACGATCCAAAATATTGGTGCATCAACTTGTGAGGGGTGATCCTACTCCCTCGAGGCGGCTGCCCCGTCCCTGACGAATCTTTTTTTCCTTTTCAAGGGATTGAAACCCTCATCAATTATCTTCATCATAACATTGATAAGAATGATTCTACCTTGAGTATTTCACTGTTTACAATTGGTGTAGATTAACTTCTAATCGAATTCATCAAGCAGCTCGATTTCAAGTAAAGAATATGAGATACGAATTATTCACATACTTGCTTTGCTCCTCTTTGGTTGCGCAGGCATACTAAGACCGAGGACACGAGTACTTGAAAGTTTGCGCTCAGCACAGAAACAGTGAGAAGCGGTACCACTAATTCTTGGCCAAAGGAAACAGAAAAGACTTTCGCGGCTTCAGAGGAGGATTTCCATCACTCAAGGTCTGGATGTAATTGTTACGCTTCAATTTGCAGAGTGTAGCCAGGCCGACACGTCTATGAGCGGTCAAGCGAGATTAAAAAAAAAGTTGCAAAAAGTAAAGTGAGGACTGAAAAGGAGAATAATAAAAAGGGGAGGGCCAAAAACACATGTTTGATTGTTAGCATTCTTCACAAGTCGATACTAATTGCTAGACTAAGTAAGTTGTAAGAGATGTTGCGTAGGTTGAGAGGCTTTGCCATTAAAAGGATGGGTCGATTATATTATACGCGAATAGTGGAAGAATAATCAATATTTGGACAGGCAGGAGGACTAGGTCGATGGCTAATCCTTACGCAATAACTCTATTCAAATGCACGCTTATCAATACCAATACGATAATGGCTGTGAGAATCATATATCCGTCGGTCATTTAGGGAGCGTTTGATAACGGTTCTGATTCTTGGTTTATTGTCCCCGGACAAATTTGGGACGAGAAACCGCTTTGGCAAATGCCTTTAAAATTTCTATCCATGAGATGAAAAAAAAAGCTGGGGATGGGATTTGGATACGAAATTAGAACCAAAATAATTTTGGTTTTCTGTTTCTCGGACGAAAATGCTTAGTACAAGAAAAAGAAAATCGATTTCTTCCTTAGTATTTACTCTCGTCCCAAATGAGAAAGAGAAAACCGATTTTACCAAACGCGTTTCTCTTCCCAAAAACTCATTCGATAACTATTTCTAAAAATAAAACTCATTCTAAAAAAAAAAAATTTGGAATGAGAATGGTTACCAAACTTAATTTATTTGGCGGAAAGAGGTAATTTCTACCACATCCTACAATAAGATATATGTATGTGGGAAGAGTTTTGTGGAATAAATTAGGTATGTGCAAAAGGCCCGAATTCAATTAATTTCTTCCACATCCTGCTGAAATAAAGATGAAAAAAAACGAAAAAAAAGAAAACTTGGTTCTTGTCAAATAGGAATATCGGCGGCCCTGTCACTATTCTCACGATGGCGTTCCTCACGACATATATTCAACGAGTAGAATCTGTCATGATTTTTTTTTGAAAAATGGTATAAATAGTTCTAAACTTATTGTCAATTTGCGAATTCAATCCTAATTTTTTAAAAATATTATCGGTCCTTCCGGCAAATTTATTTCGGACACATAAGCATTCCGAACATCCACATCCACGTAAGTATTTTTCGAGATAAATTTGCATAAAGGATTAGATTGATTGAATTGACAAAATTTAAATATTTAGAATTGAATTAGCAATAGTATGATAGGTTTAGGATTTTTTAAACAATTTTCCTCCCGAAAAAATAATCCCAAAGAAGATTGAACGTGTGAGAAACGAAATTTGATTGTTGAAGTTGCAGATACAGGATTATGGAAAGAAAGCCGGCGTCATGGAACATCTCTCGTGAACTTGGGTTCGAGCACAACCCCGCAATGTTGTAAAACCCCATGTGAGATTTTTTATGATTAAGGGAATTTGATTGAGCTGGTCAGCACGGACCAGGTCGGCTTAAATATTTGTTGTAGAGAAGAGGGGAAGGGCAGATGGATCAGTATCCCAAGTAACCGTGTCTATGAACTGGTTCTTGTCAAATTCAACTAGGGAAGGCGATTGGAAAAGGATTCCCTGGCCGCAGGTCTCTTAACATGAAGCAGGGAACCATTGGATGGGGAAAAAGCCCCCTATTGTAGGGGGCACCCCCATCCAACGGATAGGGATCGCCTGACCGCCCTGACGCACGGTCAGGCGATCCGGGTCCAAGGCGATTGGCATGAAATTTTGAGGGAGGAAATCACTTATGTTGATGCTAGCCATCCTACGTGGGATTGTCTAACGAATACAATTATATATTTTTTGTTCTTCTCTTTACTTTTCTTTTCTTTCAGGCCTTTTTTTTCCACACTAGTTAAAATTGAATTTACAAACGAAAGATTTGTCATCTCTATGAGATTAATTCTCGAGTTATTGCCAAACAAAATGAGATTATGGCCATGGTCGGCCACAAGTGAGGACACATAGACCCTTGGGCATCGCAGGCAAGGGTCACTTGTAGCTAGCGACGGTCGGCATCACCAACTAGGGTTTGGATCAAAAAGAAAGGAAAAAATTAAAAAGAAAAGTAAAAACGATATATAAATAAAAATTTCAAAAGACTATTAAAATATTAGTGAAAATTAGTTACGCTGGCAGTGGTAGTGCTACATAAGATGGCCAACGTCCATGTCGGCAATTGCCAAATAAATTGGTCAAATAGACTCAATTGAAAAAATGTCAAAAGATTTATAATTCAACTAGTAAAATTAAAAGTTTTGGGAATCAATGATAAAAATTCAATAAGTTTTGAACTTTTTGGATAAGTTTCCACTAAACTTAAACTTCTCCTTTTCATTATATAAAAATATACCTTTATGAGGACCTACGTATCCACGTCCATCCGGCCGTCTAAATTAAGCAATGCGAATATTAGGTTTGTATCCTCGAGAAGATACATAAGATATCAATAATCTCTCTCTCCCAAAAGGACTTGAATCATTCTTTAGGAAAAAGAAAGAGAAGAAACATATATTTCCAAGTACAATCGGAGTTAGCTTCGCTGTGTGCCTCTGATGGCTTCCTCCGTCGTCTTCTTCTGTTTCTTCGTCGTCTTCTTCTGTTTCTTCCTCGGCCTCTCTCTCCATGTATCCGCTAATAACCGCGAAGATGCATGTCCGGTGAGATTCTGCGGTCCTCGCGGTCGCGGACCGGAGATCCGCTTCCCCTTCCGAGCAAGCGACTCCCATCCCGAGCGATGTGGCTATCCGGGCTTCGATATCTCATGCAACGTCCGAGGCCAAGCGATCCTCCGATTTCCCGGCTCGCAAGACTTCGTGGTCGACCTCATTGATTACGAGAAACAGTACGTCGTGCTCAAGGACCCGAGCGACTGCCTGGCGAGGCGGCTTCGGAACTCGACGTTTTCGAGCTCGGTTTTCGTGGCGCAGGAGTACAGGAACTTCAAGTTCGTGTATTGCTCAGCTGATTTATTGGTTGATTACTTGGCCGACGGACTCGAAGAGGTGCGCTGCCTCAGGAGGCGACGCCACCTGGTGCTGGTCGCCGCCGCCGGTTCATTCGACCGGTCCTCCGCGCTCTCACTATGCCAAACTCGGACAGTGTCAGTTCCGGTGGCGCCACAACATCCGAGAAATATAACTGAGAGCGTGGTCCTGAAGTGGGATTGGCCGGATTGTAGATCCTGCGAGAAAAGTGACAGGAGGTGCGGGTTCGAGGGTTCGGCGGGCTTCGACGTCAAATGCTTCGGTAAACATAAGACGTGCTTAAGACTCACTGGTTTCTGCCCGAAGTCATTTAAATCAGTGTTCCCAGGACATTTACTGATAAAATCGTTTTCGTTTTCTTTCATTGAATCTCCGCGCTTGTCTTTACAATGGTTTTTTGGGTTAATGCACTTCTCTTGTCATTGGTACGTCCGTATTTATTTATTTTCAGACTCGTACCCCACAAATGATCATACTTGATCATGTAGGGCTTTCGAAGCGCGCCGAATTGGTTATCCTCCTCTTCTTCATGTTGCCCCTCCTTTGCATGTCCGGACTCTTCTACCAAATCTGGCACGATGATGGGCATCGTGATTCTCGCAATCAGCCTCCTACCGGCAACAATGGCGGAAACAGAGAAGCTCGACGGACCACTAATGGCATCCCGGGCAACAATTTAGTCACGTTAGAGTCTTATCTGAATATGCGGGTCGGTGACAATGGACAGCTACTCGGGCCGAACGATCTTATGTGTGCAATTTGTTTATCAGAGTACCGGCCCGGGGAGACACTCCGAGCCATCCCCAACTGTAGACACTACTTCCATGCGGAGTGCATCGATCTGTGGCTCAGGCGGAACGCATCTTGCCCGCTGTGCCGCAGTACAAGGGGTACGTGTAATTTTTTGTTTTCTATAGTTACCATCATAATTTACATTTGATTTTGAAATCGATATGTAGGACCATGTCGATTGTTGTATGCTGTAATATTGTTCCATGGGAATTCAGATACCTACGAGCTTATTTCTTCTACTTAAAGCGGGTTCAGGTTTTTCTTTTGGGGATTAGATTTGCATGATAATGTCGCGACTCTGCAACCCGGCCGATCCAACAATTCCCATAATAACATGCTTGCCCCCCACAAAACAAATCTTTCCTCTTCTAAACAAAACGAACAAGTGCACCACTTTAGGGACGGGACGAACAGTAGTCCCCAGATGAAAACAACAGAGATCAGCTTATGTTGTGTACTAGGACCAGTGCACAGTCGACCATGGGAGGTTTTCTGAACTGATGAGAGGTTTTCCAGCTTCTATGGAAGCCGTCGCCTGCAACCTTTTTTTAAAGTGGTGCTGCTTTTGAGTGATAAGCTCATTTGCTTTGCAAAGTAGTGGCTACTTCTGAAACTTTGATATCTTGACTTGATTCATTAAAACTTAGCTTTCTTATCTGTAATTTGTCAATAGATCAATACGATAATATAATAAAATCTCTGTGGTAATGCAGGTCTCCGGATTCGATGACATCAAGCAATTGGAAGTGAATTACCGTGTAGATTGTAGAGGAACATGGTAACGCAGCAACTCTTGGCAGTTCCAATCAATTTTGGCTGAGAAAATCACTAATGTTGATGTCGGTTATCTTACGTGACATGACTAACAATAATATAGATAATTTTATTTATTTATTATTTATTTTATTCTTCTCTTTTCTTCAATCCTTTTTTTCCTGGCTAGTTAAAATTGAATTTACAAGAAAAGATTTATCATCTCTATCCCGAGTTATTGCCAATTAAAAAAAAAACAATGAGATCGTCGGCCACAGGCAAGGACACATAGGTTCACTTTGGGGAAATACAAACCCATTTCCGTGAAAGCTCTTTGGCTCAAATGTACTTTGCGCAATGCAAAGAGCGTTTGGTTGAGGTATTTTTTGATATGGCTTTTGCAAAATAATTTGAAATTTAAAAAAAAAAGGAAAATAAATGATACCATTACTGTTCATCTTCTTCGAAGAAGCCTGTGAAGAAGATGAGCTGTTCATCTTTTTCGCATTTCTTCGTTTGGTTGCTTAGATCGTCCGCCTTCCTGAAAGCAACAAACAAGACCCAAGCGAGGCCAAAGAACTAGGCGACCCCAACGCGACCCAGGCGAGGCTGCGAACCAGGCGACCCAGGCGACACCAATGCAACCCAGGGAGGCCGTGACCCAGCCGAGGCCGTGGAGGTTGCGCGACCCCAGGCGAGGCAATGCCGAGGTGGAGCAACCTAGATATAGCCCTTCGTCAGCCAACGCAACCCAGGCAAGGCCACAACCCAGGCGAGGCCACGGAGGTTGCGCGACCCCAGGCGAGGCAACACCGAGGTCGAACAACTTAGATCTGGCCCTTCGATAGCTAACACGACCCAGGCAAGGCCGCGGAGGTTGTGCGATTCCAGGGGCAAGATGAAGGTTGAAGAAGATGACTGGCCAAGATGAAGGTCAAAGAAGATGAACATTAATTTTTGGGGACAAAAGTGGAACAAAAACTTAGTAGTGAGGGCAATATTGGGATAGAAAAAATTCATTAAACCCCTTACAATTGCATTCCGAAAATGCTAAATGCTGAAAGCTAGTCCAAGTAGCCTTGTGATTTCAGCATTCCAAATACCAACTTTCATTTCAAAACTGAAAAACGATCTCGCCAAACACCCTAACATTTGCCCAAGGGGCTTTCTGAAAGCCCAACCAAACACACCCATAGACCCTTGGCCATCGCCGGCAAGGGTCACTTGTGGCCACTGGCCAGCGATGGTCAGCATCACTGACTAAGGTTTGGATAGAAAGGAAGGAAAGAAAGCGAAAAAGTAAAAAAAAAAACGACATATCAATAAAAATTTCGATTACCCATCCCGTCGTGGGCAAATTACGCCCTCCTCGCTGGGCAGGGTTGGAATCCCATCTCACTCCATTTGCGCGACTTAAGTGGGGTGCTGTAGGAGGTGGGTCCTTGTGTTAGTGTCCCCCGTAGTTTACGCCGAGCACTGTCGGCTGTGATGTGGTTCCAGGGCATAAAAAAAATTGAAAGAATATTTAAAAAATAGTAAAAAGTATTCATGCTAGTGCCGGTAGTGCCACATAATATGACCAACGTCCATGTCGACAATTGCCAAACAAAATTGATTAGATAGACTCAATTGATAAAGCGTCAAAAGATTTATTATTCAACTAGCTAAATTAAAAGTTTTGGAAGTCAATCGATGAAAATACAATGAGTTTTGAACTTTATGGATAAGTTTCCCCGAAACTAAAGCTTCCCTTTTTCATTATATCAGAATATACCTTTCTGAGGACCTACATATCCACATCCATTCGACCGTCTAAATTAAGCAATGCAAATATTAGGTTTGTATCGTCGAGAAGATACATAAGATATCAAAGAGTTGGCTGACTAGATTGATCGGCCATCTAAAAAAGTTCCTTCTGTCTTTCTTTTGTTTCTCCCCCCCACCGCTGACCGACCAAAGAGTTGGCTGACTAGATTGATATTGCGGGTCCGTAGTGACGCCAACCTCTCAGTGGAGAGGTGAGGCTCGAACTTGCTCAGCCACCACAAGGTCAAGCCTTGCCGATCACCACGAGGTTGGTTTCGCGCAATCATGGTGGGGCTCAACCTCGCAGCAGCCAAGCGAGATCAATCCTTACCCAGCCATGGCTAGGTTAGGTGAGGTCCCACCTAGCCATGACAAGGCTGAACTTAGTTGAGGGCCAGCGAGGCAAGCCTAAGGTACGGGAGATTGACCTCATCAGCTCGAGTCCTAGCTGATAGCTGGTTGGCCAACCAATTGCCCGCCATCATTAAGGCTCGGCAAATGGTTAGAGAAAGAATAAAAGAAAGAAAGAACGAAAAAGGAAAAAAAAGAAAGAAAAAGTTGATCCAACAAATTGAAAATAAGAAGTAACAAAATTTTACTTCTAATTTATATTTCAAATTTATTCCTTGGCTACTTTTCTATTCCAAAAAATATAGAAATTAACTAACATGTATAAACAGATTTCCATTTTTTATTTTTATTCCCAAGAACAAAAGAATTAAAAAAAAAAACGAAAGTGTTATTAAATGCAGCCTAAGCGATCCTTCGATTGCCCAACTCGCAAGACTTGGTCAACCACATAGACGAAAAGCAACAGTACACTTCACATAGGCACCAGACAATTTCCTCGCAAAGCAGCTCGGGAACTCGACGTTCTCGAGCTCCCTCCTTGCGGTGGAAGAGTACGAGATCTTTGTCCTTTGCCAATTCTATCGCTTTTTTCTCGTATGAGTTTGAGAACCGGCACCTGGGTTGTCTCAGCCGAAAGCGACACACGATCGTGTTCAGCTTCATGGACGATTTCAGGACCCAGTACATTTCAGATAGCGGATGCAATTCTTGGACTATGTCCGTCCCCATGGCATGGCTATGTCAAAAGGATATAATCTGATCCCCAAGTGATTGTCTCTATGGGCTTGTCCTCATATAAGCAAAAGACATTATGCTGTTGTCTATTAGGTTTGCAAGAAAATGATGTTTTGCCTTTTCCCTTTCATCGTATCGACGTATGCCGTTCTAAGGATCTGCATGACCCCATCCTTTTGGGGCCAGCTGAATTAACTAAGGCGCATTTTATGTTCGTGTCCTTGAGAAGGTACATAAGATATTAATGATCTCTCTTTCAAAAGGAAAGAGAGCTCTCTTTAGAAATAAGTGCGAGAAGCTTGCGTTCCTAAGGATAATCCTATCTGCTCCCCGTTATGTGCCCCTCATGGCTTCTTCCACCATCTTCTTCTCTTTCTTCCTCAGCCTCTCTCTCCATGTATCCGCTGGTGATTCCAACCGTATGTGTCCGGTAAGAGTTTGTCATCCTCACGGACCTGAGATCCGCTTCCCTTTCCGAGCAAGGGACTTCCATCCCGAACGATGTGGATATCCAGGCTTCGATCTCTCGTGCAACACCCAAGGCCAAGCGATTCTCCAATTGCCTAACTCGCAGTACTTCGTTGTCGATTTCATTAACTATAAGGAACAATTCATCGTGCTCAAGGACCCGAGCAACTGCCTAGCGAAGCGGTTTCAAAACTTGACATCTTCAAGCTCGCCTTTCGCGGCGCAAGAGTACGCGAGCTTCATGTTTGCAAGTTGCAGGCAAGATCTATCGTCGGTGCCTGGGATCCAACGGGTGGACTGCCTCAGCGATCAACAAAACAACGTACTGCTCAGTCCTTCCGGGAATTTCTACGCTTTTTGGTACTTCTCGGAGTTCAGATGTCGTAATTGGACCGTGTCGATTCCGGTGTCGCGGCAATATCGAACGGATGTAACTGAGAGTGTTGCCCTAAAGTGGGATCAACCGGATTGTGGAGCGTGCGAGAAAAGTGGTGGGAGGTGCGGGCTCAAGGGATCCACAGGCTCCGATGTTGGATGCTTCGGTAAACATGGTACGCATGTATATTCCCTAGTTTCTGCTTGAGGTTTATGTTAATCTTCGAACCAAAGTCAATGCATTGAAAACAATAACTTACCAACATTATAGAGTTACACGAACCATTGGTGCGAAACATATGGGAATTGAATCTCTGCGCTTCTCATTATACTGGTGTTCACGTAAAAGTACTCTTGTCAACTTTACCCCATATGTAACGAGAGCCGCCTAGGAAAATACAATAAGCAATAAGCAATGAATTCTTTTTTTTTAAACCAGTCAACTATATCTAACTTTCCCCCGACGTATAATTTATCTCTTAGTCTGAAGATCGCCTCCGAACTATTTCATTTTTCATCATAATCAATCGATCATGCAGGGCTTTCGCGGCGCGCCAAGTTTTGGATACTCCCTGGTGTCACGTTGCCCGCGCTCCTTTGCATAGTTGGAATCGCATGCTTCCTGAGCTCACTCGCTCGACTCTCTAGGTATCATGATCGGGGTCAAAATCCTAACAGCGACGACAGCGAAAACAATGTCACAGATATCTCATATCCTTCAAACTCCTCGAGAGAAACTCAAAACACCTCCAATGTCATTGTGGCCATGGATTTAGCGACCATAGAATCTTATCCGAAGATTCAAGTTGATGATGATGGACAGTTACCTAGGGCAGACGACGATATTTGCGCAATTTGCTTGTCAGATTACCAGCCCAAGGACACGCTACGGACCATCCCCAAATGTGGACACTACTTCCATGTACAATGCATCGACCAGTGGCTTGGTCAGAATGCTTCTTGTCCGTTGTGCCGGGATCGTAAGGGGTATGCATAATGAAAATTTGTTTTTATGATTACGCTCTAACGAAATGGATATACTGACCTTATTTGAGCACTGACTCGAGATTGGTATATGGTGTCTTGTCAATTACTGTATGTTGAGATGTTTTTCCTTGAGAGTTGAGTTGTAGTTAAAATGGGTTCTGGGCATTTTTGCAAAACTGTGATATTGAACCTGAGAAAATTTATGATTTTTGGGAGTTGCATGATAATGTGACACTACATTCAGATCGACCCCACAATTTACAGAATAACATGCTTGCACCACCAAACAAGATTTATAGGTGCATCGCTTTGGGGACGGGATGAGTAGTCCCCAGGCTCAACTATAGGGTTCCGAGGTCAGTTTATGTTTGTGTCCCCGGACCTCTGGACACAAATTGAACGTCACCGATAAGAAGCTCTCTGAATGGTTTCTCATCTTGTCCGAATGGGACTCCTGGGTTCACAAATGTTCCTCAGAGAATTTCTGCAGCAAGCCTGGAGACATACAGTCGATAAGCATCCATTTCAGCTGCTAATAATGGTAGGGGCAGTTTTTTCGGCTTCGAGGGACCGGAGAAGCATCACTTTTAAGTAGCATCACTTTGAATTAGGAGCTTATTTCCTGGGCAAAATAGTGGTTAGTTTTGACGAATTACGGCATAGTAAGCTCAAATGGATACCTGGAAATTTGATTTCTTGAGTCTGTTGGTTAAACTCAGCTCTTGTACTGCAGTTTTATAATGGTTCAATGTGATAATAATAATCTCAGTGGGTTATGTAGGTCTGCCGATTCGATGGCCGCAAGCTACTGAAAGTAAATTGCCATGTAGAGGAAAATCGCAATGCGCGACTTTTGGCAGTTTTCTCCTTGGAAGTTCATCTCCTCCGGCACCATATGCACCTGAACAAGAGCATCTCATCAGTCAAAAGTGGAGAAGAAGAAAAGAACTATTAAGTTGATGGAATTGAAATTTGTAATTGTACAGAAACTTTCCTTTTTCTCTGTGTGCTGTCGTAACTGTAGTCTGTGGGTGGAGCTTTGTCGTGGCACGTACCGGAGGGTGATTCAAATTCATGTTTATCCTTTCCTCTTCAGCCTTGTGAAAGTACTTAAATATAAAACCACGTCTTCACCTAACGGCTTAAGCTTTTAGGACAGTTGGCTGTGGTCCTACAAAATTTCACATAGTATCAGAGCAGGAAGTCCTGAGTTCAAATCTTACTAGGTACCTATTCTGCCTTCCCAAAAGATATTTCCACACTTAGTACTAGCAAAAAGACCAGACTAAGCGTGAGGGGGAGTGTGAAAGTACTTAAATATAAAACCACGTCTTCACCTAACGGCTTAAGCTTTTAGGACAATTGGCTGTGGTCCTACAAAACTTCACAAGCCTATTCTATCCAACACGATTTAGCGCCTTAAGCACTTAATCCGTGCATCACATCCTCATGGACTAGCCCTGAACTTTTGTTTGAGATGCGTTCCAATTAGTTCACCTATTCTGTTTGAGAACAAAAATCAAGCAAATGTGCGATTCACAAACTATCGAAGCCAATTGATGCGCATTCGCCCCTCTTTTGAGAAGACTTATTTGAGATAGGGGAATTTAGCTTATCCGTCGCATTGCAAGTTTATCCCCTATATTTCATTGAATCAACTAGGATTTTGTGCGTGCTAAATGAATGTCGCCGTCATGCACTTGTTAGCACGATGTGTACTGCTTAGGTGAGATTAAGGTATCCCTATAATCATTGCATCAAATAAATAAATTGGTTAGAACCATTCTTTGCCAGGCAATTGCTACTTGCTAGACTAGACCTTGTCGTATGAGAAAACCATAGACAGCCAGGCTTTGACATTGAAAGGACGGATAAGTATATCGTACGCAAACAGCTGAAAGATAAACAATATTTGGAGCCTTTAGTGGTAAATCGTATGGTCGACGATGTTCTTTTTTTCCTTCTGAGTCGTTTAAGCCTTCTGATCTGTGATCAAGCGGAAAGCCCAAGATAGTAACAATATGTATACGTACTCATATGCATATGTACAGGGACTCCGAAAAGACTAATCATGTGAACATGAAGTTTTGAAGATCTGTATTATTTCGGCAATTGAATCGGGACCAGCGCTTTAAGAATCCTCGTTGGAAAGATCGTTTCCATTAATTTCGCTGTTCCCGGGGCAAGTTTTCTCACCAGTGACGTGAGCCGCTTGGGTGAGATCAAGTTCTCGCTATGGTCGCTCCACCAAACAGATTGATTATCAGCATTCTGCAGAAGCCATTGCCAAATGCGACACAAGACTTAGTGGTATGAGAAAATGCGCAGATCGCGAGGCTTCAATATTAGAAGGACGGGCAAAACTATCTTATGCGCAAACAGCGGAAAAATGAACAATATTTGGTCCGGTGGGAGGACTAGGTCAAAGGCAAACGCACTACAGTAACTCTGCCAAATGCATACTAATTATTTACCTGTTCGGGAATTGCTAGCAAGGATCATATTTGGACTGGCCATATTTACCTGTGAAATGGGGTCGAGTCAAGACGACATAGTGCCAAACTTGAGGTCCACTCGACTCCTAAAGTCAAAGCTCGAAACTCGACTCAATCTCTTGATCGAGTTCTATTTTTCCCTGATCCAACTTGACTCTATATAAAATTCAACAAACTGGTGCTTAACTCGATTTAAGTATATAAAACTCAACATACTTGATCTTTCCAGCTTGATCGAACTCGATTCGTATTGAAATACTCGCATTTTTTATACAGTCCAGCAAATGGGTTTGTAGATCTATTTATACCACCTACCATAGAAAAAACCGGGGCCACCGATATATTAACGCTTTGACACTTCAAGTCGATTAAACTCAGTTTAAATAATTTTATCAAAATGGTCGAAATAATATGATTCCTCTTTTTTTTCTTTTTTTCTTTTTTGTGTTTGTAGGCCTTCTAATTCTGTAATCACAATTAAACGAAAGTATATTATTCCCGAGAACACGAGATGGTAAAAATAGTCAAGTAATGGCAGTCTCTCATATTGCAAATCCCTTCCAAGGTGCAACCGCATGCGCTCTTGTTCATCTCAATCAAAGTGGATTAGGAAAAATGCAATAAATATAGTTGTGGCCAGAGTTTGTGGTTTTACATAGGTGAGAACGAATGAATTAGATAAGCTTGGACAAAATCATACAACCTAGGGCACAAAAAGCCTGAACCGAATTAATTTCATTTATGTCCTGCAATCAGAAAAAAAAATATTTGGAACGAAGCACAAAAAAATTAAAGTGTCGGTTCCAGCCAAATAAAAATAGCGGCAGCCCTACCACTGTTCCTCGGATAGAGCTTCTCGCGAGGTGATTAGCTTGGACGGACCGAAATGACATACTTAATGAGTAGAATCTATCCATAACTGATGTCTAATTACAATGGACTAGTAAAATAACACCCATATGCATATGCACAAAAAGGTCCTAGAAAAGATCAAACCTCTGAAAAATGAAATTGAGAAGTTTGGATTATTTTAGAAATTGAATTTGATTGTTGAAGCTGTAATTTTATATTGGCAAGATTGGTTTAATTTGAAATTTAACGTGGACGCAAGATCCGTCGCATTCTCGTTCCATGAAAAAGGGATTCACATTTTACTTCGACAAGTATACTACATACGTGAACTATGTTCTCGTGCATTAGGCTGAAATCTCCTTCATCCAGATTAATCTATATGGAGTTGGGTAGTCTCACTTTGGGAATGCATGTCTCGATCGGGGCTCGTGTCTTGTGAACTAGGTGCATCGGAACCCCTTCATTTTGTAAGCACACGTGAGAATTGGACGATAAATGACTCTGATCGACATAGACTCAGAAGAAGAGAGGAGAAGCAATTTGGTCATGATCGTTGGTTCACATACACATAGTTCCAATTTCCTCAACTATTGTCTCTATGGGGATGCCCTCATGGAACCAAACAACAGAATGCAATTCTGTCGCCTTTGTAAGGAATTGACGTTTTCTCCATTCATTGTTCGAGAGGTGCCTTTGTAAAGACCTCCACATCCCCCGTCCATTTGGCCGGCTACATGGGGCAAATTTTATGTCTGCTCTTGAGAAGGTAGATAATGCTTAAACAATCTCTCCTTCAAACGGAAATCATCATTTCTTCAGAAAACACAGAGAGAGGAACATTTCATCCCTACGTACGATCGTAGCTTCCCTTCGATACGTGCCTCTCATGGCTTCCTCTGTCATCTTCTTCATCGCTCTCTCCCTCAGCCTCTCTCTCCCCGTATTCGCTGATGACCCTGGCGTTATATGTCCGATAAGGTCTTGTCAACTTGGCAAACACAAGATTCGCTTCCCTTTCCGACTAAGAGACGTCCAAACTGAGCGGTGTGGCTATGCGGGCTTCGAGCTCTCGTGCAACAACAGAAGCCAAGCGATTCTCCAGTTGCCTAACTCACAAGACTTCGTCATCGACAACATTAATTATGAGCAACAATATGCCGTGCTCAAGGACGCGGGCAACTGTCTAGCTAAGTGGCTTGAGAAGCTGAAGTTTTCGAGCTCGCTTTTCGTGGCGCAAGGGTACGAGAGCTTCATGCTCGCGGATTGCCCGGCTGAATTTCTGCCGGATTTCGGAATCAGACCGGTGGACTGCCTCAGCGATGAGCACCGCAAGGTGCTGCTTACTGATGCCAACGATCCAGGCGGTCCGTACCTCTCGAAACTCGGTTGTCGTACTTGGATCGTGACTGTTCCCGTGTCCCGGCAATATCCAAATACAACTGAGAATGTTACCCTGAAGTGGGATCAGCCAGACTGCAGATCATGCGAGGAAAGTGGTTGGAGGTGCGGCGTCAATGGTTCCACGGGCTCTCGAGTTGGATGCTTCAGTAAACCTGGTACGTAACCTAGACATGCTACACAGGAATCTTCGAAGCATTATATCATCCTCGGATCTCTGCTATTGTCATTATAATGTTGTTCGTGGAAAAGGAGATACCCTGTCATTGGTCCGGGCAAAATTCTTCTTTTCCGAGTCCTACCCCATTAAAGACGAGTCGCCTACGAAAACAAAATTTTTTTCGCAACAAGCTATCAATTAAATTTTACCAGTTGATTACATCTTGCTTTCCCCAACAGACAATTTGTCTTTTCATTCAAAGATCGCTCTTGAAGTAGTTCGTTGTTCATCATAATCAATTGATCATGCAGGGAGTTCAAAGAGTCAAGCCAAGTTTGTAGTACTCCTCGCCGTCCTGGTGCCCTCGCTCTTTTGCGTGTCAGGATTCGCGTGCTACCTGAGCTCGCGTGCTCGAGCCTCTAGGCATCACAGTCGTCGCGGACGAACTCCTAACAATAACGACGGCGAAATCAACATCGCAGATATCTCATCTCCTTCGAGCCCTCCGAGAGAAACTCAACGCACCTCCTATGACACCAGGAGCCTCAATTCCCTCACAATAGAATCTTATCCGAAGATTCAAGTCGGTGAGGATGGACGGGTACCAAGGCCGGACGACAATATTTGCGCGATTTGCCTGTCGGAGTACCAAGCTAGGGAGACACTCCGGAGCATCCCCGAATGTGGACATTACTTTCATGTGCAGTGTATCGACCAATGGCTCGGGCAGAACGCTTCTTGCCCGATGTGCCGTAATCAAAAGTGGGATGTATAAAGTTTCCTGTACTTATAATCACCCTCGACCAAAATGGATATGTTGAGCTCATTTGACCACTGACCCGAGATTGATATATAGAGTCGCATCAATTAATGTTTGTTGAAGTATCGTTCCTAGAGAGTCCAGATATCTACAAGTTTATGTTGAAATATCGCACCCTTATGGACCTCCCATGAACTTTTGTTTTGAGATACGCTACAGTTAGCTCGGGTCGAACTAGTTGCACTCTCCCATTTTGTTTGTGTTTGGAATTGTATTTAAGGGAAAGTGTAATCACATGTTAAAAAGTGATATTGTAAGTATACTCAACATCATTTGTCACAAATACATATATGTAAAAAAATGATTAGGCTCGCAAGCGGATCGAGTCAAATACTTGTGGGTTCAAACTAGACTCTCGGGGAAAAAGCAAGTCAATCTTAAGTAACTATCTAATTGTGCACAAATAGCTCAGGAGGAGTTTAACTCACTTGCATTTCTAGCCATATTCCCATTAAAATCGATTGGCCTACCCAAGAATGAGCCACTTAACTCATTTCTGGTGCAGGCCAATTTTTGACGGATCACTTTCATGAAATTTCGATTCTTAGATATGAATTTCGGAACAGTCAGTTTATTGTTTAGGAGATGATATGAAATCTTTTTTTTTTAACAGAGGACACAAGTGATCCGGCCCATTTAATTTGAGCCCAATCTGAAGGGCCCAACGAAGATCTCTCTTCGAGACGTCGTCATCATCGCAAAGCCCAGGTTCTTATTCATGCGAACTTATTGAACTGGAGGCTTCCTGTTGAGTTTCTCAACCTAGCCAGGAGGGACGACGGAGTTGCAGTCCGTTTCCTTACTTCTCAGGTTTGATCGATCGATCAGCTCCTCACTTCTCATCTCAAAGCGAGTTTCGGGAGATCGTCGGGCATTAACTTTCCGCAAGGCTGGAATAATTCAACGGTACGTTCGTTCGAGCCAGCCTTTTTCGCGTTCCCTAGAGTGAGATTTATGCGGGGATTTGGGTGCGGGGTTTTGGGTCGAGCAGTGTTGGTCACTGAGGCCATGAATGCTCTCGCAAAGTGAGTGGCCCGGGAAACAGTTCGCTTTTCAGTAATCTTGTCGCACTTTTTCTCATTCTAGGCACCGCGGGAAATCTTATGTTTTTCTCTTGTTGCACTGTTTACTTAAAAGTTGTGTGCTTTGGCTGATACTAGACGGAATTGTGTTTTCGCTCGGTTTGTTTCTATGTGTGCTGTAGCTAACAGCACACGATGAAAGATCTGGTGGGAATTCTGTCGAACATCTGGCGGACCCGTCATTTTACACGGGTTCGTCAGTGATTTTAAGCTCCATTACGGAAGTGAATGGTTATTGCTTCGTTATGCTATTGTGTACTTAGCACATTTATGTTGGGTTGTTGTACGGCTATTGTTTTCGGTAGTTGATACATGAACTCTTTTCTGTTAGGAAGAGTGCACTCCTGTCGCCAATGGCCTATCGACATAGCCTCTGTAAGCGATCAGGCCTGATTGCTCAGAGGTACCGTGCATCATTTACCTATATTCCGCAGCGCGATGACGATCATGGAGGTAACACGCTTGATGTCGATCCAAATCAATGGATGCTGAATAATGTCTCCCAACGGAGGTCCTTTACAAGTAACGTCAATAAGTCAGCTGGATTCGGGCCCTTTTTTAACAGTGGTTCCTGCTCAACTCGCTCAAGTCTCTTGTTTTCACCAAGCATTGGGTCTTCTTTCCATCGGTATATGTCAACCGCAGTTGGTGGAAGTGCAGATAAGATTGAACTTATTAGTGATGTAGCAGAAGTCATTACAGATACTACAATGCAAGCAGTTACTTCCCAGGCACCTGCCGTTAGTGAAGTGGCTATAGCTTCTGCAGATTCCTACTTGCCTGTAATGGCCTTGCAGTATTTGATCGATTATGTGCACCAGTTCACTGGCTTCAACTGGTATGGATAGATAATTTATTTCTTAATTTTTTTTTTCTTGGAGACATCTGTAAATCTCTAATTATGTAAAATGGCATCTAGTCCAGATGTTTTCTTTGCAGAAACACAAACGGTTCAATCAAAAGCAACAGGCTTACATATTTAGAAAATGGCACACCACTTTTGATTGTGGGTTCAAAATCCTATTAGATAAACCAAAAAATTTTGTTTCTTCGGTGTTTGACTTCTCTGCATGCAAAAATCTGTAATCGCGGTGCCTTTTTTTGGGTCAAAAATTGCTGTGCCTTTGGAAGGTATTGGATGCTTGTTAAAGCTATTGAAGACAGCAATTATCGACCCTTGACTAGTTAGTATTCAATGTAAAAAGCTAGGATTTCCCCTTTTGAAAGGGGAGCATCCACTTTTAAATATGGGTGATATTATGAGGCAGGTTTACAATATGTTGCATGTATCCTTCAGGTGGGCTTCCATTGCAGTGACAACTCTCTTAATTCGAACTTTAACGGTTCCTCTTATGATAAATCAACTGAAATCTACTACCAAACTTGCTGTAAGTTGGACTTCTATTTCTACTCTTTTTGATGTTCTGCTTTATGTTCTTAATAACAAAGACATTGAATTGCAGTGCTCGGTGTATTTGCCTATTGAGGTGGTTGCATTTTATCTATTAAGAATGAGAATCTATTGCTCAAGATATTATACTCCACTACACGGATGAACATTTGATTAGCAGGTTAATTATGTCTGATTCGCCGTTCGGCAGCCCTACTTCAATTCAGTCAATCACTCGTATGACTTGACATTATATTTTGAACTGCTAATAAAGTAAGACTTCTAGATCGCTGAATCTACCAAATTTAATGCTGCCAAGCATTTTATAATCTGCTCACATTTCTGCCCAACTATATTGATGCAGTTGGCAATGTGAATTTTTTTTTTGCCAATCAAGAAAGCTTCTGACTTTTTCTATTATTTCAAAGTTTGGAAAAAGCACACAGCTTTAGGATGTTTAAATCATCTCTGATATACTACATTTTAGTCTTTCTCGATCAATACCATCATAACCGTTCCACCTCAGTCATCATGCGCCATTAGCTTCTGTGTCATCAGCAGTCCTCACACTCAAGACTTTCAACTATAAGCTACTAATCTGCTGCACTTTAGATGAATATGATCTGTATTATCGTCTACATGGCAGCAGAGGGGATGGCAATGTCATTCTAGACCAACACTACATTTTTTTAAGCCAAGGAATTTCTTATTGACAATATGATGTTAATACTCATAGCCGTTGATATATCTTGTTTACTTTTCCCCCTAGTTTGTTACTTAGTTGCTGTTGCTCCAAATTTAAGTATGTGATTGTGACAAGCTCAGCATTATCTTATATTTGTGAGAATCAGAATATTAACAACTTAAATTGCTATTTATGTGAGATTCGGAATTTATGAAATTTTTACTTTTACCATTATCTACCAATTTTGCAGCAAAGAGAAAAGATTTAAATGCTGTTCTTGTATTCACCTTACAAATTTTGCTTAAAAAGTATGGCAACATAACATACAGTAAGGATTATGACTTTCTTTTCTTGTAAATTGCAACTGTTGGCATTTTTTCCATTTTGCTGGAATTGCAATGGTTGAACTATATTGGTTTGCTTTCAAGCTGTTTTAATCTCCCTTGGCACATGTTGAATTTTGACACTAGATCAATGAGCTGCCTTTTGCAATCTCATGGTGCCGACGGCCAGACATGTTTTTTGAACTGTTTCCTGCTTTATTGCATATGGATCCATGTCCTTTATAGTTGATGTTAGCTTTCATTGTCTATAGATAATTAAGCCACGCATGGAGGAGATCAAAGCAGAAATTGATGCAAAGGTATGACTGGTGATCTTGTATTCTGCTTGACATTTTACAAATGTTCCATTATGCAGCTGTTTTGTCTTATTATGACATTATTTCTGTAAATTTTTTACTTGGGCTTGAAGTTCCACTGTATGTCGGGTCTGCATGCTAATTTCTACTTGTATGCCCGCAAATTTGTCGCAAGCATGAAACGCATGAAGCTCGGTGGAGGAGCTTCTGTTTGAGAAGTTCCTCCTTGCTTGCCAATCATATCCTCACTTGTCAATTAAGTTCAGGATCTTCTTCTAGTGTTGCATGACCCCAATAAGCAGACTGCATGTCTACATATACTGTAGTGCATGTATATGATTTCTTTAAAGGGTTAAGCTTGATGAGCTACGTAAGACTGCTGTTTTTCCTATTTGGGGGCAATGTCCTTGATTTTCTCGACTCTGCAGATTGACATTTGGGTAGCCCTATGTGTGTATGGACTGTTTCACATGTTATTTTTACAAGACTGAACATTACAACAATTGTCAAGAATGGATGGGTTTTCTCTTTTTCCAACAAAAAATCAGGGTTTGTTTTAGATGGAAGTTATGTACTTGTGTTCCTCATGTCTTTTAGGGTATGGATCCAATTGCTGTGGCTGAAGGTCAAAGGAAGTTGAAGCAATTGTTCAATGAGTAAGAATCTATTATGTGCCCATGCCATCGAACCACTAGTATCAGTTGCTTTTTCTGCCATTCATCCCCATAGTTATGTTTACATGTAGAAAAAGATTTGAGGAGAAGAAAAAAATAACTCATTTATGGTGAAAATTTTTAAGACTGAAAAAGCCTTCTAGGATGGTGACTGGTGTATTTTCAAAAGTGCGCTGCTTTTTCTTCTCACAGTTATTTAGTTCTGTGCTTCAGTAAGCAGCAAGAATATCCACCCTCTAAACTTGCAGGATAAGAGGGTATGTGTTTCCTGGCCAAGTTGTATGCTATGGAAAACCCAACACATCATCATTATCCTCGTGATCTTTATAATAGGGAGAGTCATTTTAACTTAGACAAAAAAAATTGCGCAGTCTACTCTCAGAACTCGAGTACCTGTACTGGATTAGGTATCAAGCTAGTCAGTATGTCAAAGAGTTGATTGCTTGGAAGATTATATGTGCATTTTGAAAAGTCCTGTTCATCATGTCTTCCATTTAACAACTTCTTTTCAGCAACTCCTCCTCTCGTTCTTAAGATTACTGATTCATTTGCTTCATTGAGAAGCCCTCCTAAAGCATTGTATTGCTTCCTTAAAATGGAGAGTCAATTATTAGAAATGCCTCTTGATAAAAGATAATCCACTGTTCTTCCTTGTAAAAGCATTGGCTGCTCAATTCACCTCTGTGTATGTTCTAGAGATCAATGTAGAATCTCAGATACTAGATCAAGCGAGTCAGTAGAACAAGGGATCTTGCTTGATCATAAATATGTGGAAAAGTGTTCCCTTTGTAAATTTCTGAAATGTGGATCATTATTTTAGTGAACTGAAGTCTATAACCATGACTTGTTACTTGCAACTTCGCAGAAGTGGCGTTAGTCCATTTACACCACTGAAGGGACTGTTTATCCAAGGCCCTATTTTTATCAGTTTCTTCCTTGCTGTAAGACAACAGCCGCTTTCTCTTGCATTACAGCTTAGTTTCTTTTCATATCTTTCATCTTTCCGTTTGCATCATTGTTGAAAATAAACATTCCTCCTTTCTGTAGGTATCAAACATGGCAGAAAAAGTTCCGTCATTTAAAAGTGGTGGAGCATACTGGTTCACAGACCTCACCACCCCAGATTCTTTATATATCTTTCCAGTTTTGACAGGATTAACATTCTTGATTACCGTGGAGGTATATTGGTTTAGCATGGATCTAGCTTTTGTATTGACTGATACTTGAACTACTTCTTAAGAATGTTCTAGCATAAAACCAAATTATCTTTTTGGCCATAAGCAATTAACCTGTATAATGTTGTCTTCCATCACCTTTTTCCATGAATGGCCTTCATTTCCTTAACTGAGTACTCCCTCTCAACGCACAAACATTCATGCATGCACGCACCTACACAAGTAAATTATGCTATTGCTTTGGGCCTGCATTAAGTTATATCTTATGCACATTCCATTGTGTGAATAGCTGGTAGCTGGTCTAACTCAACATGAAACCTGCCTTTTCCTCACACTGAATGCAAGTTTTGTGTGGTCTTGTCGTTGCTTTATATTTTTTTCCTTCTCTTTTTATTTTGAATAGCTGTTTCTTGGCCTACTAACCCCCAGCCGTTCCTCAGTCCAACACGCAGGAAGGCATGGAAGGAAACCCTATGGCTGGTACAATGAAGAATGTTTTTAGGGCTTTTGCTGTTCTCACTGTTCCGTTTACAGCTTCTTTCCCAAAGGTAAAAGTCCTACATCTGGTGTAAAGATCTTGCTTCTGGTCACACCACAAGAACAATGTGACCATGTTTGACTTTATGTTAAATAATTTCATATGATGGAAAGCGAGATACTGATTGC
Source organism: Melaleuca alternifolia (assembly GCA_019926035.1). Lineage (NCBI taxonomy): Eukaryota > Viridiplantae > Streptophyta > Magnoliopsida > Myrtales > Myrtaceae > Melaleuca > Melaleuca alternifolia. Next base: position 466,413 of record JAGKPW010000021.1, on the reverse strand, counting down.
ACAATGTTTTTATCATTTTGTTAAGTTTGCTTTTTCTTTGCTGAATTGATTAATCTGCATCTCATCATCCTGAGTTGCCTGCACTGCGATGTGGAGCCTCTGAAAGTTGAAATTGTTTTCTTTTCCCCTAAAATAGGGTATGGACTTTAAAGATAAAGGTGACAAGGTTGTCACCTTTATGGCGTTTTCACTTATTGCTGTGGACTGTTTATTTGGACTAATTTGCAAATATAGATACTGGAGAACGCATGAGTTTCTTAAAGCATATGGAGCCAAGGCCATTCTAAGTTTGCTCTGCCAGTTAATCGCATTGATAGCAACGAGTTTAAGTTAACTAATTTTTATTGTGGGCTTTATGTCACCTCATCTTAGGGTGAAAATCTTGGAAAAAATTTTCATGTGATTCAAGCATTGCTTCTGTGCATGCATCTTCCTTAGAAATTGATGGTCGTATATGGGCAGAACAGGCAATGCATCTGCTTTTCCTCGTTTTCTTGTTTCCTGTTGTCTGGAGATACTTTGAACACTCCAATAGATAAGTTTCTAGTGACTTCAGATGGAAATAACCATTTATCCCGGTGGACGTTGACTTTAATTTGCAGGCCATCTTTTGTTACTGGATAACCACCAACTTCTTCTCGCTCATGTATGGACTTGGTGAGTCCTCTCTGCATCTAAAACACTGAGCAAATAATTGAGCTACTTCTGACACCAGTGTGTTTTCCTTTAAATTTATTCCTAAACGTCTGACCATGTCAATAATAATTTCAGTGCTCAAACACACAAACCTAAAGAAGATTGTGGGTGTCCCGGAGATGCCTGTGGCTTCCAAAAGTGTCCCAAAACAAACTGCTTTCTCTGTATTCTCTGCACTCAAAGGACCGACTTCAGCAGTGCAGGAACCTACCGCAGCACCTGCTCGACCGTCCAAGGTCAACGACAGAAGGACACCTTCTTCTTCGGCTCTTAGTCAGAGGCTCAGGAGTCTGGAGAAAGAGGTGAAGGGACGAAAGAGAAGCAAGAAAAGGTGAAGAGATTATCAATTTACTTATTAGGAGGCTCCGAGCAATGTTAAATTCTTCGGACTTTGCCTACTTTTTGACATAGATTATAGGATACGGCAGCAGCGCCACCGCCGTGTCTCTTGGCTGGTCCTTCACCCAAAGGCATTAAGAAAGAGTTGAGAAGAGATTGTGTCCCCTATATATTTGATTTTTTTTGTTAGAATAACCACCTCGGCCTTAATTGGAAGTGCCAATAGAAAATTTTGGTGGTGCAGCTGAATAATCTGGTTGCGCACGTTGATGTATTAAGCTGTATTCTTTGTAATGGAGGTTTTATCATTGGGTTAAAACGGGGAGCAAGGGAACCGAGCGACTTTGAGTCTCCCTCCCCGAGTGTGCGTACCTTTATCATTTGTCCGTGCCGACGGCTTGACAGATTGCTCATTGTTTTATGGACAATCGCTTCATTGATCTTGCTGTTTAAAGAAGGCTCTTGCTTTCCAATTTTCGTGCAATAGATGGATCCAAATAGAGTAAATGGCTTTTATTACATTTCTTATGACCAAATGCCCTCGACACTTTTTAAGTATACTGGACTAGAAATGTTCCGATTTCCAAAGAATTGATCCTGAGAACAATCGTAAAAACGATGTATCGAAAAAACAACATGCCTTCTTTATATGACTGACTTAACGAGTAGCAGGAGGGAATTTTTTAACAAGATCATTCTTGCGAATTGTAAGGATTACATGTTAAAGAACGTCTTGAGAAACCTGTTAAACAACTAAACGGCTGTTCTTCTTCTCAGGTTATATATAATCGATGGATCGGAACTGTATGTCTCTCCCATGGTTAATCCATTAACAGCAGCTAATTGAGTAAATAAGAAAAAAAATTAAAAGAGTAAATCTCTCTCAAAATTCCCTGCCTCCCTTCGAGGAAGCGGCATAAAAAATCCAAGTAGTCTATAACAATTAACATAAACAAATAAACGAGCATAATTAGACTGATCATGCCATTCTCAATCGTTCATTGCCGAAACACTGGGTAATTATTTATCCTTCCTCTCTTGTTCTACACTTTGGTATTAAATCACAAAAGCCAAAAAATATATATATTTAGACAAAAGGTGACCCTTGGAATTTTGTCAATTTCATATCTGTTAAGAGGGATTGAGGGATTACCTAGGCTTCAATCCATCAGCATCCTGAAAAATGCAGAGTCTCTATGATTCAGCCGAAGAGATAGAGATGAATGCTGCAATGCTAGTAATTCTTCTCTGCCATACTTCAACCTTTGATCTGCTGAGAACCCAATTAAAAATAAAAACAAAATAACATAAAGAATCGACGTAGATACTAAAAGCATGAAGATCAAGCAAAAGCTTATTCAGTCAAAAAGGAAATGCTCACCAACAAAAGTTGGGGACAAGCACAGTTTTTCCAAGTTAATATTCACAGGTGGACTTTTTCTATTGAATTGTGATTTAGGTGGAAGGTTAGAGGGGGTAGGTTCTGAAGCTGAGATATTAATAAGTTCATGCTTCAATTCGATCCGCGGATATTTTCTATGAAATAGCAATATGGCATCCTCAGTCAAAAGCCAGCAACCCCTCAGATCCAGCACTTCTAGTGTTGCCGGTGGTTTGAATGAGTGAAGCCCATCATTCGTCAGCACGGCATCACGAAAGCCAAGAGTTTTCAGGCAGCGGAAGGATGACCAGTGGTGAAGGGACAAGTCAGTAAGGTAGCCACTTTGAAGGAACAAGTGTCTCAACCCTGAGAAGTCCAATAAAGCGCAGAGAGCATCATCCTGGAAATGGATCTGCTCCAAGTTTAATCTTTCTAAGCTAAGACTTTGCAAAGCCGTCATAGAATAAACCTTATCTGGTTCAGCGTCTCCATAGTCAATGGAACCTGCAATTTCAAAAGACATACAACAGTCAGCCAGCACAATAGAATTTCAGAGCTCCAGTCAAGAGAGCATCTGTTTGGCTCCATAGTTTAGATGAACTACAAAATTTGGAAATTCGTGCGAGCAGAGAAGACATATTTTTCCATCAAGAGGATTTGGAAACGAGACTTTTGGTCCATGGGTCTTCACAGCCCACTGAAAAGAAAGCCAGGAGTCCTAAATACTAGACGCCATTCATCAGCAGCATCGGTTTTGATGTGAAATTCGCAATAAGAGCGAAAAACTAATTAGAGCCATTTATCACGCGACACGCTGTTTTGTACCTTCGGACAACCAAAGACCTCTCTGGCTCACTTGTAGCGAAGCACTACACTGCTCAAGTCATCCACAAATCCTTGAAAATATCAGAAAGGTTGAGTCTGAAATTTTTCCCTGGTATCCATTTTCATTCAGAACTTGAACTGAAAACAGGTAATTACAGAAACATTTGACAATCTCCTTCATTTCACTTATCAGGTCGCTTGTATTAAAGAATCTTTGTAAATGTTCTTTCCCCTTGTCCCTAGTACAATTGTTTGGGATGTTGTGATGGATGATTAGTTATATGTCGATGCAGACTAAAGTAAGAGAACTGAGACTATCTGCTTGCTGCGTCTTATGGAATGGCTGGCATAATAGCATAATCAAATACATCAATTAGAACAACCTTAGATGATTGGGTCCAAGAGAAGTACCTTTAACCATTGTGTGGCTTAAGTCAATAGCCTTCAATTTAGGTATCATGCCGATATAGGCAATGGCTGTATCATCAACTGATGTATGAGAAAGTGAGAATATCTCAAGATTTGGAACATGTCCTGCCAGGATACCCACGCCAGAAGAAGTCAGCCCTGTGTTGTTGAGATTCAAATTTCTCAGGTTGGCTCCAATCTGAGCAATTAGTTCAACTGAATCATCTCCAATTCCACTGGAACTGAGGTCCAAGCACTCCAATGATTTCATGGAAGATAAGAAGTAGAGTCTGGGAAGGCGAGTATGAGAAGCATCTAGAAAAGTCAAGAAGCTTGGATCAAAATGCATAAAGGCTTCGGCCTCATTTAGCAATGTAGCTCCAGCAATCTGGAGCTTTCTTAGAGGGGCTCTATCACCAGTTCCGCCAAATATGGATTTAATTGTGCAGTTACTCATGTTAAGGCTTTCAAGAGAGGACAGGTTTGGCAATGTCGACACATTGGTCCACGCCAAACTCAGGAAACTCAATTTAGGGAATTTTCCAAGAAGAATGACACTGCTGTCTGATAAGTCGCTCCCCCAGAGGTCAAGATGCTGGAGTTTGGTGAGCACCTAAAAAAAGGATGCGTGACAATTCAAAATCCCAGAATAGTAGCATAGTACTGCTATACCAGCTGACAAAGACTTGCCAACAATGTATAGAATCGACTCAAGTTACAGCAAATCCTAAAGAATTCACACGATGGAGAATTTAGAGAGTTGATCCTTGATGATCGACAAAAGGCCCAGATGGATAAATTGTCTGATTTCAATCCAATCAGATTTATTATGCTATTTCCTCTCGACGACCTAGAAAGCAAGGGCTACGGACAGAAGAAACATAGAGTGAGCAAAAGTTCCAAGGACAATCAATTCAGGCAAAAAAAATCTACCTGAAGCGAATTCAGAGCCTTGTCAGTGACGGGCAAGCCACCCAAGTCCAACATTGACAAGTTTGAAAGGGAAGCCAAAAGTGCAATACCATCTGCAGTCAGACCAGTTTCTGAGACCCTCAGCTTTTCCAGAGTTGAGACAGACAGAAGATGCCGAATGCCGGCATCAGTGACCTTCACACATCTGGAGAGGTCCACCTCCTTCAAATTAGCCATTCCTTGAACCAAAAGAAGTGGATAATAAGCCTGATTGCAATTGCTATATTTCTAGAAAGAAACAGGGTATTAGTGATTACATAAAAAGCAGAAGGATGATCAGGAAAATCAGAACATATGAATTGATGAGACTACTCCAACTAAAGGTCTGATGCCTCCACTTCCTTATATGCAAAGTGCCATCATTCTATGGATTGCATGATGTAATAAGACCAATCAAATAGAAATGATCTTGAGGATGGCCCACGAGGATAACATAGAACTGATCTTGAGCAAACCTGAAATGGCCCAAAGAGCAGAACTGGTGATTCTATGGCAATCAGCAACATTCAAACAACGCAAGTAACGGAATCCTCCCAAGTATGCCATCCATTCTGCATCCACAGAGATCTCCCCTCCTAAATCAACCTCCTCGACACAGCTCTTGAATACCCTGTTGAAGCAAGTTCAGTTTGGCAGATGGCCTAGACTAGCATGGAAGAAATTACATAAGAACATGAAAACCACATATCAGAGTTCAAAAGTAGCCATTGAGGTGCTCAAATCAGTGAATAGCACATAATGTTACTACACTTCCCCGATAATATGCTTGAACTCTTCCATTTGCTTTTCATAGTTAGGCGAACCACATTGTTATACAGTAGTTAATAGTTAATTTCCATCAGTTCCTTTTTTCTTCTCTCTTCTTCAAAAGATTAGAATAATAAAGATACAGAAATGACCCTGTCGCAAGAACTTGCACCAGGAACTTGGAAAAACTTGCTGAAGCAGGCACATGTGAATACAAGCATGACAATATGTCATTCTACCAACCATTTGCAAGTTCTGGAAAATAACTGGCCATTGGAAGTTGAAACAAATCCTACAGATATAATGACCTCTTTGCATTTTTATCACAATGAAGCAAGATGTGCAGCATCATTGAAGTATCTCCCAAGTTCACCAACTGAAATCCAGTAAACACTTGATGGTTCCCCCAGAAGAATCAAGTCAAAGGAACTCTTGCATTTGTCGCCATCACTAATTTGCTTATACAAATATGCGCGTTATAAGAGAACAAGAAAATATTGAGCGCGGGTTTTCGAGTCCATTTGAACAATCGTTATACTCCATCACTTAGGTTACCTCTTCATCTAGCTCCCAATATCAACTAGATAAACACCACAAGATCTAAGAAATTGTTCATTTTTTAACATCCAAAATTAAGTAAGTACAACCATCATGCACACAGTTGTAATTTGCAGATCATTTTCTACCACATTTTCTACAATTTCTACTTCTCAAAAGCTAAATCGAAACAGACAGGAGAATTTCTCGAAGCAAAGAATCTCCAGTCAACGAGCAAAAGCACAGTATAGCCACTATGCATTGCTCTCTTTACTTTAGCTCCAATATCAACTAGACGAGAATGGGCAAACTCTCCAGCTCCGCACCAACTAGAACCGACACTAACGAACTAAACCGAAACAAACGAACGCGATTCACGCGCGATCGCAGATTTAATCAATCATTAAATCTACAGTTTTGGGCCTCTCCACTTCACTTTCTCGAGCAAACACCGGGCGCGGAACGGGAAAAAACCGGGGACGGGACTCACTCGAGCAACGACGGAGAGAGGAGGCGCCGCTGCAGGAGGCGGCGGAGGAGGGCCTCGGCGAGCGAGGACGGGAGCCGCTCGAGAGTCCGCCGCTGCATCCGCCACTTCTCGACGGCCTCACCGCTGCGGCAAGCGGATTCGATGCATAGGCGCAGAAGCTGGCTCTCGATCTCCATGCGAACCTCGGAGCCGGATCGTATTCTCCCCTGGGAAGATTGACTCTCTCTCTCTCTCTCTCTCTCTCTCTCTCTCTCTCTCTCGCGAATTCGTTTGATCTGACTCGGTTCAACTCGGTAAACGAAAAGAAGCGAAAGTAACAGGAAGCTGCTCAAAACTGTTACGCTCATTCCACACAGTCCACAATCCATAATCTACAGTTTTGGGCCAAAAAACAATTCTTGCAGACAAAGAAAGGTACCCGGGCGTCATCGTCCTCTGTCAAAACCAATGTATAAGATAGCCAAGTTAGTCCGATTTTTGGAAGTTTTGGTTCGGTTCACGATTTCAAAATATAGAACCGGTTCGTTATTCCTAGTCCGGCGAGATCAGACCAGACCAGACCACTTAAACAGATCATTTCTCTTTTATAGCCGAGAGAGAAATCTAATTGGGCCCACCGTTTCTCTCTCTCCCCCAGGTAATTATCGCCCCCTCCGCCCTCTCTCTCACTCTTTCCTCCTTGAACTCCTCTACCCTCCTTCCCTCCTCCTCTCTCTCTCTCTCTCTCTCTCTCTGGAACGTCGCACAAATCTCCGATCAGAAAAAGGTTCGGAGACCACAGCGACGCACAACAGTTACCGAGGAATAAAACGAACATACTAGCATAAAAGTTCATAGATTCCACGCCACATCACCCTTCCAATGTCAGACAATTTCAGCCGCATGTGCAAAAGACCATTCTGGATATAAGAAATCAACCTTCAGCAAATGCCCTCGGGATGCCATTCCGAAGCTCCGAAATAGGGAGCTTCCTTGAAGAAGCGAGCACGACAGGGAGCTGGGGATAAAGCGAAGACGGAGGTGGAAGCGAAGGGAGGGAGTTGTTGGAGAGGAGGGGAAGATTTAGAGAGAAACTCAGAAGAGCAAACTCCATGGCCATTCGGTCCTCCTTCTTTCGCCATCTCCATCTTCTTTTATCCTCTTTTGATTAGTTCCGTGAGTAACCGTGTCCGACGACCAGCCCAATGAGAAGTTCTCTAGGCTTCTCCTCAAAATTTTCCCGATCCCATTGAACCGCCCAAGAATCGGACTAGATCGACGAGTCCGGTCCAGAACTTTGACAGTCCAATTCATGATCCTAGAGAACGAGAACCAGTCCCACGAGACCGCCCGAGGAACCGACAACCCTAGTTTCAACGATGGATAATATCTTAGAGATTGAATTTTATATCTAACAAGTGTCATCGGAGATGCCCATTAATAATACACGTTCACATATTATTCTTTTCGAAAGTCATATAAGCTTAAAAGCTCCACTGTGGTTATATTTCATAATCATTATAAATCGATAGTTGAATTGACTTGGCATGTACCGAATATTTGAGTTGAAATTTTATCGAGGGTGTGTTCAGGTTTACAAAAATAATTGAGCGACCGAATTATCGATATTTATATGTTTTTGAAGGTTTAGCCATTTAAGCCATCTTGTATACATTAAACAAATATCATTGATTATCTCATTTTTACATTCAATTAAACCGTGAGAAAACATACATAATTACATTTTATCCACTACGCAAATACTCCAGATAAAAAAAAATTTCCTAAAATTTCGCTTGATTAAAGAATATTCTCAGCAGAGACGAATTGGGGGACAGAGAAAAATAAAAAGTTATTGTGTACTACTAGACTTCTACTTCACAGCTAGGCGTCGTCGTTTTACAAGGCGCGCCATTCTTGATGAACATTGGGCTTTAAGAGAAGCAGTCCGGCCCGTTAGCCTCGCCGTGGGCCTGTAGAATTAGCTAGGCCCATCATATCTCAGGGCTCGGCTAGGTAGGCCTAGGCCATCATGTGAACATAAGGGATGACGTAAAGGAGGATAATCTGAATCTGGGGTTAAATTCGCATTTCGAATTTACTTCATTCAAATAGATGATAATTAGCATATAATGTTTCGACGGCCGAGATGCAACCGACGATGACAGAGGGCGACATCGAAGCAACAAGCAAAGAGGTCCGGCGGTCGGCACGACGATGAGGGATGTGAAGGGCGCCGGCAAAGATGAATGGAAATTCATAGAGTACGTGCATTTGAGAGTTTCTTGATGTGATTACCATTCCCCCTACGTATCAATGGATGGAAATCTGTGGACATACATGGAATACAACACTACATGTTGTATCTTACTCATGAGAAATTCATATGACATGCCTATGCGGATCTTACTTAAATTCCACCATCTTCAGCGGAACCTACCAAATATGATATTCTAAATATATTTTAATATATGTATTAGGAATAATTTATCAGTCGGGCAATAATATTAAAGTATCTTACATCGCCTGTAGGGCTTGTTACGTGGTATAATAGGCAAGTTATACCCCAGTTCATTTCCCACGCTCGTGTAGGATATGTTCTTCAACTACACGCGATCTCTTCGGACATTCTAACACGATATCTCTCCCGCCCATCCGAACAAGATTCCAAGAAGACGTGGAAAGCCACAAGACACGCGTCGACGTCTTCTTCTTGGGGACGAGTGGCTCCTCGGGCTTTTGCTCCTGGAGTTTCCCCCCCACCTTGGGGTCACCGAGCGAGGAGCCTCCCCCTTCCCTCGAAAGGTCAGCGCTCCATAATGCTGATTCGAAGAAGACGGCGCCCGCAGGCCATTGATGGACGACGGAACGGCTTTTACTGATGGAGGACGAAGCGGCGTGGAACTCGCAGACGTTGCGCGAGAGAGTTAAAGAGGGGATAGACATCTCCTGCAGGGGAGTTAAAAACCATTCCGGGCGCATCTGCTGCACCTGCGATTGGCTACCAGAAATAAAGTTGCAGACATCGTCTGCTCCGTGGCAAGTCGGTTCTTCGAAGTGGAAGCCTACGTCTAGGCCGGCTGCCGACTTCGAGAGTCGGATATGGAGTTCTGTTTAATAATGTTTCAATTTTTCTATTCTTTTATTCTCCAAAACTGAAAAAAAAAATGATAGAAATTCATTCTGTAACGAGACTCTCGAAAAAAAAAGAGTTAATCAAAGCATAGATTTGAAATGGAAATAACAAGTAAAAAAAATTATATCTATTCCCGAAGCAATCTGTTTTACTTCTTCTTCTTCTCATGGGTGACAAGGCTAGGGGAAGTAAAAACAGGGCCGAAACTTGGCCGGAGTCGAGTGGCCCACTGCGCCGCGCGTGGTGGTTTGGTTTGGACTTGCCCTTATTCCGACGAACGATGGTATCGAGCAACGTCGGACGACCAGATGCTTCGCGTCACGACAGGAAAGAGGAAGAGAACGGGCTCAAGAACTGGAGTTCCTGCTCCGGTTTAAGATCGACAGACGGAGACAGGAGAGGAGTCCCCGCGTCTGCGTGCGCAGAGAGCCCTTGTAGCTCGAGAAAAGCTCGACGTGGTCTTGTTTCGATCGGAACGCGGCGATCCCCGTTGAATGAGACGACGCGCACGAGGGTCCGGTCGCGTCATCCGACAGGGCGCCTCCGCGTGTCTGCATTTCCGTAATTTCCTTCTTCGATCATAGGCAGACCTCACATATAACTACAAGTTATGAACACGGTCAGAAAAGCAGCTCATAACTATTCAATTCATGGTTGCCATGAAAGTTTCAGGCGCTTTGCGAAAGTTTCTATTTTAGTCGTGACTATTCAAACTATCCCGTAAGCATACGAGTCTATGATCGCGGCGGAATGAGATTTATAACTTCGTCGAAGAGAATGTGATGAAGATTTCGATTTGGGTAATTTTATATGTGGAGAAAAGCTAAAGAGTTAGCGAAAGAAATAACAAAAATTTATTTTTGAGACAAAATTGAAGATAGTTTTATTATAACGAGTGTAATTTGAGATTTTTAGTAATATTTATGTGATTATTTATTACGGAGAGAGAGAGAGAGAGGTGGCCAAGGCAACCCGAACGCACGTCACCGTCGCCGCCAGGCCCTCAACCCCACACGTCGAGCCCCGCGACGGCGCGGCCCCACCTTACTCACACCCTCCCGCCAGAACCCCTCACCTGCCTTTCGAGTCATCTCGCCACGTATGCCCCCCGTGCCGCCCACTCCCAATCTCAGCCGTCCACGTAGCCGGCAAGACCGGTCACGAAACCCCCGCCGTCTCGCGATCCACCACCTGTAGCTCTCTCACCGGACCCGTAGATCCGACGGTCCACGTTCGTCCCGCTCCCCTCCTTATTAGAGCTTTCAAAATGTCTCGGACCAATTTTTCACCTCCTCTCATCATTTGCAGCGAAAGAGAAGTTTAAGCAAGAAGACGAATGGGAGGGACGGTCGCCGCCGGAGCTAATGATCGCTAGTCGCGAGATACTCCGGCGGAGCCTAGTTCGCCGGTGAATTGGGAGCGCTAACGTCGATTCCGAGTCTGGTCGGGGTCCTGGTGATGAAGAGCTTCGTCAAGCCGTTGGAGCAAGATCGCCACGTCGCGTTGGACGGATGCACGCTCAAGAGGAAGATAGGAGTCCGGGAGCCGACCTCTGGCGAGTCCGCTGCCGATGGTCCTACCAAGAAGACGTCGGATGTTCCCGCGGATTCGGTGACGCCGCGGGCGGCGGAGTCGCCGTCGTCGGGCCGGTCGTCGGAGAAGGAGGAGGACGGGCCGTTGGGACGAGAAGTGGAAGGAGATGAGCGGAGCCTGACGTGCGTGTCTCATGGGTCGATATCGGTGATCGGCAGGCGGAGGTCGATGGAGGACGCGGTGACAGTGGAGCCGGGCGCGGTGGGCTCGTACGACTTCTTCGGGGTATACGACGGGCACGGCGGCGCGAACGTAGCGAATGCTTGCCGCGACCGGCTGCACAAGCTGTTAGTGAAGGAGATGGAGGGGAGGACTGGCATCTGCTGTGACGGCGGCGGTGATGGAGATGGAGAGGGTGAGTGGAGAAAGGTGATGGAGGCATGTTTCGGGAAGATGGACGATGAGGTTGGAGGAGGAGGAGGAGGTGGAGGTGGAGGGAAGGAGTCGTCTATGTGGACGGCAGGGTCGACGGCGGTTGTGGCGGTGGTGAGTAAGGAAGAGGTTGTGGTGGCTAACTGCGGGGATTCGCGAGCGGTGTTGTGTCGCGGCGATGTGGCCGTGCCCTTGTCTCGCGATCACAAGGTGAGCTCTCACTTCTTTTTTGGTTGCGTTTCCGGTGAAGCTGTGGCGCAGGGGATCTGTTCTTGTTTTTCCCCCTGCAAATTCATACATTTTGCCAGAAGTACTTAAGTGGGTAGACCAATCTTATCTATAAAGTTAAATCTTTTTTTGTCTGCTTCGTATCATTTCTGCGTAATACTTCCCAAAAATCACTTGGTGTTCTTTAAATGGTGCTTAATTTTTCTCATGGTGTTTATTCCATTGGAAAGCATGTGCAAGAATTTCCTAGCAATGTCTGATTCAGGTTAGTTTGACTTTCGGGTCATGCTTCAGGGGGTTGACATCCTATACTCTCTGGGATTCTCTGTTTTTGTTATTGTTTATGAATAGGCTGAGGCCCATCTTACTCTGTCGGTGTAATCGGTGAACTAGAATTCCTCCCTGTGATTTTTTTTTGGGTCAGCCACACATTGTTCCTTCTGCAGTTCGTAATAAAACACTGCTGAAATCACTTCAAGTCACCGCAAATGGTGATAATCAGCCATGGCCCGATGCCATATGGCATGCTATCGGCTTGATAGATGGCTGATAGATGAACGTGAATCTTTTTGAAGCTCTTGCCAATATATTTATACCGGCTCTTCTTCAGTGACATGCCTATTTCTGATATTCAAACGATAACAAAGTGAAAGCGAGTAAAGTCATCTTTCATCTTGAATTGGTACTGTTTGGCTTGAGGGAAAGTTTTCCTGATCAACATCTAGAGAGCATTTGTCATGGTACCTACTCGATCAGTTGCCAATGCTAGATTTGTAGCAGAGTATTTTACTCGAACTAAAGTGAAAATAGTTACACCCTGTCATGCGTCATACCTTGGGTTAATCTCTTAGATCTTTTATTAAAATGGTTTACGACTCCCCTGAATAGCCTGACAGACCAGATGAGAAGGAGAGGGTGGAAGCAGCTGGTGGAATGGTCATAGATTGGAATGGTTCCCGTGTCCTCGGAGTCCTCGCTACATCGAGGTCAATAGGTGCGCAAAACTTCATCAATCGCATTACTTTAATACAGACTTTATTTGCTGCTTTTATAGGAATATATACTTAGGTTGTGCACGGCATGTAGGTTTCCAATTGCATCAGTCGCTTCAGCAAGTGCTGAGTAAGTCAAATTTGTGGTTAGCGTTGGCACAATTGTGCTGCCGAACATCTGCACTTGAAGGGAACATATTGAATTACTCAGAAATTCTAGTTTGGCGACAATTTGTTTGAGATGTACTTGAAACAATGCCGAGGGCCAAAAGTACCAACAGGGAACAATAACCAACACCTCTTATGCAAAAGTTTTAGGTGGTGATTAGCTTTTTTATCTTTATTTTTTAACATGTCCTATTGTGTCATGGTTGTATTAAATAGCGGCATTTATCTTGTTGTAGGAGACTATTATATGAAGCCATACGTGATAGCAGAGCCGGAGGTCATGGTAAGCAAGAGAACAGAGTCGGATGACTTCCTTGTGATAGCAAGCGATGGGTTATGGGATGCGATCTCTAATGAGGTTGCCTGCCAAGTCGTGAGGAGATGTCTCGATGGACAAATAAAGAGGAGGCTCCCCGAGAAGCTTAGAGGAAGTAGCTCGGCCGAGGCAGCAGCAGTGCTGGCCGAACTGGCCATGGCTCGAGGTAGCCACGACAACATCAGCGTGATTGTGGTTGAGCTCAAGAAACCGAACTCAGAGAGTACTTAAAAAAGTTCCTCTTTATTTGGGTGGTTGTAGCGACCTCCCAGCACCATGTAAATTTGGTAAACTATAAATGGGTATTCTATTACTGAGAACGTTTCTTCATGCCCGTAGTCGGGCTATAACTGTTCATCTTTCTGTAATATCTTGTACCAACTTCGAGTTGACATTAAAATGGCACAACCTTCATGTCATTGCTTCATGATGTTTATTGTTCATAGCTCAAATGATGTGCTTTTATCCCACGTTTGGCAATTACGACGTTATTGCTTTGAGTTGCAACAATTGCTTCATGATGTTTATTGCTTCCTGCTGATCACTACTTGAGCTAGAAATTCATGACCAGAGTCAACATGGGAATTTGAATAAATGTAAAAGTAAACTTTGATACATTAATTTTCAATAACCGAACGGATACCACAGTTTTGCAGCAGACTATGTCCTAATAAACAGATAAATTGTTGCAAAGATTTGCAACAACAGAATCACAAGAAGGAAAAACATCTAGCAAGTGCAAGAAACAAAAGGACTTCGCGAACTATTAAGGAAGCCCTTTTTTCCCACTTCCCAGCAAACCAGTCTTTGCTGTGCACATCTCACTCTTCTCTTTTAACCGGCAAAGTAGAGGAGAAAGAGGATGAGCACTTGTATATAATGTCTCTTCACTCCTTTCGTCCTCCGAGCCTCGGCCTTATTCGGCTTGGTTTCACCTGACACCTAAGTGGAAACAGGTTCCGACATCACAAAGCAAAGACGAAAATTTTTTTAAAGAAAGAAACCACGAACTTCCCGAGGCCGTATTCAACAGTATGGCACAATTCTTTACATCCCTGAACCCAGAAAAACCGTCCAAATACTTCTGGAGCTGAACTATCTCCCTATGCCAAAGTGTAGCTCGAGATGGAGACTTCTGCTTGAGGCGAAGCGTGGATGTACACAAACTCGAGGCTCTTCCCGGAAGGTAAGGATTGGATCCAGGAAGGGAACACATATGAGTCACCGGACTTGGCTAGTCCCCACAGAGGTCCGTAGAGCTTGGAGATTGACACGTTGACATATTTCAGCGTCTTGTCCGACTTATTGGTCACCACCGTCGAGTATCTGTAGTAAGTTCTCCCGTTGGCAGTCCATGAAGCCGTTAGCTTCTGCTCGATGGACAACTGGTTGGAAGTTGCTACTGGAATCAAGAAAGCGATGGTCGAGAGTGAGGTAATGGAATCACAGCATTAATCATGGAAAACAAGCGCAATGAACAGTTAAAGGTCAGTCGGGTAAAGCTAATTTTTCTGGTTGTAAAGATCTTTGATTTCACAACGAGGCGGAGGAAGTTGTACCAGGAGCAGGATTTGGCTTGGTCACGACTGCTTTCGGCGCAGGAACAATTACTGCATTGAGTGAAAACCCATTCATCAGATGCAGAAATATGGGGAAAAACATTACTTTTGTCTGAACGACTCCAACTTTTGGAGATCAAATGCTATTGTAAAAATGGGTTTATAGCACAAACCCGGAAGGAGCTGATTGTAACCGGCGTGACCACCACTCAATCGGGCTAATATGCCGAGAAGCGGAGCGTTGTTGTAAGTGGCGGGCTCCGTTTGCTCGTAATTGTCTCTTTGATCAGCAAAGTTGTCATATGCATCAGGGCCACCGACGATAGCACCAGTGAGGAGATTGGGATCGCTCGCTTTCCGGCTAAACCATGTGGCATATCCACCTCGGCAGCTCACGAAGGAAGAATCGACCTTTACGGACACGATGGAAGCCGCCCGGTGATGGACTTGTCTTGGGTAGTTGTTCCCGTAGCCAACCATGTAGCTTGTGGCTCTGGGGTTGTCTCCCAGAATATAGTCCACCTGCATAAATTCAACGTTCACGGTATAAATATTATTTCATTGGATCTTGGAGCTAAAGAGAAAATTTCGAAATCTTTCGAGTTTCAATTGCAAACATCAAATTGTCTCATTTTCCTCAATCAACCGATTATATCAGCGCAACTATACAATCACCTAGTGCTGGTAAAATACGAAGATCAGACAGTGACTGGGACGATCAGATGGATGTCTTACCTGAGATTTCGCAAAGGAGAGGAGTTCGGAGGGTTGAACGCTGCCGGAAGAGCACTGCAAGCTTTTGCCCGAGGAAGTAAGGTAGTCAGAATAGACGGTCATGAGGAGTGCAGCGCTTGTAACGAACTGCATATTGTTCCAGCTCTGGCGGAAGATGAGGCCGCCGGGGGTCTTCTGGACGTTCCTCGATCCCTTCCCAAGGCACGAGCACATGAAGTATTCTGCCTTTTGCTGGTATTCCTCGAAAACCGACGCATAGTGTCCGGCCTGCCCTTGCATCAGGAACTGAAGCAAAAAGGAACGACATTATCATGCAATGTCGAGCGAAGTCAAAATGTACGTAATTATGCGCCGAATTATACGATAGTTAAGGCATTTTCTTGCCACCCGAATACGAATGAAGTGATGAATCATCAGCATTCACTAATATTGTCCTGTAAATAACAACTCAGAATTTCGACATAGGCAAAACGAATACCATAGTATCGAGTGCGTACCTTGGCGACCAGTGTCTGAACACCGGCATACTTGACGTCCCAGCCGAACTCGGTCATGGCCCAACCTGTTCCGCCCAGCGAGTTGCCATTGTTGCCCAAGTAACTGAGGTAGTACTTGTTGTTGGTGGCTTGGTACAACCATGCTGCAGCCCATAGCAACTCATCCTTCACGCCCCAAAACATAAGAAAGTATTAAAACTCAGTAAAACCTCAAGAAACAAATTACGTATTTTAAGCAGATAATTACAAGAAAGAAGAAAAACTTTTAATCGGGTAGTTCATAAGAAATACGTACATTGTACCCACTGACTGATCTATAATACTTCTGGGCCACGGTGATGCTGCTGTCGTATTTGCCCCTGTACTTGTCCGCAAACTCAAACAGCTGAAAACCAAAGATGAGCATATCCGCCGTTAGGGACAGATCTCTCGGATTGGGAAAGATAAACAAGAGCTTTAAAGCAAAAATGACAAAATTTCCAACCAAACTTTCACTTCATTTGCTGTTTTCTCGAGAAATAATTCACCATCGAATTGATTTTTTATGACATATTGAAGTGGCTGCCGGCGCACCACCGACGGCAAGCTATGTCACGTGACGACGGTCACGTGCTGAGGGTTATAACCGCGACTAGACTGAACTAAACTAAACTAAACTAAGGTCGTACCATATTATAGTCATGAAGATACAATTTGAGGTACGGTCAAAAGGACAGGGACCCGTGATGGGCGCCAGAATCGCCTCCCGCGATCCAATTTATCCGGCCGGGGTTTGCACTTGGGATCAAGCTGTGCTAATCTCCAGCTTACGAGCAGTCTCTACCCTCGATTTACGCCAACATGATCTCGCACGCCACTCACTGCTGCTGGCTAAGCAAGCGCCAGAAGCTACCTAAAGCTTTTAAGTGTCATTGACCATTTACTTAAGACCCATTTCGTGATTCACGGTAACGTAGTTGATTTATTGCTCACCAGACAAGACTCTGGTCTCAGTAACCCGACGGGCACGAAAGAGAACGAAGCGTGCACCGACCCATCTGACAAGAAGGGTGTTATTAACTTTTCCCAACTTCCCATTTACTGTCCTCCACCGCTCTTGCTAACGCGCGCCGCTCGGCCACCCTATGGCGGCGGACCGGGTGAATAATGGCCGGAAAAAGTGAAAGTATCGAAAGGTGAAACGGACTGTGCGGGGATGGGACCACCATAAAAGATTAGTTTCTAATATGCGCTAAACATGACCTACGCACTCGTCCGCGAGTTGTCATTATCGGCCTCCCTTTGAAATTTTGGCGCTAAGGCCTCGCTTTTCCTTTGGTCACTTTCATTCTCTCTGCTTTTCAAGGTCTCCCTCCATTAATTCAAACTTTCATTAACCAGATTATTCATAAGTAAATGGAAGGATTGAATATTGTTCATCCACTAAGACGACTTAAAATTCACTTTTTTTCTATTCTAATTTGACTAAAATGAGTATGCACATTGGCCAAAGCGTTTTATGGATATTACTTAAAAGGACTACGAGATCTGAGGAGGAGTGAGAGCGCGAGACCTGCTCGGCATGGCGGAGAAGCTCGCCGGAGTAGGCAGCGTCGGAGTGGCGGAAGACGATGGATGCGGCGGCCATGGCGGCGGCGGTTTCCCCGGCGAGGTCGGACCCGGGGTTGCTCGGGTCGATCCGGTACGCCCTCCTGTCGGTGGTCATGTCCTCCGGCCTCTGCCAGCAGTAGTGGTCGGTGTTCCCATCTCCCACCTAACCACGCATTTGGACCGTTAAACCAATCAATCAGAAGTCGCTATAAGCATAAAAAACATAGTTAGCTCGTGCCTTTGGAACCAAAAAGGGCAAGTTAATCCCACTGAAAGCGACAGCAACAAAAAGGGGGCCGCCGCTTGAAACTGAATTAACAATCCCTACTTTGCAAGGTCATTTCATGATTCCTCCACGACAATTTGAAATTATCGACTCTTTCATTGACATTTTTTCTGTCTGATTAATAAGACTTAAACGGCAGTTGGACTGAATTAATGAGGGTATTATTACCTCTCCATACAGAACATTTGGTTCAGGGTGAGCCTTGATGAAGTAGTCAGTGCCCCACTTGACAGCGTCCATGGCATGGCTCAACTCCCCACTCGCGGCCATCTGCTTGCCGTACTCCAGTATGCTCCAAGACATCATTGTCACCGTGAACGCCATGGGGAGACCGAACTTCACATTGTCCCCTGCATCGTAGTACCCTCCCACCAGATCCACCTGAAGCCATTGAATCCAAATTATGATAAGACCAATTTTTTGAAAACCTATGAGATGTTCAAATTCTTTATTTTGGGTGTAATGGATATCTTTTTAAGATTTGTTCCAAAAGACTGGTTTGGCTTGTTGAAAGAACTCATTTTTCTGACCTACTGAAATGGCTTGAGCAGGGGCATTTAGGAAACAGAGTAGAAGTTGGTAAGAGTCTTGCACGGGGCGGGAGTGACTAACTTACCCCGCTAGCTTTTCCATCACTCAAGCCGGAATTGGCTCTCCACGAGACTCTCTGTGTGCTGGGTAGGTGACCAGATCTCTGAGCTTCAAAGAAGAGGATGCTCTTGGACAGAGCTTGGCCGTAGTCGTGCCCGCCAAGAGCCAGAGGACTCCAGAGGAGCACAAGCAACAGAGGAAACGGAGCAAGTGTCATCTTCTTCGTATCAGAGAACAACCGGAAAACGGAGCAAATGCGAATGTGCCGCGACAACCCGAAGCACTTTGGTGCGTATCAACAGAGAATGAGATTCTCTCTCGAGCTTCTAAAACACAAAAGGGAATCAATCTCACTTTGCTCCTCCTGAAGAAAAATCGGTAATGTGGCAATGGTTCACCAGCTAAAAATTTCTGACGAACCAACCCACCAAAGAAACAGGAAACCAAGAGACTCTACTACAACTCAAGACAGAGTGTGAGAGAGAGAGAGAGACAGACAGACAGAGAGACAGAGAGAGAATAAGGAGGGGTTGGGAAGAAATGGAGGGGAGCTCGAGCGTCTTTATAATCGAAGAGGAGATGAAGGTCGGATACAGGAGGCCCGGAAACTGGCAGGTCTCAATTAATGCAGACCCAAAAGAACAAGATTTATTAATATCTGCTGTTGCTAAATTACCAAATTTTGTCCATTTACTTCTCAGAACGGTTGTGAGAGGAGAGGAAGGAGGAGAGGAGGAAGAGGAGAGCAGCCATGTGAGTGGGGCCCCACTTGGAGGTGGCCTTTTACAGGAAGGGTCGGTGGGGATTTTAATGTGTACAACCAAAAAAAAAGAAGAAGAAGGAGGAAGATTTTACTCGCCCGCCTGTTCATTGGCAAAAGGAAGGGTGGGATCCATTCAATCCCAATCGAACCAGCATTTGATTCGTTTTAAAGATTGTTCTGGTGAAAACAGAGCTACTTCCCGAATCGCAGTCCATCGAGAATAACCATACGGATAAATGACATAAACGGTCCATTGACCTTGATTCGATCCGCACAATGATTCAAAAACTTGAAATTCATTATATTTTTACCTCAACGCCCAATATCATCGTTTTCCCATACAATCTGAAAAAAATAGAACGATGGTATTGAACATATTTTCAAACAATTTGGATCTTCACATAAAACATATCTCCTCCTGGCGAATCCGAACATTCATCTTTATTGATGTCCGAGAAGATTTGAACAATGCATATAGTCTTCTCTAATGGTTCCTTCAAATATTTCATTCACAAAGTGCGTTGAGCTAAAATTTGAGCACCGCTTCGAACAAATTCAAAGTTCAAAACTTTAAGAACTATTCATGCCCGGGCCGCTGTCTCCCGAGTGTCCCCACGTAAGAATGCCCCAAACTGCCCCTCTTTGGCCTTCCCGGGGTCGGTTGGGGCATCGACCACCGGAGCAAATCTTCTTTTGTACCAAAAGTTTGAATGGAGTTTTGACTGTTAAGGGAGCGCAGATCGCAAGGTTTGGTCCGTTGGCGCTGCATGGGGAAGGTGCGGGGCCGCCGAATCAATGCGATCACACGAGAAAAGAAAGAAGGGGTGGTTCGGTGGTAGTCATTGGGCCTAGCAAATCTTCCGTGCGATATCCGAGCACCCTTTCTCGCCACAGTCGAATTAGGTTCATCGGGTAACAAAATGGCTCCATAGTTTCTCGAATTATATTGACCTAATTTCGTCTTTGCCTCGTCTACGGAAAAACCCGAGTCATCCATGTCGGGACCATGATTAGTTAGCCACACGTAAAAGTTATTGATAGAATATGTGAGGATGGGGAGTCATACTTATGAGACCTAAAAATACCCTTTTAGGTAAAGATTGTCTCGATTGTCTTGTCAATGTACGTGACTTTTTTATTATTATGATGGCAAAGGAAGTATCAACTGGGCATGAATTCCATCAAGAAAAGGAAAATTTCATGCACGTATTTCTCACCGTTAGGTCATTTTTATACATAGAAATGATTGAGCCAAACAAGCCGTAGAACGACAAATGTTTTAAGGGCGCTAATTTTCCTTGCCAGGCATGCGAGTGGCGCCTTCGATTTTTGAACTGTTTCTTGTTCGGCAATGCTTAATCGCGATTTCCTGAGATCAAGTGACTCTTGACTCTTTGTATCACTCGAACCATCAAAGCCCGAACCGAAGTCCGCTGTGAATTTTTGAAATTACATACCATCCTGCGCGCATGTTTAATGTGCATGAGATTTTGAGCTCTGTATCATGTGGTGTTGAATGATGCTCCTATGTTCCGTGCAACTCTGTCTCTCCATGGCTGCAACTCTGCATCGCAGAGTTGAATGATCATGGGGTTAGTCCAGAGCTTGAGATGCGGCCAAGCGGCCTGCAACTCTGCATCGCAGCTCGCGGGAGGAGCAGGGATGAATCATTAACGCGAGGAAAATGATGTTCGGACGCTCCCCAGTGTCTTACTGAATGATGTTCGAAATGTGTTTTCCTTTCAGTTTCAAAGCGTCTTGAAAGTTGTTTATTATTTTTTTATCAATTCGACCGGTATTCGGATGATGCCGAAATAATGAAAAAACTATGTCACTTTCACAATTCGCGTCATAAATACATCGATACAATACTTTTCATCTAGACCGATATATATCTTCATTTATCGTAATATTTTATTCTTAAGCGAAACCTAAGGTATCAGAATCGACGCTTAATTGATCAAGTGCAATGTCCCATCTCCTGCATATCACATGGTATGAACGATTCCGTTTAGTAAGAGTGCGTTCGAGGCGCGACATGTATTTATGATTCAGTCTCGATCTAATACCCCAGTTCCACAAGTGTACTATGCAATCAATAACGTGCCCAAAAGTGCATCCTGGGGGCATTGAAGATACGAGGCCCCAGTTAGATACAATTGTCCGGGATCTCATTCAATGGACCATCCAACTGATCCGGGGATCTATTGACAGAGCATAATACTCTAAGCTACAAAAGTTGCCACGTTAGCTAATAACTAGTGAATGATCTCTGCTTCGACTTACTCCTATCGCAAGCCGAAAGTCAGAACAGTAGCCTCCCCAAAAATGAAAGTACGTTAGCAGATCCCTACAAACTACACCTACTCGAGATGATAATGCGTTCGAGAAATTACTACGTGAACTCGTGTTATTAGGCCAAATCGATACGGAAATTTGTGCGGATCATGGGTTTTGGAGAATTCACGATCGGGTAATCGTTCTTCGGAATATAATCCCAGCCAGCACAGAATTAGAAAGAGGGGGAATGATTGATGACGTGCTTAAGAGTCTCTAAACATACGATAACGTGATTTCGATAAGAGAAAAGAGGGAGGAATCGGTGATTTTGATAACATGGTCCATCGAACGATCTCGCCAGATTGACCTGCCCCGCACACCCAGAAATCGAAACCCGACAACCCGACAAACAGCACACCATCGCTCAGCAATATCTCTTTCTTTTTTATTTTCTCGAAAAGGGAAACCAATTAAAGAGAGTTTCAAATAGAAAAAGGCCCCAAAGTCCTCCGACAGCAGCCGGTAAAAAACCTGCTCGTTTACCGGACGGTCGAGTCCGAGCCATCCGATGGCATTCCCCGTAATACCTCGCCAGAACCGTGGGCACTTTTGGGCTGCTTCGATAGAGAGACAGAGAGAGAAAAGACAAAAGAAGATGCGGTCAAAAAAAAAGGGAAAAGAAAAGAGAAGAAAGCGCAGAGGTGGGCCCCGGTGTCCGGACCGCTTTTCAATGTTTCCAACCGCAATCAACGGTCGCCGCCGGAAAAAGAGGTCGAGATCTCAGTTTATTTACCTGCCTTTTGTTTCTTTTGTTTTTGTTTTTTTCCCTTCCTTTTGTTCTGTGTTATCTTGCGGTTTTTCTCTTTTGCTTTACGAAAGTAAGTGCGGATTAAGTATTGACCGGAGGAAAAGGGCAAAAGAGAAAGAGAAGAAGAAGATAAGAGTTAGTGGGGGGAAAAAGGGCGAGAAAGGAGGAAAAGTAATGGGAGGGACAGACAGGCCGTGCGTGCGTGCGCGGCTGGCGATGAAGTCAAAGGGGAAGCATGGCTCCGCGATGACCGGCCGGCGCGGTTTTGTCACGGCCACAGCAGCGAATCGGGCGGGGCTGCGGTCACCGGCTGTCGGTGGTTGTTCTGATGGGAGCTTCTCCCCCACATAGGTCATGTTTGGGTCGATTTTGAAAATGAACTTTAGAAAATAGTTAAAACTAGTAAATTTTACTTTCACCTTTCGGCCTTCTCAAAACTAATTTTTCACATCAAAACCATTTGAGAATTATTGCCGAATACCTCATATTTTTCTCAAAAAGTTTTGGAGGCTCAAAACCCCTTTGAGAAATTGAACCAAATGCACCCATAGCATCGTCGCGATTGAGAATAGTGGCTGATGAACCACTCCGTATGAGGCCAGAGCACATTGCAACCGCAAGGCTTGGCTCTTCTTATTCAGTTTGGTCTCTTTAACAAATGGGAATAGATTTTTTTTAGTTCTTTGTTTCTGGTGCGTATCTACCTAAGTTTTTGTAGTTGGATTAATCTTCCTGATGTGCTGCAATTTCCAAGTAGAAGTGTGAATATAACATGGTTGGATAAAGATGAGGATTCATTCTTGAGGTCGAAATATACCCAGGATAGCCGAGTCATTGCGTCAAATCAAAAATGACTTAGAAAGTTTCCTCATAATAACTCTAGCCGTATGATAAGGGACGTCGCGACAACTTTAAAAATGCGCATCACTAGACACACGAGGTACTATACTTTATGGCATAGTGACAAAGCAACGAGTTACGTTCAAATGCAACTACATCAAATGAGCTCATACGCATGGATTGATTTCTAAGTAAAATCTCGTCGCCAAAAAGGTCACTATTATGAGCACTTTTATGGAATTCTAGTCGGAGACTTGGAACAGTCAAAGTTGGTACAAATGGTTTTTAACGAGCGCGCATACCCGGCGAAAAGTGTAGGAACTAAGTAACACAGGAGCTAAAGGTGTTATGCTATGGAAGCCTCTTAAACATGCTAAGGTCTATCCCTAAAAGTAAGCTCTATTGGTGAGAACGCGTCGTTTCATAAGACACAAACCACAGCATGAAAACACACGTTCCAAGGTGTACATGCGAAGCGAGTTGGTATTGGAAGTTTGGGACCCTCCTTCCTTGCAAGTGGGGAAGTGGAATCCTACCTGTGCTCGCATCTAGGGCAAGTCAATCTTGTTGCTGAAGACCCTATCAGCATTCCCTGTACCAAAAACACCTTTGAATCCCCAACATGTTACGGATAAAAAAGGCGATTAGGCTCAACTGAATGATATTAGACTCGATTCAATCTTTGACGAGCACCCTCGAGCCAAATCAGCGGTGTTCATCAGCCTAACCCTTTTCAACTTCCAGAATACCTCCCGCTCAGAGTTTGCTAGGGTTTGCGTCCATTGTATGAAGTGATTTCCGTCCTGACTTTCTCGTGCAAAGCGGAACTTTGACCACAAATGTAAAATAAGACACGTGCTAATCTGAACCGACGACTCTTTGGAATGTACGTAACTCATTCTTGGGGACACACAACTTCGTCACGAATTTCGAATGATTAAATCAATCAAGGAACGTTGACTTGCAGTTTAATTTCAAATCGGAGCCACACCCTCGTTTCTTCAGATCTCCCTCTTGATATTTTTTTTTTCCTCCCTTAATTAAACGACGAGAAGTGGACTGAGATCTAACATGTTCGGTTCATCTTGCGACTGACGTTACTTTTGTTCCATTGGAATTGATTTCCTCGTGGTCAGTTGCCAAATTGCACTATTGTTTGGGTGCAATCTTGACAGACACTTCTCCGAAAGAACGGCCTGACATGGGACAGCTCAAATAGCCCCCGAAACTTCAAATCATTGAGATTAAATTTACTGACAAGAGACAACCCAAGTATCGATCTTCTGTCCACACGAAGCTCCTGAGAAAGTGCCAAGCCATGGGATCACGTATCTCGAGCTGGGATAAAGATTATAAAACATAATCAGTCGATATTTAAGTTTAGATGTATGACATCAGCCAGTCTGTCTATTAAGTTCAATAAAGACCTCATCGAGGAAGTAATTTAAACCCTTTCATTAAAGTTAGCATATGTTTATAATAGAATTCGTTTCAGCGAAATCATTTCGAGTCAAAACTCGAGTCATTTAAAAAAGAAACGCAAGAAAAGAAAAGAGGAATGAGCAATCTTGTGTGCTCGCTAACATCATTGATTTCGTACAAATATGACGTGTCTTCAACGTTATTCTCACTCAATATTGAATTATCATTGCGATATTCTCTCGCGACATCGTATTGATATCTAGATTGATGTTTTCTCTATAGAAGATGTCGGTGGAGAATTCAGTAGTTGACTTCGTACATTAGGTAGGATCTGACTTATTAAAGTAAATCTGTAACTTCGTAGCACAAAATGAAGATGCAGTAAGTTAATGGGAAGATTTCATCCCCACCGCATCATGTGTCAGCGCAAATCCGCGCATAAAATTCGATTCGGCCCTTCAACGTCACACGCATCTCCTTCATCAGAACTTCGTCAGTCCTCCCTCCAACCTATCTTGAAAAACCAAAAAGAAACAAATGGAGAAAAGACATAGGAGTCAAAGGTTGACCGAGCGTTCGGGTGCCATTCGGTTGAAAATGGCGACGAAAATTGAAAAGGGGAAGAAAGATACTGACTTTTCCGACACTCGATACTCAAAAAATGAGCATGACATTTTCCATGCGCTAACAAGGCGCAAATCAGGGATATAAAGGAAAAAAGCGCAAATCAAGGAGGATCTCGCTTTCGCAAAAAAAAAAAAGAGAGGGAAAAAGCGCAAACCGGGGGTTTCAAATAATAAGGCGAATTACAAATGCATCTCACTTTGAAACGCGGCCATTCTCCACTAAAAACATTGTTTGTGCATTTTGATCAACCATCTCCGTTCTCAAATGATGGAAATGAAAGCGGAACTAATGAAAAACATTCACTTATTGAGCGGTAAGGGTGTAAAAAAGAATTGCTCGAATTAGAAACTGCCGTACAAAGGATTCCCAAAGAGAAAGACCCGATCTAATACCAATCTGAAACCACCACAAAAGACTTTGAAATTTTTTGTCCAATTCGATCCGGCCGCTCTTTTTGACATCCCTACCTCGGCGTAAGTCAACATAGTCATGAGATGTGACACAACGCATCACAAAATGGCTCTTCTCCCCCCCGCGTTTTAAGGCAATTCAGAAGGAGGTTCCCGTCATATTCCACGGTGTCCGTTAGCAAGAATCCAGGAGGGAAGAGTGTCGTCCATCCCATTGACAGGTAGAAAGGAACGGAAATGGGACAAACTTCAAGATGTCCAAAATTCTGATCGACCGCAGTTCTGGAACCCACGCAAGGTTCCCGAAAGGATCCGACAATTCTTTTGCTTAATGAACTCATGACACCGTGGCATCGAATTTTATTAAGAAACTAAACTGTCTAATCAAAGGGTCTTAATCACGTCGAACCACATTGCAGGGATCATTAGCATGTGTGGAGCGAGATGCTGAAGACAAATTGTCGGGACGTAAGCCGTCATGATTAACCGCTTTTGATCTTGGGAGCTGGTTTACGTGACAATCGACTGCAGAAGAACCGTCAGGATGGCTCCAATGGAACGGTGGAGAAGGAAGAGGAAGAAAATCGAGTTGAGTGGGGATTGTCCATCTCCGATCGCTGGTTGTGCCGAGAGAAGATGTTGAAATGGAAAAAGGGATTATAGCAAGATGCATGGCAAGATGCCAAGTGCGTCGGCTAAACACGTAAGATGCAGGAAGAAGCAAGAATGCGTGCAAAAGCAGAGGCAGAGAACGTGAAAACGGACGGCCCTTTCCAAAGGATGAATAATCAGCCTGTGAAGAGATTTGTCTTGCTTCGGAAGCATTTAGAAGTCTTTCCTCCGGAAGAGTCGCTCGCAAACAGAGTCGGGCCGCCGCGGCCGAAGGGGCTTGAAAGGCAAATGAACGAACCTGAATATTCACCCTTACCTCAGAAAGCTCAATTCGAGCTATCTTTGTATGTAAATTTCGTATTGGGGGCAGTTTTAAACAACGTGATGGATCAAACTTCAAATCCACCCAATGATCACCTCTTCTCCAGACACCTTAATGTAGAGATAATGATCCATGAAATGTGGTCTTTAAACTTTTAATTTGTTTAACGCGATCCATGAATTTTTGGTACATGTTCAAATTAGTTCATAGATTATATAAAAAATTCATTGTTGTCTTTCCATTAGTTTAAACTCGAAGGCTAAATTGGATAGTTTCATATAATTCAAGGATTATTTTAAACACATACATAAAGTTCAAGGACTGCATTTGACAAATTAAAAATTCATGGATCATATAGCACACTCAGAATTCATGGACAATTTGTGTCATTTTATGCCTAAATATTTTTTAGAGAAATGACACAAATGGTCTCTGGATTTTAACTCAATATACAATGTAATCTTTGAATTTTAATTTGTTCAATATGTTCAAGTTAGTTCATAAACTATATGAAAATATTTAATGTCACCCTTCCATTGATTTAATTTGAGGACCACCTTGAACATTTTCATAAATTTTATAAACTAATTCGAAACATGTACGAAGAGTTTAAGGGGCACACCGAACAAATTGAAAATTCATGAACAATATTACATATTGAGTGAAAGTTTAAGAATTGCATTTTAATGCATTGAAAGTTCATAAATCACACCGTACATTTTGCCAAAGTTCAAAAAACTTTTGTGTCATTTTTTATATTTTATTAAACCCCAAATAATAAATATCAGCATACATAGCCCATTGTCGTTTAAATCAATAAATATTTGCCCTTCTATATAGATTTATTTATTTTTTGAGATATGACATGGAACTAACTCAAATGCTCGAGTGTATCAACATTCACCTTCCCCAAACAATGGCTTTTGCAAGGTCATAGAACCATAGTATCGGTTCCCATATATATTTCCGAATCCTCCTTTAGCCAATCTGACTCCATACGAAAATATGTCATTAACTCTAAGTACTTGAAACTTCCATCCTCTTCTTTGGACTAGTTAAGTTTCTCACGTAGCTTAAAATTCTTCTAATCTCTGAATATTCCCTAGATAAAGCGCGCGACGGAGCAGAAATCACGAACCCTTCTCAAGAGCAAATCCAGCCAAAGGCAGTTAAGGTTTGGGGGGAAGAAAGAGGGACCAAGAATTATATACTATTTGCCCTTTTTCTTGGTGGGTCAAGTCGGACGAGTTACCGAAAAGTGTAGGGGCCCTGCGAACACCCATCGACAGAACAGTTGATGCGGGCGTTGCGGAGGGAGATTATGGTGTCGGCTTCTCGACGCCTTTTCTCTTGTCACGTTTCGACATATTTTACGCACCGAATGAAATCTTCAAGAAGATCGAATCGAGCCCATCACCATATATATTAAAGAAGAAAAACTGCACGATGAGAACACGAGCAAGCAGATGCTGAAGGTGAGACCATTCGCGGGGCTCTAGGAATGTGGGGATGGGGTTGATTTTGGGGCGTTCTATTTTTATATGGGTGGGACTGGGAGTTAGTTTTTTTTCTCGTTTTTCTGGTTAGTGCACAGAATCAGACGTCGTGGATATGTATCTATGTAGCCTAATAAGGACACTATGAGCCCCAAGGCGTGGGTCAACTTTTGTGTGCTGGGTACTGTGGAATTTGAGCAATTTCCTTCCCTCATTCAAAGGCGGAGATACGGGGGCATTTGTTTTTTCAGTGGCGTATTACGCAGACCGACGAAATGCTTCGTCTAGACGTGCAACGAAGAGGCCCCATGAGGGTGGAGAGGGTTCATGAGGGACACACGGTTCAAATAAGGAGCGGTTCCTGACGGGTTTCTAATATAACAAAGAGGTTATGAAGTAACAGCATCATGCACTGAATGGGTAGTCTAGCATATGCTCTTCTTTCTTTGGACCTCTCGCTTCCCTTCGATAGTATCATAAATCAAGTTGATGCAATGGAAGTGTGTGTGAGAGAAATTCGAAACAACTCATAAGAAACACTTTTTAATATAATAACGAGGCTTAGCATCGAAACTCCAATTCTAAGCGTGCATGAACGAGGACAATACTAGAATTAGTAACCTTTGTTTTAAAGTGTCTATTTGTACATCAAAGGTCAAAATAGCGAGGCTTAATGTGGGATTGGACAAAGCGAACAACAACTTAATTGAGTTACTCGATGAATATTTCAAAAGGTCGCTGTCAAAGCGAATTTTCACAATAAAATACAACATATGCAAGAAGTCATAATAAAAACAAAAACTCATGACTCGGTGTGGAAAAAGCCAACAAGTTATTTGGGTAATTGTGTTGTGCTCATGTATTTATGGTGCATGATATTACTTATTTTGTAGAATAAAACTTCATAACATACGTTATTATTACCAATCTAACGTGCGATTGATCTTTTAAAATGCTATTCTTTATATATCAGCACATGCATCCCTACATTTTTAACCTCTTCCAAAACCTCATCATAAGAAATTATTTGTATACATAAATACTTAATTTCAAACATTTGTTCCCAAAAGATGCATAATTCGATGTGTGTATATATTGATTAGCAATTTAATAAAAAAATATGCACAAGAAATAAAAATGCATAATCTTGGATTTGCTAAAGTGGCCACAGCACAAATTATCGATAAAGGTCACGCATGAGTGTGCCTTATTACTCGACCTTAGGCGATAATGCACATAGAACTTACCATAATTAACTCTTTCGGTTTTTTCCGATAAGGATCAAGTCAGCATCCCTCATTGAAAAATCTAAGGCTAAGCACAATGGACTGCCTAACTCAGGAACTGCCCAGACTAGTCAGGTTGGTCTGGTTTTTCGGAGCTTTAGTTTGATCCTGACTCCTAAGAGGGCGAGACCAAATCGGACTACCTGGATCAAAATTAGAAACGACCTAGTTTTCCATTTCTCTAAGTTTTCTCCATCCATTATCTCTCTCGTTTTCTCCTTTGGGCTTCACTCCTTAATCGGTCGAGAGTCGAAATTCTACTGCTCTAAGTAAGTTTACGCCGGTACGCCTTCTCTCTCTCTCGGCCCCATTGAACTGCCTAGGGACTGGACCGGACCGGATTCCTAAGATTAGTCAGTCCAATCCCCGGTCCTAAAAACCAGAAATCGATCCCATCAGTTCTGTTTTCGATTCTAGAGAGAAGCGAACCGCCCGAAGAACTGATCACTTATATAAGAATCAAGATTTCGTCTGATTATATTTTCTTTAACAATTCAAATAAAATAAAAAAGGTAAATAATTCCTTTTTCCCTCTTCTCCACTTCCTTTTCCTCGTATTAATTCCCCCATAAATTTCTCCTCGTTCCAGTTTCTAGGCAAAGCTGGGAATCGCCGCATCATAACACGCCGGGCTGACAAGAACAGAGGATCAGCGACGCGCGATGACAAAAGAATGTCGTGCGGACTCGCGGATCTCGGCCGTCAATCCCTCCGCGAATTTTACCGATTTGCCTCGGTGGGGGCCCGCGTCCCCCTCGGATCGCAGGTCGACGGGTGTGATCCGTTGCCCCGGCAAATCCGGAGACGGTGGTGGGGACATGTCCCCATGTTCGGCGGTGGGGCTGTTTCACACGCCTCCGGTCATGTGAGCGCTCGTGCGCGGCTCTGACATAAAACGGGGGGTCCGGGTGGGGCCCGCCACGTGATCCCGGCCAATTCGAATCAGAAGGGGGAGGCAAAAGCAGGCGCACGTGCTTGGCTCGTCCGGACCAATGACGAGACGACACGATGTGCGGCGATGATGCGACTCCTCACATGCGCTTAACTACCTGTTCCTTAGCACCAGGCCTCGAGCTAGCGCTCTCTCTCTCTCTCTCTCTCTCTCTCTCTCTCTCTCTCTCTCTCTCCGTTTATGGATATTGCATTTTTCTGGAAGAGATACAATTTCTTAAATCAATAATTTTCACAACGACAATTGGGCAAGCCCTGGAAGTAAATTTTAGGGCTAATGCTAAAAGAACTTTAAAATTACAATGTAACACCAGCATTTTGATTTTCTTTAGTATATCATCAGTATTTTCTTTATGTTTCTCAGCGCATAATTTCAAAGAAAGCTGGATGATAGATCAAACTGTTCGGTTAAATCAGAAAAAACCTTTTATTTCCACAAATTTGTGGAACTGGAGGAATAAACTCTGTATTTATAAGGGCGATGAGGAATGTAGGTTTGGTATATTCGAAATTGAAAATATGTACCCTTGAATCAGAACATTTGAGATTCAGTTTTTTTTTTTATCTATATGTTTCACGGAAAGTAACGAGTAGAGAGAAATGAGTTTTATTTTTATGGAACTTATGGGAGAAAATGACATTAGTTTGACAAATGATATTTGCCCTTAAATATCATCTTAAATACTTACAATGTTTTTCATCTTTATTTTCTAAAAAAAAATTATGATCTCTCTGCTTAAAGTTTTTATTAGTTGAGAATGTGCTACTTTCTTCCCAATATTTTTATTGTTATTTTTTCTGTCGTGATGGGTAATATTTGTAACAAGGCAATGATTTCTAACAAGTGATTTCCATATCAGTCCACGCGAAATCTTGGTTCTATACTCAAGTAACCCGCGTGTCATGATCATGGTTAAAGTGGCAGGATAGGATTAACAATTACGTGGGCATTGACGGCTGTGGATTGCCATTAGGTTTTGGATCAGTGACGCGATTAAGAAAGACAATCAGAGAGGCAAAAGCAGCCTGTTTAAATTACGCTATCCTTGTCTGAAAAGTACATGCGCCTCCTATATTCTCGCTTCTCAGTTCCCCCCCCACCCCCCCTCCTTGTCTACTGCATTCACATGCCCATCGCCTACCCAGGCAGTTGCAGAACTTTAAGGTACGGAGATGGACACTCGTCGACTCCTCAGAGGATTTGATTATTATGATCTTCGGCAGGTTATTCTCTTCTTCGATAATTTACACTCTCAAACGTCCAACCAGCACCGACAAGGTTGCGGTCGGTTAGCTTCTTGCGGGTTAATACATCGCATGCGCCTAATTCAGTGAGATGCATCATAGGATACGTTAGGAGCCATGCTCCTCGACCAACCAATAACAAGTGTCCTGATAAGTTTGTATTTTCCTTTTGATATACTATGGTGTTTTGGTAAGAGATTTAATATATTTTAAGGGGATTGTCTCCCCACCTAGAATGGGGAACCGACCCTATGACTATTGATACCTGTTTAAAAAAAATTAAGATCAAGAACCACTCCGATCGTCGTTTCGTCCAAAAAAAATGAAACTTTTATGATAAAAATATCATCCTTACACCACTTTGCAATAAAAATATGTATTGGTTAAGTGGTTATATTGTTGTTTCTTCATGTTGAAGACTGCAAAGTTTGATTCTCCATATGGGCAAAGAGTGTTTGTTCTTTATAACATGTTATTCATATTTACCATAAATAATATGCTCTTATCATATTTGGGGTGAGCTTGGACCAACCCTACCCCAGAAAAGGCTCATATGGTCGAGCCCACTCTGTTTTCAAAGCCCGCGTTTGGTTTCAAATTCAGCCCGGCTCGGGCGAGCCGTACAAGGACCGATTAATCGGGCATTAATGGGCCTAAGCGTTCGAGCCCTTTAATAGTGTCGATGGGCCTTATCGGCCCATCTAGCGGCCCGGGCGAATTATCAGGCCTAGGGTATGTAAGGCGGGTCTCGCTACTTTTATTTCTTTTGTGTTTTTGCTTTGGCTGTTTCTATCACTTCTCACTCAGGATTATGTGCTATCGATCCTTACTTCCTATAGGTAAGCTACGATGCATTGATAGAGCTAGATTTGTTTTTTGAGCATCGAGGCTTGACGGCTAAACTTCGACCACGCTCGTTCTTGAATGGACCGCGTTATACTACCCAGTTCTACCAAAGCAACGCTAGACTACTATACTTGTTGGACATCGGAGAAGTGATAGAAACAGCCAAAGCAAACACACAAAAAAGGACCAAGCATGGGTGCTGAGTTCATTCCAACCATTGATCGAGGAAGTAGAGTTGGCATCTTCTTGATGTGGGCCAATTGATAAGTCATCTAAGCCCATCAAAGGCAAAAGACAAAAACAAAAATCGAAGATCATCACTTTTATATGTACAGATAGTCCAAAGGCAATCATTTCATGGACCTAAATTGGCCGGCCTCACGGAGATAATAGGGTCAGTAAGAGAAGAAAGCCGAACCCAAGAAACTTGCTCACGGGAGGACATCGAATTTCTTTTCTTTTCTTTTCTTTTTCTTCTCCCGGATTCGATCCGGAGTTGCGGTCACTGCCATTCCGTCCGCTGCATATGAGCCCGGAGCATGTCGACTGTCAGACTATATCGAGCCCGTGTGAGTCTAAATGATTCGACGATTGAGATCAATTGAGTCCACGCGTTCCTGGTCCGTGTCATATTTCCATCTCAAAGAGGATTTGCTCATATTGGAAAGAAGGAATAGAGATCTGGCTGCGCAGCCAAATTAAGCAGCTTTTGGTATTTGCATTTCCTCTGAGGCAAATACCGAGAGACCCCACCAATTAAGCAATATACTATTAGTAGCTTGTCTTCAAAAAAGTCAACCGCGTTTCTTACGAACCTTTCACTTGACAAAAAGGTCAACTCATAATTAAGATCTCACCAATTGGCGTGTGGGTTGACTTTCCATAGCCTACAATCTTCGATTCATGCACCACACCTCATCTCCATCAGAATAAGGTCAAGTCTTTCATTCAACTCTCTCTATTCTCGATCAGATTAGTTCAAACGCCAATCGCACCATGAAATCTGAGTCGAGCCAAGCCAAAGAACAGCTAAAGAGGAGACACTTCGACGGCGTTCAACATCAATTTATTGAGAAGCTTGCCAACCGAACTCGATGAAATGGTCAAGTGAAGTTGAGTCGAGCTTAAGCGGTTTTGGACTGGACCTTGGCTAGAAGCACAAGGGTCGGCCTCCATTTAGATTCGCTTGACTCGATCGATGGCAATGTTTCCGTGCTCTTACTTGCCCTATCAATGTACAATAATCTTTCATGAGATCAAGTCAATCTCAAACTTAAAACCTAGGCAAGATGTGCTCTATTGCTCAAAGTACAAAAAAAAAAGAAGAAGGAAAATCAGGTACATATTTCACAATTATTCGGAACATTCTTCTCCTGTAGAAACATGCCTGATTGAACCGTAAGTGCACTGCACACTTAGATCATAGACCCAATTCGAGTGCATCTCCATTCCACATGTATACATGTTGTGATATAATGTTGGGACTTGGTTCCCTGTTTTGTCCTTTTGTGAATGAGAAGTGTGGAAAGGACTCCCACATAGAACAAATGTGGGGGAAAGTGAAGGTATATTAGTGAGAGTCTTCCAAGTGAGGTTGAGCCTCAAGGGGTACCCCACTTTTGTGGAAGGGAGAGGACCTAGGCTTGCCGCCAGTGACCACCACGTGCGCCGCCCGCCCGATCCGGCCCGGGCCCGAATAAAATATTATATTTTAATAATATAATTATTTTATTATATTATTCCTTTCTTTTTATTCAGCTTATTTTTTTATTTCCGAAAAGCAATAGTGACTCTTCAGACTTGGTGACGATTTATCAAGAGGCGTCACTTCATTCGCATCACTACACACGACATACTTGTTCACCAAGAGGCGCCACTACATGATATTTGTTCGAGAAAAAACCGACCAAAAAGACATTAGTTCATAACATCATTACATTCTGTGCGATTAAGTCAGATACATGTTGCGTTCGACAAGTCTCTCCTTGAAGTGCCGCGAGAGTAAGACGGTGATTCGTTCTATCCTGGGAGGCAATTGTCCGGCGGCCTAGGTATGTTTATAGGCGGGCAAATTTGTCTTAAGGACACGGCATTAAATTGTCGGGCTCGAATGAAATTTCCTATTTTCCGATCTTTGTCCTTTTCCGAAGTCAGGTTTCATCTCTATTCTTCCTTGATCGCTGTGTTGATTGGTTTGTTGATCGTCTCTTAATTGTTAGTGGACATACTTACGGTGCATGTACAATTATTCTACTTCTGAACACTTCCATTGCCTGAACAACACATAAGACTTCTATATCCTGAAGGACTTCATTAATGCACCACCTACCTAAACCTCTCTCCATAAAAGCAAAGGACACATCGACGGACGAAGCATCTAGGACGGCGTTGGCGGTGCTCGTTGGCCGCGCCGCTGCGTCAAAGTCAACTTACCCTCGGCCCAGGGTTCTTGCTCATTCCTCAACATCCTGACCATAATGAGAGCCAACTCTGAACC
This sequence comes from Melaleuca alternifolia, assembly GCA_019926035.1. NCBI lineage: Eukaryota > Viridiplantae > Streptophyta > Magnoliopsida > Myrtales > Myrtaceae > Melaleuca > Melaleuca alternifolia. Next base: position 431,571 of record JAGKPW010000021.1, on the reverse strand, counting down.
ACCATCGTTGCGACGAAGAGCCTCTCGACGTCAACCTCACCGATCATCAAATGTATCTTCGCTTTCCACTGCCGCTGGAAAAACTCATTCGAAGAGAACCCCACGCCTCCCCTCAAAAGGAAAGAAGTCAAGGGAGTTTCTGGAAGAGGTGAAATGCTTGATGGCGGAATCGTCAAACCGACCGGGGTCCAGCAAGGGACGACTTCCTGAAGATGATGCGACGACCTTGAAAAAGAACCGAGTTCGGATCGATTCTCGCTCGCGGTGGGACACAGTTCATGAGGGTGGAAGAAAAAGGAGAGACTTAGACATGACAGGGGGTCACGTATCACATTCCCAGTTTTGTTGCCCTCCGGTGTCGTGTTTCAATGGAAGCTTTTCCTTTTAGCCATCATCCACCAAGTGTTAATGATTACGAAGGGCTGGTCGAGTGATAAGTCCTAACTAACATGCTCTATCATTTCGGTTTCCATTCGTGCCGATGTATATATGTGATCATCTGGTTTGGGAGGGTTAAGGATTCGGACTTTGCACCAAAACCTCGAGTATCGTTTCTAAACTTGTCCCCGTATCAAAGGGTACGGATTCAGCCATCTTGCTGCTTAATCTCAATTTCATCGAAATACGTATATGTTGGGAAAAACCACTTGCCGAAAGGTCCATCGCCGCCTCCGCCTTCTTCATCCTCATTTTCCCTTGCCACCATCCCTCCTTCAGCCTTATCGAGTGTAACAGACGCAATCAGGCCCGCATCGCGTTCGACACATACGTCGTATGGTTGGGTCCTGCTGCATCCTAGGATTTCCTCAATGGAGAATCACTTCGTCGACCTCGTCTCTGAGGTCGGGAACATCATTACTACGGGATGCCACGAAGCTGTTACGATTGACTGTCGAGATTCACCCTCACCCAAACATAAAATCGGTCGCCATCGCATGTTAGATCGCATTTTTCAACATGGTACCTCAAACTTCTCCATCGGCAATGAGTTGTTAGACCCACGCGCATTCCATCAATAAAGCCGTATCAAACATCTTTTTGTTTCATTCCTTGTCTTCCCTTTTCCACGATGGGTAAAAGCTGTACATGCTCGGGGTCTTTCCCTTGTCATTTAGGAAAAACCCTGTCGGTGCCGGATCTCGCTCGCAAGGCAAACGGAACAGGACGACGAACTTTCCTCATCCCTAGCCTTTTTTGCCTTTTGACGAGAGAAATGGGTTATGGAAAAAGGCCCTGGATTTCAGACCGCGTATGGTCCGTGTCGCATGAAGACAACTGTGTCCTCAAGCCATGTCCCGAGCGTACCGCCTATGGAGAGCAACGTGAAAGTCTCCGACGATCCACATATCTATAAAGCGTAGCTGTAGACATATCTATAAAGCGTAGCTGTAGAAAGTGACTAATCATTCGATAGAATTGAATCCATCCAATCTTTTTTTTTGCCCTTGCATTACATGAACTGATTGCAGTTCAAATCGAAACAAATTACAATAGCATCACCCTCTCCGCCGCGATCCCATTTTTATCGTGTATTCTTTTGACAAAATTTCTGTCAAATCCCTGTCTCACATCGCTTAGTGAGGAAGTTTTGGGCTAGCTTGTATATAATACTTCGCGCTTGACCCACAGACAATGTGTTTTCTCAGGTTACGCATTCGTGAGTTGTCACGAAGGACTGCATGATGGACCCGAGGAAAAATAAAGTCGTGAGAATCGGTAAATCCCAAAGCAGACAATGCGAAAAAAACAAAGCCAAAAAAAAAGAGGAGAAAAGGGTTGGATGGACGATGTTAATTTCACATGCGAAAAAGCAACGGATGCCGCTCGGAGCCTGTGACTCCTGACGAATTGGCCTTTCTGCCGGGTTGACCCGGGTCCACCTGACGCCCCAGTTGACCCAAAAGCCCGTTTGGCAGGACTCTATACATCAGGCTGGCGTCACCCTTATGTCATAACTCCGTCTGTTTTTTTTTCTCTCTCTAAAATAAAAAAAAAAATGCACCGAGTGATGGAGAAAGGGCGGAAATTAGCGGCACTCCATTGCATTTGCAATTGAACTCACTTCAACATCAACATATGTTGATACCGTGAGTGAAACTGAATTTAGATATTCGAGAGCAGTTTCGACTTAACTTGGCAATCGCTTGAGATCGGCTCACCCTAATTTGGAGTCGTGCTCCAATTCGAATTATCCCGACTTCTTGTCAAGTTGAGCTCGAGCTCAATTGAACTTCTCTAGCTTTTTTCAGAAACATTTAAAAAGCATAATAGGAATCGACGCAAAACATTATTAGAATATGTATAGTACATGAGCTTTTTAATATTGAGGTTGAACTCATGTTATGAACCGGTTATGATTAAGTCGAGTCGAGTTAGTCTGAAATATTTCAATGTTCCGATCGAGTCGAGTTTGTAACCGAAAATCAACACTCGAAACGCGCGATTAGTATCGAGGATTGAGTTTTTGGCCCGTCTAAATTATCATCGTCTCACTGAGGGGTTGATAAAGTGACACGTGGGGAACGGAAGGGCGGAGGGCGGCGGAGGCAGACCCGTCGGGGTCAGAGGAGGGGGTTGGGTTGGGACCGCCAGAGGGGGATGGGCAGTCGGCGACTACGGGCCACTGGGCGGACCCACGGCGTCCGGTAACTGCCGAAACTCTACTTTTCGCGGGGAGGTTCCAAGAGTCCCCAACAAGGCCCAATTGCTGGCGCTTACTTACAAAGCTTTGACAATGCCAGTCTTATCCCAAAAATAAAGAATTCCTGGATAAATTGTTCTTCGAAATAAATAAATAAATAAAATGTGTGAATGTGATGAATACCCTGCATAACGATCTCTAAGTGAGTGAACTTGATTTGGATAGATTTGATCAGAGAATTCAGACGCATTCAATTGCACTTGCATTTGACAAATCACGTTGTGTTTTCATCTTTCAAACTAAATTGATGCGATTTTCTTCCTTCCGCTAAATTGGTATAACATAGCATTCCGGAAAGGTTACCGAAGAAGCACGGAAGAGCTCTAGGCTTGACTCGGACTTGCTCCTTTTAGATCAATAGGAGTTTAGTTCTTTTCTTCTCTAGTACTTTAGTCGTTGTCTTAGGCGGCTAACGTCTTTGTACTAAATAAGATAACGATCCGATAATTTCGACATGACATGTTCTTCTTTATCGTAATACCCTAAACCTACTGAGAAATGTTCTCGAGGCATCTTCATTGACTAACTCGCATGTCATCATTCATGTCACGAGGAAAGCTAACGTCTATAATGAACTGCACAATTTTTATTCACCTCTACCCTAGTGTCACGACAAGCTGTGATAGCGAGGTTCAAGCAAACCTTTATTAGAAACAATATTTTCCTCGCAAGCAAAGGCATATTCCTATCCTATCTCTTCTTTGACAGTCCAACACTCATGAAAGATATCATTAGGGGTAACGAGAATGCTCATAGACGCCCAAAACAGATCAAGCTAGCGGGAGAAACAAAGATGAAGCGAGAACCATACAAAGCTGTCTCAACTTTTATGGAGAGAGAGAGAGAGATATGAAGATGAACACGGTGGAGGGCAAACTTGGAATGAGATTACAGTGACATCGAAGCAGAGAAAATAGGTGGGGTAGAAAAGAGAGAGAAGAGCACGAGGTGAGCTGGGGGGGAAGACGAGTGAGATCTGAAAAGAGATTAACATGAGAGAGTGATGGTACTTGCGCTGCAGGATTGACTTCGGGACCATGTTGGGGAGTTAGGTTTGTTCACATGCATCCGCACAAGTCCCTTTTTCCTCCCTTCAAACTCCTCCGTCGATGAAGTTGAAGATGGGGGGGTGTGTCCTTTCACGAGCTTTGTCTTCCAGAAAAGAGGATCACCCTCTCGTGGACATCTTTACGTCTTTAATGACGGCAGGCCCCACCATGAGGCCCGTCACCTCCTCCGAATCCAGTTGGGGTTAAAGGAGAGAGGAGAAGACGAAAGCGATAACATCGGTTCGCAGTGCGTGACGGAGCATTATGTTAACTTAGGGTTTTTACGACGATCCTGTCATGCACCGGATTGTGTTCCGCAGAAAACTTTCTCAAGATTATGAAAAGGACGGAGAGAGGCGGGTCAACGTCAATTGCCCTCTTGAGTGTCGTCATGGAGATTCCATTAGCTATTTAGAGAATGATTAGTTGTTTGCTGTGAACTCGGTCTCGCCCTCTCCGTCTCTGAAATGGCTGGCAGCCGTTAAGCGACTCCATAAGCTAAGGGCGACTTCTTCACCCTCTAGTGAGTATGGAGATAAATAGCATTGTGGGGGATGAGGGCAGGGACGAGGTAGCATCTTCCTCCATCTTTTATATCTTTCATGCCTACAGATTCGGAAAAGGTTTGCCTACACAAATTCGTGCAAATGGATCCGTCGTGGATCGATTTTGCACGGGACAAGCTCCATACCAGATTCGTGGTGGAGAGAGGATTGCGAGCATGGGGAGGTGGATGTGAAAACTATTGATGTGTCTAAATGGTGAATCTGTAGCCTTGACTTTTGTTCCCACGAACCCTAGGGTCGCCACTGAATTTGCGCTTTCACTTCCTATCTACGTATGCCCATCTTTTGCAATTTCATTGTCTGGTCTATTTTACTATAAGACATGATATTGCATGTGATGATGATATATAAGTCAAAATCCTCCGATTCCTTCTCAAGCCTTTTCCATCTTTTGGGTCACCATCGGTACGTCATTTTATATGTATAATCGCATGCTTAATGCAGAGTTAAGGATATATTAAACTTTGTATGAACTTCAAGGAATCAAATTGAGCCAAATCGAACGTATGTCTCTACTTTAAAGAGCTATATAGTGGACTAGAACATTCGATCTTTCGGCCATCCTGTCCTGATTCGCCTTTCATTCGTTTTCTCGATCCAAAACCAAAGTTCATTACTCCAAGACTTTTTTGCACTCCAAATCAAGTCGTTACGACATCCTAGATTAGGTTGAAAAATCAAAGAGAATCAAGACTCACCGTATCGAGACGAGCGATATTACTGTCCTATCCTCGAGAAGAAGGTGTAGATACAACACGTGCCGTCGGCAGGTTGATTGCTGTATAGTTTTTGGGAGTTCAAACACAAAGCTCTCGTTCCTTGAAGCCTGATGGAAATTACAAAGCGAGAACCAAGTCGTGAATCGGACACGATAAATCGGTTCCGCGAGCACACTCTTCCTTCACCACCGCTGCGTCGTGAGTTCCACGGAACCGAGAATTTTTCGAGGTAGCCCGACGACGTGCGCTCGTGATGTCCGGAGACTCAAAGGCGATCCCTTTCGAAGGCGGAAGAGATGCATTGCGGGATAGTTTACTTGTCCAAACACGGCATAGAGACAGACCGCGATTAGTCGACGGTATCGAATCATTCGTGTAATTAATACATAAACTCCCCCGAGCCAAGAAAGAAAGGAAGGAAAAAAAAAATGAAGTCCCGATGCATGTGAGCAGTGGACGCGTGGCCTAGAAATCATGAAGCTTTGGAGATCTTTTTCTTCTTTCTTTCTGTTCTTTCCATGAAAGAGGAGGAGGAGTAGGTCGAGCTCGAGCTGACTCGGTGACATTTACATCTCCATGCACCTATACACGCACACCAAACAGCACCATCATCATAAATCGAAAAAGTAGCTTTTTAGCCAGGAGTACGGATTGAAACTCTCTCTAAGTCTCTTGGGACCACAAGCGGGATCAGATGGAGCATCAGGTCCTCAATGTGCAAAAGAAGAAGAAGAAGAAAGAGAAACTAAGTAAAGAAGAGAAGGAAGAGATCCAAGACCCCATCTCCTCCTTCCGAGGATCTTTTACGCTCTAGGGGGAAAGGCAGGAACAAGTGTCAAATCGAAGTTTGTGGAATCCCAATTTTAGCCCCCCATCCCTTTAGGAGGTGCTGAGTCAGTTCGCAAAGATTTGCGTACCGTAAAAAGTTGCATCACGTTATGTGATCGCATCCGGCGGTGTCACTTCTTGGATCGGATCATTTGAACCTCCTCATGCACATTATGAGATGTTTTGTAGGATCACTGATAATTATCCTAAAAATTTAAATCGTTGGGTGAAGACGTAGATTAATATTTAAAATACTTTCACACTCTCCCTCACGTTTAATTTGGTCTTTTTTTACCTAGTACTAAACATGGAAGTATTTGAGTTTGGGAAGATTTGAACTCAGGGCTTCATGCTCTGATACTATGTAAAGTTTTGTAAGATCACTACCAATTGTCCTAAAAGCTTAAGCCGTTAGGTGAAGGTGTGTCACATTGGACAAAATCCATGGCTGCTCAGAATATTTTGGTCGAGCCGTGGTGTTGTCTCAAGGCATGTTGTTCGGTTAAGGAAAGCGGGATACACTTCGTTAGGGGATTGGATGTGGTGCTCATGTGGTGCGCATATGGCATAAGGTGGATCATGAAGGCTCGCTTCACTTGTCGAGGACAAAACATTAGCTTTCAAGAGCAAACTCGCAAACCCGTCGCTTGATCGAATGTTGGATATGGTGTGACCTTAAGCCCCAAGCTGAAGAAGTCCCTAATCCTCGTAAAATCACCACTTCACGTGAAACAATGGGAAGCTGGAGTACGAGTTCCTGCAATGATAGTAAAGAAACGTTAAATTTACTCTTAATTTATCCACGTCCAAACGGTTGGTTATCGAGGATGAAGCCATGGAAATGAAAATGAAAGCCCGATTCTCTTTATTAGTGCGTTTGATTGGTCGGTTCGAGACGAACTGTCAATTGAAATGGGGAACATAAATTCACACTTTATCGCATCTTCGTTCATATAAGATGTGGTGGGAATGAGCAAGAATCAATGAGAATGAATTAATAAAAGACAAAAAAAAAAGGCAAGTAGATGTGCGGATTCTTAACCTTGACTTTGGTTACTTTTTGTATGGGAGAAATTCATTATACTAAGTACGCTCATGTAATTTCTTGTGGTGTGCAAAAATTCGAAACGAATAAGACAGACACATTCCGAATATTCGACGTGTAAATTGATTCATATTCCGATATCGACGTGTAAAGTTTTTTTTTTAAAGAAAATCGATTCATATTCCGATTTCTCATAATTCGTTCCGATTCCTTTTTATCCTATCCTCGTTACCCCGTTCCTACGTATACCAAAAGGGGCCTGATGGTAATGAGAAGGCCAAAAGGGGCATAATAGTCACTCCCGAACAGTTTTTCAGGACGTAATTGCAATATGGATGCGAAGGAAGGCGGTTAAAAGAGGAAAAGGAAAAAATCCAAGGGAAGTGTTTTCCGTCCTGCAGCTATAAGTACGCCCTGCTGAATCAAACTCCGTCCCAGCAACAATCCCGAACACATGCACAAACGCTTCCTCTTCAAGAACTTCAACTATCAGTTGCTCCCAGATGCTTCTGCTTCTGCAGAAACTCTCTCCTTCAGGTGATGATCCTCCACCTGTGACTCCTCAGCCTATGCTTCTGTGAATGTTTTCCCACCTTTCCGCTCACAATTCTCTGGTTCTTTTTTAACTACTCCTTGGTTCTTTTTTGGTTCTTTTTTAGCACCACTTTGCCACTTTGGCCGAATCCTACTCTTCAAGTTCTTTTCGCAGAGTTTGCAATTCTTGAACGGTCACATGAAAGCTTCTTTTTTTGTTGGATCCTAGAGGAAAAGAAGGGCTAGTTTTTTTTTTCCTGCCCTTTTTCCTCTACTCCACATATTAGATCTCACACCCTGCGCAAATACCCTGTTTTTAACCCCTAGAAGAAAAAAAAAAACAGAGAGAGAGAGAGAGAGGAGAAAAAAGGCCAAATTTTTCCGTAAGGAAATGGAAAAGATTCAAGAAGGCCAGAACGCATTCTCACAAAGCAAAATTGACATCGGATCATCACTGTCTCAACTGATTTTGGCTGGTGGAAGCAGCACCATAGACTCTATCTTCTCCTTATGTTCTTCACCGTCACAAACACCAGCACCATCTGCTACTGCACTCATGAGCACAATCACCAGCCCCTCTGTTTTTGAGCCGTTGGGCTCCTCCGTTTATCTCGTCCAAAGAGATCTCCTCCACAAGTTCTCTCAGAGAAACAGGTCATCCCCAAACTTCTCGCACACGACAACCGCACTAAGGACTTCGGTGTGTTCGACCACTTACCCGAGTCCAAGCAAGAAGAAACTCTACAGGGGGGTGAGACAGAGGCATTGGGGCAAATGGGTGGCCGAGATCAGACTCCCACAGAACAGGATGAGAGTGTGGTTGGGCACGTATGACACTGCTGAAGCAGCTGCTTATGCATACGATAGGGCTGCTTATAAATTAAGAGGTGAATATGCAAGGTTGAACTTCCCAAACCTTAAGGATCCCAGCAAGTTGGGGTTTGGGGACTGCTCGAGATTGAATGCTGTGAAGAGCTCGGTTGATGCTAAGATTCAGGCTATTTGTCAGAAGGTGAAAAGGGAGAGGGCTAAGAAGAGTGCAAAGAACAGTAGTGGGAGTTCTAATGGTGGTGTTAGTGGCAAGAGTGAGAATGAGAAAGTTACGAAAGTCGATTCGTCGTGCTCTTCATCATCGTTGTCGCCACTGTCGCCATTGTTTTTTGGCGAAGAGGATTGGACAAGCGAGCTGATGGCACCTGACATTTCGGAGGACAGTTTTTGGAAGTGTGAGAATTCGCAGCCTTCTTGCTCGGTTGATGGCTCGGCAGTTGTCACTGAAGAGTCGGAGAGTGAAGGATGCTCACTTGCTAAAATGCCGTCCTTTGATCCGGAGTTGATCTGGCAAGTTCTTGCTAATTAGATGAAGGAAACTCTTTTTAGCATGAATAGCAGAGGAATTTTGTGCGAAGCGGAAAGGAGTCTATCTATCTACATAATCGGAACCCAGTTGGCATCAAGTGTAAATTCATGGTTTTCTTAAGCTCTTAAGTTTGTCAGGATGCTCTCTCTCTCTCTCTCTCTCTCTCTCTCTCTCTCTCTCTCTCTCTCTCGTTTAATCTGGGCATTTAATGTCGAGTACGAGTCCTTCTGTCTCGTTCGGCTCTCCAGTGTATCAGAACGATAATGTTCCATGTAGTAAGCCCCGCTAATAATGTTATAGCAATTTATCTTTGAGCATGAACCTATAGTTATTTACTACGTTGTCACAGATCTATCAAGTCCGAATCATTGTGGCAAAAACTCAGGTCTCTTTCGCTCTTTCTGAAGCCCGACATCTGCACCTTTGATGGGCTCGCGATATGGCTCGTTTGATGTCCAACGCGTGAAGGAAGCTAAACTCCGCTTGACTTGTTTTTCTATCCATGGGAATTTTCTTGAAGTGGCCTCTGAGGATGAAACGGTATACGGGTTGGACAGAAGGGTCGAATATATAGGTGTTGGAGCATTATGAATTCTAATCTCGACCTCTGGCATCAAGGAATTGAACTCAAGCCACGTTAACAACTTATCCTGCACGCATCTTTATGATGACAAAGCAACATGTAGAGAGGTTGAGATCCTCTTCCTTATCCTCCACTTGCATAGACAGGAAAGACCGAGTAATCACGTCTCCAGATTAAGCCTTGTCTTCAGATTGATGATACGGCAAAAGTAGTTCCGTGCAATATTTTCTTTTTGCACCATATGAGGATGCTGCGAAACAAAAACATGAACGTGAACGGGGGAGGATAGGCCATTCATCATGCAATCGATATTAATTAGGCGATACACGGATAAACTCAGAACTAGTGTATTCAAATGTGGTTTAACACAATAATCTGTCCTTTAAAACCTTGCCAAAGGCTTGTTGGTTAGTGAAAGGAGCATAGAGTAACCACTTTCGAGAGCATTACGACTTATGCTACATTCAGAAGACAAAGAAAATGCATAACAACGGCAATTGATAAAGGATGGATGGCTACAGGAGAACTATTTCCGCTTGTACTTTCCTCCTTAATGCATGAACAACCAAGACTTATGGATCGGCGTTCCAGCATAGGAGTCCCAGAGGCAACCTTGCGATGGACGCTCTTTGTATCATTACCAACTTAAGTTATTCTTTGACTATTGCACGCACTTTCTATCTCCTCCTGCAAGAAACAGAAAGCACGTAGTCGATGGAATGTTCATAAATTAAAATCATAATCTACCGCTTCCCTTTGTTTAAATGGATGGTTGAATAGAAACTAAATCAGGGAAAAGGTGTACGGAACATTGACCAAGTGACCTTTTTGGGACAGGACTCACTAGGAAACTAATAGGAGCTCCTTCCTTTATCAACCGAGAAATGCAAATGATCAAGCTTAATGAACTTGCAAGTCAAGATGACTCCAGCGTATCCTCATTCAAAGGGGCTCAGAATCTTTCATTTCTCAAACTGTCTGTAGGATCGTACCGGAATAATTTGAAATTAAGTCCTATCATCAACATGGTTTGCGAGATGCAATGCGGCAACAAGCTCGGATAGAGTATACCTTGCAAGATCTCAGTAAGGACTGCAAAAATGATGGTCTGAAGTATCTCACTGCTCTTCCAAGGGAGGTTCTGTCAAGTTCTGGCATGAAATGGAATGTGAAACACGTGTAACTGCTTAACGGGTGACAGGATAGAAACACTAAGATCAAAATTAGTATTCTATTTCCCTACCATCATCCATATCAGCTCTCGAACCGCGCATGTTGAGTTCTAGCTGAAGATGTAAGGCAAAAAAATCAAATAAAAACCAGCGAACCAGTACCGCACACATGACTCTATTAACATCTCTGACGTCCGAAGGCTATACTAGACACTGTAGTGCAAGACCAGAAGATATTCTACACTTAAGAATGATCTAAACTTGATTGAATTTTCCACATGTTCCGTCAGAGAGCAGAACTATTGGACGATAGGCTTTATCAATCGCTATCAAACTGACAAAGCATGAGTTTCAGCTCGAACAAGTATTCAATACATGGTACATACACAGACACAGTTCACGAAGAAGATGAACACAAAATGGGAAATATGCTTCTCTCATCCAGCCAGTGTTCCAACATGAGAAATCTTGTGACACAAGGAAAATATGATATCATCTAATGCACTGCGTCACAATGTCCAATATCCCTCTCGTGATTTCACAACTTGTTGTTCATCACATTATTTATAAAGAAGAGATTTAAAGGGTATAATAATTTAATTGCAACAGCGTTATACATCGGTTCTTCTTTTTGTGTGCAACTGCAGTAGTGCTCTCATTGAGGAGTCCTGCTTATGCTTCAAATTTATCACCCACGTTGACCCTTTTTTTAGCCCAAACAACAGATGACCAGTGGATGAAAAGAGGCATCTTACATGCACGCTGCAAACTGATCCAATTTCTATTTTAAATGGGCATTTTTCTTTGTTTGGCGGGTATATCCCAAGTTCTCATTATGTTGGACTAGTACGGTTAAGAAGACAATCGAGGAGACAGAAGCAGTGTGTTTAATTATCTGATCCTCCTGTGAAAAAGTACATGCGCCTCGTATGTTCTGTTTCATGTCTATCATATTCACATGCCTGTCGTCTAAAGTTAAGATGATGGTCTTTGTCGTGGCAATTGGATGGCTAAAGATGGATCATGCCTTTTCTTGAATGGACGGCACTATATTTACATAACCCACTTCCGAATTCTTCTAAAGGAACGAATTAGTACGATACTAGTTGGTCGTCTGAGGAAAACTTCAAGCAAGAATATATACCTTGTGGATCGGCAAATATTTGTAATTATCACACATACAAGAAGTAAAAGCATGACTGACACGATGACACTTAAGCACGAGGATCTATATGCATATGCAATTATCAAACGGTATTTTTAGCTCGTTACCGAACGACCAAGCATGGTTGCTCACTTCGTTCCCACTATTGATGGAGGAAGTAAAGTCGGGATCTTTTTGATGTGTGCCAATTGATAAGTCATCGTAGAAAAGACTTGAAAATCATCATTTTTATGTGGGCACGGCATTTTGTCCATCTTTGGTTGGGCCATTATTGGAACATTCAGTACAAGACATTAGTCAAAAGGGAATCTTTTCATGGACCTAAATCGGTGGGCCTAATAAAGCAAATAGGGTTAGCAAGAGAAGAGTGCCAAACCCAATAGAGTTTTTCGTGAGAGGGAAACGTACTTTCTTTCCTTTCCTTTTGTTCACGCTTTTCCCGGATTCGATCTCACATCACGATCACCCCTAATCTGTCCGCTGCATATGAACTTGGAGCATATCAGTCGTCGAACTATGTCGACTCACGTGGGTCTATATGATTCTATGGCCGATATCAATTGAGTCCATGTGCTCTATGTCCATGTGACAAATTATCTCGAAGAGGATTACTCATTGTGGGAATTAGCAAGGGAGATTACTCCATGGTGACTGCCGAAACTCTACTTTTCTTGGGGGAGTTTCCAAGATTCCACAACAATGCCCATTTGCTCCCACTAACTTACAAAGACTGCTGACTAACTGATTGTATATTGCCATTCTTATCCGAAGGGGGAAAAAAGGAAAGCCTTGGACAAATTGTTCTTCGAGAAAAATAAAACGTGTAAATATGATCAATACCATGTACGCCGATCCCCAAGTGAGTGAACTTATTTTGGACTAATCCGATCGAAGAATTCGGGTGCATTAGAATGCACATGCAGCGATTCGTCATGTTACATCTCAACCTTCAACTAAAACGATGTAATTTTATCACTTTTGTAAAGTTGGCGTAAATAATGTTATGGAAAAGTTGCTGAGATTTCTACGGATCACATTCTCTCAATCGACTTGGCCGATTTCAATTTGCCTCTTTGAGATTCATTAGAAGTTTACTAGAAAAGATAACTCCTCATAGTACCCTAAACCAATCGGGAAGTGCTTCTCTAGACATCTCCACTAACCCACTTATGTGTCATCATTTATGTCGCAAATATAACAAGTCGCCGCATTTTTATTCATCTCTTAATCGGTATCACCACTAGTCATGATAGCAAATTTTGAGCAGACCGCTATATAAGTAGAAACGATATTCTCTCCATAAGCAACCCATATTCTTGTCCTAACTCTCTTTTGACGCTCCAACACTTACGAAGGATATCATTAGATGTAACGACAATGCTCATAGATGCCAAAGCAGATCAAACTACAGGGAGAGATCAAGGTGAAGAGATGCAAATAACAGAAGATGAACACAGAGGAGGGCAAATTTGGGATGAGGTGACAGTGACATCGAAGCAGGGAAAATTGGTGGGGGGAGAAAAGAGAGAAAAGCACGAGGTGAGTTAAGGGGAAGACGCGTGAGATCTGAAACCTGATAACGTGAGAGAGTGACGGTACTGCTTCGAGGATTGACTTTGGGACCATGTTGGAGTGTGTTAGGTTTGCTCACATGCTTCCAAACAAGTCCCATTTCTTCCTTCCTCCTTTAAACCCTTCCATTGAAGATTGAAGACGAGAGTGTCCTTTCACGAGCTTTGTCTTCCGAAAAAGACGATGGCGGGAGACCCCACCATGAGATGAGACCTCCGACTCCACAGGGGGGAAAACGTGGGAGAAGAAGACGAGGATACAACGTGTTTCTATCGCTTGACAGAACGGTCGGTAGGATATCATGTTAGTTTAGGGTTTTTCAATGATCCTGTTGTGAACTGGATTGCGTTCCGAGAAAAAGTTGGATTGCGTTAAATTTGTAATTTTTCTTTTGGAAAATGAAAAGGGCAAGAAGAGTGTAAAGGTCCTCTGCATGTGAAAAGACAAAGCTTATTGTAAAAGCCGTATCACGATGGAATGTTTGGTTATCGAGAACGGAATGGAAATGAAAACAATTCTTTGTGAGCACGTTCGATCACTGGGGAACGAGAAGTGATGGAAATATAAATTGGGAATGGAAATGCAATATAGTAGAGCTAAAACACCCAACAAAGCAGTACGAACTTTTGGAGTAGAGAAGCAAGATCACTGACAATCACAAGCATCACAAACCTCAGTTATGATGAGTTTCACTGTAAGCAAATGAAACAACCCACACCTGACAAAAAAGAACATCTAAGAGTCTTCTTTTAATCTTCGTTTCTTGGACTTTTTAAGTTGATCATCGCCCAAGGAAATTTCCTCCCCTGCCACAGCATGCTCCCGCATCTTCATTTTATTCTCGATCTCTCTTTTCGTACCACTCCTGTGGTATGTTGAATAATTACAGCTTAGATTCTTTAATAACAACATTTGGTTAAAGGAAGATCCAGTTGTGATAAATACCTATCCACGAGGGACATTTCTTCAAAATTCTTATCAAACCAATGAATGCTTCCTGTGTTGGATGGTTTAAGGGAACCGCAAATGTGCAGTATTTCCTTGTCCAAACTGCAATGAGATAATCCCCAGGCTCTCAAGATACATTTACAATCACATCATACGCTAAGCAATGACCCTTATCTTCTCAAAATATACATCACAAAACCCATTAAGCAACGACGTTAATGCTCTCAATACTGTTCTTTCATGAAAAAAGTTTATAAAGCACAACAACAAACATAGACACCAAAGATTGTGCTAGTTCTCCAATAAGAATCTTAACCACCAAAAGAGCTAATCACAGTAGAGGTGTTCAGAAGAGAAGTAAAATACACAGTCCAAATGTCTCTTCCTTTAAGCTTGTAACAGCTTCGTATATGGGTTGACACCCCATTGACGCTCCTCCATTAAACATTTATCAATAGGTTCAGAAGCAGAAAACAGCTAAACAGAGAAGTAAATCACACAAATAGCGGAAAACGTTATTGGAAGTGCCAGTCAACTAACAAATTGCCATATTGACGTCAAATGTAACAAGTCGAGATACGTCAAAATAGAGGTCCAAAACAAAGGCAGTTTAAGCATCATGCAAACAACATAATAGAAATTTAAAAAGCATCAAATGTGAACTCCATGAGCGCAACATGTGTTGATCTGATCAAACTTGCCATGGATAAGAGATAGTGATTCCAATGGCAGCATCATGTGTACGAAGCACGGAAACGGTTAAAACAAAAAGAAGCCTCAAAGTTTTCTTACTGCTCTCTAACTTCAAAGTTGTGCTTTTTCTCATTAAAAAAAAAAGGCTCACCTGTATTTGTCAATAAGAACTCTTTCTATAGCCAAAGGGCTAAAAAGACTAGAACCTCCCTTCAACATCCTTATTCAGTTTAAGTGAGCTGTCTAAATTGCTTCCCATATGCTATCTGTATACAATAAACCTCATCTGATGGTGCTTTCCTCTCAGAAAACTATTGCCAAGCTGCTGATTATTAGTCACAGACCCATTTTACCATTCCAATATACTTATAACCACCGCATTCAAGGTTACAGTCACATGCAGAATCATGGAACTTCGAGCAATTATATGTTACCATACCAGAACTGATCAGCAGTAGAATCGTATAACATATTGTAAAATCCAAATCTCCAGAACCACTGTCACTGGTTAGACCGAGTCAGGGTTTTCCCAACAAACAAATATCTTAAAATGCGTGTTTCTTTCAAAGGCGAGCATAATAAGAGTTCCTCCAAAACACAGGAATCCCCTAGTTTTGTTGC
Source organism: Melaleuca alternifolia (assembly GCA_019926035.1). Taxonomy (NCBI): domain Eukaryota; kingdom Viridiplantae; phylum Streptophyta; class Magnoliopsida; order Myrtales; family Myrtaceae; genus Melaleuca; species Melaleuca alternifolia. The sequence continues at coordinate 416,015 of JAGKPW010000021.1, read as the reverse complement.
TATACTACAACAATGACAAGATAATAGCATCTTTAAGTTCATGACTATTAATTGACAGGATCTCTTCATGTTAACATGTGTAATTCCCAACGACGAGAGCATGTTGATGTACCAAAAAAGTCTCCTAAGTTCCTCCCATCCCTTGTTACCGATGAGTCCTTCAAAATTTTCTCATTAATCCAATTTTTAATCTAGCCACAACATTCTATTTGGCAATGGCTAAAACACCACTGATATTTTCCAAGGAAAAAGAAACACCACAATAGGCCTTTAGCCATTTTGAAGAAGATGAAAGAAAGATTCAAATACTACATACATGGGAACAAAATGCCCCTTGAGCGGCCCTTCTGGTTTGAAAAAATAAAAATAAGGACACATTGAAATTCAGTAGTTTCATGGACTAAATGCTTCGTGCAAAAGATATGAGGAACTATTGTTCATTATCAGCCATAAATGATGTACGACAGCCATTTGGAAAGAAATGTCACCTCTTAACTAAAAAGCGTATCACGGTTCCAATCTTTATAATGTGTCGCCTGTGAGCTTTGCTGCAATATACTTCCTTACCGTGCTTCTGCAAGATATTAGTTGGTAACACCATTGTGCTCATCAAAACTGAATGCAAATCCTTGAGAAGGCAAAATCACAAATTTTCACCAGGAACAAAATGAAAAGTTGTGAGCAATTTCCTTTAGTTTAGTCATGTACTCATTGAGCATTTTGCATGCCAGGTAAACGTGACAATTATTACTGTGTGACCGAGTATAGTTCAACTTAAGCACATCAAGCCAGTCCAGGTTCCTTTCTAGTCGCCTAGTATGTCTCAATATTCCGAAAGGAAGGTGATTAAAACGAAGAAAAACAATACATTTTTATTACATTCAAGGATAAGATACTGTTACTCTATACAATGTTCTGCAACTAAGTTGACCTGGATAAATGATAATTAACCAGAGCTTTATAACCTCTGCAAGGTAAACCAAATTATGCCAAAAAGAACACATACTCAATTGCACTGTCATCTTAAGGCCATCCAATACCACAAAAGGTCCAACTACAACGTTACAATTATTTATAAATTATCCAGAAGACTTAGCAAGTAAGGCAAACAATGCTTAGACAGATGTTTTGTAGCTAGTGGAGGTTGACCGGCATTCAAAGTATCAGTTTGGCGGATAAATGTCCTTATAACAACCACTGCATGATTTAGTCTGTTACAAAGTGAGTTGCCGGAAGAACATTAAGAGGAGCCGGTCATCAGCACAAAGTAACTTGAAACAATGCATAGTAGAGAAGTTCAGAATGGGTTGTGCTCGTATACATACAAGGGTCTCTCGACCAATTAAACAAATTTTACATGGAGAAAAATGAAAAGAAGACATGCTGAAACCAATAAAAAATGTTCATCGTACAAGAAAGATCACATAGCTGAAGCATAACAAGCAAAGGAATCGAGCGTATCTTACAGTTCCTTGTTCAAATTCTTCACGAATGTCTTCATCTATTATTACAGCAGATGCAAATCCAAGGACAATGACATGAATGGATTCTGGTGTAAGTTTTACAACCTTCCCCTCTGAAAAAAAAAAAAAAAAAGGAAAATCAATGGCAAAAGCAAAGGGAGAAACCAACGGACAATATATATTTATTCGTGTCAAATAAGAAAACCAAGAGTTCCAATAAGCCTCCCAGAGATAGTGAAGACATAAGACAGGGAGTGCAGTTACACTATATTAGCACTGCAATGATCGATGCACGAAATTGATATATCAAAAACAGAAGATGACGTGAACAACGATTCTACCTAGAAACATATTTGGCTTGGGAGAAAATAGCAGCAGTTTCGCTTTAAGTCTCACGCAAAAGTATGGATGGATCCCTGGAAGAATCTTTGCGTTTTCATCGATAATATCAACGTCATAAGCCACTAAAACTCCATCAAAAATTTCACTAAACCTGTAAAAGAGACAATACTTAAAAATTATAACCAGAGCAACAAAAAGCTAGTGAGGAGACTAGAGCATATCGAGGGCATGAAAAGAATAGTAAGGCATCATGAATTCCACCGCCAGAGTAATCGAATTACAGGTATTCGCATCCTGAAGAAGACCTCACTACTTCCACATCATGTCCTTCATTGTCAACAACTAATGCGATCATAGATAGTACATTTTTCCATAAGCTAAAGGGTGACTGATCTTGAATCACCAGTTCTAACATTAACATGCGACACTTGATGAAGGAGACGACAAAGCTTACTGGAAAAGGTAAGAGCTGAGCTCGCGGAGAATCGCCTCAGACACTCGCTTGCTCTTCGAGGGATGAACGGACACCACCAAGTTCGCATCCGAGACCTTCAATGCCTCCATTATGAGGGAAGCTTTGTACTAATGGCGACAACCTGGCAACGCCTCTCTGCACCGCAAAGGCTCAAACCCGGAGAGTCTATTCAACCGGCAAAGGAACCACTTCACCGCCACTTGATACACAAAAGATACACCTTTCCTATCTTTTTGACCTGCGATCAACCCGCAAAACCTCAAAGCTCGGACTTATTTAGACCCACAGCACCACATTCGGCTTCCTTGCGTGGCGACGGCGTCGGCGACGGGCGAGGGAGGCGATTGCAGGAACTGAGCGTCGAGCGCGAGACGGGGAGGCGAGAGCTTAAGACTGAGCGGCAAGCGCGAGAGAGTGAAGGCTGAGCGTCTCGGCCAGCGGCGAGCGCGAGTGAGATAAAACGCGAGTCCCGAGTCGAGCACTTGGTGAGGCGAGACCGATGAAGACGAAGCGGGAAATATGAACGAGAACAGATTCAGGGTATAGGGTAGCCGGGTTCACCGGATCGGGTTTCCGCCGGTTTAGAACCGGACACCGGACCAATCTTTGCGGAAATCATCTATAACTGACCGGTTCGATTCAGTCTAGTTTGATTCCTGGATTAGACCAGCACCATGCTCATCCTGACTCTTTTAACTTTAGGAGATTTCGTGTATTTGTACTTCTTGATTTAATTCGCTAAAAAGCTTCAATTTTAGATGTATCCTAACTTTATTAAAAATAAATTCATCTAAAAGACTCGATAACTATTCAATTAACTCTCGTTTCGAAAATCACCAACAATTTCTTCAACTCGTCCCCGCAGTTTTTTGGCGAGGCGGATTGGATAAGCGAGCTGATGGCCTTGGACGTTGCAGACGACAGTTTTTGGAAGCGTTGCTCACTCGATGGCTTGGCGATTACCGCCGAGGATGTTTGCTTAGCTAAAATGCCGTCGGTTGAACCGGAGTTGATGTGGGAATTTCTTGCTAATTAGGTGCAAGGAAACTTCTCTTAGCATGAATAGCAGTGGAATTTTGCGCGTGATGGAAAATGAGTCCATCTCCATAGTCGGAGCTCCGCTGGTTTCTAAGTGTAAATTTACGTGCACAAGGAGTACTTCTGTCTCGCCCGGCTCTTTAAAGTATCAGAACGATAACGTTTCGTGCAGTGAGCCTCCACGATTCCATAGAATTACTCGACAGAAATCCGTCGAGTCCTTTACATATTGGATTTTCTAAGTGTTGTAGCGATTAATCTCCGAGCGTGAACCTATAGTTATATACTACGCTGTTACAGATCGACAAAATCTGAATCATTATGGCAAAAACTCGGGACCTTTTCGTTCTTAGCGAAGCTTCACATCTGCACCTTCGATGGGTCCGTGTTATGTCTCGTTTGATATCCAATGCATAAAGGAGGCTAAACTCCTCTCGACGTGGTTCTCCGTCCATGGGAATTTTCCTGAAGAGGTTTCTGAGGAAGAAAAGCTTCGCAGGTTGGATGTTGAAGCGTTATGAATCCTCAATGTCGGCCTCGGGCATCACGAAAATGAACCCCACCTCGCAAACAACTGGTCCTCACACGTCTTTATGACGAGAAAGCAACAAGTAAAGAGGTTGCGGTACTCTTCGTGATCCTCCACTTGCATGAGATACGAAAGACAAGTAGTCGCGACAGCATAATAAGCCTTGTCTCCGCATGAGAATGATGATACAGCAAAGTAGTTCCGTGCATTTTTGTTTATCTTTTTCGACCATTTGACAATGCCACGACACAAGAACATGAACAAAAAGAGGGGGGAGGATGGCCCATCGATCTATATTCGACCTTAATTGGGCAATACACAGATAACAGTTTGGTTCAACACAATCATCTGTGCTTCAAAACTCCCGAGCAAGGCTTGCCATGGTGAAAGGAGCACAGAATAACTACTTTTGAGAGCATTACGACATATGCTACATTCAGAAGACAAAGAACATACATGATGAAGCATAATCCAGTTCACTACACTGGAAATGGATTACTAAGGATGGCTCCAGGAGAACTCTTGCTGCTCGTATTCTCATAGTTTAATAAGACTTATGGGTAGGCATTCCGGCAAAGGAGTCCCAGAGGCAAAGAAACCATGGATGCTTACCAACTTAAATTATTCTTTGATTGCTGCAGTCGACTATTGTATGCATTTTCTATCTCCTCCTGCAAGAAACAGGAAGCACGTGGTTGATCAAATGTTCTATAATTGAACTGATAATCTACTGCTTCCCTTTGTTCAAATGGATGGTTGGACAGAAATTAAATCAGGGAAAAAGTGCACGGAACAGTCTGCTTAGAACAGGACTCACTAGGAACTAATCGGATTGTATCTTTCCTTTTATCAACTGAGGAATGCAAGAGATCAAGCTTAATGAACTACACATGCAAGTCAAGATGACCCAAATGATTCCTCATTCGAAAGAGCTCAGGATCTTTCATTTCTCCTGCTATCCGTAGGATTGTGCCAGAACCATTTGAATTAACAGATAGTGAGTCAAAAGGTAGTCCTATCATCAAACCAATTGACAATGGTTCTCAGGATGAAATGCAATGCTGCAACAAGCTCGGATAAAGTATACCTTGCAAGATCTCAGTAAGGGCTGCAAAAATGATGATCTGAAGTATCTCACTGCTCTTCCAAGTGACGTTCTGTCCAGTTCTGACATGAAACAAAAAGTGAATCACGCATAACTGATAACTGGTGACAGGATAGAGACACTAAGATCAAAGTTGATTTTTTTTCCCTACCGTCATCCATATCAGCTCCCGAGCCACTCATGTTGAGTTCTTGCAGAAGCTGCAATCCAAAAAATATGAAATAAGAACACGTGAACCAGTAACCTTTGTTTCAGAGAAGAGCAAATCCATGCACACGCATTATTCTATCTACATCTGTCACATCTGAAGGATATTCTAGACACTGTAATGCAAGACCAGAAAATATTCCATACTTATGAATGATTTAAACTTGATTTAATTGTCTTATATTCCATCAGAAAGCTGAACGACTGATGATAGGCTTTATCAACGACTAGATGGTAGGCTTTATCAATCCCTCTTGAACTGACAAAGCATGAGTTTCAGCTTGAACAGTATTCAATGCAAGGTACATACATGACAGTTCATGAAGAAGATGAACAGAAAATGGGAAATATGCTTTGTGTTCCAACATGAGAAACAGCAGAAAAGAAAATGATTCTTCCAAAACTATAGGTAGTGAACTCTGATTACTAATGGCTAGCTCTTATTGAGCCACATGGTTGCAGAAAAATAAATGATTAGGGAGAGGTTAAGTATTTAGCTACTAGTATTGGTCAAGTGTACTAAACTTGCCTCTGAAACGGTTGGCACTGCAGTAGGATCAAATTCCTCGCAATTATTGGGGTCAATAGGGACACAAACGCGACCTGAATTAAAGAGAAAATAAGTAAAGTGATATTACTAAGGACCAATTTGCTAATGATATTGAAAGATAATGTGGATGTTGAAAAGGAAAACGACATGATCTGAGACTTCTAGAAGATTGACATTGGTTTTTCAATCCCATTGTACCTGTTTTTGGATGTACACAAAATGGCGCCTTTAGCAAATGGTTCATGTGTTTGGAAACCTGACAGGTCAATGGGTCAGAGAGTTGTTAAGTAAGCATGCACAGTGTTGAAAAATCTCCTATGATCTCTCACTAATTATCTGGAGTATCTCCTATAATCTCTCATTGATTATATGGAATATTATGTGATTTAATTTTGTTAGATATAAATGAGCTACTGACAGAAAGTATGGGCTAATTAGGATCTATACTTAAAATAGGTTTCTTACCTAATTCAGGAAATTTGTTCCTGTATATATACACCTTGTAATTACTCAATAAAATATGAAAATACAGATTCTTTTCTACACACAGTTACCTGAAAGTCTCCAGCTAGCTTACATTCATCTTATAGTATAATTGAAAAACTATTTGAGGGAGCTGAGTTTCTAAACAACAAAAATACTACTTTTGGAGCGAAAGAAGGCAATTAGACATTGCTTGAGGACTTCACAAACCTCCATATCGAGCCTGGGATAGGTGAAAGAAAAAATTATCTCCTCAATGCATCTGCGCAGTCCTTGCACGTGCTGCAAAGAAGAGGCAGTATATGTCTGAGAGAGCTTGCATATATGGGTCGAGTTTCCTGAAGCATGCAATGCTCTTATCTAGCTCTATCATGAAAATGCAAATTGTTAGCCCAACACGATAGTTTGCCTCAATAGTAGTTCCAGAAAACAAAGAAAAACTGGGAATTAGACCTTTTGAGATCATGTTAGATGCCTCGACAAACATAGCCATATTTCCTAAATTCGAATAGGGGGTTGGCAGTTCCCCTCCAGGAATCAGAAGCTGGAATCTTAGAGACAATAGCAACAGCATAACAGACATCTCGAGTTTCTTGATAGAAAGAATGACAATTGAAATTCAATTGTTTATAAACATGCATGCATGCATATGCCCACTTCCTGGTTTCACAGACTCGGGCATGTGGAAAATCAAAAAAGTCCACGGGACATCATGGAAATAGTGCAACCAACAGATTGACTGAAACTGCATCGTTAGCCAACCAATTGACTCGAAAAATTTGACTTCGCAACAGTCTGTCTGTATATACTGAGTGCCCTTCATCAAAACAACTTTTCTTAACTTTACAGACTGGTCGATTATGCAATAACATGCTTCAGAAGTAGACCAAAGCCCCTTTTCAAGGACATAGCACTTTTAAGTAAATTTTTATGCACGCCTACGTCTGAAGCCTTTTATGTACTATCTCCCTCCCTAGTGAAGTTTTCACAATGAATATAAACACCTATGCTAATGAGTTTCCTAAGGAAGAAATGACTTGTATACATGCACCAATTAAGCTAATGCCTTCTACAGATGTAGCACAGCGTAAATGAAGGGTCAACGGGACAAATCTTGTCTGAGTCAACTTAGATTGCTGCATATACTCCACATATCCCTTAGTTACTTCAAATACTCAAAATATGCCTTATCCTTTTAGCAATGACCTATTTCAGCAAAGTAGCAAACAGTGCTGCTGCTCACAATATCCATGAAGTCTTAAATTTTTCTGTACATAGAAAACAGAGTGTACAATAACCAATAAAAAATGCTACATATTTTCAGAAAAATCCTTCAGAAATTCCTGCTAGCAAAGTTTGTGGCCTGCCACATTAGGTATGAAAAAGATGCAATTGTTGTCGATACCTTAAATTTTCCTGAGTGAAGGAAACTCTTTAGCTGCTCCCATCGAACGACATTAATGTCATCTTTTGAACCATGGGCTTTTCTCTTCTCCTGCCACTTCCCCCGTAGCTCAGCAGCAACAGCTAGAAAGAGAAAGGACTTTGTGAATAACAACAGTTTCCATAGGTTATATCGATGAAAAAAATGACCCAACAGATCCCCTAAAATTTGCATACATTCATCAGGAATCATATCCAGGACCTTCTCATATTTCTCCTCAGACGATAGTATATTTTGGCTCAAAAGCATTTTTCGCTCGAAGAAATCCCTCAGAACATCTGTATACGATCTCCTGCAAAGGTAAAACTTGTTTAGAAGTTGATCCAGGGGTAGAGAAGAGAAGGAGAAGGGGAAGAGGATCCACTTTTAGAACTTACGCGAGGAAAGGATGAAGAACTGGACCCACTAAAGAAACCTTCTTATTGCTATTTTCATTGCCCTGAAAATAGTGAAGGAATTAATTTAACTGCTCAAGGCTCATAAAGAGTCTAGAAACAAATATGTAAGTAATTCAGTGATTGAGACAGTACTTTATATACACGGAAGTAATCAGCAATAGCTGCCCTCTGTTCATTAGACAATCTGCATGATTGGAGGCAATGTATTTTAAACCTCCAAACATCAAAGAATATGTAAAGAAGTTAAACTTTGGTATTCGACCATATGCAGCTTCACCTTCTTGCTTTCCCATCACAAACCCAACAATGAACACCACGTCGGCCGCTATATACCCACAAAATGTGATTGAAGCCAAAGTCATCTACAAAGGAAACCACATTATAACATCATAAGAACATACGGGCCATCCATGGATGCTGAATGTAGTATGCACACATGACTATCCAGCTTCCCTGGGATGAGATCTGAATGTCGAAATGACAAACTAATATCTTTAGATGAGAGGAAAGATGTAATCAGCTAACTGATTGATGAATCTGTAAGAAGTTTTGCATGCTAAACCATGCATAACCTTGCTAAATTGCTATCGACCATTAACTTAGATGACAAACAGACTTCAATACCTTACGCGCATTTTTCGATCTACAGAATGCATCATGCATTTTGAAAGTGTGTTACTCAAAAGTTTTCCGATACAGCTGAGCTTCAGAGCTTGTTTTCATTACATAAAACTGCCTAAAGGAACTTAATTGACATTCAGCAATAAGTAAACGCGTTTTTCCTTCAGAAATCGATGAGTTGTGATGGCTCCTGGAAAGATTTTAAATTTGAAATAGAAAAGCTCGGACAATACACTTTTAAGGGACAATGAACAGAGCACATCCTAGATTCATTTTTGGCACTACATTATGTCTGCTGGGACCATAACTGACAACCATATATGTGGTTTCTACAGAAAGTCCTTTTCTTGTCATATAGATAGCAATCTGATGTACGGACCTAAAAAGGTCAGGGTGGCGGAAAAAATGAGTGAAGGACAAGAAAAGTCCGAAGCAAAAACCTCTGAGGCATGCCTAGTGCTGTATAAGGATCCTACCTCTGAGGGCAGTGTCAAGTACTTTTATAGCCACAGTCATCAGTGGCCAGCAGTCCAAGCAGATATCAGCTCCAGAACAACAAAATCTAATGTCATCATAATCTGTTATATCCTGTTGGCAGAAGATCAATTCAAACAGTTTGACTACCAAGTGAAATCAAAGTTTAGAGGAGAACAAGTCTGACGTGCTTGATGTATAAAAAGCTTACAACGTCAAAGATGAGCTCTCTCTCTACTGGAGTAAAAACATTATCACCAGTTTGTGCATAAGCATGTCTCCTTTCAGGCTGCAGAACACAACATAATCAGACAAGATACATTTGAAAGGCAGTAAATTTCGCAATCTTCTTTTCCTAAATAAATTTAGGGCCAGTAGGGAAATATAGTGGGATCTAATGCAATATTTCACAATGAACAGTATACCTTTCATGATTTCGCTACTTGTTGTTCATCACATTATTCATTGAAAAGAGAGAACAAAACAATGTAGTAACTTAAGTGCGATAGTAGTATACATTCATTCTTCTTTTTGTGTGCAACAGCAGCACTGCTCATTGAGGACTCCTGATTATGATTCAAATTTATCACCCGCATTGACGGGTTTTTACTTCAAACAACAGATGACAACTAGATGAAAAGAGGCGTCTTACATTCACGCTGTAAACTGGCCCAATATCTATTTTAAATGGGCATTTTTCTTTGATTGAGCTTTCCAACTCATATGCGCTTGCGTAGGACTGAAACCGCAGATAGATGTCATTATCCAGTGTGAAAGAAAATTCTCTACGGCTAAAGTACGTTGGATCGCAACCAGGGTGCTTCCCATCTGTATGATCAATAACAGCATGTTTACAGGTTTGACACGCGCATTATAACATAGGTAAATTAATTGGGATGGTGCTGCTCAATGGTTTAGAAATACATTCAACTTACCATGACCGTAGCACATCCATTTGAAGATATCAGAATGTGGAAAAACCTTTCCTGCAGGAGATGAATTCTTCTGTAAACCATGAACTAATCTAGAGTTGACTCTGGTCTTGAAATCCAAATATAAATGTCTCCAATGTTGAAGTTAGGGATTTACTAGGCAGAACCTCATGCTCATTCATTTAACTCAAAGCAGGTAGACCTAACAAAACGTTATTTCAAGTAAACAGTCCAATTCCATTCCCCTTATCAAAATGTTCTAAAATTCTGCGTTCATCATCATCATCATCAACATGGCAAATTCATCAACCCAAAATTATAGGCAAGTGGACGAGAGAGATGACTTCTTGTTTCTATAAACTTATTAGTTAAAGTCATGTGTGTCATAAACATAAAATTCATGGTGACAGGCACGAACAGCTACACTAAACTACTTCAGCCAGCATGTCATTTCAGTGTGGAAATAAATAAATATATATATGCTTTGCTTATTGAATGAAAAGCTTAGTAGAAAATCTTTGTTCTCTTTGCTCTCTAAAGCTCAGTAATATATCATATATGGTAATGAACTTCATTTAACAGTATCAAAGTGTTACGTGAACTTAAGATTGGCGAATTACCATAGTAAGCTTTCAGATAATTGGCATTAAATCCATCGGGCATGATATCTGCGTGCCTCTGTGCAGGCACTTCCAGTTCACTGCCATCAATTTCCATGTCCTCCCTACAATTCTCTGCTTCCCCGCGATTCATTGCTCGATCATACACCTGTCATTCAATCCAATCCACCCCATTATACTCAAAAAGCTCAGCATCGGCATCATCCAGGCTCCAAAGCAGCGTAATCAGGTTATTGACACTAAAATCAAAACGATTAGCCCAGTAATCGCCCAATCAGCTCAATATGACTGAAGAACACATCAATCAACAAACAACACCGCGCTGAATGCGCTTCCAGTTAGCATAATTACACGAATTAGATACTGAACCCTGATTAGAATGCAAATGAATCCACAATCACCGATCAAACAGTTTGTCTGCAGAAAATTCGATAAAACTCCAGTAACGTCTCAAACAATCCCAGAAATCCACTTATCACATCACCTAGACACTAAATAAACATCTTAATTCTGGCAGAGTATTTGCTCCAGCGGCTACCGTACGAGGAAATCCACTCGAGAGAAAGCACAAGAAACCACGTACTTGAACAACGGGAGAATCAGAAACCTAACGGAAGAAGTGACGTCAGCGTGCAAAAACAGCGACGATCTCTTTCTTGCGGCGTGAAACTTTGCAGACGAAATCGCCGGCGACGGTGGCGGGTGGTGGCGATTGGAGAAGGAGGAAGGAGGATCGGCGCGGGTGATCTGAAGATGGCGGGAGATGTGGGGGCAGTGGTCTTCGAAATGGCGGGAAACCCTTTTTATTTTGCCAATGAAATGAGAGAACGGGTTGCCTGTATATACATATATATCAAATATAGTATTTTTTTTCAAAAAATTATAATATTTTTTAGTATTTGTTTGAAACTTAAAAAAAACTATAAAAAAAAATTTATGCATTGACATGTCGTCGGCCATAAGCCTCAAGTTTACCTTTCGAGGCTACGAACTCATTGTCAAAAGGTCGGCTCGCCAACCTCGAGTAGGGTCATGCTATAGGCCATAATATCTAAAGGTAAAGAAATAAGATGAAAAATATTATCCACTTTCAAAAGAGATAAAAACATTTTCCTTACTTTTGAAAGTGTGTTTTTCCATTTGTGAAGAATATTTTTTTAGCTATTTTTTCCTTAAAACGAATGCCAAAAAATTCAAAAAACGAACGGAGCCTAAATGAAAGTTGCGTGAATCGAAAACATGGTGGATACTTCATTTTTTATGAAATGGAAAACATCGAGAAATCGTCTCACTTACACTGTTTTAAATAATAAAATTAAAATATTGTACAAAGACATTTAGGAGATGAAATCATTATCCGAAAATTATTAAAACGATGGTAGGATAAGATATGCTCGTAGACAAATTTATTATGCCAGCGACATTTTTGATACCGTGGAAGTTATCTTAGAGAACTCCATATCACATTTAATGTTGTCTGTTATGTAAGAACAAATATAGGGTGCAAATTTCACGTTGAAATTATTTATCTTTTGGACCGCCATAAGTAAATTATCTTCATTATTCGATAATGTTATCCATGGATCTTGATTAGGCGTGGCATTGATATCCTTTGGTCATGTAGTACAGTGACCCGATAGGACTCATTTAACAATCATATTACAAAATTCGATCTTCATACAGACTCGTCTAGCGCAAAGGAAAGCCGATGATTGTCATGAGTTGTGGAGTCTTCCACTGAACACGATGCCGAAAAATTCGACTAACTTTGTTTTTGGGAAACACTTCAACTATAATGAATTTCGTCAATTTTTCGCATAAAATCAAAGAAAACTTTAGGAAAATACGTAACGCGATGACAAAACCAATCCTTATTTTGTCTGATCGATGGAAGACTCAGTAGATCGTCTTTATTGACAGAGAGAGACCTTCTACTTATTTTTTCCTAGTCAAGGGTAATGATGATAATAATTATAATTATAAGTGTAGAGTATAGAACACAGACAAATAGCCGTAGATAAAATGAGTGAACTAAGCCAACCAAAATCTATATTCCTTTGGAGAGAGCTACAGCTATCCTCTAAAAGGACACAACCAGCGCAAATATTTTTTCGGACTCTTGAATTTGATGATTTAAGAGGCCGTCTCGTATCGAACCACCCCCACCCAACACAAAAAAAAAATTTCAATCATGAAAATGAGCACGCAATTCTTACACGATAATCTACAAACGCCGTACAAATAAAGATAATAGCATAAATAATCCATGAATTTTAGTATAATATGCAATGTTGTTCATAAAAATTAAATTTATATAATTCGGTATCTGAATAATCAATAAATATTCGATACAATTCATAAAATTATATGAAAATATTTAAAATTTTATGGATTATATTAAAAATCGTATTAAATAAATAAAAACTTTATGGACGGTTTTATATATTGGACTTGAGATATGTATTTATTCCATTTTTCTAGTACGATTTGCTTATTTTCGGCTGATTTTTCCTCGCTAGAGAAAGAAAGAAAGAAAGTGGGTGGGGGAAATGGATCGGCTGCCTTCAATGGGAGGCCAACCGTCCGATTTGAATCGGATAGCCTTAAGACCATGTCATCTGCCGTTAGTGATCCGGGTCCGGGGGAACGGGAATCTAAAAATCTGTTGATTAATTAGATTGCCCGACCAGATCGACATTGCCAAGGCAGGGCGCTCTCTGTCCCACATCTCTTAAAAAATAATTTATACACAGTAATACTGGCTCAAACACATTCCTTGTCTGGACTTGAAGGAAGCCGAAAAGAAAAAGAGAATGAAGACAGAATGACGACGATAATATAATAATCCCGACAAAGAAAAATATATTAATGATGACATGATAATTAGGATTGGGAAATAATAAAATTGATTCATCCCAAATCGAATTCACTTTCGATGGAACCTTTGACCAGCGAGGGGGCAGAGATGGGATCTGGCCATACATCAAATGATTGTACTTGGTAGATTTAATAAGGGATTAATATCATAAAAATTTTCAAATTATATTTATCGTGATATAAATATTCTGAAGATTTTCTATGCCGCCAAAATCATAAATTCATCCATTGAAACATAATTATTCAAAAAAAAATTAATCATGTAAAGCTCCAAAGTTATACTAGCGTAACTAATATATCATAGATTAAATTGTAATAGAGGGTTTATATGTAATATGTGTATAAATTTGAGTTTTTTCCCGACACTACAAAATTCATAGCACAGTTTTAGATTTTTTGCGAAACAAATTTTTTTGGATATATATTAACATAGTTTGGAGTCGTTGTTCACATGTGAAATTATACATGTTTTATTTAGCTAATAAGGGCGTGTTTAGCAATGCTTCAGTTATAGAGAATAATTTATTATCAAAATTAAAAAAATATTTCTATCATATGGATTTTTTTTTTTGCAAAAAAATGCATTTTTGAAATGAAAAATGAATAAAAGTGCATTCAGCACAAAACCAAGTTTATAGTGGTTGATGCAGTCAAGCCATGGTAGTGGCTGGGCAAGGCTCAACCTCACCAATCAACATCGAGGCCGACCTCGTCTAACCACGGTGAGGCTTGCCAGAGGCCAATGAGGTTGAGCGTTGCCCTCACTAGCCTTATTCTCGACCAATCATCGGTTGGCTTGTTACTGTCCATTATCAAGGTTTGGCGACTGGTCAAAGATATAAGAAGTAGAAAAAAAAGTTGTTTCAATAAATTGTTGTCAAGAATGATAAATAATTTTTTTTCTTTCGATTTCCATTCCAAATATATATCTGGACATACAAAAATCAATTGACGTATGCAAATAGATTTTTATACTTTTTTTTCTGTTTTTGGGAAATAAAGTACTAAGAAAAAAAAACGTTACGAAATATAGTCTTTAAGTTTGGGGCATTCTACATTAAATAAAAGTCAGCAGTCATAAAAGGCGCCACAAGATGTCGGGAAAACAAGGAAGAAAAAAAAAGTTGGAAGCGAAAAAGCAATTCCGGAAAACTGTCGATCCCAGAATTCCCGAGTTTATAGAATGAATCGAACGATCATCATCGTATCATGAACGGGCTTTCCGTTCTCAAGAACGATCCTTGGCATCACGAACCCGGGCATTAAAGAATGGCGGACCGATCGGATTCCTTGCCCACGAAGAATAGAATGACCGGGAGAAAAAAACAAAAAAGTGAAAGGTCAGAAGAAGAAAGGAGAGGGGAATCACATCACATCACGGCCCATTATCTTAAAGCTGATTATCAGAGCCCGTCGTCCCACGCGCGCCTCGAATATCGGGTTTCCATCCCACGGGCGCACGACCCGTGAATTGGCCGATCGATCGAGCAACAACGTGGCTAATAATCTTCTACTCTATCTCGTGAGTACACGAGAGTATGATTTTTTAACTATATATCAGTATAGTTTAAAATTAACAATTTTTTATTGAGGAAATAATGGAATTGAATAAAATAAATGAGAGGAAAATTAATTAAAAAAATAAGTAATTAAATGAAGGGGAAGAACTCCAATTCAATCTCGAAATGGATCTTTCTACTTTATTCTGTCTCCTTCTTCGCTGTATTTCTATTTCTACTTTATTCTGTCTCCTTCTTCGCTGTATTTCTAGTTCATGTCGAAGTTTCACAACTCAATCCATAAACACATTGCTAACTTCGAATTCTGAAAGAGAGAGAAAGTCAAAATTCTTTCTTCCCCACAACTATATGATTTAAGTCAAAAGACCACAAAAGCAACAAAAGAGTGAAGACTCGTCTATTCCATAACCACGTGGCTCATGTTGAAATTTCACAAAAAGAACAAGAAAGCCAAAACACTATACTTTATTTATCACGGAGGTGAATAAATATATTTTATTTTTTTTGTTGTTGCTAGACTTAGTGTATGTCAATCAATCTACCTGATTCCTATTACACCGTCAACATATATCGTGTACCTCTACAATGCTTTCACAAGCTTTTTTTTTTCGATTTAAGATGTAGATTCTACAATAACAATAAAATGATTGATGGAGGCAATATGCATTTGCATATTTGCAAATTCTTTGACAATGAATCGCCAGTTTTTATTGTCTTCAATTTGTGCATTATTAAATTTATTTACGTCGATATACCTCGTATTAAATAATGGATATAATAGGATATGTATCCAATTCTATTACTAGCATTCAATCAAACAGCGACTACTGAATAGAATACGGCAAAATTTAAAGTTTTTTCTATCCTATCCTATTCCATTTAATTAAATTTTGATAACGAAATCAAGACAACCAAGTACAAAGCGGGTCTAGCAATTAGCCAAAGGTGTAATAAACAGCGTAACGGCCACTTGCGGACGGGTCCTGTCGGCGAGTAAACAGCTACTCTACGGAGCAATCAATGCATCTCTCTCTCTCTCTCTCTCTCTCTCTGTGATCGCCGTTGCGGACGGTCGCTTCTCGACAAAAATCGCTCCGTTGTCACTCTTCTTTCTCTCTCTCTGTGCGCTGTCTTCTTCTTCTTCGTCGACTTTACTCTCTTCAGAACTGCTCGTACCTTCCCCTCGTTGCTCTCCTTAATCACCTCCATTGAAAAGCTTCGTTTGGACTGTTCTCCCTTTTCCCCCTCCCCGATTCTCCCCCTAAACCACCGACAGAATCTCTCTCTCTCATTGTCCGTCGCACCTTCTTTCGCTTCACCCTCACTCTTCGCACCGTCTTGACCCCACAAACCGAGGAGCCGCCCGGAGAGCACGGGAATGGGGCGGCCGTCGGCCTCGGCCCTCGTCCTGCTCGTCGCCGCCTCCGCGGTGCTGTTGGCCGGCGCGTCGGTGGCGGAGGAGACCGTCACGTGCTCCGGCATAGTCCCGATGAGCGACCGCGCGGACCGGATCTCCATCGCGGACTTCGGCGGCGTCGGCGACGGGCGGACGCTGAACACCAACGCGTTCAGGGAGGCCGTGTACCGGATTTGGCACCTGCACCGGCCCGGCGGCACGCTGCTCTACGTGCCTCCCGGGGTCTACTTGACGGAGAGCTTCAATCTCACGAGCCACATGACGCTTTACTTGGCCAGTGGCGCTGTCATCAAAGCCACTCAGGTAGCTTCAGTTTGCACGGTTTTGTTCCAGCATTGTTTTATGTGGGAATTACGTGAGAGGAATTAAAATGATACGGAGTGTGAACTCACTGAAAAAAATAATTAGAGCCATATCTTATGCTTATGATGAACAGCTCTTGATTGGTTCGTAATATGGGGGAGTCTGGGTGTTTAAAGGCCGAAAATTTGGGTATCCGATGAAAGGAGATGCGAAGTCTGTGGTTCAGGACGCGCATTAGCTCCTGTAGAAGTTAATAATTATTTTGCGAGTATTGACATCGGATGCGATAATTTGTCCCACCATTTCTGTGCTCGTGTCTAATGCAGCCAATGTTTATCTCGTCTGCAACTTTACAGAGATGGTTGTGCCGAGATATTATAAAGGAATAAAGGTCTGGTGCAACTTGGTGGGTCCTGGGATGGGACTACATAAATAAAAGAGATTGGTGGGAGGCTCGATAGCACGCATTCAACGTAGGATAGAAATAATTTAGACTGTTGGAGAGCTGATCAAGGATTTTATATCCTCTTGATCATATCAAGAACTTCGTTCTTAATCTTGGAAATTCCGATGGGGTGTAGATTGAACATTTTAAGAGAATGTAGTCTCCATTTCATGAGATTATAATACCTTTTCCTTTGCGCAATTTTATGCACTCATCTGCTCTGGCTATTTTAAGTTCAATGCTCAGCCGGCTTTTGTGGGCCTAAAGGACAAGCATCATGTGCAGTATTTAAACTTGTGGGGGCTCCATTGACCCAATGACCCAAGCATGTATGAAAGAGGGGCATTGCACTAGGGTTTTTTTTTTTTCCCCGTCTTTGTAATTTATGGTGAAATGTGAAGGAAACTCGACCCACACTGGTTAACAGATTGAGTCAGCTCCTTACTGTATATGAAGTGAATTTTCAAAACATACCTAGTGAGATGGCATGAAGCGTGGTGGTGAGAAGTTGAACTTGTCATATCTTTGTGACTGGCTACTTCCCAAACCACTATTCCGGGCCCATAAGTTTTCGTGATTAATACATCCATCGTGCCTAATGTACTATTTTTCTTTAAATGTTTCTCGTGGACTGTCCTGTTTACAGTCTGATCTTCTTTAAGTTCTTTGGAATTTATAACCCAGGGCTGCATGGCACAGAGTTAGGAATCAAGAGCACACGATGTAGAATCAAACTTGAATACTCTGCACAACTATACTTGAGTCCCTTGGCCATTATTGATTTTGTCTATTCTTATTATTCTTCAGGATACCTTAAATTGGCCACTGGTTGCGCCATTGCCGTCTTATGGGAGAGGCAGGGAGCGGCCTGGTGGAAGATATCTGAGCTTCATTCATGGAGATGGCCTTCAAGACGTGATAATCACTGGTTGGTATCCCAAGGAATATTGTTTAACAACAGAACTTAGATTGTCTACTGGATTATTTTATCTCAACCTTAGAGCATCGTATGAGAATGATCTATATAAGCTCAAGCTACAGTGAAAGAGGCTGTCATAGTTACTGCAGTTTTGCAAGTACCCTTGCGAACTAGGGGATGGTGTGTCGCCGTGTCCCATCTTGGTGCTTTGAGTTGTCTCAACTAGTTTTCTTCTCTTTTATTTTTGCTGGCACTAGTTGTTTTAGTTAGCTGAATGGATTTGCTCTGTAGCTTTGGTATATTCTACGACTATGGAAGATTTATCCAGCATGGCTTAGAAAACTTCCCATTCTGTTATTTTATGAGCAATTATTTTACATTATTATTATTATTATTATTTTGTTTTACACTTTTTGCAATTGAATGCATTTGGAGATTGAGTCATTTGTTTGACTACTGGTTGAGTTGGGATCTCGTACCAAAAATTGGGTAAGGGACATGAATTTGGCCACATTCCTGGAGCCATCACTTGGTCATGAACCTGTCATTCTACTTGGAATAAAAACGTCTACCTGTTGAGATGGAAGTAACTTTTGCTAGCAAATTTCTGAATTATTTTTTAATGACTTCTAAATATATTTGACAATTTTGACAATTGTTTGTGTAGGTGAGAACGGGACAATAGATGGCCAAGGAGATGTCTGGTGGAATATGTGGAGGCAGAGAAGTCTCAGTTTTACCAGACCACATCTTATCGAATTGGTTAATTCCAGAGATATTATAATTTCCAATGTGGTTTTCCTGAACTCTCCGTTTTGGAACATTCATCCCGTTTATTGTAGGTACATAAAGCTTATTTATGCGGTACTTGAAGTTCATAGGTTCCCAAACTTGAGGGTACAGTAATTACTAGGTTGACATAGCAACTTCGGACACTAATTTTGATAATTGCTTAATTCTTCTCGCAGTAATGTGGTTCTCCATAATCTGACCATATTAGCTCCAATGGACTCTCCCAACACAGATGGGATCGATCCAGGTAACCTATATGATGAGACTTGACCTGTTATCGCATGTATCTTTTGTATATAAAAGTCCTTAATTCACAACTGAGCTGGGGTGTTTTGACTGGGAAGGAATTTTATGTTGCTCATATCGAACTAACCGTGCTCTGGAGTCTGACGCATCAAATTTAGCTCAGGTGACTAGTTTGACTGCTGATATGTAGATTCTCTGGGATGAAAAAATTTTGTATGTTAGTTTGATTACGCTGTGTTGGTATTTTGGTAATTTTGTACTCAAATCTTGGGTCAGTTCATTTCTTATAAGAGAATTTTAGAAAACTAGGAGGAGTTGGAAAAAGCACCATCAAGCAGCAATTTAGCAGGCGATTGTTGCTTATGTTTTACCTTGCATGTTCTTTACACATTGAACTTAAGCAGAGATCTGGCTTTGCACCTTCATTTGAGTAGCTAAAGAAAAGAAATTGCTCCCATATTTTGAAAATTTCTTATTGACTTGCCATATTAATTCCTTCTTTTCTCTGCGACCTGCTGATACAGATTCAAGCACAAATGTCTGCATAGAGGATTCGTACATATCTGTTGGAGATGATCTTGTCTCGGTGAAAAGTGGGTGGGATGAATATGGAATTGCCTTTGGTCGCCCAAGCTCGAATATCACCATCCGCAGATTAACAGGATCATCCCCATTCGCTGGTATTGCAATAGGAAGTGAAAGCTCTGGTGGGGTAGAGAATGTTCTGGCTGAAAACATTAACTTGTACAAAGTGGGCGTTGGATTCCATGTGAAAACAAATACCGGGAGAGGGGGTTTCATAAGAAACATAACCGTCTCCGACGTATACATGGAGACAGCGAGAAAGGGGATAAAGATTTCAGGCGATGTTGGGGATCATCCCGATGACAAGTATGACCCAAATGCTGTTCCCGTTGTGAAAGGCATCTTGATAAAGAATGTGTGGGGAACAAATGTTCAACAGGCAGGTCAAATACGAGGCATAAAGAACTCCCCTTTCACTGGCGTTTGCCTTTCTAATATCAACCTCCGTGGCAAACCGGGGCCTAGAGAAGATCCATGGTCGTGCTCTGAAGTGAGTGGGACTGCTTTTGAGGTGAATCCATCACCTTGTTCGGAGCTGACTAGCGTCTCTCAAAGTGCTTCCTGTGCTACCAACTTCTAAACTCTTTATGACTAGCTTGATTCACATGAAGAAATTGAGATTTCCAGCATGCTGTGTTATTGTTATCCTTTATGCTTTCAAGCGCATGCTTAGAATAAATTCGTGACTACATTCTTTCAAATCTGTTCATAACTGATTCGGCTCGTGTCGGAACTTTAGTCCTGAGCAAAACTGTTCCTGCCAGCTCTGCTGTCACTAAAAAGAAATGGCCATCGAGGCGCATGAGTTTACGTCTTTGACGCTGTATGATGCCTGCGAATAGAGATGAAAGCAACAAGCGGAATCATGAGATCTATATGCCAATTCACACACCAATCCCCTCCCGATGGATCATTACTGCCAACCAGCATTGGCAGCGCACCCTAAATAAGTACCGCTAGTATCACCATTGATGACGAGGTGGGCGATACTGATGTGGCAATGTCGATGATGTGGACACAAGCAACGTTAGGTATATAAAACTTTGCACCTGGTATTCATTCATAATTCTATTAAAGATCTTCCAGATTCCCCACCCAACAGAATAAAGCCATTCGCCTTCCAACAAAGAAAATTGGTACTTTTGCCATTTCATACTATTAGCTGCATTTAGCCGCCGAGACAATGATTAGGATGTAATGAGACGGACGGGATATGGAATGCGGGGGACTTGTCATCACCTACATCTTATTTGATTCATGACTGTATATAAACAACAAAAGTTATAATAAGTGACTTGGAAAGAAAAAAATGAAGACCCTATTCTCTGGTGGGCTCAAATCAAGCGTCGCTTCGGTGATTGCCATTCCCGTGATGACCTCCACAGCCGGGTTGCCCGATCATGGATGAACCACGGCGACAAAACTGTGGTTTCGCCGTCACCGTTGCTGTGGGGTGTGATCACATCCATGGCCTGATCTGCCTAGATTTTGGCTACTGCGCCTTTGACATCGAGCAAAGCTCTCAGGCGACCATCGAGCCACAGCCAACAATGGCGGCCCAGAGGCATCGCGGAGTAGCAATGCACTGTTCGTATATGCTTAGCTACTTCTTTTTATTTTCTATGATTTTTCAATCAAATCCCGGGGGGATGAAATGATCCCACCTCTAGACCCGGGACACATTATCTTGCTTTCTTTTGGACAAATCCGGCTTATCCTGTTCAAGGCGTGTCCCGGATGGCCGAATACGATAAATCTTATCCTATCCGGCCTCATATTCAGGCTGCCAATCACACTCTTACAGTGGGAATGACCATTCCATCAAAGTCCTATTCTTGTCTTGCCGTCAAAACGCATGAACCAATGCTCTATCAAGGCGAAAATGATCCGACGTCTCTACATATAAAATGGCAAAAAAGTGCGATAAACTCCATGATGTTGATTAGAGCAAGGGCTAATATGCTGTACATACATGCAGGAAACTTGAAAGCATATTATCACAAGTCGAAATCCATGTAAAACCAAACTCTAACCTTCATTACATCATTATTGTCCCTTCAGAAACATTCAACATCCTCAACTTCATGAAAGTACAGATCGACCCACATCCTCGAGGACATATTCACTGCGATGATGATCACCACGACACTGAGCCTTCCGCGCTCTCCTCTCCCACCATTTCTCTCCACCACTTGCTTTCGGCAATCGACATGAACATCATCCTTGAAAAATAATCTTTCTTTTAAAGAATCTCCATATTTTTTGTCTGATCAGTTTATGATTAGGTTTTGAAGACCCCTATGTCAATTAAGTCACCATATAACCACTCTTGATTTAGCGACATTAGCTATGTAACCCAACGTATATCATTTAAACGACCACAGCGATTTGCCATCCAAATCTTGTAACAACTCCGACATTTTCCACCATATTTTTCACGTGATCTTCCTATGTTGACTGTCGAGGGCAGTTTTGCTCACTGAAAAGCAATTACTGAAAAGAAGTAGTTTAGCTTTTGGTGCTTAGTGGACGACCATAAAATTTTCGTTCGTGCCCAAGCACTCAAACATCAAAATAAGCTATGCTGTGATTTTTTTTTTTTGCGAAACAAATAAATCCGAGTTAGAAAATCGAGATGGAGGCTATCCAATCGGTGTAACGGTTGGTCACTATTCTAACATGGGGTCAAGCTCGCGGCTTAATAGAAAGAGCGACTGCAGCGAGACACTTTATTTGCATTCACTGAATATCAAACACGCAAGTACATCTGGATCAGATCGGCCTATATTTATCGTCGAAGGAAAAGCTTCGATTATTATTTTGAGCAGACCATTATCCAAAATGAAGTTACAGACACAAAATCGAAACTATCTTTGAGTGGTCTTGACAGGCAATTACTATCTAATCTAGCTGGTTTTTCTTGTCATTTTCTGCTTTTCTCTGTTGGCATTGTTGACAAAGTGAACAGACACAAAAGGCATGAATCAACCCTAGAGGAAAGTTTCTGGAGTACTAGAAGAATACTGTTGCTTGTATCTGATTAGCTGCTAAGAGCAGCCATCAACAAACTTGTTGAAGCATTTGCCACTAAAACTAAGAACGCTATTGGAATAAATGCAGCTTTTCTGCGTCCTCTCATCATCTTTGAACCCATGCCAGCACTTAACTGAAATTGATCACTAAAACGTTGTTAGAACCGAAAAACAAGAGAAAGATGAAAAGCTAGCAATTACCTGCGATGCACCTAGAGAATGCACGGTGAGTGGTATGGCTTATCTTCGGCCCAAACATGGCTAGAACATTCTCCACTCTCCCCAAGGACCTCGGTTTCCGCCGCGAAAAGCGAGAAATCAATGACGGGCGTGCGAGGATTTTAGCACATGCCAATGATTGCACCCGGACAAAAGCTCGGTCGCCGAAGCAGTCGAAATACGGAAGCCCTTGTGGGAGAGTGAGCAATGCCGAACCATTGGCTACATGCTTTGATCGTTTGGAATCGGTTGCACTGTCTATGTCTCCGGTTCGATCGAGACACATTCTTTTCACTCTTCCCAAAGACTTCCGATCGCGTGATCTTCTTTCAGTAGTCAGACGAGCCGCGGTCGGAAGCCTTTGAGGGAGAGTGCAAAGTAGAGAAATGCCTTGGTTTCAGTGACTCTCTCAAAACACAATCTCGTACGATAATCATGCGAAAGCAAGACAAAACTTGTTCGCTCTCCCCCAAAGGCTTCTACTTCTAACCCTTTGAATTTCACATCAAGAGCAAAAGGGAGACGTAGAATGAGAAGCCCTTGAGGGAGAGTGAGCAACCCAATTTGCCTCGGAAGAAACCCTCACTTTGAGTTTCTATATGTTACTCTAAGCTTTTGGTTCTGAGGATTTAAGATTGGCCGAGAACCCCATTTTATAGTAAGAAAAATAGGCCATAAGAAAATATGGAGAAAAATAGGTGGCCAACACAGTGGGGACCCCATATCTTATCTTGGCTGTAGACTTTTTTGGCAAACCAGATCTTCTTTGCCTCCAAATGGGTTTTATAATAGATATATAAAGTAGGTCATCGTGCGTGGATAAAGATTGGAATTCACAATGTGCTGGAAATGTGCACGACACTTCTGCAGAAATAGACATTTGAAGCCATAGGAAAATGTCAAGATGACTTCGCTATCAGATCCAACTTAGTTTACGATTAACATAAAACCTAATATTCGATAATTCGTGTATTGAAACATAGGGTTGTGCATCGAATCTTATCCCATGTCGCGGCATATTGTACGTAATCTTGTGTGCCCTTTAAAGATTTACTTCAAACACGCTAGAGCGATTCTCTGTTCAAATGAGATTTTGTAAGATGAATTTGGATTTGTCGATTTCCCTTTGGGAGCAACTTATGTCATGTTATAATTTTGAGGTGGCATCGCCCTAGGAATATCACATACACTCACCTTCAAACTTTAAATGCACAACAATGTATATGATTAGATTATAGGATTAGGACAGACTTGAATTCTCTAACTTCGTTATGAATTAAATCATGTTCCCGTTACATATCATGTCATGTTGAGAACTTTGAGTGAACTACAATATGATTCTCATTTTTAGATAGTTAATAAAAAGTGAGAAATGATGAACAATATGAATGAGGCATGTCACCAAAAGAATTGACAAAGTTATTATTTTTTTTTTGAAATTCATTTCAATACTATAAATCAAGATGTATGGAGAATGTTGAAGGATGAAAAAAAGGACAAAAGAGATAAGAAGAGAGAAGAAAAAGTGAGACAAGTATCACCAAACCCCATCTAAAGCTAGCTTTCATCTATAGAGAATATAATTATGATATGGACATTTCGAACGTACCAAATAATTTCCATATTTGTAAGGAAAACCCCAAAAGTCAGTACTATGGCCTTGTTTGTTTTGCATCTAAAACATTCTACAAGATAATATTTTCTTTATTCCTATACTTAAATTTAAGAAAATGACTTCCTCTTTATAAAATGAGAAATCATTTATCAAATAAGATTGAATATCGATGCTTGAACTAAAAACTCTACTTAGGAGAAGCTAATGCTTTTCTACTCTTTAACAAATCGAAAATTATTTTTCAACATATGACTAGATGTTGGTATTGGAAGAAACACTATTTGTTTAGGCACGAGAACTCTAAAGCTAATTCTAGAGTCCTGACGCCTAGTCCTAGATCCATCAAGGCCAAATTTGGATCCTCGGTACCCATACATGGGTTCATCGAGGGTAAGGCGTGGGATCTTGGCACCTAGGCTCAAGGCTATGCATGATTGCCCAGATCCCCCGTGGCCAAGTGTTGGACCTCAGTGCCCTTGCTAGGGTCCAATGAGGTCGGGTCCATAGAGGTTGGGCACGGGACATAGTCCTTGAGCTCGAATCCCCAAGCTTGAGTCCATAGAGTTTGAGCCCTATCTAGCAAGGACCTTGGCTTGGTACGAGAGATCATAGCCTGGTCTCGATGTACCCAACCATGCGCACTCAGATCCCAGGCCTTGGCTCGATAGATCATGCTTGAGGCATGGACACAAGGGCCTTGAGCCAAGCATCGGGGGACAGAGCATGATTGGGGTCCTAAGCCTGGCCTCTGTGGACCCAGCCCTAGTAGTTAGGTACTCACACTTGAACAAGCGTCTCAAGCTCAACCTCAATGTACTAGGGCTTGAGTGTTCGGGACTTCAGCCACAACACATGAGACTTGGGTTGGGGTCCATCAAGGCTGGACTCGTGATATAGTGCCTGTGCTTGGTTCCTCGACTGCTTATATGCAATTAGTAGCACTCAAATAACATATGTATATTTAGGAAAATTGGATCTTCTTTTCCATACAACGAGAAATATTTTTTAGTTCTATTTCACATTTCAACTAAATATCTAAAAATATTTAACGTAAATGTAACATTTTCCGTAAAATAAATGGAGTCGACGGCGGGTTTTCAACTAAACATTATCAAATAGGGTGGAGAGATAGCAAAATATATTCCCGGTTTGATTGATTAAATTTTCAACTTGGAAAAATCTCAATATAAACCAAATTTTGTTACCGGGATTTCGTCTAAACTATCAATGCCCACGTATGCATAATGTGCTCAATATTAACTGCAGACTAATTACTTCTGATATTGCACAAAACATCAACAAAAGAATTTCCCACAAACTATAAGACTATCCCGTAAGGTACGAAATGTAAAAACGCATTTGTATAGTGGTAAGATTCTGTTGTTTAAATTGTCTTCTATCATAGATGAAATGCAATAAATAATGACATTTGATGTTTATCGATTAATTTTAACTATCTAGTACGGTCCAACTTGAAAAGATTGTCAATATAAGATCGAAAAAATCGATATTGAAATATCGCGTATTGCTTGCAGTGGGTTTTATATGCTCTTCATATGGTCTTTCTTCACACAATAATTTGAGTTTTGTAAGTTTGGACATTTTTACATGGTATCGATGCAAGAGATCCCCTATCCAAATTTTTATGTCTATTATTTACTTCTCCAATTACATGCTTGTACACTAACCTATGCATAAGCGAGGGTGCTACAATATTTAAACTTTAAACATTGAGTCACGGCCTCACATGTATCTAAGCTAGGCACTTTCGTTAATCAAATTCTGTGTGCCATTCATGAGAGGGGTGTAATGCTATCCCTTCCACTTGTTGTTCACCCATGTTAACAAAATTCTAATAGGAGTGTTGCAATATCCCATATCGTTTGGCACATCTTCCTCTACCTGATAGCTTAAGCTTTTCGCTTTGACTTTTTAATATTAAGTCACACGTTTGTCTGACAATCAATTTTATTTCTATTCAATTTCTCGTCACGATTTTTCTTTTTGCTCTCGTATACACACTTTACAGACAAGGCGCAACACGAAACAATTGACAAAAGAAAGAACATTTAAATTCGTATTCGAATGCTTTGTATCCGAGGAATCAACTTTTCGATCACGATTGATCTACTTGGTATCTTTAATTATTGATCTAGTACCGGTCTAAGTGCTAAGTAATTTAAGGTCTAGGTTGCCCTATTCTATTCCCCAATCTTTGCCCTACATGATGAACCTTTGACAGATGGCTATATAGTTACTACTTTTTCTATTGTTTGTTAATCGAGAATAATGCAACTTATCTTAGGCATATGAATCTTATCCACACTATCATTAATTATACGTCAACCCAAAGTAGAAATTCCAAATTGACATTCCACAGTACCCAAATCCTAATCTCTCTTTATTCCCTATCCCATTCGCTTTAAATCTCGACACCCAATGGCGAATCTTCCAATTGGATAAAGAAAACATAAAACGTGCCTGAACAGTTGTCACGCGTGTCCCAGAAGAAGACCTTTCTCTTGTGGGTGGTGGCGACAGCCTTATCGAGCGCGCTTGTCGTTTGCGACGAGAAAATGTCTAACTTGGATTACTTATCGGGCGCCGTCGGAGAAGGCAAGAGTCATGCGGTGAATCAGCACCTTGAAACGTGATAATCATTACTTCTATCCATATCTAAAAGGAGAGTCGTTAGGCAGCACGGTGAAGTAACTTTGAGTAAATGGACGTAGTAATTACCAAGCGATGACAAACGTAGGGTTAATTAGACTTATCAAGCGATCACAAGCAAGTAAGCAAATAACCTAATCACCCTTAAAAATGAAGTATGGAAAATAGTACTCGAATAATCTGATTATCTTTTTATAACACGATCATTTTCTGTGTATGACTAAAGGGATTTGGTGCTTGGGGAATCGCAAATGCAAAATCTGAGCCAGCCCCAAACCTCGATAGGATTTCCAAAGTGGAATCCAAAACTCACCCCCATCATCCCCATCCCATGACCTTGAACCCGAAACATGTAAAATATAGCCTGCTATTTGGTGAGTTGAGTCCTCGGTTTTGTCTACGCTGGCCGCCACCTCCACTTTGTTTGGTAATTCGAGTTGAAAAGGAAAATGGATGAAAAGGACCGTAATGGGAATGGAAATTTCAATACCCCATGCTATATGGGGTTGGTTGATTTTCGGGAGAAGTGATTCCAAGACCGAGATCGAGACAGAAGCCTAAAACCTAACTTATATGTCCCGATTTCAAAAAATTGGGCATGGAGCCGAACCTATTATATTTAAAACTAAATTGATCACCGTTCTATTTAAGAGCGTGTTTTTAAAAGCTTCCCTTTGTGTAAAAGTAAAATTCAAATAGTTGATATTACACAGTATTTGTTTAGTCAATAAGTTAGGCTCCGATTAAAGCTCGACACGTGGACATTGATTCGGGATCATCCTCCAGCCAGCCACACTTCGGTCGGTCACCCATGGGAATCCAGTTCGGCGTCTCCACTACCCAAGCCGCCGCGCCCACCAACGGGCCGGGTGCCACGTTGGCGTTTATCTCTTGTCCGAAGGTTCTTTCGTACTACAGAAACACATGCCACATGCAAACTACGGAGTCTCCAGGACGGAGCACTGAGTCTGGATGGAGAAGGAGACATTACTCCTTCTCTTCGTGACGAGAAACATAAGCCGCCGCGCCCACCCACGAGTTCCGTTTGGCGAACTCCCAGATTCGGAATAGCTTCAGATCTGGCGAACGTACAGATTTGAGCATGGCTTCAGGATTCTCAAGTCTGACCATGACCAGCTCGTCCATGGCTAAGAAGGGCGAGGTCGAGATCCCAACGGCCATGGACGACGTGCTGCGATGGAGAGCAGTGGTGGCGGTCACTGGTGAGTTCACACGACCCACCTTTGCTCTGTCGTCATGGCATCACCGATGGTTCGTCTCTTCATACTGCGAACTTTCGGATTTCGGGCCACGGCCGGGAGCGACGACTGCTCATTATCGTCCACCCCTTCCGTCGTCACGAGTCAACAAGCTGCCGTTGTCGCTCGCGGCAAGGCACGGCGGCTCCAAATTTGGAGGCACCGTCCATGGACGAACAACGACAAGAGAGGGGTGCATCAGCTAAGACGCGCAACAGCGTCAGTCTGGATGTAGCACCGGCGACTTCGCCGGGGAGGAGGACGAGGGGAGGCGCGAGTTTGGGCTAAGAGATGGGTCTGAGTAAAAAAGATGAGGAAGAGAGAAATCTAGGTGGTTTATCATATATTTTTAAATTTTTTTGATCTAATTCCACGTCAATATATTTATGTTAATTTATGGCTTGGAGTGCATAGATGCACTGACATAGCAACTTCCAAACTACTGAATATTTTCTCTTTCAGTGGTGTAAAGTTAAGAGGTCGTACGACATGAAGACATTGATAGCAATATGGGGGAAGTTCCCATCAGACAAATCATGGGTTCCATTCTTCCTAATCGCATCTTATCTTTTCTTAAACAAGGTCTATAAGACCATCCAATCTAGGAATTGGCCTAGCTTGCTTGGTTAGACCCGAGTCAATCGAAGAGGCAATTCTGAAATAAGGAATCAACTTGACTTGTTGATTAATTCTAACCAATCGATAATTCTGACATTAGAACTCGTAATCAAATCAATTAAAGGCCAATTCCAGGGTTAGGAATTGATAACCAAATCGATTTTTTCCTAAACCTACTCGAAACCGATAGCGTAAGACAAATTGGGTATTTTTGAGAAAAAAAGAGATCCCATTTGATTTCCTTCCATTTCCTCCCACTTCCTCCCAAAAGTGGGAGGAAATAGGACGTGACCCAAGGGAAATAACAACCTACCATTCCCTTCATTTCCCTCCTAATTTATTTGATCGAAAAAATTATCTAGAAAATTTTAAATCTATTGCACTTTTATCAATTTAGCCTTAAGTCTTTTGATTGACTAAAAATTGTCGACGGATGCTAATTATCCTATGTGATATGCAGATAATCACAAACCACATGAAATGGAGTCGGGCCCTCATCCACACTAGGCAAGGGCCTCTGCACCCTCGCTTGTGGTGGTGACCCTACCAGCCGTGGTTGTAAAAGAAAAGAAAAGAAAAGAATGACCTAAATAAATAATTCTGGAAAAATAATGGAATATTATTAAAAATTATTCATGCAAATGTCAATCGTGCCATGTAAGATAGCTGATAGTCATATCAATGATATTCGATCAAAATCGGCCATATATGAAAATGTTACGACTCAATTAGATATAATAAAAAAGTTTAGAAATGATTCGATAAAATAAAATAAATTTATAACTTTTCGGACAATTTTTCTGTAATCGATCTCCCTAGTTTAGTACGTCTCTCACTTCCTTCCACTTGCCTCCATCAAACATTGGGGTAAGGGGTCTCAAGGAATTTCTTGTTCGTGCTTTTCTGTCGAAGGGCGAATCAAAGTCGGATGTTGGGCTCAAGGACCCATGAGCCCCTCCTCGCCTGCACATAATTAGTAATTGTCGAAGAAATATTGGTCCTTTCTTTCTTAAAAAAAATCAACTCGGGCTCAGGAAGGAAGCTTCTCGTCTAGATCAGATCAGTTTGTCTGGACTTCAGGCTCGACTGACCAATGATTAGTCCTGGTCGTCATGTCCTAACCAAAAAGTTTACAGCGAGCAGATGTGATTGTGAGTCTGGCAAATCCGCGGTTTGATCGGTCTCGAGGGACGTATGGCCTGGCCTAGCCTAGACGAGCAATACCTTTCTTGAGCTTGGCTAACCCATCTTGCCCTGTCCAGGGCCTTGAATTTTGGTCATTTTGACGAGTAAAATTTACGGAATTTCGACCCTACAGCGTGCTTAACGAAATCTTCCTATGAATCATGTCTAATATCGAGCAAGAATTACCAAGTTCCACCATGAGATTCAGTCCCAGCCCGCGATTTCGTCCTGGCTCGAATCGGAGATATGACCCTTCATCCCACGAAAAGACACGACCGATGAGAACGTACGAGAAAGGAGCACCGCGTACTACGTTTTGGAGCAATAACAACCGACGAGTCGCGATCTTGGAGTGTCATTGTTTTGGTCCCTTCCCGATTCTCGTTTCCCGGAATAATATGCTCTCGGCCCCTTGACGACGACGGGTCTTCGTCTCGAACGGTCTATAAAGACGGGGGGAGGGGCAAGAGAAGAGGAAGACTTGGAGAAGACCGAGTCAACGCCGCGACATATCTACAAGTCAAAACCTCTGCTCCCATGAGTCTGGTTTGGTGGCTATCACCAGCCATTCCATGCCTGCTCATCGATTCGGACAAATGTATTATTAAACATGTCACGTCCAAGACAACTCAGAACGCAGAAATGATGCGGGGGTGATTACCCGATAAAGATGCCTGCAGTGACTGAACTGGGTTGTGCAAGAACGAAACTCACAGGCATACGCCGCAGGCTTGAATTTAGTTCACCATCGGATTGTAATCATGTGCACAATTCACAATTCTAGCCGGAGTCAAGTCTTGCTATTCCGGGACATTGGTCGAAGTCGACAGCACCATAGAACATCTTCCTAGGAATGGCCAGCGTGCATGCGAGCAAGCGAGCCGCAAGCGGATGAACATGGACGGGGAAAGCCGCGACAAAACCCCAATTTCCAAAGTGTTTTTTGATTTTTCTTCCTCTTACCAGGTACATACCGTAGAAATATGGAACTCGAATGGGAAACGGAAGCCCTGTATACGTCCCTATCTAGTCTTCGAAGCCACCCTCATCTTTCTTGTTTGTTCAACGTCGTTTAAATCTCTCTCCCCTTCACCAGTTATTCACTCGGCATATTGCTTTTGAAAGGCTATATAAAATTTAAAGTCCCCATCTTATTGTACTTATCTTCCGTCTCTCTTCCTTAATCGTTCATATCAACAGTCTCGTTCTCACATTAAAACCATCAGATCGTACCCATAATTTCCTAGCGAATCTCTCTCTCTCTCTCTCTCTCTCTCTCTCTCTCTCTCTCCAAGCCATGGACGAGAGGCGACGCGGTCGCAAACAACAGAAAAGAGCAAGTACCAGCACGGAAGGTCTCGAGCTCATTTCTTGTAGGCAACCCAATTGATTTTGAGGCTGCTGCGTCCTTAAAAAGGAATAAAGGAACTTTCTTTCGCTTGCTCCTTTATCAGGGAGATTGTTTTAGGAAGCTCGCAATCATCTCTACGAAAGCCTTCAATGATTACCTACTCTCTTTTCACTAATGTGTTGTACTTCGTTTGTGTAAATTTATGCAGAAGTGAGCAGTATTGAGTGGGAGGTCGTAAAGATGACCGAGCAAGAAGAGGATCTCATCTACAGGATGTACAAGCTTGTTGGAAACAGGCAAGAACGAGATATTACCCACTTCTAAGTCCTTCTCTTTTCGAATTCTTGTGTGTGACTCCCTTTGTTAAGCCAGAAGGCGGCCTGGTCCGGCCGTCAAGAACCTTTATACCGGTTGTGTAAGCTGCTATATTCACTTTGGCGATGTGGTCCGACAACAGGTGGGATTTGATAGCAGGTCGAATTCCGGGGCGTAAGCCGGAGGAAATTGAGAGGTTTTGGATAGTGAGACATTCTTATACTTCTGCTGACAAAAAGGAATGAGCATGATGATGGCCAGCGCTCATAATCCCCATTTGAGTAGTTTCTCTGAATCCTTCGGCTTTTCTTTCTTTAGATTCTTACTGTAAATAGAAATTCTGCTCTATATTCTTTTCAAGCTTGTGATCACAAAGTTGTTACTTTGAAGTTCGGAATAAGTTAATTACCTTTCGTGAAGTGGTTCTTTAAACTTCGTTTTACAGTCGATTTCTCTATCAATCTCTAGAAAATTGTCGCGCTATGCGAAGAATAACATACATCTCAAGCGATAATACAACTCGTGTTGATGATGGTCGCTCAAGATTTAATAAATTCATGTGATATATATCGAGTATTGATAGAAAAAAGACTTTTCATATCAATCCATTCAATCGCCCACGCTTTGAACATTATCATCATTCTCATTTCTTCACCCGAAACAACGTTGTTTCGCATGGAGCGAAGCGCGTTGAGGAAGTCGAGCTCTCGGGAGAGCACCAAGGCTCGATTCACTGGTCATTTCGTTCTGTCGGCATATGTTGTGGTGGTCCCGTAGCATGATCGGGAACGTTAGCTGGATTGCTTTTCTCCCTAGTACTATGCCTGGTCGGATCTGTGTCTAGATTTGTCGTACGATGTTCAGCGTCTTAAATTAGATTGGGTCAGGTCGAATTTCCGTCGTCTTATCGAAATTGGATGGACAGCCCCACTCAGGAATCAACCCCAAGCAAGCAGGCCTTTCGTATGGGCTTAAAGCCTTCAAATAAAGCTGGATCTGTACTTCTCCCAGCATGAATATATTAGTCTTTTGATTTATAGGTAGAAAAGATACAAAAGAGAAAGAGAAAGAACAAGAATGGTGTACGGGCCCTCAAATGATGCTCTTATCTATTTTCTTTATATGAAATATCTGGGTTCCGTGTAAAAGAAAATACTGGGCTGATAATTTATTCCTCGATTGACCAAAAGTCTACATATGAGAATATCGACCTAGTCAATCCTATCTGAGGATAACCTTTTCATCGAGGTCTACATCTTCCTAATCTACATTGCATCGCATCCAGTAAATGCGCGCCGCATGGCAGCTCGAATGCCACGGACCGCAACGAGAGGCCAGCAGTTGGCTTAATTAATATTAGAGCGTGATGTACCTTCGAAGTATATCCAAAGTACCTCCAAACCATGCTTTTCGTAGATTTTCCAAGCGAAAGAAAGGAGCCAACGATGTAGGGCGTTTTAGTCCTAATTGAGAAATTATCATGTGAGTAAAATATAGGCGAAATGACGTCAAATGATCTATGAATTTTAACACAATGTTCAATGTGATCTTGAACTTTTAATATGTTCAACGTGATCTTTGAACTTTTTGAACTTTTAATATATGTTCAAATTAATTTCTAAATTGTATGAAAATATCGAATATGATCTTAGCGACCACATTATATATTATGGTAAAGGTGAGGGACAATATCAAATAAATTGAAAGTTCATGGATCACATTGCACATTAAGCCAAAATTCATGGATCATTTGTGCCATCATCCCTATAATATATGTAGTAACTAGAATCTAAACTATTAATAATGATGGAACTCACGTGAATTGCATTAGATAGGTTGATCCATATTCAATTTAATACGTATACCATGTTTAAGGAACGCTTTCACAATATCGAGACATTAGAGGAACACTTTCTCAATATCAAGACATTGGCCTTTTCATTCCATGAATATGCACACTTGTACATATAAGCCTTAATCCTTTTGTTGTTGTTGTTGTTATTTTATAAAAACCACCTAATGAGATAAAAAGTGAGTAGTAGTTATGATATGTGAAGTACTCCCGTAAGTATGTATAAACTGCCTGGGGATTATTCTTAATTTATCATTTATCCGGAAAAGAAAGAAAGAAAGAATCACTGAGAGTTTTAGTATACATATAAATTAAATCACTGAGAATTTTAGAAAAGAAAGAAAGAAAAGATTATACTTGTAGAATGAAAAAAAAAATGTAATTTTAGATTGCCCTTTCTGCTTTATATAATAGTACAAGTAGCCTTTAAGAGCTTAGAGCTCTGCCTCATTTAAGTTTAATGAGGTACCGTTCCCAGAACCTATTCATTTGCATCAAGAAGAAAACCCCAAAAAAGAAGAGAGGGAGGGGGGAGAGGGAAAGAGAAGAAATCACAATGCAAAAGAGAGGAAAAATCAGAGAAGTTAGTTCTGGAATAATAAATAGATCGAGAATCAAAAGGAAAAGAGAGAAAACCCGATGGAGAAGTACGGTGCCCCAGGGATTGGAGAAGGATAAGGACTCTTGTGGTCACTAGAAGTAACACTAAGAAAACCCTCTTTCGCTGTTCATTTGGCATGCAATAATTAGAAGGCAGTCATTTTCCTTAGTTTCCCACCTTACTTTCCACAAAAACGCGTTCACAATGAATATACGTCCGATCACGACGATACTTATCATTTTCCAAACGCTTCGCACGATCTGGTCTGTTTACGCGACACGAGACGAAATCAAAAA
Source organism: Melaleuca alternifolia (assembly GCA_019926035.1). Classification (NCBI taxonomy): domain Eukaryota; kingdom Viridiplantae; phylum Streptophyta; class Magnoliopsida; order Myrtales; family Myrtaceae; genus Melaleuca; species Melaleuca alternifolia. Next base: position 381,217 of record JAGKPW010000021.1, on the reverse strand, counting down.
ATCTAGACCCCAAACTTAGGTTTTATTAGCTGCCAAATTCGACGAGCGCGAGCTTCGCAAGCCAAAACCACTAGGCACGAAACGAATCTCCTTCCCGCGACGAGTTTGCTATGCGGGATTCTGTCCACCGTATGTTTTCCTATTACCTATGTATGCACGACAATGTCTATCAGCTGCTTTTGTCGCCAGACAAGAGAAACGTTCATTGGGATGGCCACGCAGGATTCAAAGTCTCACGTCCCTTTGTGATCGGTCGTCTGGAATGTTTGATGGGCGTCTTCCGTTAATCGCATGATGGAGACTATGAGAATAATTAAACCTCTGAGAAAGTTGTGCGGGAAATTCCATGGGAAAAGTCGAGCCAGCCCGCGTCTCCTAAGCAAAAAGAGCTGACAGAAGCCATTATTATGAACTTTAGATCTTTGACTATTGAGAACAAGGTTTATTATAATTGCAAGGGCAAGTGTGTCCAAAGTTGCATTCCCGACATTAGAGAAAAAAGAAAAGGGTCAAGCTAGATGTACCCTGATTTTATATGTTAAACCGATACGCTAACCAGGTCGTGACAGATTACAAATGAGTTATTAAAAAATCTAATTCGAAAATTTAAGTTATCATACAATTACGTCATTTAATATTTAAATACGGCGGTACAATAGTACCGGTGTATTGCTATTTCAGTCAATCACTCTGAACACTGCTCAATGGAAGATGAAGGTCGTCGAGGGTTGGTGTTGTTGCTTGATGGGTAAGTAGGTCCACTAGCAACTTAATAAGTTAAGATACGAGTGATTGTTGAAGAAAAGATAAACGTCACTCATAATTGAGTTTACCAAGTCAAAGGATAGGATCAATAGAATTAGAATTGCAAAATTGAAGGATCTTTATCTCCTCGTTTGAAATTAATCTTAGAGAGAGCCTTATCACCTTGCCTTCTTTTATGCCCCTCTTGTGCGAAAGCCATCTCGACATCGAGGCGATTCCCCATCAAATTAGGAACCGGTCTATGTCTCCCGCAAAAAGTTTGCTCGGTTAAAAAAAAAAAAAATCCACATGAAACCCACTCAATCATAGAACACGGGCACATTTGATGTATCGAACGAGCTCTTGGCCAAATACCATTTTGCTTCCGACTATGATTTCGTCAAATCCCATCTGCGTAGCTTTACCATAGGACGATGCAGGTTTGCGTAGGACCGGCTTTGATGCGCGTACTGTGTTAGCTTCGGCGATAATAAATTTGTTATTTGAAAAGAAGAAGAAGAAACATCAATTGATCCGGTCTACGCAAATCGATTGGCGTAAACATCTCACCATATTGTTTTGACCCTTTCTCTCTGAAGTGGGTTCTTTTTCCGTCTCGTGATATGATTTCCCTTCTAGTCGCCTTTTTGAATGCCAAGCTAGAAGGACTTGGAAAGGGTTACTTTCATTGCGACTTGGAAATCCATGGCTAAGTAAGGGTAGGAATGGAAACCCACGAAGGGATCCGTCCAATGCCATTGGTCCACGTGGACACTGTCAAGGAGTGATGAACCTTACGTGAATCGAACAGGCGATGCTGATGACACAGACGCACCCTCGTCGCACGTCACGCAGCTTCTCCCTTTGCCCCTTTCCACTCCTCTTTTGTCCCCGCGTTGCTTTTACCAAGAAAAATCAAAGAACGCGGAAACAGCATTGAAGATTCTTTTGGCCCTCGCAGAACCTCCTCCCATTAGTGACTCTTGACTATCTGCTCTCCCAATCATTCCCTCTCTCTCTCTCTCTCTCTCTGTGCAAATCACACTCGAGATATATATAAAACAAACAAAGATGGAAAAGGAAGTGAGAATCTAGAAATAAATAGGGAAAAGGCAATAACCAAAAGGACCCCCCCGTTCTACAAGTTTAACGGGGAGTTTGAATCGGTCAGCATTTGGACCTTCCTCACTCTCCACTCTAGTATTGTCTGACCAAAGACTAGTCCAAATGCTGAAAAACTCGGTTTCTCTCCAGTCAGAAGGTCAAACTTCCAGACCCCCCTCAGCAACACATCACCACCCTCCCCTCTTTAAATTCAAACCCAGCACTCTCTGCTTCTTAAGCAAGCTTCCGTCAACTCACTTAGCGTTAGCTTCCTCCTCTTCAATCTTCACCTCCGCTCTGCAATTGCTCAGAGAAGTCCCATCTCAGAAACACCCAGAAAAACAATATCGTACCACTTCTTCAGCTTCTCGGTTTCATAGTTTCGTCCCATCAAATCTTCGCTTCTGCTGCTCTCCCGCCTCCATTTTATCTGGCACCAACTTGCTTTTCATGTAACATTTGAATGTACTGAGAAAGAGGGTGTCATCAGCCTTGTCACGAGCTTGCATTCACATAGCGAACACCAAGCATGGATTGTGGTTGGAGTTACGAGCAGAAGACGCTGATCAGTGAGCTGATCCAAGGGATGGACTTTGCAAAGCAATTGCGCATGCACTTGACTTCGGCGCCTTCGACTGAGACAAAGGATGTGCTGATGCAGGGGATTCTGTCGTCCTATGAGAAGGCCCTGCTGATCCTCAAGTGGAGAGGACAAATGCCACAGTCTCAGCCCGTTGTGGCAGTCTCTGGCATCCCCGAATCACCGCTCTCCGTCAATGGGAGTCCTCGGAGCGACGATTTTGAAAAGAGCATGGGTGATCATCTTCAAAGCAGAGATATATCCAAAAAGAGGTGAATCCCAAAATTCTTCATTGTTAATATGGCTATACAGATATATATCCTAGCTTTTTGGGTCGTCTTTTTGCTAAAGCTTATTGCATCGTGTTTTGCGTATTTGTGGGTACAGAAAGCTGATGCCAAAATGGACAGATCAAGTCAGAATCAGCCCTGAGAATGGGCTTGAAGGACCTCATGACGATGGACATAGCTGGAGGAAGTACGGACAAAAAGACATCCTCGGAGCCACATATCCCAGGTAATCACCAATCTGAAACGTTCCTCATAAAAACCTAGGAAAAAAACTATTCTTTCTCCTAGTCTACAAGCACGCTGACCAATAGCATTTATAACCTATTTTTCAAAAAGTAAAACCCTAATGACTTTTCAACCGTTGGAGGAACACGTGAAACATAGACCCTCCCCTCTCCAGCATATTGAAGCTCCGCCACCCGAGCTTTGCATTTTAGCTCCTAGAACCAAGTAGATAACACGAAAATTTACTACAGTCTGTTTTGTTAAAATAACACTTCATAAAGCTAACTGTGGAAAGCAAAAAATCTCTAAATTGGCAAGGCAATATGCAGTTTCCCAATTAAGTGAAAGAGAACTAATGATCTTTCTGCTTTTTTTCTTTTCTTAAATGAGGTGATGGGCTATAAAATCTCACACGAATGGTTCGCTTTTGCAGAAGCTACTACAGATGCACCTACCGTAACACCCAGAATTGCTGGGCTACCAAGCAAGTGCAAAGATCAGATGAAGATCCCACAGTCTTTGAGATTACCTACAGGGGTACACATACTTGTGGCAATGCCGGGCCTTCAGTCCCAGTACCAGTGTCCCCGGAAAAACAAGAACAGAAGCAAATTAATCACCAGAACAATCATCATCAACAACAACAACACTCACAGGAGATGTTGTCAAAGATTCGAGCAGGACTGAGAATTGATACTAATAACTTGGACAGCAATGAAATAGCATACCATCCTTTCTCTTTCCCCTCGGCATCAGTCGGATTCTTGCAGATTGAACATTGCAACTCCTCCACTGGGGCAAACGCTAAAAGCAGTCTTTTTGGGAGCTTCTCGTCACCATTTTTGTCTCCATCAACACCGGAATCGAATTATTTTTCCATGCACCAGGCAAATGACTTAGGGCAGGCCCGCAATCTGCAACATTTGGAGTCTGATCCTACCGAAATCATCTCAACCAACACTTCATCGACAAATTCGCCGATTTTGGACCTGGATTTCTCCCTTGAACAAGTTGGGATAGACCCAAATTTCCCATTTGACACCTCGTTTTTTCCTTGATTCATCAAATGATTAAAAAACCAAAGTAAAAGGTAGGGAGTATGCAAATAGCCAGATAAGCTTTTGTAGCCATTGCTGTAGCTTCTATTTTAAGAAGTGAGGTTCTATGCTAGTTATGCGGAGGTTCTAAGGATACAAAAGAGCTTCCTTCATTATCAGCTAAAGGATCATACTGGTACATTTAATTTCTTTAAACATTCCCGGACTACATATACAAATGTAACTCGGTCACAACTAAAGCAAAAGAAGTAGACTTGAAAGAAAATTGCTGTAATTATGGACACCACAGCAACTAGCAAATTGCAGCAGCAAGTATGATCATAAATTTATAATTAAATATGTTGTCAAAGTAGTCTATAACAAACTTAGTAAGTAAACTATTTAGATTCACATAAGAAGAGGTCAGAGAATGTTACAATGGGCCAAGAGTACACAGAAGTTTAACTAACACTAAAGATTGCACAAGCAAACAACGACTGTTTCACACTTCGAGTAGCGCTTATGTGACAGACATTCAATATTGAAAACCTTGTTGTGAATGGGAGGTTGCAATCATTGTGGTTAAATGCACCGAGAAGAAGAACAACATGATGTGTTGCGCTTTAGCCTTATCACGTGACTGCATGGAATTGGAAATAGAAGCCTCACATCTGCATAGGAGCAGAAATACAATGAAGTTAATACGGCATATAAGATGGTGTAGAGACCTAAAGATGATGACAGCACAGCTAATAAAAAAGTTCAAATTCATTGCACCTATACAGAAGACTTCTCTTCTAGGTTCCCCACTGTCGTGCTTTCTTTTGTCTCTTTTGCTTTCTTAAGGGCTCTTCTCAAGCCAAGCACTATGAACAAGTTGGTCAGAGTGAGCAGTGATTCCGCACCTCCATGTAACCAATCTACATTTGATAAAGAAGTACCGTACTGCACTTTTGCTGTCCAATTTTGCATGAAGATAAGGCAAAAAGTGAACATTAGTCATCGACATATCCTCAAGGGATTAATGCCAATTAACGGAAAACAAGGGAGAAACTACCATATATTCCAGCTGGGACTGCTCGGCCAAGATGAAGCCGTGAAAGATGAGATGAAGAAATCAGTAAAGAGGAAAGAAAGCCACTAAAGCACAGCACTAAATTAAACTTCATCAGTTGAACAATGTATCATGCCGAACTCAACCAATTGGTGGAAGAAGCCTAAGGAAGTTCATAAGCATTAAACATGCAATAATACAGATACTGATGGTGTAGCCTATTAGAGCAGTTACCCAAAGTGGTCATATTCTCTGGATTCAATATCATCAGTGCAAGAGTCCCCAACTAGGTTGTCTCCTACTAAAAGGGATTCAAAGCTAACTACCGATGGACTGCAAAATGCTAAGGGAAGTAAGACAAGAAGGCTAACAAAAAATATAAGATGAAAATTGTCCCAAAGAGGAGTAAATCTGCGTGAGAAAAGAAAGAAAGAAAGAAAGAAAGAAAGAAAAACTGAACTTCGTCGGTTAACAACTGGGATTGGGGAGAATAGTTAAGTACCAAATACACGCATTAGAGGGTGAAGCAGGCTAGAAGCTCAACCTTTGAAAGGTAATCTCATTTTAGCTCAAAATTCAAAATGCAAAGCACATGGCTGAATATAGATTAATGTACAGACTTACTTCATCAGAGAAGATACTTAAGTTTACTAATGCATGTGTACATATATGTAACACACACAATGTGCGTCCATCTAGATAGGTACACACATAGATAAATGCGGATGGACAGTGGATACTTCACGATAGAACTATCATTCGGCAGAAGCTAAGCTGCTAGTTGCACAAACGAAGCATTTCTAATTCGGCCAAAATCAGATTTCCAATGAGGGCCTCATGAACACCGAGCACTTATGCTTATCATTATCAATCATTGCCGTCACGTTCTTTGACTCGAACCATTTGGGTGTTAATTTTTCCCTTGAAGCAAAAAAAGCTTCTCTTTTTCTCAAGTAAAAGGAACATCTAACCACCAGAATCATCAAAGAATATTCAACAATAGCCGCAAAAACACAGGTTTTCACATCAGCCTAATTGAAAGCCTCCATTCACTCTATCGCAAGCTCTACACTACTTGTACAGCAGAGAAAAAAAGGTCTTCCGTCTACCTTGAACAACAGCTAAAACCCAGATAAATGCACCTAAAACAAAAGGAAATTTCACAAATGACCATAAGGTAGACACGCGCGCGCACAGAGCAATCTTTCAGACACATACTGGTGGCTCCGACGAAAGCGAGCAGGAAATAGAACCCGAACAGCGTCAGGCCCGGGGCGGACTTTGATTTCGTGATGAAGTACAAGAAGCCGAGGTACGGGAACAGAGAGAACGCGAACAGCTGGGAAGCGATGCTCGCCGAATCGACAGCCGGAGCCCACGGATCCACCGGCAACAACCACCCGCCGCGCGCGATCACTCTCGCTCCCCTCCGCGTCCTCCTCCACTTCTCCTCGGCTCGCTCGTGCTCGCCCCACCCGAGTCCGCCGCCCGTGCTGCGTCGTCGGAGCTCCGAGAGGCTTCGCGAGAGAGAAGACGGACTCGCGAACGTCGAAGGGACGAGGAAGGCCGGGGAGTGTTGAAGGAGTAGCTGGGTGTGTGCGAAGCCGTTCATCGTGGAGGTGGAGGTGGAGGTGGCGGTGGCGGTGGCGGTGGGGATGGCTGCAGAGGGAGTGATAGAGCGGCAGTGCCTTCGCCCTCTCGGCTTCTCCCTTATTGGGAGTCAACGACGTCGAGCTATTCTGACCGTTGGATTGGTGTACCTTGTTCTTTTTTTTTTTTAAAGCATAAATTTTGGCTCATTATCTACAACGATTCCTTTTAATTTTATTCAATGTATTTTTTTAAACTTTAGCTTAAGGTATTATCTTTAAAATTCTATTTTTTTTTCAATATAGCCCTTGAGTTTTAAATATATGTTTAATTTAGTATCTAAGTTGTATGAAAATGTTCAATCAAGGCATTAGTTTATGGATCACACTAAATATGTTAAGAGTTTAGGGATGGTATTGCACATTGAACTAAAATTCAAAGATTATATTGAATAAATTTAAAGTTCAGTGATTATATTAATTCTTCAAAAAATTGTTTCATATATAAAGATATGACAACATTGAGTCGAGTATTCCTCCAAGGCTCCGACGCTTGAAAATATTAGTTAAACTCCAAAAAGAAAAAAAAAAAGCCATACTTGATACTAATATTTGTATATTTTTCAAAAGGCTCTACATTCCATGTTAAATGAAAAATCACATATTGTCGACTGCTTGGACAACCTTATTGGAGAGCCATGCCTACTTTAAATCCGTTCACATAATATGTCTAGTTAGATTTTTGTCTTCACTTTTCCCTTGATCTGCTTTAAATTTTTGTCACCTGCATGTTATTTTCAACTCATCTTCTAGCAAACGTGACATTTGAGATTTCTTTTCCAAGGTGCCGACATTGTCGAACGGATTCATGGAATTCCATGAACTACTACCATTACTGTTTTGAACTCCCCTTCTTGATTAAAAGTCCAAATTCAACTTGGGTAGGGTTGAAAGTTTTGATTACCCTATCCCAAACTCTTATTTATACAATTCCACAATCCTACTATTCCATTTTCAAAAAAATGATTTTGTTTTTCTGGGTTGATAGATAGTTAAAAAAGTTGGTAATTATAAAGAATTATCAGTCAAAATCTTAATCAATTACATGATTTGTCGATAACTTGTCGGTAAAATGCCCACATTTTTATGATATCACTAATTTGTTTTAATTACGTAAATTACTAAACTTTTCTTCTCTTTCACTGATTATCATTTTTTTTTCATACGAACTTCTTAAATTTACCAATTCTTATAGTGATTTATTAATCTTGATCTGGATGACTTATCAACTCTTTTTCGATTGAGTTACAAATTAATTTTGAGTTATTAGCCTTTTAGATTACTTGCCAAAGTTTATTTTTTTATTTTTTTATCTGTCGACTTTTGTTACATCAATATGTTTCTTCTATGATCACCTAAGTTTATCTAACTCTATATGAAATTACCAACATTTATTTGCACGAATTATCGATTTTTCCTCCAACAATTTTTGATTGAGCAAATCTTGTTTAAGCTTCTCACCAGTGTTATTTGTCCTCTTTTCTTTTTCAGTTTACTAACTCTTACTAACCTTGATTAAGAATGAATGCCACTAACATGTTTTGCTTTACTAATATCTTTTTTAGTTAGCTACCAGCACTTTTTTTATCACCACCTTCCCTCGTCTCTAATAAACAAAATTCTCTTTGCATTCATGAACTTTTATTTACCTTTCATTATCATTGCCTTGAATGTGCCCACTATTTTTTGAATGTGCAAGTTACCAATTAATTTCGAATTACCAACTCTCATTTGAATTGCTTATCAACTCTCATTTGAGCTTTGTACCAACATTTCTTCGTTTCCTTTTAAGACAATACTGACTTCCATTGGAGCGGTGCCGACATCTCTCCGATTAACTTATCAACTGATTTTGTTGTACCAATTAATCATTCGTTTAAGTAACCAAATTTTGTAAATATCTAGCTCAGAAAACTTCTCTTATTTTTCTTGCCACAGACCCAACAGAGTTCTGCCTCTAAGAAAGGTTGAACTTCTCACCGTGGTTGCGAGATTAATTACTTTAATTACCATGCTTCTAATCATTGATTTTCCTTAAGCGAGGTGCGCTTGTACTCCTCGACAAATAGGCAGCATGCTTGCCTGTTGGGCGAAATAACTATGCCTCGCGCTGAAAGATTTTCCTCAATTTTCCCCATCATTATCTGCACATGCTGTCATCCTCCCGACACGGCTCATTTCTTCCGCTCTCGATGTCGCATTTACTTAGCTCGCATGGGCTTCGGATTCACTTCTCGATCTCCTTCAATTCAAACGGTCGTGCCTGATCTCGTAATGCATGGAGGGGACGCGCACCAGCGGCTGCAATCTGCTGTCAATGCTTCCCTCGCAGAAGCAGCGATGTACGAAATGGACCACCCTTCGAAATTATTTGAAAACTAAGAAAGGGGTATAATAAGTTTTCAATAGACAATTAAATGCATATGAGCAGGCCATAATGCGAGAGCAGAGAGCAATGGGACCAACAAGCTCCAGGCCATACTCTTAATAATACGTATGGTCGCATCAATGATACAAGTTTCTATACGTCCAGTTCTTTTCTTCCCGTGAATTTCTCGCCTCTTCCAGATTTGAGGTCAGAGACGGGTCAGTTTTATATCCCTTCTCTTAGACCGTTTACCTCGCGAAGGTTAAGGTAGTTCTCGTGTGCGATGTTGACCAGTTCTTGTGACAACGGAGGGCTATAAAGGATGGTTACTTCGATTCAGAAATGCGCGCACTTTGTTGCTTGGTTGGCATTACTTTACCCAAAGAAAAAGCTTAGGTTAAGCAGATGAAGACTTTGGTAGATACCCCAAAATCCCTAAAGGGTCAACACAGGAGATTTTGGCGAAGGGTTAGGTCTAGGTTAGGTAATTTCACGAGAAATGAGGGCAAAGACAAGGACAAGAAGCTGCTTTTAGGTCAAGAAAGAACACAGGATCGAGGTGAGCTGTTCCACCAGTAACATCACAGTCTCATCAACATGAAAGAGAGCTGTGCAGTGCAGTGCAGTGTTCGATCGTGCACGCCTCAAAACCCGTTTATCTACGTCATAGTTACTTTGGAAAAAATCGGTGTGAACTCTGCAAAAAGAAGAGCACACACGCGTGGATGTGAAGAAAAGGGAAAAATTTAATCGGGAAGGAGCTTTGATCTAGCTACGGAATAAGAGGAGATCAAAGTCCAAATTTGAATAATTAGATATTTACTAAAATAGTGGATAAATTATGCGGACTTGCCTTGTATAGATGATAGAAGGACATTTTATGCACTTATCTCTTGCAATACATCAAGAATCACATGACTAATCCAAATGAATTGGAAGACCAATTCGACAAATCGTAGTTTAAAGTCTTCATGAATGAAAGCAGAAACTTTTGATGGGGGTGGTGATATTATAATCAAAAGCCGAGTAGACATCAATTCAAATTCCTCATTTTTACCTTCTTTTTTTTTTTTTTTGGGGGGGGGGGGGGGGGGTCCAACAAGTATTGGTGCAAGATAGTTTGACCCCGATGCCGAAGTTGGGTGAAACTCCTAAACAAAACTTGCGATCAAATTTGACTAGTATTAAGCAAAAAGAAACCCCGGCGGACACATCATCATCTCCATATCAAGACCTCAACCTTAGCGAGAACTGATATGACCAGCATGACCAATCATGGTGGCTGAGGGCGTCGGATCACGGTTCCATAGATTGACTTGACCTATAGTATGTACACATCTCAAGTTTATCGACCTGGTAATACACGCGCTTCACTAGATCATCTCCTCACAAAAACTAATTAAGCGCACGAAAAACCGACCGGAGCCGGCGTGAATCTCTCCGATGCTGTTCTCCGCACGAACGAGCTCGCCTCCGGCGACAGCGCTGCGAAACACTCGCCCTCGGGGGCCTCCGGGATCGTTGAGAGGGCGCCGGACTTGTCGTAGAAGAAGAAGAAGTTGCCCTTGTGGGATTCATGCCGTTTGACACCGAAAACGGGCTTGTTAGGCTTGAAGACGGACCGGAGGAGCCTGTGGAGCGAGCGCGAGATCTTGAAGCCTTTCTTGGGAGGAAGTGGCGGCAGCGGCAGCGGAGCGGACAGCGGCAGGGTTCGGGGTGGCCCGAGGCGGCGGTCGGAGAAGTGAGGCATGGACAGAGCGCGGGAGACGATAGCGGAGTCGATGGTGCGCTTGAAGGATTGGAGCTCGAAGGAGTCGTAGAGGCTGCTCCCGCAGTCCCATAGCTGTGACGGCTTAGCTCCTTCCATTTGAGTTTGCTCCTGTTGATCCCTCGTCACTGTTTCTCGGGAGAGAGAGAGAGAGAGAGATCGAGAGAGAGGGAGAGAGGAAGGAGAGGAGGGCTTTTGTAGATGTAATTAGTAGGTGATGGATGGAAACGCGAGCTCACGTCCGTCACATACTGACCGTAGAACTCTTACCTTTCGTTAGGGTTGGGGGAAAGCGGGGCATTTATTGGAAATAATAGACCAAGAGGAAGAAAACAAAACTACGATGAAACAAAGTATATCTTGGAAAAATAGAACGAGAAGAGAAGCTCTGTCCAATCCTCTTGTCGCTTCATTGACCATCGCTTTCGACTGGTTTTTAGGTGCATCTCTAACCAGAAAGGTCCGATGATGGCGTTTCGGGCAAAGGACACGCCTCTTTTCGTTCTTAGTGGAGGCCGGTAATTTTTTTTGTTCTTTTTTTTTTTAGGGAATCAACATGTTTGATGTGATCATTTTATAAACTCGAAACTAAGATGACTTAGCACTTTATAGTATAATTAGCAAGAATAGAGGGCTTTCGAATTTTTTTCCCTATTATAAATCGGCGTAAAACTTATAAAAAGGGTTTTTTTTTCAAATTGAATGTAGGTCAGTTAGGTTAAAAAAAAGAAAACCATATTACAAGGGATGCTCGAATCATTTGCCTTTGTTTATATTTTCCATAACGCTAAGCTATGTAATCATTGTAAAAACGACTGAACTAGACACATTAATATATAATTTTTAACCATAGACGAGTCTCGATGAGAACTTGTATGCCCGGTATTAAGCCTAATCTGTCCAAGTACTGCCCAAAAAGTAGGAAAACGCAATAACTTTTCATATAAAGTATTTTTGAAGGAGATCTTGATCTTAAAACTATTATTTAGAGTTCTATGAAACCCATGTTGGCTATCGAGTATGGATAGAATAGTGATTTGCAATCGAAATAATGACGAGGGCTTGAAGGTTCTAAATTTTTCTAAAGTTGGACTTTGATTATTTCCAATTTCGCAACAATTGAAGGCCACTCTTAGGAGGGAAAGAAAGATTCTTCAGGTATCATTTTACCGTTACTCTTACGTAAAAGGGCTAAGCATCGAAGGTAAGCGATAAGCCGTTTCTTTGGAGAAAGTAAATAGGAAGCTAAACAGCCACAACTAGTTCACATTGCACACTATATGAAAGTAAAGTAAAATTCTCGTATCGTGCAATAAATTGTTGCATTTTTTTTATACTTTCCAAAGAAAAATTATCTAAAACTAAAGCTTATGAAAATTCGCATAAAATCTTTGACGCGATCGCGGTTTGTAAGAAATAGAGCGTTCTGATAAGCTGAAATCTAACAAGGGTTGTTTGAATGGAATCAAAATATTAACAATTATTTTTCTGCTATTTCCTTTCACGAATACATCGTAGAAATTATCACTGTTCTTGCGGCTAGCGGATCTAGTGTTCTTTTATGGCTGTCTTTCTTCTTTCTTCCACGTGTAGATTGCACTAATTATGTAGGAAGTAATTTGCAATGAAGAATTACCTAGGAATCACGATTGAATCACTAGCATGTGAAGAATCTTCTATTCAACGACGATCCAAATATAACCACAAGTAAAATATTCTTGTTTTATAACATAAATGCCGATCGTTCTCTCAAAGCATATTCGTCCAGGGAGGAGAATGCTTTTGTTCTTACGTTCTGTATTTTGGAGAATCTTCTACTCAATGACTGTCCAAATATAACAACAAGAAAAATATTCTTATTCTCTCAAAGCATGAATGATGGAATGTCTAAGGAGGAGAACGCTTTTGTTTTTACGTTCTATATTTTGGAGAATCTTCTACTCAACGACGGTCTAAATATAATCACAAGGCACTTATTCTTGTTTCACAACGTAAATGCCGATCGTTCTCTCAAAGCATGAATGATGGAATGCTTAGAGAGGAGAACGCTTTTGTTCTTACGTTCTATATTTTCTTTTTTTAGAAGACGAATGGAGTTATTGGAATATTCCAAACTCTTCAAACGGTACCTTTTCATTGCACCCCATCATGAGCGTACATACCCTTTCATGGGTGAATTGCCAAAATACTACAAACTACGTCTTCTTTGTTTCGAGCATGACAAAAGTGCTTTCCTATCGGGCCATTGGCATACAACTATATGCGAGGAAGCAAGAGCGAGTGAAGCAAGCAGGCATTGGCCATTTGTAAAAGATTTCAGAGTATTAGTTGCGACAATAGCTTTCTCTAGGATCGTTGTAACTAGAATTTAAAACAATATATGCGAAATACAAAGATCCGCTACCAAGATCTTCTTCTATATGATTCACCATATCATTGGCTCAATGAGCATCCGTTATGTGAGGTGATTGTGTAATGTTATCATTGGCAAGTGGGCATTGGCCATTTTGTGGAAGACTTCAGAGTGTGTTGGCTGCGACGACAACTCTCTAGGATCGCTATAACTAGAATTTAAAACAATATTATTCTTTATGCGGAATACAACGATTTACTACCAAGATTTTCTCCTCTTGAATTCCACAAGATTTCAATCAATTGGAAATTTGAAATTAAAAGTCGATTGAAAAATCTAGGAAGGCTTAAAGATTGTAGGCTGTTCGTTTCCAAATATATATTCATAGATTTAGACCTATCTATAAGAGATTCTCATGGAAAATAGTCTCGATTCAATATAATTGAGATATATCATGATATCTCTAATATATATGGGATAATCACTGAAAGTTTGATAATATCTTTAAGGTGAAATTCCTTTCCTACTGGGATTAAGAAAGTTGGAATATGATGATCTATTTATTTCAGCATTGTACCTTGTACTCAGTGATGCACCAAAATAAAATATAGTCTATCTCTCCCGTGGACTACGCAATTCTCCGTGTTCTTGATTATTCTTGTTTTATTTTTAATCTAGTTGGAGTGTTCTTTCGCACAATAATTGGTATCAGAGCAATCCAGGTTCTCTATTCCTGTGTTACGACTTCTAACTAGATGGCTGGAAGAGGTTCAATCGTTCAATTTGATATTGGACGATTCACTGGGAAGATTAATTTTACACTATGGCAGAGAAGGTTGAAGGACATGTTGATTCAACAAGGTTTATCAAAGGTTCTTTTGGGAAGATTGAATAAGTCGAACACCATCACTGATGATGATTGGGCCAACATGGAGGAGAGGGCATGCAGCGCAATCCGACTGAACCTATTGGATGATGCCCTTCAATATGTAGTGGAAATCGAATCTGGTTCGGAGGTATGGCTTAAACTCGAAAGCATATGGCGAAATTTCTTACGAACAAGTTGTTTTTAAAGAAGAGATTATATTCACTTCAGATAAGTGAAGGATGAGATATGTTGGAATACCTCAACGAGTTCAATCAGATTATTAATGAACTTGCAAGCTTGGAGGTAAGGTTTGAGGATGAAGACATAGCGCTTCTACTACTGGCATCGTTGTCGGATTCGTCTGACCACTTGGTGACTACGCTTCTTTATGGCAAGGGTACCTTAGAGATTGGAGAGGTGACTGCTACCCTAATATCAAACGACACTCGAAAAAAAAAACAAGTAGTTCAAAATACTCGGTAAAGGGACTCTTTGCAAAGGAGGAAAACAATCAAGGTAGAGGAAGATTAACAGATCAATGATCGAGCAATAGGGGTCGATCAAAATCCAAGGGAATGTTCAAAGGAAGATGCTACGGGTGCAATCAGGAAGGGCATACCAAGAGATTCTGTCCAAATAAGAACAGAAAAAAGAAGAAGAGCCGGGATGAGGCAAGTATAGTCAACAGCTTTGAGACCAAAGATGGGGACGTCTTGTCCATATCATCGGAGAGGACACATTTGAAGATTCGTGGATCCTGGACTTCGGATGCACTTATCATATGTGTCCTCATCGAGAAGTTTTCGATGAGTACAAGGCATATGATGGTGGTTCAATTCTCATGAGGAATGACACTTCGTGCAAGATTGTGGGAGTTGGAACCGTGAAAATCAAGATGTTTGATGGCATGATTAGAACCTTGGCAAACGTGCGTGGAGTCTTGAAGGTGATCAAGGGAGCTCTAGAGGCACAAGAACCTATATCCACTTATAGGAACCATAGTGCAAGGTAGAGCATTTGTGTCCATGTGTCTAGAGGACCTGATTTCTCCCACTCATCATTGAAGTTGATGGAGACCGCACTTGGGCGTACCTTTTCAAAATTACGGTGGATGGTGGTTTATTCAAGTTAAAGGTGAAGATTTATTGATGTTGTCTGAATTCCACAAGATTTTGATCGATTGGAAATATGAAATTAAAAGTTGAACTGGAAATTTAGGAAGGCTTTGAAGATTGCAGGCTTTGTTTCCTGATTTGGACCTATTTATAAATGATTCATAAAATAGTCCCGATTCAATGTAACTGAGATATATCATGATCACTGAAGATTTAATAATATTTTTATGAAAAATAGTCCCGATTCATGGAAAATAGGGGATCACTGAATATTTGATACTGGAATTCCTTTCCTACTGGGATTAGGAAAGTGGGTTTCCTATTGGGATTAGGAAAGTAGGCGGATTTTCGCCAAACCATGTAAAAGTGTTCTTCCGCACAATAGATTTTGTAATGTTTCCAGCCGCCTCTCATTACGACTGATTAAGGAATCTCTATATTCCAACCTTATTAGACCAAGCCGAGAGGCAAAATTGTGTATGTGCCATAATTTGCAGTTAAAAAATCAAGAATATGGACAGCTAAGAAAAATCAAGAATTACTAAATATCTCATTGGAAGTTAGAAGAACTAGTAACTAACACTCAAAATCCATCAAACTAACAGAATAGGGACTTGCTGCTAAGAAAAATCAAGAATCACAGTTAAAAATTTCACCGGAAGTTAGAAGAACCATCAAATTGAAGTTCTTCAAAAGCCATCAAATTGATAGCCAGACACCCCTACACACGTCCAATTCTACTGCTCTGGCTTGTCAGCAGTGGCTGTTGCTGCCACATTCTTGTTGTACTCTTCCAATTCCTTCTTGTACGCCGCCTTCGCTTCGGCTGCTCTTGCGTTCCATATGCATCTCTCCTCCTCACTTATTTCCTGTCAAATCCCGCCGTCAAATGAATTTCATCTAGAATCATTTCGTACCAGCTAAGTGATATATAATCGGTCTTTTTAATCAGAATTTCGCAACACCAATATGTATGATATATACCTTCCATTTCACTGATATCAGTGCATTCAAGGTGGCGTTGCTGATTCCGGGCCTTTCCTCCATTAGGCTCTTCCTAGCTTCTTTGCTGTAAAATCAGCCATAGTCACAGAATAATTTTACGAGAACCGTCATCGGTCAAATCTCCAAATCAACCTTCCAAATAACAGAATATCAAGCCAAATGAAGGTGGATTGAACTTTTATCAACCTGAAGAAAATGAATGAGGATGCCGGCTTTTTGGGCTTGTTGGGGTCTGCATTCTTCTTTTTCTGGCGATTTTGTTTCGTTTTCTGCACATTCTGCGACTTAAGTTAGCTTGGGATACATACTGTCCTCATTGCTTCTTGAAATCGTGAAATCTAAAAGGAAGTATCGAATAATTGGGCACCTTAATTATGTTTTCGGCCTTCTCCTTCTTCTTCAGCAGTTGCAAGGCTTCTTGCTTCTGGAGCTTCATCTGCTCTTCCTCTTCCCTTCTAACATCCTCAGCCTCTTCATGCTTCTTCTGTTTATACCCCTCCATTTCTTCCATATATTTCTCCTTGTTCTTCTTAGCCATCTGGGTAATCGAAACGACATCAATTCAATGACCATGTATGCCATACTAAATTTGCTGTGGAAGACCCAACGGACAGAGAGAAAAATAGACAAACCTCTTCATAAGGCCTTCTCTTTTTCTCTGACATGTTCTTCCACTCCTCTCCTGTGATCTTTGCAACCTACGACCACCAAACAACAGAAAATTCTAAGACTAAATTTGACAAAGAATAAAAGAAAAAAGAAAAACACTCTTGATTTGTTAAACATGAGAGCATTATAATCTGCATTACCTCCAACACCGTCTTGCTTTCAGCAAGCAAAGCAGCCCTCCTCTCATTGGAGAACAAGAAAAATGCCGACATGGGTTGTTTTGGCTTCAATGGATCTTTTTCCTTCCTGTAGAAAAATGTCCAAACAAGGTGAACAATTATCATACAAAAATTATTAATAGCATGACTAAGAAATTCAATTTAATTACTTGGTCTTCTTGCTCTCCTTATTTTCAGCTTCTTGTTTGAACTGGAGATACTGGTCAAGCAAATCCATGGCGGTTCTCTGCTTGTGCTCCTCTTCAAGAAGCTTCATTGCCTCGGCTTCACGCTTCTCTTTTGCAATTACCTGCAAGTAAGTCGCCTTTTCTGCTTGATACTTCTCCTCATATGGTTTCTTCTCCTCAGCAGTGACACTCTTCCATTTAGTCCCCAAAATGTTTGAAATCTCTTTAAACTCTGCTTCAGGGTTCTCCTTCTTAATCTGTTTCAGAAAAAATCAAAATTTTATTGTCGTTGAAGCTGGAATTACCGTGATTCAATTCTCACACCAATCAATTTGCTCATTTCTCTTTTTTATTTACCTCATTCCACTGATCCTTGCACCACAGGATGTAAGGTGGAGAAGGCCTCTTTCTCTCTGGGCAGCCTTTCTTTTTCTCTTTCTCTTGTGCCTTGTCTCTTCCACATTGAGCAATTGGGAATATCTGAAAATAAAATTCAAAAAGAAAAACCCATTTCAATCCCTACTTTTAAATTGACATCGCTGCGAACTGACCTTAATGAAAAGCAAAATGCAGTAAAAAAATCCTCTAGCATATGAACTAAAAACTACATCTTTATTATAAATGGAGCAAAATGGTCGGCATATGAATATCTTCGAACCCATTCCTCTGCACTTCAAACGTAAGTCATATTGCACCACATACCATATGAATTTCTATGAACGATTTTAGCATACCTAACATCAATCATGGACTAAAAGCAGCAGCCTTATCCAAAAGAAGAGAAAAAAGGTTGAGCAAAACTGACCATAGTAGGCTTGAATTCCTTGATCTTCTGCAACTTCTTGAGCTCACCCTGGAGCTTCTCGTGCTCTCTTCCTTTGACCTCTAGCTCCTCCTCCTTCTGCTTCAGCATATCGTCCCTCTCCTTCAACATCTCCTCTGTCTTCGCCTTCTCGATTCTCAGCTTCTCCATCATCTCCTGCATCTCCTGCAGCTCCTTCTCAAAGCCGCTTGTGGGCGCCGCCCCTTGCTTCTTCGAGTTCGCCCTTGGCTTGCTCTTCTTTGGGGACGAGCGCGGTTGCGAGAGGCCCTCACAGTTCTCCTTGAGAGCTGAGCCGGAGTCCTCATCGCCGCTGGGCTGAGGAGGGAGGGTTTGCTGTTGTTGGGCTAAAATGTTGGCTTCATTGGAAGATGGGTTCTTTTGCTTCAGTGCCTTCCGGGAGTTGTTCCTTGATTTCCTAGTGGGGATGACTTCAGAAACTGCAGTATCGGCCATGGCGTTCTCACAGAGGAGAGAGAGAGAGAGAGAGAGAGAGAGAGAGAGAGAGAGAGAGAGAGAGAGCAACGGTCAAATCTTTTCTAAAGCAGATTGATCTGGGTAAGAAGATGTAAGGAGTTTTATAAAGGGCCTTGAATGGGAAGGGCAACGGTCGAATTTTTTCAAATTTCAAATTCCTTTGGGCTCATTTTACCGTTGAGAAGACTAAATGACTTTTCATTTCCGAAAAAAGGGAAATGGCTTTTCCATTTCCAATAACAGCATGACGAATCATTAATGTGGATTATTATTTCCATTGACGTGCAACCCAATTTGGGAACCAATGAAATTAGTAATGTGTGCGATGGCTCGATTATAGTGATAGAAATTAATTTTTCCTTACCTATTTAGATTAGAATTCGAATTCTTCGGTCTCTTTTTTGACATACACGATATTAATTTCTGCTTTGTAAAATTATGTCTTGTCTTAATAAATGACATATTTTGCATATAATCAAATGCGTGGACTCTAAAACTCCAAAAGCCGAATCAATGGCCAACTAGTCTTGTCGATAGATTACTCAATAACATAAGACTAATTTGTTTTGCTGTTCCGTGTCTATGCTCCCGAGAATGTAAACAATGATCACCTAACATATTAATCATTCAACGTGGGGTTTTCATCATCTTAAATAATTTAGTGATTTTTAACTTAAATTGTTGTCCCTCATCTCATCAACAGAGACTACACTCGTTCCCCTGGACGACAATTTGGCCACACATTTCAAAGTCTAAAGAGGTTATAGAACGCTTTGACTCGTATTGAACGTGTATGGTAATCTGGGTCCGGGCAAAAACAATGAGAAAAGAAGTGTAGTTGGCGTTCAATTTGGGAGAGGAAATGCACTGTCTTAATCAAACAAAACTTCACACACAAGGAAATTGATCTTCATGACCAGGAAAAAAGAATAAGGATATATATCATGGAAGCAGATTTTACAATCAACATGTGTTGCTTTGCATCCAACATAGGAAATGAAGGCGCGTTCAGACGTCGCGAACACGAAAAATGAAAGTCAAATACTGTGGTCGAGTCGTCGTCATCATCTCAAGAAGCTCAACTCAAGCGCCATTAGGCGCATGGCCCCAGCAACCGCAGGTCAGGGTCGCAACTCGTGACACAAGCTATTGGGTTCAAGACTCTTGACCCCGAGAACTTCACTAAGCAAAAGGCAAAACAAGTTAAAAAAGAAATGAGCTCGATCTTGGCAGCTGCACAAAAACAAAGGCGACGATCAACAATTTTTGAGACCGTTCACACTACTTCTGGAACTTGCATGCCGAATCCACGCTGCGATCTCTCAACCCTGTTCACGCCAGCAAAGGGTTAATTAAAACAACACTGGAAATTGAGAGAGCTTAGATGTGAAGACGACATAAATGGCTGCTTCGAAGTTTGACTTTATCAGGATCGTGCTTCTTTCTTCACCAAGATAGACAGTGCAAGTAATACATTCTCGACATTAGAACCATTCCATCTGAATGAAGTAGTTAGCTGAGAAACATCAGCCGTTCATCACACCATGCTATGAATGTCTCAGCAAAAATATGACAGATCACAGTGTAACTGGGGACATTGTGTGGTAACAGATCTTAAGATTGCACGACCAATGAGTGAAAACAAAATGACATGATGAAACTTCGTTTCATAATGTATCATTATGAAACAAGTTTACAGAAGCACATGCTACATAATCATGGATACATTACGACTTACGTTGGGGCAAGTTTTCCGAGGTTGTATAGCACTTCGCGAGTTTTCTCATCCAAGACTATCCCAGAGATGTCCATAGCATAAAACCTGTTTCTTGTTCGTGGTAGTCCTCTGCTAGCAAGTAAATCGAGATCTCTCTGATTTAGTTCTCTCCCATTTATGAAGATGCTCGTGTTCCCAGCAGCACAATTTTCAGGCAGGGGATGTTTGAACTCTTCAATAAACGGCTGCAATGAGACATCACGGCGTCAAATATATGCAGGCAGCATAAAAACTGGTCTGCGAAGAAAGTGTTGGTTAAGTGAATGATTTGAGAACTCACTGGAATTATGCCGAGACAAGGTTGGTTCATGACGCCCCAAAACCCAGCTTGGAAATCATACCTTGTGAAGAAAAACAAGTATAAGAAAACAAAGATAAATTAAATTATTTGCTCATAGATAACTTACCAGTAATCTCCGGGAAGAACAGGACCGGCAAGCTTTTCGGCCATTTTCACGATGTTGTCCGCTATAAGATGCCCGTTTACTGTTACTTTAGGCTTTCCATTTTCCAGGCTTTGGAACTCTCCGTGGCTCTTTGTAAAGCCTGCAAGAAAAGATTTACTTCTTTTCTTCACCTTGTCTTTGGGTTCTTTGCCGGTATCTGTAGAGTCTTGGGATAGTTCTGTATGGGGATCCTCATTGAGAGAAACTTCAACTTCAGATGTTGCAGAAGCATCATCGCTCGTACTTTGGCAAGCATCATTCTTCTCTACAGAAACACCCTCTTGGTCCATCCTGCTTTTTTCATTTTCGTAAGAAGATGAATTATCAAAACGCTTTTGAACATGTGAATTTTGCAGTTTTGGAGAAGTGTTATTTTTGGATCGAGTTAAGACATTGCTATGAGCAATCACATTGTCCAGACTCTCTCCTTCCTCTGAACGAAAAGATGGTGAAGAAGAAGCCGGAGAGTGGAGGCCCTGCATCTTTCCAGAGTCGCTAGCATTCTGTGGCTGCACTTCCAAGAGGGATAGTCCTGTATGCAAATAATCATTCAGAGGAAATTCAAATTCCATCATTGTGGAAGCATCTTCTCTAGTACTTTGGCCAGTGTCATCCTTCACTAGAGAAACACCCTCTTGGTTCATCCTGCTATTCTCATTTCCATTTGTTGATGACTCGTCAAATTGTTCTGGAACTTGTGAATTTTGTGGTTTTGGAGAAGTGTTATATTCTGCTGGCGCATTGCACTGAGCAATCACACTGTCTGGGCTATCTTCTTCCTCTGAACAAAAAGAAGGTGAAGAAGAAGCCGGAGACTGTAGGTCCTTCATCTTTCCAGATCTGCTAGCATTCTGTGGCCGCACTTCCAATGATGAATCGTCTCCGGCTAATGTCCACTTAGAAGTTACATTATACGGATCAGAGGAAGTTCTTGTAGCACTTACACAAGAGTCAGAGTTTATGCCACCAGAATCAGAGCAAGTGGAAGAAATTTGGATGTTGTTGCCACCATCTTTCTCGGCCCCACCAGAAGATCCCTTCTTCATAAAAGTGACAAGCTTCCTATTTTCAATCTTAAACAAGATTATAGATGAACACCCACCACATCTAAGTTTTTGCTTATTACATTTCTCCTTTATGATCAGTTCCCTGGGCAACTTCAGCAACTCCAAGCAGTGTAAGCACGCTATAAAAGGCGCAGCGCCTGCAATGGGATGGTATTGCTTCCTGTTCCGGTGAGAGACCATCGATCTCTTTGGTTGAGACCAAACAAAATCCTCACTGTCCATGTCAGGGTCCCCCCGCCGCATTTGAAGGCGATACAGATATCCAGAATTGGATGAAGAAGTACTATCACCTGACTGTCTAGTATTTTGTGGCCTGATTTGGACTGGATCGACTCGGCGGTAGAGGTTGGAGTTGAATCGATCTTCGAAAGTTTTCGATGAGCTCGAGGCATTCGTTGAGAATTGTGGAGGTACTCGCCCACATTTGTAGAAGCAACTCGAACAAGTGCATGAAGTGTGGTGATGCAGGTGCTGGTTTGGATACATCACTGAAGGATCTCTGTCAAAACCCATGTACTCTTCTGGGAGGTGTCCTTTAGGTGGCTTGTGCGCATACTGATGGAAAGGCCTCATGGTTCCAGGCAAAAACGATCGCCGTGGATTCTCTAGAAGATTTAATTGGCCATCCCGAGGAGAAAAATACGAATTCAGTGTTTCCATTTCGTGGCTCTCCATAGAAGAAACGGATTCACGGCCTTGCTTCAAAAGAAGAGGCTTTCTAACGGGGCTCTCAAGGACGAGCGGCTCGTTTAGAATGTCATAGCCAGCATGGGCATAGTAAGGATCACCAGAAGCGATGCTTTTACGATGGCAAACTATCTCTTCAGCCCCCAGTCTGTTCCCCATGTCGCTGGATTGATTGATTTGAATCGCCAGCTCGTCCAACTTCGTGAGTAGCTCAGCCCGCTCACGCTCTAACACTCTGACTCTGTCGCGGGCAGTCACACCATCATGACTGCCTAAAAACTCACCATACCCGAAAGAGGAAGGAGATCCGTAGTAGTTGGAAGGCCCCTCTTCTGGATACAAGTGCCGGCAAGTCCCCTCACGCTCAGTGACGATCCTTGAGTCCCTTAAGAATCCTTCAAAATGGTCTCTGGTGAAACTCCATCTCTCTTTCTCTGCCCCCGAGGTTGCCAAATCGTGCTTAAACTGAGGAGAGTTTACTCCAAAACCTCTTTCCACAATTTTGCTTTCCCGGTCTTCTGGGCGTTGCCTATAACCGAAGGCACGAGCAGTGTCATCTTCGGCTCTTCTCCTGTCAAGCCTTAAACCGGCACTGTTGTCCCTGGAGCAAATTATTTGATGATAAGCAGATCCCTCTCTCTTGTCCATTGCAGAATTCACTATCGATTCATCGGCTCTGGCTCCAGAACTCAAAATCCTCCCGTTTTTCGCATTCCTGTCATTACTCTCCCTCTCGTGCTCACGAGTATCAGCGATGCTCTCAGTCGTCTCAGCAGAATTTCCGCCATCACTAGCGGGCTCTCTCTTCTTAGCTAATCAGAACAAAACAAACCAGATGGCCTAAATTACTCATAGGTGTGCCTGGCCATTAACACAATAAGAAAGGCAAGGAACGGAAACCACCATCTCAAGCTTTTCTTCAAGCATGTGACTTTCCATCCTCACTGAGCGACCTCCATTAATCGTTCGATTAACGGAAAAACAATGAATAAGAGGAAGGAAGAAAGAGATGATGAAGACACAAGACTCACCTCTGAGAACAGCGCCGCAAGCACCACACTTGAACACAGAGCAGCCATGGATTTCTTGCAACAGGTTTGCGCATTTTGGGCAATAGATCAACCTCAAATTTGATCTCTGAGCCATCTTCACAGCTCTCGAAATGCACAAAATCAAGAACCACAAACTCTCCTTCTGACCTTTTCAAAGCGAGAACCTCATATCTGAAACTTATAAATAAATAAAAAATAGAAAAAATAAGGAATAGAAATCTACAACAGAAGAAATGCAGATATCAAAAATTCGTCCGTCCTCGCACAATTGCATCCCCAAAGAAACAAACAAATTGCTACAGAACAAGTTGAATCTGGACTGACATCCCCTTTCTACTTTCCTTATGTTTGCCTGGAGACACGACTGATTAAAGCTGGAAATCAGCGAGTTTCGATGAAAAGGACATGTTAGAGAAGCGAAGCCTGAAGTCAGCGCTCAGATTTTCGGCAGACTTCAATCCAAAAAAATGTTTTGTGAAGAAAACAAAGCGGCAAAAGAGGGACAAGAAGAGGGGACCCCAGAATTTCCAAGGCCCGTTCAACTTCTCCCTGTTGCTCATCCCCAACAAGACCTGATCTTTTCCTCGGTTCTTTAAAAAGGAAAACCAAGAAAGTAAACGATCGCCCAGATGATGGACATGGTCAGGTCAAATTACCAAGTGAAAACCGATGAAGGTGAGGACACGTCGCGATCAAAAAGCCAAATCCCCACGAAATTCATTATAATAACTCAGTTTGGAGTCGCTTGAATCTGACCGTTCTAATAATTCGGTGACTAAACTTTTAGATGACCGACGTTGGGAAGTGAAATAGTTAGGTCAAAAGGGTAACGTTAAAGAACCGTCGCTCGTATCAGCTTCTAGATTACATGAACATGGAAGAATTCTGACTACATCTTGAATCTTTCGTACGGACCGGCCCTCTGGCCTCTGATATAAGTGCGTTTTTGTTTGATTGGTTGAGTTTCGATGAGGCCCGTCTTATTGCAATTAAAATATGATGTGTGAATCGTGATAAGTGATGATGGGTAGTTGGGCAACCACCATGTTGTCGGTCCCTTAGATTTTTTTTAAGAATCTAAATGGCCAAGTAATAAGACAATCCGAATAGAAGAATCAACCGTCGAATCGGATTTCATTTGCAATAAAGAATGCATCCCAAACTTGTTCATTAATCATCCATCTCAAAAACATATTTTGGTACAAAATCTAAGGCGGTCCGAGCGCATAATTGCTCATGTAGAGTCACGCCATCTTGTCAAAGCATGCTCTGTTTTTTTACCTTTCTTTGCAAAGGTCCTCCCTATAATTGTCAGCCCAACCACCATACGACATTGCAGGTTCATACCCTAAAATTTCTTTCGATAGTTCTCATGGGCAAAAAAAAAAAAGGATATATAACATGTGTTCACTAAAATAAGCATGTCTATGAAGAGATTAGACATGGGAAAATCACTCCACAAATTAGAAAACAAAAATTGAGCTTCTGTTAGAAATTTGCCGTATAAAGTATAAGGATTTCATATCCACCCTTTTTATTTTGCAAAGAATTAACAATTCAGAAAAAAAAATATTAATTTTGGTCATATATGTCGATTCAAGAATGAGTCGATAGAAAATAATTTCGCAATCAACAAAATATTTAGGCACGAATTGATCGTAACAATTAAGACGTTTTTGATCAACTCATCTTCGAAGCAACAAATATTGAGTTTTACATGAAATGATTCGATATATGTTTACTTTCTCACGTTAATCTCTCTAAACTGTCCACTCTCTACAATCACGTCAGTACATCCTGCAAATTTTGGAGTTGACGGTAAACCGGAAGACCGAAACAACCAAACGGAGAAAAGTTTCTTCTGATCTGATCAATTGTTTTTCATTACAGAACGGACGAAAGCATCGAACCCGCGTCTGAACATCCTCGCAACCTCGTCTCTGCCCCTCATCTTCTTCCCCACCTTCTTGCCTCGAGACTTGGCCAACGATCCCTGCCTGCACAAAGCTCCCGCTTTCGCGGCGGACCCGGAATCGTATCTCTCTGGCGAAGACGATGGCTCCGACTGGGGTGAGGACACCGACAGGGCCATCGTGTTCCGGTCGAGAAAATGACCGAGCGAAGCCAGTTCATAGGAGTCGTACAGGGGACTCCCGCAATCCCACACGTTCTCACCGTCTCCTTCTCCGCCTCCTCCTCCTCCTCCTCCTTCCCCCTCCCGTTCGTTTCTCATCGTGCGCGCTGATGAGAGCCCCGGAGCTTCTCGAGGGGTCGTCGTTTGAGCAGCTTGTCGAGACGTCGCTCCTGATGAAAGAGTTTTTGTCTATCACCTTGTTTGATTTGTTGAGCTAAATTTGGTGGAGAGCGTGACCTGCGACGTCACTGAGCCAGGGACGGCCGCGCTTTGGCGCATCACCATTAGTGCGGCAATGCTCTTTAGTTTGAACTTTCAACTAGACATTCGCATGCGCACGTTTCGAAATATTGTCCAAAAAGTTTAAATTTTCAACTGAACTTTTTAATTTAACTAATTTAATTTAATGTATTTTGACAATTTGTCGATATACTTATTTTTACTATTTTTATGAAATTCACCAATATAAATTGTAGGGGATAATTGTCAATTTGGTTCTCAACCTTTTGCTACTTTGCCAAATAAGTCATAAATCTTTTTTTTATGCCAAATAAGTCATAAACATTTTGCAACTTTGCCGAATAAGTCCTTCCGGCGGATTTTGGCCGGAAAATGCCTACGTGGAGATGACGTGGCTCGCCGGTGACGACGTGGCACTGACCGAACCTCGAAATTTTTTTTTTCCCTTCATTTTCTTAGAAAAATAAGGAGGCCAGCAAGCTCCGGCCGCCGGTGGAGCTCGCCGGCGACTCCAAAGGGTGGCCCCACCCTCGCCGGCCAAGAGCGAGGGGGGGGGGGGGGAGGCCGCCTCGCCCGTGGACGGCGAGGGCCGCCGCTGGCCACGGGCGAGCTCCCCCCTACACGGCCTTGCAGATCTGCAGGGCGAGGGCCTCCCCCGCCGCCCTCGCCCCTGTGGCCGGCGAGGGCCTGCTTGGGCGAGCTCGCCCAGCTGCCCCCAGCCGGTGAGGGCCGATCTCACCCAACATCTGGGAGCGAGCTTACCCAGCCCCGCCGGCGTCCAGATCTAAACGCCGGCGGGGCTAGGGGCATGGCCGCCGCCCCACCGGTGATGGTGCGGCGGCCACAGGTGGAGGGCTCCAGCCCTCCCCTTTTTTTTAAATTTTTTTTTCGAATTTTTGGAATTTTTTAATTTTTTTTGTGCCACGTCGCCGCCACGTCGTCACCGGTGACTCGTCGGCGAGGTCCGGTCCGCCACGTCGTCGCCACGTATGCATTTTCTGGCCAAAATCCGCTAGAAGGACTTAAATGGCAAAGTTGCAAAAGGTTTAGGACTGATTTGGCATAAAAAAAAGGTTTAGGACTTATTTGGCAAAGTAGTAAAAGGTTGAGGACCAAATTGGCAATTGTCCCTAAATTGTAGCCATCCTACATAACAAACAAGAAAAGAAAAGGAAAAAAAAACAATAGCATAAGTTGTGACGTTAGTATCGCGTTTACATCAACAATTTCTAATCAAAATTGATCAAGACAGCTGTATTGATAAATTATAAAAAAAATTTAAATTTGCTCGAACTGTAAAGTTATTAAGATTGAATGAACAATCGTGTAATGAGTTTATGGATTTTTGAACAGTTTTCTCCATGTTTGGGCATTGTTTGTTTGGTTTAAAGGTATATTAACCATGTTTGGGCATTGTTTGTTTGGTTTAAAGGAATATTAACTTACAATGGACTTGTCAATACTTGCCAGTATGAAGAGCTAACTGGCCTATCTAGCTATCGTTGAGATGCTTAATTACAATAAAAGGGACGAAATGGTGTATCAATCAGGCATGCCGATCTCAAAATAATAGGGTCTATATATGTGCGCGCGCATGCGTGCATATATACATTATGGTAAGTGAAAAGAAGATCGAGATAGAATTATAGAACAAAATCTCCAAATCCATTCAGAAGCGGGATGAAAAAACTGCTCATTGGCAGAATTGACTAGTTGGCATGTGAATCGAGCTAGTTATACAGTAGTTGAATCTCCATACACGTTCAAGAATCAGTAAAGTTAGCTTTAGGTAAAGATAAATTTAATAAAAATAATCACGATTTGATTTGGCATAATGAGTCGAATAACAAGTCCATTTTAACGCATTGGGATTCTGCATAATCCTTGTCACAAATAGTCAATATTAACAATTAGTCAAGATTAACCTTTTTTTTTTTTGACCTCTTAGTTTGATAGGGCCGGCCTTCTTTTTTCTAACGAGAGAGAGAGAGTGCATCGGCCGGCCTTAATGGCTTTTCGCGATGGGCTTGCCGTCGAAGCGGCCTGTCGTTTTGGCAACTGGTCTCGGCCACATCTTGGACCGTACGCATTTTCCCGATCGAAGAAGGGAAAAGCTTTATAGTTTTTTTGCTCGGTTCCGATTGATTCGAGGCGTCGTTTTGGATCCACCGGAACGATTCTCCATACTTCTTCTGACTCCATCTCTTACTTCTTCAACCCTCGGCTGGCCCTAACTTTTTAGATTCCTCAGGGGACGGCGGACGCCTGTCGTTTTTGGAACCCCCATGCGGATCTTCTCCTTTTCTTCTTCTGGACGGATTCGGCGGATGCATTTCTGTGGTAGCCCAACTCCCATTGGGCCTTCCAAGCCCACTGAACCAGTCACGGTCAGCTCATCAGGGGAACCACGAGGAGGCGGGACACCTGTCGCCATGGTTTACGGGGACGGCGACGGACGGCGGATCTGTCCTCCGGCCGATTCCCGACACGTAAACCCTCAGGAAAGAGAAAAGGTTGGGGGTACCTATTCCCACTCGCGGATGAGGACGACTTCGCGACGTTGACAATGGAGGTCTCTCTCTCTCTCTCTCTGTGGACCTGAGAAATCGAGATGTCATTTTTATGGATTTTGCCTCCATTTTGAGACCGGACGCTGTTTCGAGGGAGCCAGATTGAAGACGATCGGCGATCCAAACGAAGCCGTCTTTTTCCGGAATCTTATCTAAAACTCGATGTGTTTCCGAAGTATCGTCGGGACATCATCTTCCACTAGAATTCTCAAAAGCGAGCATCTGATTTGATGGACCCGAAAAAGAATAACAGCTTATTCGAAAGATGGAAAAAAAAAACACGAATTATGCTCTATTTTCTGATAAGAAATTAGCCCGTTATCGTGTAACTATCTAATTATATTTTGATAGAATCGAGTCGATCTTTTTCTAAGATGACCTCGACTAGGGTAGATCAATTGGAAGTTAAATCCACTTATTTTCAGAGTTCATATGTCGATTTTATTGACGAACGAATTTATGTAAAAAAACGTAAGTGAGATGTTGTTGACGCTCAAATTTAGTGATTCGCAACTTGCGACGTTATTTTACCACATCGTGCTCCTTTAATTTGAGGATGGTGAGTCGTTCTCCGTCCTCAAATGCAAGACAAAAGCATCGTTGTTTGATTATTGGAAATATCCACGGACGAGCGATGGCTTGATAAGAGGAGCGCCTGTTATTTGATAAGCCAAACATTTTTATCCTTTTAAGGGCATTTGGGGGAATATCCGACAAAAGACGGCTTATGCGAAGGGGAAAGAATGATTGAGTTTTCCAAAAAGAATGAATAAATCAGAATGCGAATAAAGCTGCGCGGGATAGTTGCGTCGTGGGATTAGGACAAGAGCATAACAATAGTTATAAACACTGTAACTCGAATTATAATGAATTGCTGATGGATTGCACATGCTCAGTAAGGGATAAAAACGAGTTCCCCAATTATATCCACAACAAGTGAAGATGTGTCTAGACAAATCAGATCGCATGAAAATAGATGCGAAATGGTATTTTGACTTGCCCAATAGATTATCGCTTACAAACATGTGAAAGGATTTAATCCGGATACGACACAGTTCTTATCCATATGTAATTTCGATATGTTCATTCCACAAACATAATTAATCGTCGATGCAATTAACACGAGTGGAAAGACATCATTTTCAAAATGCTCGGACCTATCTATTTATTTATTCATTTATTATAGCTTTAGGTTTTTCGGGGTGGAATGCTCGAGCATTTAGAGTTTCTCACCCGCTAGTAGGATAAATTTGTGCTGTTCAAAAGTTAATGGGGGCCAAATTTGCAATGACTTATGAAACACAGGGGTACCATAGAAAGTTCTTGAAAATGCCCCTGCTGAAGAAGCACACGTGGCGTCCTGTGTATCGATGTCAATTTATTTATTTATTTATTTATTTTGGCTATTTGTGTGGATATGATTCAACGAGCAAATAACTTTATATTAAGGTTTGACAAAAAAATCCATGAAGAAATATATATACACATATACATATGTATTCAGAAATCTTCCTTTGAATGCACTAGCTAAAAAACGACAATGGAAAACATTGCCGTTTTTGGGTCACCAATTGAAAGTTTTGGATCTCTAAAGTTTCTTGATAAAATATAAACAACATTTGATTCGTATTTTGAAAAATTTGGGAGAAATACAATTGCATTTCCAAATACCTCTAAAGGCTTTAATCTCAAAGCAGGTTTGGAACTGTTTCGAAAAACAACATTTATGATGAATAGATTTTTTTTCCTTTCAATTTTGCCCTCGTTCAATTTTCATAATTTCATGAATGTCCTCGAAAAATTTAACATTGTCAGCGAAGGCATTAGTCACTAGTGAGGACCGCCAACCTCACATGAGGTTGCGGGACCCAAGCGACATAACTTGGGCTAATGGTGACCTCAAGCAAGGTTGGCCAATCACCAGCAAAATTCAGCCTATGACAAATAGTTTAAAATTTTCTAGAGAAATTAAGGCTTCGTTCGTTTCATGGAAAATATAGTAATTTGAAAAATATTTTCCACGAAATCATTTTCCTGTGTTCATTTGTCAAAAATTTCTGACTCACCAGCCTTAAGCGAGGTCGATAAACACTATTAGAGGCTATGATATTTAAAGATAAGTAAAGAAGAGGGAAAATGTTTTCCACTTTAAAAAAATGGAAAATATTTTCCCCATTTTTTAAGGTGTTTCTTCCATTTGGTGGAAAATATTTTCATTGACTATCTTGTTTTCCGCCCCCCGAACACCATAATTTCTAGAAAATATTTTTCGTGAAACGAACGGAGCCTTAATAAACGGTTTTCATAAAATGCAATTTTTACTAAATGGCATTTACGTCAAAATTACTTTTTAATATGTTTTTGAAATAAATTTTACCTAACACAACTTGCTTTTGAAAAAAAATGCTTTTGCGTTTTCTCGAAGTCATTATTCCAAAACTGAACCAAATATGCTTAAAACTTATTATAAAGTAGGCTATTTAAGAAAATTAACTTAAAGGAAAAAGGAAATCTAAATTGGAGTATGAAAACGTATTAGATGTCTTAGTTATTCGTCTAGACTTACGTGTTAGAATATTGCGGAAGTTTTCAAATGCTTAAAAAAAAAAAAAAACACAAGCTTGTGCGATATTTCGGTTAAGCAAAATATCAAAAGTGAAGAGTCACTCTGGGCATCCTCGTTCTCATTTTGAGTTGCGATTTTTCTCCATCTTCTAACATTGTCGGGTCACAATTCATCCTAATAGTCTAAGGTGGGCCATTATGTTGTTGAACTTATTGATGAAATTTCGAGGTCAAAAGGAGACATCTCGCCTTATTTTGCGAAATAAGAAGAGAGAATGATACTCAAGTCATATAATTATTTTGGAAATTAACTTTTACTAGTCAGAGCAGTCGAACATTCGATGGGTCCCATTGTCGTTTACAATTTCAAAACTCGATCATAAAAAAAAAAGAAAAAAGAAAAACCACATACTTGGGAGGTGAATCTATTTCCTTCAATTGAAATAAAATAAAATAGAAAGAGGAATTTGGGAGGCGAATTCTAATGGTAATCAGCTGAGCTTCTTAGACTATAGTCTCGTGATTTGACTTTCGTATTTACATAAATCTCCTGGTTGACCTGTCGTACGACGTCGAAGCGCTTGAAACACTGAAGGCTATTTAAGGAGCGTCACGCTCGTCATTAGTGTTTTCCCCCTTCTGTAGCATTCGCCTCCATCTTCCCCTCGGGCGACGCGCAGTCTCTCCCCCTTCTCCTCCATGCGAGCGCGCGCTCTCCCTCTCCCGTAACGACCTCCGCGATCGCCGGAGATTGTGTTGGCGGCCGGTAAGCCTAGGGTTCCGGCGATTCCTCTCTCCCTCCGTCCCTCGCTCTCGCGTCGCGCGCGCGCGCGGGGTTAGTTAATGGCCTCGGAGGACGTGGTCGGCGAGAGGAGCGAGTCCGCCGTATCGACGATCGTCAACCTGGCGGGGGAGGCGAGCGAAGGCGTGAAGGCGCCCAGCCACGCTCTTCTCAGCATCTGCAAGTCGCTTGTCGCTGGCGGAGTCGCCGGTGGAGTGTGAGTTCCTCTCTCGGTCGTCTCCGTTTGCGCCTTTGTTTGTTTTTTTTTTTGGCAGGATGCATTTTAGTTTATGTCGGGGGATTATTTCGTTTAAGTTTGAAGGCTAGTTGTCGTATCTGTTGTTTGGTGCTATTTGGTTTTTTGTTGATTGCTATGCTTTCATCGATATCTCCACAGTGTTCATTTTTTCGTCATTTACGCTTGATCTTGGTTAGGCGACGAGTTGCTTGGCTGTAATTAGTTTTTTTTTTTTTTTTATGAAAAAGAGGCTAATTGAGTTAATAAGTTTGATCCACGGCAGAGTCGCTTTTGGATTTTTTAACAGCCTTAACCCTGGTGAATTAGTATTGTTATTCCAGCCAAAACAACGTGGTTTATTTTGCTTTGGCTTGAATTCTACTTGTTTGTCGTGTATGTCGTTGGTTTTGTTTGGTTCATTTTGTCTGATTCATTGATGTCCTAATACTTGATTTCTCGCAGCGAATTGGTCGTATGTTTAGGGTTTCAATAGGTATAGAATTGAGTCACACACTTCAACTTGTTAATGAGATATTGTGACTTCAGGATTTTTGCTGTAAATGATCACTGCTTGATGCTTGGATGTTTCATAGTCCCTTCACTTAATTGTTTCTGGCCCTCTGGTGCAGTAGGAATTGTAAATAAATTCTAATTGTTCAGAACTTTGCATCTCTTTTGAGGTGCGTAGCATTTTTTCTCGTCTGTGAAGAGCACTAACTTTTGAGACTTAAACTTAACGCAGCTGGAAAGAATGTGAACTGACAAACAGTTGGGCGAGGAAAAAATAAGGGTTAACTAAGTATACATATAATGGAAATTGTTTCCGGCTCAATCCTTTTCTTTATAAAAGACTAAACCTAGAGTTGGCTTCTATTAGGCACATCTTCATCTTCCAAACAAGAGATATGCAACATGACAAAAATCCGTTGTCCGTGCTGTCAAGTTTGATCAATTGATTGATGCTGTTTATTCTTTTTCTTGTCACATATTTATCATGTTATTTTGCTTTACTTGACCCCTCATGGTGTGCTTTTCCTTTCGTGGGTTGTGAGGGTTCAGAACTTCGGATTCAGACATATATTGTTTCATTATCCATTACATCTTGTGCTTTCTCACTGTGATGTAAGCTTTTTTTGTTCAAGCTAGTTTTCCTGTTTGCTAGAAGTATAGTTCTTCGTTCTTTTGAGAACTCTATCCAAGTTCAAGATGAAGGGGAAAGCACTTAGACTTCGTTAGAGACATGAAGGAGATTTTTGTAGTTTTCATGTGCTTGCTAAGAGTGTCGTTTTTCTGAGTTCAATAGTTTTGTGCCAATCACCAGGAGACCTTGAGACAGCTCTATTCTGATATGGAGTGTCATGGTGCTTACTGGCACATGGTGGATTTCCTGGAGATAAGGAAAATAGGACAAACTGGTCTCTTGTTAGATAAGTATCAGTGCAAACAGAAATAGAGAATGAAGTAACTGGCTATATCAATAGAGGGATCATATGAAGACCGTCCTTAAGGCCTAGGATAATAAACTCATTCGTTTGTGTATAAGCTGTTTACAAAAAAAAATTCTCCAACTTGCCTTGTTAATTCTTTTAATAATTCTTGTTCAGGTCACGTACTGCTGTTGCTCCATTGGAGAGATTAAAAATATTACTGCAGGTACTTTTATGAGTGATTGACTTCTTACATTTGTACTTATATCTGCTTTTGTTTTCTGTTCTCAGAGGTCACATGGTAGGTACATCTTTTGTTTGAGTCACATAGTAGATACATCTCTCTTTTGATTTTAAGTTGAACTTCCCAACAAAAAGCTTCACCGAGGTGCACGCATGCCTTGGCTTTATGTGAACAGGGAAGGATGGAGGGATTGGTGGGAGGGAGAAATGGAGTGATGATGTTTCTTTCATCTGCATCTTAAAGAGTTGGATGCTTCTAATGCTTACTCTCTCCTCTGGATGCTTTGACTTGTCTTAAGTGGGATATGCGTCTGGATGCAGGTTCAGAATCCTCATAGCATAAAATACAACGGAACAATGCAAGGCCTAAAATATATATGGAGAACTGAGGGTTTCAGGGGACTGTTCAAAGGCAATGGCACTAATTGTGCTCGTATTGTTCCCAATTCGGCCGTCAAGTTCTTCAGCTATGAGCAGGCATCTCAGTATGCTAAATAATTCTTGTTCCATCCTACATTCATTTATTTTGTTGTGGAATTTATTTATACCTTTATAGGACACTATAAGACATTTGAGCTTGAGGAAAAAGCACAAGCATAGGTTCTTAAGTGCATGTCTGAATAATAATCAATAGAGTTGTTAATACTTCGAATATGCTTCTGCATAATGACCAATAGAGTTGTTCATTCTTTGAATATCACTTTAATTTTTTTTTTTAAACAGCGGCATTTTATGGCTTTATCGGCAGCAACCTGGGAAAGGTACGATCATCCTTCTCTTTATGAGTTATACATGTTTTAAAGTATGCAATTATACTGTACTTATGGATCTGGTTGATTCTGAGCGAACACTAACGCTCCTAAGATTGATGGACAACTAGTCTAGTCTCGCTGTTGATTACCATACTTAGGCTCTGTTTGTTTTGCGGAAAATGTGAAAATTCTGGAAATGATAGTTTTCAGTGTTTGGTAGAAACTTGTAAATGAACTGGATTATATTTCTGTGTGTGGTATGGAAAATCTGAGTCAATTTTTCTAAATAAGAATATATTATTTAGGTGCTAGTAACTTGTGTATGGGCAATCGGGAAATTGGGTACAAGCACTAGAGTCCTAGGTTTGGCCATGATGGATCCTGACCCATGAGTTAGAGTCGGGGCATGAGCACCTGCATTGAAGCCTGGCTTTGATGGATTGTTGCCCAGGGGTCATAATTGAGGCATGAGCACCTGCATCGAGGCACAGAGGTCTTGGGCACGGTCTTTCTAGACCCAGGCTCGGGTGTGTTGGAGATTCGAGCATGGATATCGGGATCCCATGCTTGACCTTTGTGGACCTAGGCTTGGCTGCTGGAGTTTCGGGCCCAGCCTCAATGGACTAGGGGTGATCGGTTCGTCGGGTGGTCCGGTTCCCCCCCGGAATCGGACCGAAGGGACCGGTCCTCGGTTTTTAGGACCGGGGACCGGACCAACCAAATATAGAACTGGACCAGACCGGACCCGGTCCGGTCCGGTTCTCCAATGGGACCGGGATCGAGAAAACTCACTGCCATTAACACTCTCTTGTGTTTCTGCAACCAAAGCAGGTGGACATACGAAGTGTTCCCAGAGAATTACCACAAAAGTGTTCCTAGAGAATTACCACAAACGCCACATGAAAAATAACACTTCAACAGTTACAAATAAGAATAGTCTAAAAATATTTTGGTGACAATCCAAACTTTGAGACCTCAAAATTGCCATTTCCCATGACTCTTACTCTCATCTATCGATCATATTCCCTTCATCTTTGCAGATGAACCATAAGCAAATAAAAAAAACAAGATCATTCAGAAACAAACTCAACCCTCGAAATCTAGTCAAAAGACCCTCACTATTCAAAATATACCCAATGCGCTAGCAAAACTCCCAGCTAAAAGACCAATAAGGACAACGGATGCAGCCGATCTAACGACTCCACCAAGCTCAACGCAGCTCCAGACGAAGCCCTAAACCACCAAGCGAACTGCGCTCCTTCCACTCCCACCAGAAACACTAAAAACCCTAAGTCACGGCCTCGCAAAAAGCCCAAAGCACCAGCATCACACAACATGCTCTAAACAGTGCGATTGCTCGAATAAAACTGCAGATCACAGAAGAAATAGATACCCCGCGCTCGAAAAATAGAAACCCGTCGAAACCGAACCAGCGCTCAAGACCGCAAGCTAGGGTTCCTCCTCCTCGCCGCCTCGCTCCCAAAGAACTCTCCAGCCGCCGCCGCGTCCTGCGATCGCTTCCCGAGCGAGGGCTTGCCCAGAGAGAGAAGAGAAAGAGAAAGCAGAGAGTAGAGAGCGAGATAAAATGAGAGGAGTCGCTGGTCTAGAGGAAAGAGACGCAGGAGAGGAGTTCTTGCTCGCTGGGCATTGGAGACAGAAAACGTAAAGACTGATGAATCTCTGTCTCTATCTCTAAAGTAAAAGGCCTGGGCTGGTTCTTCTGGTCCGGTCCGGGTGGTCCAGTCTGGTTCGGTTCCACCCAAGAACCGGGAACCGGTTCCATTTTTTGGAACCGTGGACCGGACCATCAGTCTGAAGAACCGGACCAACCCGGCCGGTTCGGTCCTGTTCGGGCGGTTCTCGAGTTGGGTGATCCTTCATGCTCACCCCTACAATGGACTAGGGCACGGGCGCCGAGGACTCGAGCACATGGCACTGGGGTCTTGGGCTCGACCTTGGCCTTGATCGACTTTGGTACGAGTGTTGGGAATTTGGGCACAGGCATCGGGGTTATGGGCCTCAATGGACTTGTGCTCGGGCACTGGAGACCTGGTCCTAGACGCAGGGAACCCGGTAACCAGTGTTGAAGTTTTTGTGCCGGAGCGTAGAGTTTTGGGTTTAAGCGCTGATAAAAACTCATATATTGGAAAATGATTTCCAGCTTTTTATAGTGGAAATCATTTTCTTGAAGTTAAACGCAAGTTGGAAAATATTTTCCATTGGGTAGGAAAACATATTTCATTGACTCATTTTCCTAAGCAAACCAAACGTCCGAAAATTCGGAAAATGTTTTCTGCAGATCAAATGGTTACCTTAAAGTAAACATGCCATTTGTACTGTGAGTATGTACCGATCATTTAACTTTTAATGCAAACACTTTGCTATTGCATCAGTCTTGTGTAGTACTCCCTTTCTGTTTCTGCTGAATCTTTTGAACACTATTTGCTTGTTTCATTTTGTTGGCAATTCTCAGCTGGATTTTCTTATGCTGATGACTTACTACTCTTTTATTTTTATACAGAAGATGCGCAGCTAACTCCTCTTTTACGCCTTGGAGCTGGTGCATGTGCTGGAATTATTGCCATGTCTGCCACATATCCAATGGACATGGTACGAGGTCGGCTGACCGTCCAGGTATTGTGATTTCAGATTTATTTTACGATGCATCTTTTTATTTAAAAATGCATTTCTTGTTTTCTGTGATATCAATAGATTCTCACCTTCCTGCTTAAAAATCTTTAGACGGAGAAGTCTCCTCGACAGTATAGAGGAATTTTTCATGCCCTTTCAACTGTCTTAAAGGAAGAAGGTCCTAGGGCATTGTACAGAGGCTGGCTTCCTTCTGTAATAGGAGTTGTAAGTATGATCTTCTTTGTGACGAAATTCATCTTTCATTATAAGTAACTCAGGATAGGAGTTGTAAGCATGATCTTTTTCGTGACGAAATTTATCTTTCATTTTTAAGTAACTCAGGAAACAGATTTGCTTGTATGCTGCTATGCTGTTCAGTCTCTGAGATTGTATCATATGAACTGAAATTGCTTTTTGGTATGTTCAGGTTCCTTATGTAGGTCTGAACTTCGCTGTGTATGAATCCTTGAAAGACTGGTTACTTAAAACGAATGCATTTGGACTGGTTGAGGACAATGAGCTGAGTGTGACAACGAGACTTACATGCGGTGCTGCCGCAGGGACTGTTGGTCAGACAGTAGCTTACCCTCTGGATGTCATTAGGCGAAGAATGCAAATGGTTGGCTGGAAAGATGCTTCTTCAGTTGTAATTGGTGAAGGGAGGAGTAAGGCTCCGCTTGAATACACTGGCATGGTCGATGCATTTAGGAAGACCGTTCGTCATGAGGGATTTGGAGCATTGTACAAGGGTTTGGTCCCCAATTCAGTAAAGGTGAGTTGACATTTTGAAGAACACACTTGTGATACTTTAAGTGAAAAATTTTGTCAGCGTTTTATGAATTTCGGTAACATGTTGCTGATTAAACTTGCGTGAATGCTAGAGTGTAGTAAATCTTTTTCCTTTCCAATTGTGTTCGATTTTCTCTACCAGAATCCTGTTAACATTTTCTTCCATGATGTCTTAGGTCGTTCCATCAATAGCCATCGCCTTCGTCACATACGAAATGGTTAAAGACATTCTTGGAGTGGAGATGAAGATATCCGACTGAAGAGAGAAGCATTCAAGTAATTTTTTCTTTAATGTATGGATTATTTCCAAGGCAAAAGGTTGAGAGGCTTGATGGGAGTATATTCCGAGATTATTTACGATCAGGTAGAAAGGAATCTAGAGATTCGTCGATATATATAAATATGCCATCCATATTTTGTCCCTCCATCTTAGGCTTTTTTCTTTTGTTTTTTCCTCTTCTCTTTTCTTACGTGGAAATAAATTAATCGCTGGGGGCTTTCTAGCAGGTTCTGTAGGATTGAATTCCTGGGTTTTATGTTTGTGATAAAATTTCACGGCCAAGTTCGATCATACTATTTCAGTCTGGCACTTGATTGTTATGCATTCTATGGACTTGTGATTTTGTTTTGGTCGCTCCATGTGTGCGTATCAACATGTGCATTGCGCGCAGAGCCAAGTGGATAGTTTTGGTTCAAAGATTGAAGAGTCGTGCATGCGTATCGACGGAGCATTAGTAGTGATTCTATAGTTATTCTCGTGCTCAGTGCACAAAGATTCCGATGTAGTTGGGACTTGGTTGCTTGCAAGTGCGGGCATCGCACTAAACTGATTCTTTTGGAATCGAACGTGTGACCAGCATTCAAACTCAAACACGGCAACAAGCATTGAAACTTGGTACTATTCATTCCTCTTCTGCAAGGCCTCATTTATGTCTTTCAGAAGTTTATCCTTTTCCTTGGAATCACTGGGGCTTAGTGCAAGCCTTGCGAACACTTCATCGAGCTCTTTCTTGGGATCGGAAAAGAGCTGACAATCTGTATCGTGCCTCGTTCGAGATGAGGATTGGCGACGAATCATGACCAATGATGAACAAGAAGACTAAAGATTTCCCGATGAGAGAGTTAGGCTGCTAAAAAGTGTAGACTCTTCCCCTTCCCCAGATAATTGGTGTTTTATTAATGACTTCACCTTTCTCAGTTCTACACGAACCGGAATATCGCAGTCTAATCATGAAATACTTTTCCATGACTACATAGAACTCAATTGATGACCAGTAAAAAGGCATCAACCAAGTTTTATACG
Organism: Melaleuca alternifolia; assembly: GCA_019926035.1. Lineage (NCBI taxonomy): Eukaryota > Viridiplantae > Streptophyta > Magnoliopsida > Myrtales > Myrtaceae > Melaleuca > Melaleuca alternifolia. The sequence goes on along the minus strand of JAGKPW010000021.1, from coordinate 342,043 downwards.
ACATCCTGACTACAAATGTCGAAACACCATTCACGCAAAAATCTATCTACAAACACACTTTGCCTAAAAGGAATCAACAATCAGGAAAAAAATGTAGAGCAATCGGAACGAATCGGCAAATAGTAAATGACAAGGTCAAGAGCGTGCCCTCTGGCCTCTGGCTGTTCTCGTCTTGGCCAGCATTTCCTTGAGATCATCATTGAGGCCGCGATGATAATCAATCCAGATGCAGAGTTGCCTGATTGCCTCCCTCTTCTCTTCCCCGAGACCAAAGACCGCCGCGTCCTTGTCCTTCAATGTTGTCTCGAGTACCTCAGCCTTCTTCTCAATCCTCTCTAGAGCTATAACCAGTTTCCCCTTTTCAGCTTCTTGCTCGCTGGCTTGCACCTTTAACTTCTCGACCTGATCTTTCAAGAACGACTCCTTAGCTTTCTTATCCTTCAGCTCCTCCGCTAATTCACGAACTTCCTCCCCTAGTTGGCGTTTCACGTTATTTGCATCTCTTACCCAGTTCTTCATAATATTCAAGTCATTGTAAACTTCCAAAATGCAGTGTCCATAGTTGTTATATTCTGTGTTGAATTTCTGGAAAACAGCTTCCCATGCAATGAAGCTGCTGTTTACTTCTCTAGATACCTCTGCAATCATTTTCTGGTAAGCTTCTTTGTTTGAGGAGATTGTTTCAGACAAGGACGCAATCCTTTCTTCAAGAGCTCTCTGTTCTTGTTGGAATTTTGCTTCAGCTTTCCTGAAGCTCTCTTCCTTCTCAGTCAGCAATTGCTCCGTGACACGAAGCTTCTGGTTCGAGAGACGGAGCTTAACCTCAATATTTCGTACATTCTCGGTCAAGGAACTGATTTCTTCTTCTTTTAAATCTTGATCTCTCTTCAAATCTTCAACCAATTCTTCCAATTCAGCCACTGTCTGGTCCCTTGAATGGAATTTTGAGCGGAAATCAGCTTCCATTTCTTTCATCCTAGTTTCTGCCCGCTTAAGGCTTTCCTTGCCCTTCTGAAACAAGTCACCGACTAGGGTATGTTCCTCATTCAATGTTTTGTGTGCATCCTCCTTCTCTTTAAGCGATCTCCGCAGATCTTCACTCTGGTTGACTAATTCATTTTTGTGATTCTCCATTTGCATCATGCTTTCTGAAGATTCTTGTCTCTCCTTTTCAAGTTGTAGTTCCAATTGAGTTTTCTGACTCTGCAAGAGATCCACATCCTCTCTGAGATTGTTAATTTGTGTCTCCAAAGCCATGATTTTAGCCGAAGCTTCGGTTTCTCCATCTTCAAGTTTTTTATGTAGAGCAGAAAGTTCATCCTCTTTCTCTGATAGCTTTCTCTCTAATTCAAGAACTCCATCCTGTAGTCTTCTGTTTTCCTCTTGGAACTTATTACTGTCAATACTTTTGCTTTTTATCTGCTCTTCCAATTGAATTCTTTGGTTGATTAGAGAATCAACCTCAAGCATGAGCTCCTTTATCTGGGCCGTCATGCCGTCTTTCTCTTCCATTGTCTTCTGATGATGTTCTCTAACATTTGCTAGCTGCTGGTTTAAGCCCTCCATTTGAGTAGAGGATTCTGAAAAATCTCGCGCCTTTGTTTCAAGCTGCAATTCTAATTCACTTTTGTGTCCTTGAAGAGAACCAAGAGTCTCCTGAAACACGAGAACATTTCTCTCCAGCTCTGCCTTTTCCTCTCTAAGCAGGTTATTCTCCTTCTCTATAGTTCTTATTCGTTCTTCCATTTCATTCTTCTGGGTCTGTATGGTAGCTATCTCCAGGTCCAGGTCCTTCACCCGACATGCTAAACCCTCCTTCTCCTCCATAATCTTTTCTTGATCAATAGTTTTCCTTGTCAGCTCCTCCTTCAATCTTTCTGTCTGAACCATACTCTCTGAAAGCTCTTGAGATTTTTTCTCAAGTTGCAATTCCAGTTCAGCTTTCTGGTTTCCTAGAGATCCCAGTTCTTGCTGCAATGTGTTGACCTGATCCATTAGCCCCGAGAATCGGATGGATGCTTCATTGGTTTTCAAAACAATCTGTTCCTCCATTTCAGCCTTTTCAGCTTGTGAAGATTCCAGATTGTGAAGCAAGGTCTTAACCTGTGTGGTCAAATCCTCCGTCCTGGAGAGAGACTCCTTTTCACCATCCTCAAGCTTCTTCTTGAGAGCCGATATTTCATCTTCTCTGGCTTTCGACATTTCTTCAAATTCTGCAGCTTGGGCTCTCAGTCGCAAGTTTTCGTCGGCCAGTTGTTTTGCTTCAGTTGCTTTTCTCTCTATCAGATCTTCCATGTCCCTTTTCTCAGTTTGCACAGTTTCCAGTTCCAATTGGAGATTTGCTATTTGTGCTTTCAGGCCTCCCATCTGAGCTGATGCATCATTCCGATGGACTTGATGCACTTCTGTTAGAGCTGAAAGTTCCCTTTCTTTTTCATCCAAAGTATTCTTCATTTCTCCTGATTCACCGATGACGTCTTGAATCTTTTTCTGTGCAGCCTCAATGTCCTGTGAAAGTTCTGACACTTTAGAAGCTAGAGACTTGTTTTCTTCCAAGGTGACTTCTAGGGAGTGGCTTAAATCTGCAATTTTCTGTTCTGCTGATTCTTGGTGCTCCTTCATGCCTGAAATGTGGCCTTTCATAGATTCTAGTTCCAGCTCCAGAGCTGCTTTTTCATCTTTCATCTGATCGAGTGAGTTTCTCAAGTCAGTGGCAATTTTTTCTCCCTCTTCAATCTTTTTTAGAGCAGTCTCTCTCTCTGCGGTCAAGGTCTCTTTCTCTATTGCCATGTCCTCCAGTCTTTGTTTCTGTTCTATTTCAACCTTACTGAGCATTTCCAGCTTTTCAGTCAGTTTCTGGTTCTCAGCAAAATGCTTGGATCTTTCCTCCTCTGACCTTTCAGCTTTGATGTTCAACTCCTGGATACTGTTTTCTGCTTCTTGTAACTTGCTCAAAGCCATTTGGCATTCAGACTGTAGAGCTTCTCTCTCTTCAGTCATGCTGGTTAACTTCCTCTTCAAGTCAGCAACTTCTAGATTTGCTGTTTCAAGTTCTTGCTTCATGTCAGCTGTGATTTTTTCCCAATCCTTTTCTAATTGCCCATTTTTACTGCCTTTCTTTGAGGAATGACCCGAGTCCGAGTCCGAATCGGAGCTTGACGAATAAGGTCCATCATTACTTCTTTTGCTACTAACCTTTTTCCTGAGCTCCGCAGTGAGAGAATCATATTTTTCATACAGGGACTGATATTTTCTGTGGAATTCATTGACCAACTCTTCAAGCGATCTTCTTTTAGAGTCCCCAGCTAGATCCTGGTTGTCTTTTTCAGGATTTTCATCTCTGATAAGCTTCAAGATCCGAGTCACCTTGGCCTCAATTTCTGCAGTTAACCAGCAGTTTCTCAATCCAATTATTCCAATGTACCAAAAACAGGATGACTTAACATAGACGCTCAATAATTCAAAGTTATGATGGAGATGCAAATTTTTTTTCATGAGTGTACATTCTGCTGATTGATAGCTTCTTGAAGAACCATTTTTGCTGACAAGGAAGTACCTGATCTGGTTCCTTTCAGCTGTTCCCCTGCCTCTGGATCAATATGACTCCCAAATAAGGACTTTATTGAATCTCTGAATCGATGTTTAGTCATGTCTCCTTCGGATGATTAACCCTTTAACTACAGGAATGCTTTGGCACATACCATCTTGTCCACAATGACAGGAAATCCTAAGAGGAATTTATCAAGTTTCATCCAAGTTCTGAATGAGATGCTCTCAGATAATTCAAATTATAATGGCAGAGAAAGGTATATAAAGAACTCCACAGCGAAAACCCTTTTCCCCTCCCATTTGTAAAGATAGAGATAAGAGTAATGCCAAAATAAAACTCAATCAGACTTTATACTCAAAATAATGGTATTCTGTTGGGGTTCATCAACTGTAGGCATTTCAAATGACATCATCTCAAATGGCATTTCAATAACAAAAAAGAATGAATGCACCCTGCATCAAGAAATACTGTCCAAAATGATCTTATTGTTTAGATTACTTCAAAAAATATGCCCAGATTATTTTCACTTCCCTAGAGACATTCACTGCAACCGAATTTAACTAAATTATACCAGTTAATTTCATGTTCACGTGATGTTTACATTTAGTTGGGTAGACTGAGATGCTTCCTCTAAGCCTTTCCAGTGTTGTAACACAATCTTGTTACTTTCTCTGGTTGACATATAATAAGATAAAACAGTTGTAATGCAAAGTTTTTCTAATTAACGGGAAGAAATTAACATCACAAAGAAACTTAAACTCGATGTTCCTGGTTTGCATTCTAATTTACATCGACCAAGTGAAACCAAAAACAGACATGAATATAGAGGAGGAAACATAGTCTTGGCAAGCCTTAAGAACATGAACTGATCGGGAACATTGGTTCCAGTTTCGCTACTTTCAAAGGGGTAAGAGGACCACAATCCAAAAACCAAGGGGTGAGAGGACCACAATTCAAAAACCAATCAGTGTCTGTTTCTCCGAACTTGTTACTGCTACAGCAGAATCCTAGTCTGGTGCCATGGAGAAGGACCACAGCTCCACAACCAATCAATATTCATTGCTCAAAAGTTGCTACTGGTATATAGTACGATCCTTTCTGGTGTCAATTCAGTAGCATCACCAAGAGGCTTGATTTTGAATTCCAACTACATATACGGGAAAAAAAAAACGGCAGCTTCTTTTTTCTTTGATGTCCATAAAGGTGAATACGCTAGTTACTACTCGCAAATCCAATTTTTTTTAACCGCGAGAATTTCCGTCCGTACAAAACAAATGGAGCTTAAGAACAGAGGAAGAGCACCTACCTGAATCGATATCCTTCAATCTCGTTAGCCTTCCTTGAGAGCAGTTCCAACCGATTCCCGCAGATTGAGGACGGCGAACTAATTCGTCAAAAGCAAGGCCTGCGGATTCAACGAAGAGAGGCTTGAGCTGCGAATCGGAAGGAAATTATTACAGCTCCAATTCAACAGAGCTTCACGCAGTCTACCTAACCACATCCATAATCAATCCTACTTCCTGAAAGCCGAGACGGCAAGGATCGCCTAAAAAAAAAAAAAAACAACTCCGTAACGGTCTCAGTAAAAAAAAAAAATCCCCACGGAACTCCGACTCAATCCCGCTTCACTACACATCCAGGCCTCGCGGCGGCAGAATCCAGCGCTCAAGGCGAACTCCGACCAATCCGAGGCGAGACAGAATTCGAAAGATCAATCGGAACGGACATCGACTCGGACGACGAGCTCAGCCTCCCGGAGGAGAAACTCCAGACGACAAAACTTGAAAAAAGAAAAACAAGAGCGAGCGCTGATCAGCTCAGAGCAGGAACTACCTGAATCCCCGAGCTTGAGGAGCTCGATACATCCGAGATGTGCTCCGACTGCAAGCTTCTCCGATCACGCGCGCGCGCAAAAGAGTGGACACGGAGATAAAGATGGAGATGGAGGTGGGGAGGCCAGGCCACGATGATTATCCAAGGAAAAACACAAAGAAGGAAGAAGAAAACGAAGGGAAAAAAGCGAGTTCGGGCTCGTGCTCGGATTGGGGAGAGGCGCTCCACGGTGAGAGCGACCGCCACCGCGTCCACAGCTTCAAAATAAAAAGATAAAAAACTCATGTCCTTGGGGGTCCGGAGGACGACGGAATCTTTGGGAGCATCTCGCTGCCTCTTCGCCCTCCAATTCCGGCGTTAATTGCGATTCTGCCACCGCCCCCCACGCGTGCGAACAACCCGGCGCGTGCCGAGGGAGGGGGGCGGCCGCTGGCTGGCTGGCAGTTGGCAGGGTCGAGGCTCGGCCCCCCGAGCCGTTGACTCTCTCTATTTTGGGGGAGGGGGTAGGGGTAGGGGGGGGGGTCCTTTCTCGGACCTATCTCGCGAGATGTCCGCGTCCTCCCGGTTTATCGCCACGAGCGACGGTCGCGTCTCGTGAGAGAAATGATTAGCCACTGATAGGGCAGGGGGGCTCGGGGGGCCCCACGGCGACGTGCAATTTCCCGCACTTTTTGGTTTCTTGCGGCGTCTGACGTGGGCGTTCGCTATTGGTCCGGCTATCATGGAGGGGGAAAAGACACAAGCGTCAGGTATCTGTTTACGGCGGTAATACTGAAGCCCGCGCTATTTCCATTCTCCTATCAGATTCTGCCGGCTCTCCGTCGAATTGAATTGACTACGTTTGAAGTTCCGTTATTAATTGAGGATGATTTCGTAATTAATTTTCTTCCTTTTCCTTTATTTCTTTTTTCAATATTATCATAGATAAAGCTATCCACAACATTCATTGAGGTGACACGTGGAGTCCACTCTAAATTTGAAATTATTCCTTACATTCTTTTCTCCTTTTTTGATTTATTCCCTATTCTGTCTCCATTTGAAACAATTTTGGTGCCCCTCTTTTTTGGAAAATAGTTTATTTTATAGATAGCTTAGTGACCTGTATATTCTCTTTTGTACCAGGAAATTATTTTTTATAATATTACTTCAGCATGAGTAAGAGTGAAACAAAAAAACCATTTACTAGTTTTGGCATGCATTTCATTTAATTATAACTTTAATATGTATTATCACATTTTAGTCTATGTATTTTAACTCCTTTATGGTACAAATAATTTTTAAACTTTGGCCAAATGTGTAATATAATTCATGAACTTATAATTTGATACAAATGATCCTTAATCTTTAGCTCAATGCACGATTTGGTATTTCAACTTTTAATTTGTTCCCTGAACTTTTGGTAAATGTTCAAATTAGTTTTTGGATTACTGGAAAATGTTTAATGTGGTGCTTCCTTCAAATTTAAGTTTAGAGATCAAATTGAATATTTTTAAATAGTTTAAAAATTAATTTGAGAATGTATTAAAATTTCAAGGATCGCATTAAAACAAAGGAAAACAAACAAAAAACTTGCGAGAAAAGGTCATAAATCTGTGGGACCTGTGATGGATAAGATAAGCAATTTAATGTGACAATAGGGAGTCAAAGAGCCAATGAGGGTAGTAAATGGCACAAGACAATGATGACGAGTCATAAATAAGTCATTAATGAGAGGGCATGATGGGCATTAATGCCCCGACACTGGTCCGCCCATGCTTAAATCGGGTCGAGCGGGCCCAGGCAAGTCGGGTCCAAAAGGGGTTTGCTTGCCCGGCCTCGACCATGTCGCCACCGGGTCAATTGAAGTCGGTTGAGCACGGGAGGTTGCTCTGTACGTGGGTCATGTCTCACCGTTACTTGTACGAATTGGAGAGTTTGAAACAATAGAAGATACTCCACCGACACTTTAGATTGCGAAGCTGGAATAAAAATACCCATTAGAAGAACAGAGCATCGGCCAATGAAATTTCAAATTCTGTCTTGGAGCTAAACAGAAACAAATTTCTCCTCCATTTGACCAAATATAAAAGGGACAACAACATAGGATTTTCAGAAAGTCACGTTCGATTGGCGAGCTTGCCCGACAATGGTTTTGATGAAGATAGGCAAATGGCCACTAAGCCACATGAGAAAAGGAAGAACCAAATATTTAGAGCTCCTCACGCAATGCCGCATCAAAATGGTCTTCCTGAGGTGAGATCAAGACTCAGGTCGTGCGCCTCCTGCTAGCGGCAATCTTCGAGATCACATCCCGGTATTGAAGACAGCGATCTCGGTAATAGTTTATTGAGAGACACAGTTGCCTGATGGCCTCCTTTTTCTCATCCACAAGCCCGAACAACACTTCTTCTCTAGCCTTCGCCATGTTCTCTAATTCCGACACCCTCTTCTCCAGTCGGTCGACGGCCTTCGTCATGTGCATCTTTTCCATGCCCTCATTGCCTGCTTTTGCCATTAAAGCCCAGCTCTCCTCACTAAGTACGACATTCTTCACGCCTTTCAATTCCACTGTGGATATTCGATGAACAGTGTCGTTCTTCACACATCTTGCTTTGTCTTTTGTGCCCGAAACCTGGTTTCGCAGGCATTGGATATCCTTTGAGACTTTCGACATACGGCTTAAGACGTTCCCATTGTGATCCCCGAATTTTGAGACTATCACGTCCAACCGGTGAAGCGCATTGCTCACTGTCAGCGAAGCATCCGTTATCTTCCCCATCTCGGCTTTGTAGATGTAGGACCGATCCTTGAGTGCCTCGTGCTCTCGCTGGAACCTCTCTTTTACCATCTTGTAGCTATCCTTGTTCTCCATATGTAGCTGCTCCAAGACCAGGATACGCTGGCTCATCAGGCGTACGTTATCTTCAAAGTGCATGCGGAACTCGTCTGCCAATTCTTCCATTCTCCTTTCTAGGAACTGAGCGTCCATCGGTTCTTGCAATGAACTCCTAGCTTGTCTATATTTCCTAGCCATCCTGCGAGGAGTAATAACTTCCTGCTCACCCGACTTGTTCTCGATCTGAACAACATTGAACCTTGGAGAAAATTCTTGTCTATCTTTCTCGTTATGCAACTCCAACTGCCTCTTCAGGGCCAGCAAGGTATTTACATCGTCTTGCAGTTTCTTAGCTCGGACCGTTAATGCTGAGATATGCGAAGAGTACGCGTCCCCATCAGCCTTAAGTTTATCCTGCAGAGCTGAGAGCTCGTTTCCCCTTTCTATTGATTTGCTCTCCAATTCAATGAACCTGGCCTCCAATTCCTCCTTTTCTTCTTTACACCGATTGTTCTCATGAATGTGATTCCTAATCTGCTCCAGCAGATCATTCTCCCTCACACATAGAGCATCCGTTTTTAACTTCATGTCCTTGACCTGTGCAGCAAGGCAGTTATTCTCCTTGGATACTCTCTCTTTTTCTTCATATGTGCTTGCTAATTCTTCTTCGAGAGTCCGTATTTGAATCAAGTTCTGTTCAATTTCTGCTTCCCTTTCTTGAAACTTAGCTATCTGGCCCTCCAGGAGCTTGACTTCTTCATTCAAAGTGTTAATCTGATCTAAATCCTTTTCTTTAACCAGTAGTTTTTTCTGTAGACATTCCACAGTTTCCACCATCGTGCATTTCTCAACATCTAGCGAACTCGCCTCCATTTGCAGATTCCTGACTTGTTCCTCCAACTCCACTAATCTAGACTTCGCACTGTTATCATTGTCATTGAGTTTCTTCCGGAGATCAGTCATCTCAATTTCTTTGCTTTCAGATATGAGTACAAGTTCCATAATGCGAGCTTGAAGATCTTCATTCTCCAGTTTCAGCTGTTTGACTTCACTAGCTTGGCTGCGAATCTCTGCTTCTAAATCACTTCTGTGGCAGCGCACAGACTTTAATTCAGATTTCAAGCCACGTATCTGTCCCTCCAACTCCTTTGTCCTCCGTGATGCTTCAACTTCTAGGACTTGATGCTTCTTTGAAAGAGTCGACAGTTCTGTCTTCCTCTCACTCAATTCTAGCCTTAGATCTTTGATTACATTCTCCACTTCCTTGATCTTGCTCAGGGCGGCCATATGCTCGGTACTCAAAGCTTCTCTCTCTTTCCTAATAGAAGCCAAATGATTCCTTAGGATGATCATTTCCTTGTTATCATCCTCAAGCTTTTGAGGAGCACTATTCACCGCCAGTTGATCATGCTTTGATTCTCCTACATTGCTATCGACATCCTCAGAAGAAAAATATTCGGAGTCGGAGCCGGAGTCAGACAAAGATTTGTCTCTCTTGCTTCTTCTGGAATCATTTTTATCTTGGTCCTGCTTGAGATGATTGTACTGTGCATAGAGCGACCTATACTGTCGTAGGAAGTCCTCAACAAGCCCGACAAGTTCTGGTTCTCTCTTCGAGTTCTTTGCCCCGCGTTTTCTGCCTTGACTTTCATTTTTTATGAGCTCCAAGATTCTTGCAACCTTTCTCTCGACATCTGCAGATTACCAACATTCTGAGTACCTCAGAATCTGAACATAATAAATTCAGGAAAACAAGATCAAGCGATTCCTTCATTATAGCATCTTAACATGCCATCGACAATTCCTTATGGAACAATATGCCTAATTGGGAAGTCCATACAAGGTGGAAAATTATTAGCTTAATATTGCATTACTCATCAACACCATTTAAAAGTTATAAGAGGAGAACCAAGTTGATAAAAATGCAACTGCTTTTGTCTATTACACCATGCGAGAAAAGTCATTATCAAGTACAATCAGACAAAAGGTTTCCATCAACTAGACATAAACAGGGGATTTTAGCATGCTCAGTGCGATGTTACAGAATGTAACTCACAACCACTGGAACTTTAAAAGGAAGTAAAGAAGAGAATCTAAAAGTGAGGTTTAGTTAGATGATCGACACGGATAAAAGGATGGTAATATTGTCAAATGAAGATAAGCAGGGAGTTCAGTCATAGAAGACATCTCAAGACCAGCATTCAGAGAAAGGGGAAGTGAAGAATTCTTTGTTTGGTTAATAGGTCAATTAAAATGTCTCTCTTTCCTAATTTGGAGAATGTCAAGATTATCACAATAGCCACTGATTGTTAGCTCTTGTTTACATGAGTATTAGATACATATTATTCTCTTATTCCCAGTAGCGTTCTTAAGACGGGAAAGTGTAACATCAAGAGGATTGATGCTTCAGATGAAAGTTCACCTGCTATAGTCGCTAGTTCAACCTTCTCTGCATCAATTTCTCTTGTGGAAGACTTCGTTACTTCATTCTGCTGAAACCGTCTCATCTCTTGTTACAGAGGTTTTAGCTCACTCTGGAAAGAAAACCGTCACACATTTCATTTAGAGGTAAAAAATCATGAACATGAAATGGAAAATAATTACTGAAAATTCAGTCTTTCAAAAAACTTATTGGGACTAGAAATGCAACCAGAAGAAGAAATCTTAATGTGATCAAGACATCGAATCATTCAAACGAGTGTCTAAACCATAATTGCATGAAGTTAAAGATCAAGAAAACATAGCTGTACTGAGAGAAGAGTACTATTATCCCACAGAAAAATATGTGAAAGACAATCAAAATACATAGCTGTACTGAGAGAAGAGAGACTAAACTTTGACATGAAATAGAAGCAGCTAGGATATGTCCCTCCAACGTAGAGCAATAAGTGAGCCTGATTTGGATTAAAAAGCACTTGTGGCAGAAAAAGACTCGATAAGAGTATCTTCCTTTGAACATCGCTCATAAATGTCCCCAAGCATTGCACTTTGGCCTCTTAATCAGAAGAGAATCCCATTGTAGCATTCAAAAGAAAACATTTCAACTTCAACAAGCTTGATCAATCTAAGTTCCCATCAGGAAGAACATCTTTTCCAATATGCCATTAGAATTCTAGGAATGAGAAGCTCTAAATCCTTCTTCCCTAGAACTCAAAACACAATAAATGAGGCTACTCATTCCGTGAATAGAAGAATTTTATTCATATTAGAACTGGTATTTGAACAGTGAATCATCATATAAACCTAGTAGCTAAAAAGAAATTGAAATTAGTTCAACTGATTTATGAAAATTACCGATAATAGGAAACCTTCAAATGATTGTTTCGAGAAGGACAGGAAAAATTTGACAGAGAAACATCATTAGGATACTCATTTGAACAATTGATTGATTAAGACATAACTAAGAAAGACTAAAGAAGCGCATGCATCATGTAGCTTTCCATTAGACAAACTTCTTAATTCAAATCAAGGAACTTTATCCATGCTACAGAAACTATTGCCATGAGCAGTTGGTCCTGATCTTTGGCAGTATCAAATGAGAGAGTTTTTATCTTGAAGCTGATCATTTAGGCAATTTGTACACTTCTGTCACATGAAACATTTTATAGCCAAGGACTAACAATTTGGGGCCTCAGAAAAGTTACTCCCGGTACAAGATGTCGAAGGACATGTTGAATTAAGACTTGGCTCCAGACAGCGAACATTTTCAGAAACTAATAGTGTTTGCCATTTTTGTCCAGTCCACCACGAGTAGAAAAATCAGCTCCCACGGACAACTTTAGAATATTGACTAGCATGACAAGTATATTTAGGAAGAATAATTGGTTTCCTAAAATCTTTACCGCTACCTGTCCAAGTGGGTCAACCTCCTCACATCGCTTGTGAAAGCTATTTCTTCGTCTGACGGCATATCGAATAAAAAACTCTAACCGTAAGACACATATGCTCAGCCAACCCAAAACATGGGTCCATTTCAGATCCAGGTGGTTGAAGAGCAAAAAAAAAAGCCATAAAAATGTGAACTTCATACAAAAAGATGAAGGGGTCATCAGATCCATGCAATTATTTTAAAAGCTACACAAAAGGACTTCTTTATTGTAAATGGACAGACAAAGAGCCATGTGCCCATTTGCTCACATAGCAGATTCAATACCACGAATAAAATTAAAGCAGGGGGCCCCTCTGGGCCACGTTCAGGATGTGATTTTCTAAGGAAAGCCAGTCCATCACGGCATCGATCAAGCTTCGACTCAAATCTTCTATCAAGCCTCGACTTCAACACAACAACAAGGTCCTCTCTTTTCTCATTTTCTTTCCTTTTCTCGGCCAGGACAATCTTCACTCGCCACATTTTTGTCCTATTTCTTTCCCTTCGACGTTATTAAAAGACCCTCCCCCCCAAAAAAAAAAAATCAAAATTAGAAAGGAGTCGAGTACTGCAAAACTCAAAACACATGGTGGGCTCGATCTGCAGTACCCACATGAACTGGCTCTCTGAATTTCTTAAACCCCACCCAAAAACCCGCAATAATTCCCCCATCATCAAAACTCGACAGGTCATTTCATGCATGTTGCATTCAAAGCGTTTACTCGGCGGAAGAGGAATCAAAAGATTCGAAATCTCCAGGTGGAAAAGAAATTCGACCCACGATTCCAAACGGACCCATGCCATTAAGGAAGAGCAAAAAGCAGGGGGCAACAGAGGATCTTTTGTTACCCATTTCAGCGAAGATCCCCCAAGACGCCCAAAGGACGCAGCAAGACGCCGGAGACGGAAATTTACCTGCGAAATTGGGCCCGCCACCCTCAACGGATCTGAACGCAGATAAAACAAATTGGGAAATGAATTAATGATGGTGGGGTTGTGGGGAGGGGGCGATGCGATTTGATTAATCTGGTGAGATTTGGCAAATGACAAACAGGGCAATAATTGGGCAGTCCATTTTTGTCGTCACCGCTGGCGGGGGCGCGCGCGCAAGGGAGATGCAGAGATTTTCTTGGCTCTGCCTCGAGCGGTTGTGCCCTCGGGTTCCGGGTTTATTACATCCAGAGCCACTGCCAAGACTCGAATTTCTCGTCATCTCGAGACAAGAGAAGGTAAGGTGGGGAGAAGGGGGGGAAACGCGCGATATGCTGACGTGGATCACGGCGCAGTGGGGGGGAAGTTCTGTCGTAGAGCCATTTCTAGTGGAACAGGTGGATCGCAAACGTCGATCTCAGATGGGTCCCACAATAGATACGAGCCATCATTTGATTTCCCGTTCAAACTCGAGGATATTCGCTGGAGCTGGCTCAGATATCACCTGGCAGTCTTAATATTCATAAAAAAAATAATTATGAGAAAAAAATTTTACTTTATGAAATCAAGCTAAGTCGGGTCGAAAATTTTTATTCAATTTCAAGGTCCGTGTTAAATAGAATGAGCCAATTCGATTATGTTAATTAATCAAACCAAAACAAGTCAGTTTTCTTATAATATGATGTCGGTCAATTTAGAGTGACATCTACTTGATATCAACCACCCCACAACCTATGATAATCTCTAATTTAATTATATATGTCCGGAATCACTTAATAAAATGGAGATGACCGTTGAAATAGGTCCCTTAACTTTGAATAGTTATTGATATCATCTAAACTTGGGGTATTGTTGCTCAATTAGTCTACAAAATTTGAAAAGTTACAGATTACCCTCCAAACTCAATTTTGGTTGAAGCGATTGGTTTCAGGCTGCAGAGGCATAAAGTATCATTTGGGAACGGACTAATTCAGTTTTCTTCATCAAAATAACCTCTACATCATGATTAATGAAGCTGAGAAAGTAGAGAACAATGGACAATTAATGAAATTGAGAAAACTTAATTTTGATCAAGAAAATTGAGTTGAAAACCAACTAATAATGGGTCGTGACATGCAGATGGAATTACTAGCAGTTGTAATTAAAATAAAAAAAAATAAAAGTATGATCTAAGAATGTTAAAAAATGTGCATGCTATAGCACAACAATGCCAAAGTTCAAAGGGAGCAATCTAAGAACTTTTAAATACAGGTATTACATAACGATGCAAAAGTTCACAGGGTGTCGACCAATTATCCCAAAATTTTAATGATAAAGACACAATTTCTCACATATTTACGAACTACTCTTGTGAATTTAAAGTTACAATTATGCTTGTTCTTTTAAGTTAGGGGTCCAAGATAAACTGAAGAGGAAGAATTGAGGTGCTGGAGAGTAAAGTTGAAGGGAAGTATGTGGAGTTGGGCTTGAGGGTTTGGAACTTGAGGTAGATTTGGCGATGCTGAGCAGCAAGGAGCTGCTGTGGGCTGGAGCAGAGGAAATGGGCGTTCCTGAGAAGTATCTCGGATTTCATGTTGTCTACACGATGCTATTGTGCCTAATTTGTGACTTTCGGAAGTCTTCTTGTTAAGCGCCAAGTCAATCCATGAGATTTTCTTTTGTTGTCGAAGGGATTCATTGATTTCTGTTTAACTCATTTTATACTAGATCATGTTCACAAAATATCAATAGATATGAGTAGCCATCCGAGCTTTAATAGAAGTATCTATTTCACTTTCATAAATATTACGACCTGACCTAGCTTTCTATCGTATTTGGACTCTATATTGATATTTCCAATGAGCAAAACGCAAAATATCATAAGATATTTACATGATAATATGATCGATTTTTATGCGATGCTAAGTTCTGCCTACCTATTGAAAATATTATCTTGTGGTCTATTTTTAGAGCTAACAATGTTAGAAATAATTTATTCATCCGGCACTAACTACGCGGGAAAGACAAATTCAAAGAGAAAAATCAGATATTATACGAAACACATAATTTTACGTCGTTGATATGAATTATCACGTTCTTATTGTAATTAAGTTATTAAGTATATAGAATCAAAAATGAAAGTATATTAAGATTTAACGTGACATAAATTATGCCAATGGCCACCAACACGAGTTGCGAGCTCCATCCGTCGCTTCAATTCACTAAAAACAACAGTAGAAATAATCGCTTCCACTCGGATCCAGATCGTCTGCCTTGACGATGCGGTGTCTTTACGTCCCTTAGTGGGAGGGCCTTGAAAAGGGAGGCGGACCTTTCCCGCTTCCACGAATAAAACGTGGTGCTCTTTCTGCTTTTCCGACCTCGCCGCCCCACAAAAACCTTCAGTAAAAGCCGCCTTTTGTCATAGTCGAAAACGAAAACAAGGAAGGAACAGAATCACATGTAGGTTAGATGACCGGCTTTTGGGGCCATCTGATCTCATTAAAGGGGGGGGTTAAATTTTTTTTTTCTTTGTTTTGAAAAAGTGTTTTTTGCCCCCAACCGTCCAATCGGGGGAGGGGGTTTTATTTTTTTTTTTTTTTTGAAAAAGTGTTTTTTTGCCCCCAATCGTCCGATGGGAACAAAAGCTAGTCACCTGACTTGCATACCTTACAGATTAGGTGATTCGGTTCCAACAAGAAAAGCCATTTTCCTTCGGCCGACCAGATGAAATTTGCAGAAAGGCCACCCCGGACCAAACCCAACTTTGCGAGAAAGGACAAAAAAGCACAAAAATAATCGAAAGATTAAAACCCCAAAGTGAAAATCCAAACTTATACCAATATGATTATCGACATAAAAAAAAATTTCAAACTATTCATATCGCGATGAACAAGTTTATGTAACAAAAAAAATCGTGATATTTTGTGCCATGGTGAAAATAATTTGAGATTTCTCATTGTATTGACCATATAAAAGCCACTTTTATCATAGATAAAACACGGGGTTGATTACATAAAAAAAATTCTCAAATAAGTGCACTCGTACTATTTTTTATGTTATAAGAGCTTTCAATCTAATATATCTCACGTCACATAATATTCCAAATGAATTTTCACGTCACGAAAAATCTCGAGTTGATATGTCATAACATATTCAAGACTTTTCGGAGGTGGGATGAATGCAATGGGAGGCTTATCGATTTGATAAATTTGATTTGAGGATAAATATGAGATAAACGCATCGATTTGGGATGAATACGAACAGGTGTACCGGCTTGGTACGAGGTTTTTGTTGATTCTAATCCAAAGTAAAACAAGAAAAACCGTTTTCTGTTTGGCCAACTAGATAAATTTGCGGAAAAGCCACTTTGACCAACCCATTTTGCAGGCTAACGTAGGACTCGGAGAACCGCGAAAAGTAGGCATCTGTTATAACGACCCCGACCGACCGAAGAAGCTCCTGGCAACCAAGAGACAACAGTAGAGAGAGAGAGACCACGAAAGCAGCTATCCTCCGCCGTCCTCCTCTCCTCGGTCCTCGCTCAGTTCGACCTTAATGAAGCAGAGCATTTAGTCTCGTCTCGCCCCGCTTCACTCTCTCGTTTCCTCAACAACGCCACGAGATGAGCTCGGGCTTGCTTCATCTCCGAGGCGAGGATTCCTTAACGTGGCCAGTGGGCTCCCGCTAAGACCCTGCAGACATGAGCCGCGATCCTCGCGTTCTCTCAGCGCGTAACGGGAATGCCGACGGAGTCCCAAACAGCTCGGTTCCTGACCTCTTTGCCTGGTTGAGGCCGTTGTTTACGCTCGTCGAGGACTTTCAAAGGGTCTTAGCGGAGGTAGAGGAGAAGTGGAAGCTGGAAATTGTGAATATCGAGGCCCTGGGGAAGGAGAGGGAGGATTTTTTCAGGGCAAACCTCGAGGGCGAGGCGCGGAATTCGGGGGTTCTGAGGGAGGAGAACGAGCGGTTGCGTGTGAAGGTCGTGAGCCTCGAGGGCAAGGCGCGGATGTTGGAGGAGGAGAACGAGCGGTTGTGTGTGGAAGTGGAAATGTTGAGGGAGGAGAATGTCAGATTGAGGTGGAACGGGGGATTGTTGCGCGAGATAAAGAGGGTGTTGGGGTTGGAGAAAGCTATTGGAGTGCTGAGAAATGAGGAGGAAATGAAGGGTGCAGTGTTGGGACTTTGTCCTAGAGTAAAGTGAATGAGAAGTGTGGAAAGTAGTCCCACATAGTACAAGTGTGGGGGAGAATGATGATATATTAGTGAGAGCCTCCCAAATGAGTTTGAATTACAAGAGGCACCCCACTTTTGTGAAGGGGAGAGGACCTACGTAAGCCGGTGATCATTGTGCGCGTCATCTGGCCGGCATGGCCCGGCTCTCCTCCAATTTATTTCTTTTGCTTCAGAAGCAATTGTGACTCTTCGGACTTGGTGACCATTTACCAAGAGGCGCCATCTCATTTCGCATCACTACACACGACATACATATCTATGAAGAGGCGCCACTTCTCATATAGATTACTTCATCACTTCATCATTCATTTAGTGCGGTATGTTCCAGAATACAAGTTGCGTTCGACGAGTCTCTCCTTACTGTACCACGAGAGAGAGGCGGTGATTCGTTCTATCCTGTGAGACAATTGTCCGACGGCCTTGGTACGTGTATAGGCGGGCAAATTTGTCTTAAGGACACAGCATTAAATTGTCGGGCTTGAATCAAATCTTAACCTTCCGGTGATTCGTCGAAATTCAGAATTGTTCAGGTTCCATTATCTTCTTCCCTTGTTGATTGTGCTAATTGTTTACTAATTATACTTGCTGTCCATTCTTCTTTATACAGAATTATTGTTTCCGAACATTGTCCATAGTATAAAAGGTAAACAACATGCAGAAGGGGAAAAGGGCGAGCCTGTTGAGGCCAATGGCTTCAACATAGAGAATGACGGTGGTGTTGATGGCAATGGCGCCCAAAAGGGAAATGATTACCGGGGTGGCGCCAGTGCCTCCTCCTCCTCCTCGCACAAGGAGAGGAAGATGTCAGATTTTGGAGAAGGTACTTGCGCTTTAGCAACAACATTAGCGGCTCCAAATGACAAATCTCTTTTCAAAGAGAGTTCAGTCTCACAAGGTAAGGGAATTGAAATATTGTTCTCGTTCTGGCGTTGTCTTGTCTTATGAATACCGGTTATTAATAATTGCCAAATCGTTTTGTAATGTGGTTTATATCTTATTTATAAGCATGTGTCTCCTTTCATCTATAGTTTTAAGTTTTTGGACTGGACTTTCTCACAATTAAATTAAGTTTTTTAACTGGACTTTCTCACAAGTAAACTGTGAATTATTTTTATTCCAAAGCATCAACAACGACTAGTGTGGAGAGTTCATGCATGTGCTACACACAGGATTAACAGAAATCTAGTGGCCTGATCCCGCGCAAGTCTTGTCTTTATAGGATAATTAGACAGTTTCTGCTTGTTTGAGAATATAGTGGGGCTCATTGCGAATCGCTCGACTCCTTAACCCGTTTAAATTGGCTTAATGTCGGCTCATGTTAAGACAAGTAGTGCCTCTAATGGGCTTGACCTTTTTCAGTCACATTCGAAAATGCTTACTATGAAAACCCCTTCATTCATTCCTACAGGGGAGAACTCTGTCGGGGACTTTTGCTTTTTTGCTTGCTGTGTGCCTCTCTAATTTTCCACGGCCGAGAGTATATCTTGCTCTCTGCACTAATATACTTTTTCTAACTTCCTCTGTAATCCAGTCCAGAATCGGTATTTCTGATACACATCAATACACTACAAGCAAGAAAACTCCTGGACAATGTTTCTAGTGTCTTTTCATAAACTCTATGGGGAGACGTAGGATTGTTCTACAGGTGATATGTTGAGCAGATATACATTGTAGGTGAATCCATACTGGTGCGAAAGTATGAAGTAGAGAGAGCATAGGAGGCTTGCATGCTTTATGGATCCAACGACACTCCCTTATTCTTTCTATGGATTGATAAATTGGGAGAGTATGGGCATTGGCTCTGTTAGAAACTTCCAATTGCTCAAGGTGATTGTTGATCTGGATTCTTTAGAAGTTGCTATTTCCATGTGTATAATGGAAATACTCAACAAATTAGTATTCTGAGCACCACCGTGGTCCTTTGGGATCCTTCCTATGTAGTAACTGCTGTATTTGTGTTTTTAACAGCCACAAAATGAGTATCATGCAATCGAGAATAGGCTATTTAATTGGAAGTTCTACCTTTTAGGACGAGGAAATTTTTTTGATATTGAACAATCTGGGATTCTTGAGATTGTACGTGTGCATGTCACCTTGCTTTCAGAATGATAAGGTCTTCCTAGTTATCTAGATTTTGCTGATTTAAACCCATTATATATTTACAATCTCTAGCATATGTTTCCTTTTTCAGGTGATGAGAGAACCCCGTTGAAGGAAGTTGAGGTATATAAAATTGATGATGACTCAGGACACTCGAGCAAAAATGATTTTTCATATCAGAAGCCTGCGGTTGGCATACATTCTGGCGGGAGTAATCAGGAGAGGGAGAAAAGAGATCTTAAAAGGAAAAGAGGTTTATGTCTCAATTTCTAATTAAGGGAGAGAACTATTATAACCATCTCAATGGTGCTGGTATAAGCCGGACTCAGGCTGATGGAAGAAAAATAAATCAGAATGTTTCCACTGAGATTGGCTTATCAGTTCCTGTTTCTTATGGACTCCACAAATCTTTTACCCAGTCCATTCAGTATGTAACTATAGTCAACCAGCATGAACAGAAGAATATCAAAGGAAAAGACTCCAAAGACAGCTCGAGTAAGTTACCCGTGGTTGACTCTATTGCGCATGAAAAAAAGGTCGACTCAGGTACTGCCAAGCCAGACAACGGTAGTTATTTGCATGGAGTAGCATGGAAGAATGCAGAAGAGTTGCGTTCAGATTTGGAAAGAGATGACGACTTATGTATGAAGGCTGTCTGTGCTCTCTATAGACAGCAAAATTTAGCCCGGAAGGCAATGGAGGAGCACATGTCAGGGCTTTAGTGGCCTCCGTGTACTAAGGTATTAAGATTCATGCGGTGGCAGCGGCAACATCACTCGTTGGTTTTTAGTTCCTCTATATGTAGAAGTTTGAGTGCTAATTTACCGTGACGCATAGTGAGTCTTGGCTGCTCGTTAGATACTTTGTCCTTTGAAACTGGATTCAGTCCTTTTCTGAACTTGTCATTGTCAACGAGAACTTAGTAGCTGCATTCGATTGTTCGAAACATCTTCATGTGGTTAATGATTCTGTTGAAGTTGCTAACTTGGTAGCTGGACTATGTTTTTCTTCTGGGCACATCCATTCTGAAGCGGTGCATCGGCTGTTAAATAGACATTGATGCGCCTACGGGAGAATGAGTTGTCTCCTCAAGTCTTACTCTTTTTTCTTTCTTCGAGACAAATCATAGATAAAGAATATGATCATCTGACTCAAACTGCACTAAGCAAACTACTCTTCTTAATTTATTTTCTAGCTGATATGGAGATCATCGCTTCTTCAACTATAGTGTAACAGTTGCACCACTGACAAAACACTCGACGGGTTGCAGGGGAAATTTTCTGGGCAAGTTTTTGACGGATCGAGATCCGCTGTGTAAGCTGAAGAGGTCTGTCGAGGATTTGCAGGATTATTGCCCGAGAGGTCTGAGTGACTGCCGGAATATAGCGATCGAACACTCCAACCAGTTGTTTGCAATAATGTATAAGAACAGAGAGGATCCCCATTTTCCAGCAGAGGGAAGTTGCTCCTCATCTTCTGCAGGTTCCTGAGGCTAAAATGCTGCTTGAAGTTTTTGGCTAAGATGGCTTCCACTGGTCTTCTGCTTGTTCTTCTGAAACAATCGGACGAAAAATTGGTAAGTGGACTCAAATAAGAGTCGATGATGTCGTATGGGGGCCGGCGACTTTCCCACTTTGATAAGCCGTGCAAATAAATATCGGTAAATCGTTGGATTAGTAGGTAATTTTGAATCATCGAATAAATGTTGGCAATGGATTCGAACAAGAGTCGTAGCTTAAGTTTCGCAAATGAACGTTGTCAAGTTGTCGGAATAGTTGGCGATTTTGAGGGGAGTTCGTAATTGCATACGACAAGTTATGACTTTAACTCGTTGACGACCCACACGAATGAAGTTGATCAAATAATTGAATGAATGGAGGTTGTATGGGAGTTGGCAATTTCATACACGAGCAAGTAAATTTAACGCTCGGTATTGTTAGATTTCTTATAAAGGGTGTGTTGGTTGATCTTTCGAAAAGTTAATAAGAGTTGCTAATTATATAAGAGTTGGCTACTTGAACATGGTTGGGAATCTCCTAGAATTTCAAATTGATAAATGATTGGAAATGTTTTCATGACGACCATATACGAGTTGATAAGTAATCTAAACGAGAGTTTAGATAGCGAAAATTAGTTTGTAGAGCAAAAATTAGTTTATGGCTCAATTAGAGATGTGTCGACAAAACACTCAAAATTAAGTTGGTGATTCTGCATAAGAGATGGTAACTTTTGATCGGTCGGTGAGTTTCAAAAGTAAAAAAGTGGTAAATAAAATTAGCAATTTTGAATAATAATATAAGATTGGTAAGTGACTCAAATAATATTTACTAAGCTAAAATTAGTCGGTAACCTAAATCAGTTGGTAATATTAGACGTACAAATAGATGTTGGTATTTTTGAAAACATATTGGTGACTTGTTGATAAGTAATGGGTCACGTATGTTGTTGAACGCATTTCCCAAGTTACCAAGGCTTTCCACAATATGGCACCATGGAATTGTGTTTTTGAGTTTTTTTGCCTCACCAAGCATTAACAATCTGCACACAACGGTGAGTAGTTGTATTGATTAAAAGCCTATCTCTTATCGTTGATGTTACAAGTTCGAAACATGTAGTTTCTAGCGTCTTAAGTGAGGGAGGGGGGTCAAGGTGTTGGAATTCTGTGCTAGTCTCTCCCGAAGTATAGGGACCCGCCCTTTTAATGTTGTTCGGGCACGAGATGCTAGTGGTAAAGTCATCGATTAGCAAAAAAAAAAATATTAACAATTTGCCAATTGTCAAACATCAATGTGGGGCCACGGTCGATGATTCTTGATGTTCGTCGTAAATTTTGGTACGATAGGATATAGAAAAGAAAAGAAAAAGATGAGATATAAAGCAGAACGAAATTAGAGATGAATATTTGACATCTTATTGTTGGTTGAATGTAAAGAAAAGATATGGGATCGGGAAAGGTCAAATGCCAAAGTCCTTAGAACCAAGTAGAGGGGTAGTTCAAAGTTCTTAGAAACGAGTATAAGACCACTTATGGAGATGATATGAAACGTTTTGTGCCAGAAATTAAACAACGTGCTAGTTAACTAGCACACCAAACATCATAAAGCTCGAATCGCCTGCACTAATTGCAGGAGACCCATTTCCGAGCACAGTGGTGTGATTTAATCCAAACCCTCTCTATTTAAAAAGGAAACACCGACCCTTTGAATCCCATGTGAGTCCAGCTCATGCATGGTTATATTGGGCAAGTCTCGCCTCCCGAGGTGCCCAATTCTTCTCGACGATTGCACCTGCATTAGGCAAAAGTTTGAAGTGCCAGACTCCTTACCTTCGCGCTTTTCAGTTCGGACGGAGACCCAATTCATTACTTTTCGACTACCGGGTGAATTTCGCTTTCACCAATTCAAAGTACTGCCCTTTATGTTCTTCCTAACATGCCTGAAATCTCTCATAACATCTAAGCCTATAGCTCCCTATATCAGTTCTGCTTTAGGTCCAATTCCACTTCCATCCTTAACCCGATTTTTTTTATACAAAAAAAATATAACAACTTTTAACCTCTAATCCTAAATCTACTATCGAAAAAATCATAATCGATTTCTTCAAGATTGTCGATATAGTCGCTGTTTAAAAGTTCATTATTATATCCGATATTTTTCGTCAAAACACTCATTTTTATATGGAATGATAATAGTCTCTCTCAATGTTAAGTTTCACGGAATGGATTTGAGATTAAAGTGAAAATTGACGATTTCACGAGATGTAATGTTGGCCCTAAAATATAAATCGCTAACATTCGACGCAGTGCGTAAAAGAAGCTCTGCACCACCTTCGCAAATCCGTACACTGCGCATGATCATACGAACCATTTCCGCCTCTTCCTCTTCGTTTTCGTGTCAAAACTCTCCCCCTCTATCTCTCTCAATCTCTCTGTATACCCGCATTGCCTGGCGTTTCGCTCTCTAAAACCTTTGCGATCCTCGAGAGCTTCTTCCCTCATCGGGATCCCTCGCGGGGCGAACGCGCTGCCTCGTCTACGAACCGAAGAACGGTTTATGCGCAGGGTAAGTTCCCGATGCCTATTGTAGCTTGAGTCGCCATGAGCCGTGGCTCGCGACGCGGTTTCGCTTCCTCCGTCGGCGACGTCCAGGAGGTTCTGGAACCGATGCAGAGGAGGTGGAGCGGCGAGGTCGAGCACCTGAGGAGCGGGAATGAGTCGTTTAAGGATGAGTCGGAGCGTCTGGAATCGGAGAAGATGCGCCTCGAGGGCGAGCTGCGCAAATGTAGGACGAGTAGAGATGAGCCTGCGGTGGCAGAGGATGTGTGTGATGTGCTCGTGGTGAACGTGGCCAGAGGAGGAGGAGAAACGGGTTTGAAGGAGATATCGGATGAGCTGAGAAGGAAGAACGATGAACTGGAGGGTGAGAAGAAAAAATTGGAGAGTCTGCTTCGGCATTGGGGGAAGAAATACATGGAATTGGACCAGAGGGTCTTCCAGCTGGAAAGAGACGCTTCGATGCGGAAAAATGAGGAGCAATGTGTCTTGGGTAGTAGAGAAGGGAAATCAGCGGTTCTGGGAGAGACCGATGGTTTAATCGATGTGGATGCGTGTGGCGATCGTGGCTCTACTTGGCATGGAGATGATTCTACGGGTGGCGGAACTGTCTCCTTCGTGCGCGATGCGAGGAAGAAGCTGGATTTCGGCTCAGATGCTTGCTCGTCGCCCTTAGCGGGTTCAAGTCGTAAATCTCCGGTGAAAGAGGATGGATTTTTACAGGGTAAGTGAATTAGCTCAGACGTTCGTAATCGATGCAGGAAATATATTATCTTTACTAGGGATGATTTAGTGTATCTTTGGCAACTGTATGAGAATAAACAGGAGTTATATTGCTGGTGCTACGGTCTGATATGCATGCTGGCAAGAAAGATGACGTAGAAAGAAGCAAAAGGGTTACCTTTATTATTTCCAACGAGACTTTCTTGTTTCTTCCTCTATTCTTTCTATGGATTGATGAATTGGGAGAAGATGGGAATGGGCTCTGTTAGAGATTAATTACCGAAGACTGTCACAAGTTAACTGCTCAATGTGGTAGTCGATGTCACTAGTAAACTACTCAATGTGATAGTTGATCTGGGATCATTCATATTAGCTGTTTCTATGTATTAATTGGTAAAGCTCAACAAGTTATTTTTCTGAGCATCGCCGTGAGACTTTGGTATTTTTCTATGTACAAACTGCATATGTCATCTTCTTTTTAGAATGATGGGATCTTCCTAGTAATTTAGATTGATTTAAGCCCATAATTGTTTCACTCTCCAGCATTTGTTGCCATTTTCAGGTGATGGGAGAACCCCATTGAAGGAAGTTGAGGTAATTAATATTGATGATGACGTAGCTGGGCCAGGAAATTTGAGTGTGGACTTTTTGTCATATCATAAGCCTACAGTTGACAAAGATCTAGGCGGCAGTAATCAAGAAAGGGAGAAAAAAGAGCTTATAAGGAAAAGAGGTTTATGTCTCGATCTAATTGAGGGGGAGAACAATTACATCCATGGCAATGGTGCTGGTATAAGCTCGACTCAAGCTGATGGAAGGAAAATGAGTCAGAATGTTTCCATTGAGATTTGCCCGTCATCTCCTGTTTCTGGTGGACCTGACATACCTATTCGGGATGTGACTATTGTCAAACAGCATGGACAGAAGAATATCGAAGCAAGAGTCTCCAAAAACAGCTTGAGTAAGAAAAGTTCGTTCAACTATATTGCGCATGAAAATAAGGTTAGCTTAGGTACTGCTAAGCCAAACAACAGCAGTTATTCGCATGGAAGAGGATGGAAGAATGTGGAAGAGTTGCGTTCTGATTTGGAAAGAGATGATGAGCTGTGTATGAAGGCTGTCTGTGCTCTTTACGGACGGCAAAATTTAGCTCGGGAGGCAATGGATAATAGAATATGTCAGGGCTTTAGTGGCCTCCGCATCCTAAGGTATTACCATTCACGCGGTGGCAGCAGCAACGTCCATGATTGCTTTTATCTAAGTTAGTTCCTCTGTATATAAAAGTTTTAAGTTCTAATCTACTATGAAGCATGTTGAGTCTCAGTTACTCATTAAATACTTTGTTCTTTGAAACTAGATATAATTCTTTCCTGGACTCATCATTGTCAACAAGAACTTAGTAGCTTCATTTGATTGTTCATAACATTCTCCTGTGGTTTATGTGATTCTGTTGAAGTTGGTAACTAGGTAGTCGGACTATGTTTTTTCTTCTAGATGCATTTATTTTGAAGCGGTGCATTTGCTGTTGAATAAAACAACATTTTGACTGAAAAATATGGCTAAATAAATAAAACATCCATGAGCAAATGGATGATTGAGTTTGTCTCCTTATTGTCTTACTCTTTTTTCTTGATTTTAGATTATACATATATTAAGCATACGACGATAACACACAAACTACACTGCCCAAACACCTCCTCAATTTGTTTTCTCACTTATGCGTGGGGGGTCGGTTCTTCAATCTAGTTTGACAATTCCACCACTGATTTTACACTTGCTGGCTGCAGGGGAAATTTTTTGGGTGAGTTTTTGACAAATCGAGATCCGCAATATAAGCTGAAAAGGTCTGTCGAGGATTTGCAGGATCATTGCCCGAGAGGCCTGAGTGACTGCCGGAATATAGCTATTGAACACTCCATCCAGTTGTTCACAATGTATCAGAAGAAAGAGGATCCCTATTTTCCAATGGAGTGAAGTTACTCGTTTATTTATGGAGGTTCCCAAGGCTAAATGCGGCTCAAAGTTTTGGCTAAGATGCTTTCTTCGGGTCTGCTTGTTAGTAGCTTAAGCTTTTTGCTCGACTCATATGCTCCACTTCATCCGACATCTTCGCTTCTGCGCGGACATCTGCATGGACATCTCTCTTTTCATGACACAAAAGTCGTCCCTTATCACTCTTTACTTGTAAATCTACAGAATCGTAGCAATTAGTCGTAACGTTTATGATTCTTAAGTCGTGCCTTTAGTTGGTGCAGAGCAGCTTAAGTGTACTTTTTAGTATGCAGAGTTGCTGATCCTTTACTGAGGCTTATGTATATAGCCTATGAATACTGAAAGGATTTACTTTTGAAAATGTACTCGGAGGATCCGAAAATGGGAGGACATGAAGATGGAGTTCTTCGACAGGAACTGATTGTTACTATCCTCAAAGATCTTGTTAGTCTGAAAGCTGTTCCCAGTAGCTTCAGCGCAGCGGTTTTGGCTTGAAAATTGGTACACTAACAGGTGTTTAGCGAACAATTGACACTTAACACCTAATGTAGCAGCAAATCATAATTTTTAGGAAGTTGACTTGTTCAGTTTTTAAGTACACGTAGCTTTAAAAATAGGCCTAATACCACAAAAGAATTCTGTATATTTACCACATTTACCCCCAAACGAATTCTTGTGTCATAAAAACTCCTGAATTGGTAAGCAAAACTAATTTTTATGTCACGAAATATCCTGAGTTGGCACATTCGTGCCACATTTAACCGAAAATTTTGGTAAATCCGAAATCTTTTAAGGGAAAATGTGTCATAAGTTGGGTATACCCATTTAAGCTAAACATGGCATTGGTATATAAAAATTTGGGATTTTGACACAATATTTTTTTTAGAGTAAACGTGGCATGAGTGCACCGGTTTGAGGTGTTCCGTGGTATTAGACATTAAAAATATAGTGCCTAAGATAAAATTCAACATATTTTCTAGCACAATAAAACATATTATCTTAGTGTTATTCTTCATTAACTATATTCTAATTCATTTTATTTGTCTTAGCTTTATTCTTCATCAACGCAAACCCAGAACAAGAGCGTATGGTTGTATCTTTGATCTCCTTCGTGTGCAATGCGAGGAGAAGCTGCATTTTGGCACAAGTGCTTGCTCGTCGCCCTCAGCAGGTTCAAGTCGTAAATCTCCAGTGAAAGAGGATGGACTTTTACAGGGTAAGTGAATAAGGACAGATGTTGGTAATTATTGCAAACAACCATATTATCTTTGCCGGTGATGATCTGAGTGCATGTTTGGCAACAATTTGTGGATAAACGGGCGCCATATTGCTGGTGCTACGGTCTGATATGCATGATGGCAAGAAAGACGGCGTAGAAAGAAGCAAAAGGGTTGCATATATTATGTTCAAAGAAACTTTCTTGTTTCTTTTTGTGTTATTGTTAAGCATGGCTATGCACAATTTAACAATCAGGGCCTTCGCTGAGCATATGATTTGCAGTAATAGATTCTTAATAGTCGCATTTTCTATTGTAATTGTAAGTCATACTTAAGTTGTAAGGGTTCTGAGCTGAACACATTATGTTTTTGGCATTTTGACTATTGAGTGACAGTAATTTCCTGCTTTAAGTAAGATTTATAAGATTATGTGCTCTTCACCTTGCTTATCAGAACGAGGACTTATTAGAGAACACTAGCGTTTTGCTGATACAAGCCTCAAATCTAGATTGTCTCAGACCTTTTTTTTTGCCTTACCAAGTGATGGAAGTTTCCCTTTTGTTGAGGTGCATTAGCTGCTATACACTTCCAGCAAAGAAGATCCCTTTTTCTCATCGTAATAGCATTTGATATAAGTCCTTAAACATTTGTGATCATGATGCCAGGAAGAGCTGCAGTTGTTGAAGGGCTTTTGCCCTATTTGGTCAGCAGGTCTCATGTTTCTGTAGCCTGTTGCCTTTACCTCCATGTGCGGTTGCCTGCTATATGCAGTTCGTCCCAGTTGGGCGCTCATGCAAAGAATTCTTTCGCGAATGGTACGATAACCAAAATGATGAGGCAACATGCAACATTTTAATTACTCATAATTAAATCAAAGCATTGATAGAAAGAGAGAATCATCATGGGTAGTATTTCTTGAAAGCATCGGCATTGACAGGATTAGAGAATTCCCGACCATCCATCTCAGCTAGGACCAACGCGCCTTCGTCTTTTCCGTCAGTTTCTTGAACATGATGTGCATAAATCAACCATCTTGGATATGGATTCTGGATTATCATGTACAGAGCTGTTACATCTTTTGCAATCGGTTCCTCTTTGTCTGTTGCTCTTGTTTGTTGCAATCCATCCCTCTTCACCAACCAGTTTTGGTCCGTCGACTCATATCACGAATTATCCCTTTTGTTCTTCTGCTAAACAAGCAAGACGTCACGTGATCATCTCGTGTGATGATGGTTGTTCATTCGGTAGCTGCTTCATCACAAGTTCGATTTGCAGAAACTATGTTAGGTAGACCCATTAAAATGGATTATAAATCCATTGCTTAACCTATATTTGATGAGCCGTATTGTTATGTAGATTATTTATATTCAGTAAATAGATTATAAATGGATTTAGCATAGTAAAGCTTAAAATAATATGAATTTAAAATGGATTTACTACTTATGTAGACCTCCATTCGTCATCTAGAGCTGAATGTACAGTACTTGTTTGATATATACTTACAGTTCAAAATGTCATTTACAATTTTATGCATACAAATCTCATTATACCTAACATTAATGTTTCCATCATTATATAGTTCTTTATAACATCATTTGACAGTTTGTGGTATTTAAAGTAGAAGAATTTTACTATGAGAAAGGCTAATTGTAGGAATAGTAATGATGATGATGAATATTTTGAAAATGCTAATGTTCTTTAATGCACCCAAATCACATTACATTGAAATAATGTATTTGTAAAACCTTCAAGTAACACAATACATATGAATCGCCCAAGGGATTGATGTATAATTTGTATATCGCACATGAAATGTGTCCATCCGACTCAATCACGGAGATTGGGAAACTCATTGGTCAGATTATTCAAAACTATCTTTTTAGTCATGTCGCTCAGGTTGGGACAGACTTACATCGAAGGGTGCTTGGACAGGACCAAAAAAGCTTCACTTGCGTGGAACTAAACTAATATCCATTACCAATCGCTTCTTAATGCTAGCAATGCAAGGGGTTGGTCGCATCACGAGACGTCCTGTGGATCTATTTTAAGAGCAGATCTTGGTTTGAGCAATCTCTGCATTTAGTGAACCATGGGAAACACCGCCCTCTACATTTAGGTACAACCTAGGGTTTGACCCATCCTAGACTCTCGAGACCTTCCATGCAAGTTTAGCAACTTGTTGAAGAACGTTCATTAAAATAGATTTGAATAACGAAGCGATAACAACTGCATCTCTCGCCAAAATAGATAAAAGCACATCGTCGAATCAACCGGCGGATCACTTGGGAGAAATCTGGATGGGCATCCCGTGGACGGGGAACGGGAGCGGGTCCCCGGTGATCGGCTCGTCAGGATGGATCAGGGACCAGTTGTAGCGGGTCACTACGTGGTGCACGACCACGAGGATGTTCATTCTTGCCAACTGGGACCCGGCACAGACCCTCGGCCCTCCTCCAAAGGGCACATACACATACGGCGGTTTCGGCTCCTCAAACCGGTCCGGGTTGAAGCTCATCGGATCTTGGAAGTGTTCTGGGTCATAGTGTGTTCCATAGGTTGTCCACATCACCTGAAAATTAGAATGCATCCACAACATATGAAGTTGGTATTTGCTTTTCATGTGTATATAACATGCTATCGCCATTCTTATTAATTTAATTCATTTTGCCAATAAGAATGTTTTGAAATCGTGTAATGGTGTATGGCGTTGTTTCAAATCATGTAATTGTTTACATATACTAAGCAAAAGGGAGAAATACTATATAGAAGAAAGTTGACAAAATGGACAAGTGGCCTTTTTTTAATACATCTTCGACCGTCACTTAAATAACTCAAGTTAAGGAAGATGCAGATGACTTCGTCGCCATGTATGCTGGTGACGAGTGGATGACGACCTTAGTTTAATTAACAAGGGTGCATGTGCGGTGGACATTCTCTTTTCAAAGCAACTTCAATCATATGAGCATGGGCGGTGTACAAACATTATCATTCACGATTATATCAATTCGATCTTTAGTAAAATAAACTATGATTGGTGCGAGACTGGGTCTATATTATTTGACATATTGGCATATTAGCGTTAGTGGGCCGAGTAGGATATGCAACTTTCTCACTTAATTAATCTTGTAATCGAAAATGGAGTTGTATCAAGGATTTCGAGACTCGATTTAGGCTTTCGATACGATGAGAACAACTCTTTTTTTATTTGACCACCAGGGCACGTTGTTTTGGGAGACGAATAAGTGGTAGAGACGCGTTTAAAGTTAATTAGTTCTAACTTCACGGGAATAATGAAACACAAGTTACCCATCAATACGTTGTGATTGGATCAAAAGCCACGTACCTTCCATCCTTTTGGGATGGTGAACCCTTCGTATTCGATGTCGACGATAGCTTTCCTGAAAGAGCCGAAGATAGGAGGGAACAATCTTATGCTCTCACGAGCAACCTTCCAAGTGTAACTCATCTTCTTAATGTCTTCGCCGTTGATATCTTCCCCTTCTCCTTTGCTGCTCTTCAACTCCATATGTTCTGCGAAAGAGCAAAGATCACTAATTTAACAAAAGAATATATATAATGACCCAGAGGAAGCTTTAATAACATAGTCCATATATTTTATGCAATGTCATTGACTGAAATCCATTTCATATGTCAAGAATCACTATCCTAGGTTCTGTGACCTAGACTTCACCTACAGAAAGACTCCTCGCACTACTAGAACGAATATCATATACTTTAAACCGATCAAAGACACGAGGAAAAAAAGAAAAAAGTCAGAGAACCCAACAATAGATTTTCACCTTTTAGTAGCAAATGATAGCAATTCGGGTGGTGAGCCAACATTCTAAAGGTCATGGCGATGGCGAAAGAGGTGGTGTCGTGAGCTGCAAACACCATCAACACTATGTTATCGATCACCTCCTCCTCGCTCATCTCACCCCGCTGCATCGCCGCCACGTATCGTGGCAGCAGCACTGCCCCTCCCTCCTCGTTCCGGCCTTCACCTCCTCGCGGATTCTCTCTCTCCAACTCCTCCTTCTTCTTCCTCACAATCCTCGCCAGCATTCTCTCTATCTCCTTCCTCGCTCTCATTGCTCTCGCAAACCTAGTTCCGGGAACAGTAACTGGTGGTGCGAAGACTCCCTCCAAAATACTCTCAAATATTTCCAACATTCCCATTTCCACATCTATCCCTAACAAACATTCGAACACAATGTGAAATGTCAAATTTTTGGTGAAGTGATATAGGTTGATTCTCTCCTGGCCACTCCACTGTGCATCCAGGTGGCCATGTACTAATTTGCTCAGCTTGGGCACTAAAGACTCCAGCGAGGAGCTGCCAAGGCTAGAGGAGATCAGTCCATGGAAGTGGCGGTGTTGCTCGCCGTGCTTTTCCATGATGGAGTTCTTGCCCATGAGCTGAACTGAAGAAGAAGGCCACGAGCTTATCACCAGCTTGAACTCATTCGACAAGAAGAACCGATTTGCTTCGGCTCCACTTACAATCACCGTCGGCGACCCCATCAATCTTGTTTTGAAGATCTTGCCATGTCTCGATACGCGAGGTCGGAGAAAGTCCTCAAATAGCCGGTTGGCTTGCTGGGCTCTGTAGAAATCCATGGTTTCGCCGAGCCATGGGAGGCCCATTTGGCCCGGGGGTAGTTTGTGCCTGATGTTGGCACGACTTTGCTTGAGTTTGAGAAGAAGGAACAAAGGTGCAAGGGCTAAAATGAGAGTGAAGAGCCAAGAGGAAATGTAGTGGTTGATCTCCATGGCCAAGCAAGAGTGCAGACCTTATGTTCGAGAGCTCGGTAACTTGTAGTTTGCCGTGTGGTTGTCATGATGACAGGAAGGGTGTGGGCTCTTTATATAGAGATGTCCCACTGGTGGAAGCATGATAATTAATAGACTAACCAGACAAGTTGATCTTGCAACAAGTCAGATAACTATTAATATCTAAGTCGGCACACTGAATTAGATATTAATTTTATACCACCATGCTTCAATTTGCTCCCGGGAGATAAATCGAACAGCGCCATGCGACTCCTGTTCAACTTGCAATAATGAGGCCAAGCAATCATCAGCTCTATTTCGTCATACGCATTAATCAAATAATCAGTTCGATATCATATCGAAATGGAGCGGAGCTTGCGCTATTTCCAGGAGAAAAACACGCATTCTCACCCATCTTTCGCATCATATATTTGACTTCGCCTGCCCCATGTTATATTCGCAAAAACAGTTCGTGCGCAGCCCTTTACACAGAAATAACTCGTTGTCCTAAGTTGACTTGATTAAGAAGGGATTATCAAACCAAGTAACTATTATGTAAGGGCACCACCCCTCAGGCATGCATGTGCTCTTACGCGTAGTACTTGAATATTGCTTCACCGCCCTTTGAGAATGCAATCGGCCTCACTCCTCACCATATTGTATCTGGAAATCCTATCTTATTCTAAGGAAAGCAAGATATTACACAGATTCTCTAAGCCGTCCATGGTCAATATGGTTGGATATTTAAATGAGCAGAGGATCCCTAGATATCTGGGTTAGACACGCCCACTTGACTCATTTCTTTTTTTCTACTTCTCGTTTTTGGGAATTCAATCCCAGAAACAGAATCTATGACAGCTCCTATTAGTAGTACTTGTCCCCTACAACACAGAGAGAGAGATCAGACAAGGTCTAATCCATTTGAAGGAACTAACTATAGGGCATGTGAAGAGTGATTTGCTGCACCGTCTGAATATTGTCGAGTTGGGTGGACACAGGGATACGATGCACCGGCTGAATCTGGTTTTAGGGTTTTTATCTTTGAGAAGAATTCTGTGTCTTTGTTTCCTGTGAGGCTGTGACTTGGCGTGTCAGGGAAAAGATAGGAATTAACATCTATGACGTTGATGAGAATTCACATAGTACAGATGGGCTTTCTCAACTCAATTGTTAATCCTCTTGATGGTTATGAGTTATCTTTCTTTGAGCGATATAGTTGCTAGTAGCCGCAAGTGAAGAGAGAACTAGCAAATCATAACATAGAACAACTTACTCAGGACATTTTTAGTGAAGGCTAGGGTTTTTTTTTCCCTATTGAGTGCTCAAATGACATGTAGCACATATGCAACAATCCGTTAGGCGAGACAGAGATAAACATAGATGAGATGTATATATATCTTGAATGTTCTTTAAAAGAAATAGTAATTTATTAAAATGCGAAAAGAGTGTGTTATATTAAGCTACTCGTCAGTGTAATTTTGCAAGAGAACCATCATGCATAAACTTGTGATAAAATAAATATGCACGGCAATCAAATTCTATGCTAGGACTTACATGGATATCTAACAAGATAAACCTAAATATCATCATGTATGCCGCAATGAATTGCAATATATATTGAATTATGCTATGATTGATTGGAATATTTCTAGCACGTAGAATAATCTGAATCAGTAAGAAACAAGAAAAAAAAAAGCATAAAAGATAGTTTCCCACAATTAAGCGAAATCTTCAACTTTAGGTCATCAACTTGGTGCGTGAAAATCTAACAAGCTAATTTATGTTGAATTTTCTTGAGAGTGAAATGGTTTCTCTCTTTTCCATTTGCTCCTCCTTATTTGTAGAGGCGAGGAAGTGATTTACCAATTTCATCGTCCAATTCCCAGTTTATTTGATATATTCTCTCTTCTACTTTTGGTAACCATTTGGTGTCTATCGTTTTGTTTTGTCAAGAGTTGATGAATATTCCATAGGTTGGATATATTAAGGAAAAATGCAATGTTCAATCTGGATTTTTGAAGACATTCACAATATTTCTTTCCCCAAAATTCTTATAAAAAATTCCCCTGAAATATTGGGTGAGATAAATTATTTATTAGTTCACTTTCTCTCCTTGTAAGGCTTCTTCATGCTTTGCCTAGAGATTAAAGCCGCTAAATGGGTGGATCGGGTTAGGTTTGGGGTTGAGTCACAAATGGTCTGACTCAAATTAACTCATTTAATCCATTTTTGAACCACCTATATGCAGCACAAATTTAGTGACTCATATCCAATATGTGCCCGTGTCCGACCCGATACAACTCGTAGTTATTCAGCAGTAAGAATAAGAGAAAATTAGCATTTTGTAGTGAGTTTATAAAATCATAGCAACAAATAATGTGGAGGAATCGAAATTTTAATAAATGGAATGTAAGGTATTGAAGAAATAATTTATGCTGACCATGGATGCTAGCATTAGAATATTACGTAAATAATAGTGCCAAATAAAACCTAGAAAAAAAATATACTCCTGTAACTAACAAACGAAACTTACAAGATTTACAAAGATATTATATAAATAGGGAAAAATGAAGCTGTCTTGATATTTTTAACAAGAGTGAAGTCGGGCCTATTTGTAGGCCCACTAAGACTTCTCTAAATTTGAAATAGTCTAAGAAACCTATTATTTACTCATAAAGATTGAAGAGAGTTATAAAGATAAATTATATTTGGGTAAGCTGTTATCATGTTTAACACATACATTTTGAAAATTTTCCATTCTAATTCATTTATAATCTATTTATTGAACATAACTAATCCATATAACGACTCAGCCCATAAAATATAGATTATGAAATGAGTATTTGATCCATTTTGATACATCTACTTAGACTCATTTCGCCTCTATGACTCTCTTTTCACACACAGACACACTCTCTCTCTCTCTCTCTCACAGGTCACGCTCTAGCCTCAATTTGGATATAAATATTTCTAGATTTGAGTAAACATAAATGTGTTTTAACAATATAGATATAGTCTCAGATGTATATTGGATATGATGTTGATCATTATATTTGTTTTGCATGAAAATTGGTCAAAATGGGTTAACGAGTAAAAAGGAACATTATAAAACAAAAGAACATAGGAATTCTTTTCAAACGACAAAAAATTTCAACTAAACACTATAAAATATTGTCAAAAAATAACTTATCAGAATATTTTTTAGAAATGTCTTATTATATGAGATATAAACAGAACATAGAAATTGATCTATAAGAAATGATAAAACTAAAAGTATGTATTGTACAACAGGATCACCCTATAAAAATCTGCCATAATATTTTTTTAAATACTATTGCAAATCACTCTCAAATTGCTAATATTAATGTCGTAAAAGTTTCTCTATCGTTCAATTTGGTAATCATTTTCCTAGGTAGCTTTTATTTGTAGGGAATAATAGAACCAACCCTAAAATCAAGGGTGTTCCGATTCCAATTTCACTTGAGAATCGAACCGATTTAGTTCTCGATTCTAAAAAATTTGAAACGAGAAATCATCGAATCAAACCGACAAATAGATAAGCAGCCAAGATTTCTTAAATTTTATTATTTTTTATTCTTAAGCTAAGTTTAGTTGTTGGATTTTTTTTCCTTTAATGATGGTAATAGAAGAATTAAAAAAAAATCAGCCCCTCAAAAAAAAATTCCCAACAAATTGAAACTGAGAAGGAACAAATAACCAGACGAAAGCGAGGAATTAGCCACTAATCCTTGATTAATTAAGCGGATAAAGCTCTGAACATCCTCTGAGTTCCGTACATTGCATGCGATCCTGAAAGAGAAAATATTAGGTAGGCCCGCCCACATGGCAAGACAGGCCTACCTAATATTTTCTCATCCTGAAAAGTCTGCCTCTTCGTCTTCGTCACATCCATCACCCCCAAACAGTTCTCCCTCTCTCAACGGGCATTTCGTGCCCCCAGGAACCTCAGCTCCTCGCGTTCGGCGCTCCAGAACCGTCTACCTCCTCCAGCACTTTCCGCGATTCGCGCGCGGTAAGTCTTCCATGCCCTTTTGTATCTTGAGTCGATCATGAGCTGCGGCCCGGCACAGGGTCTCGCTGCCTCCCCCATCGGCAGCGTCGAGGACGTCCAGAACCGCTCCATGTCGGAGGTCCGGTCCACGTCGGAGGTCATCGCTTTCTTGCGATCGGCCTGCAGCGCCGAGACTTTCGAGGTAGTCCGGAAGCCTCTGGAAGCGGACCAGAGGCGGTTGGGCCACGTGGAGCACCTGAGCAGCGAGAATGAGCTGTTTAGGAAGGAGTTTGAGCGTCTGAATTTGGAGAACATACGACTCCAGGAGGAGCTACTGAAGTGTAGGAGTAGTAGCGATGAGTATATGCTGGCCGAGAGGCCGGGAATCGCCGAGGATATGTATGACATCCTTATGGAGAAAGTGAGGAGAGGAGGTGGAGAGACGAGTTTGAAGGAGATATTCGATGAGATGACACGGAAGATCGATGAATTGGAGGGTGAGAAGAGGCTCTGGGCGAAGAAATCCAAGAAATTTGACGAGAGGATCTTGCAGCTGGAAAGAGACACTGCAATGTTGAATAATCAGTTGCAATGTATTTTGAGTAACAGGGAAGGGGAATCACAGGTCCTGCGAGAACCTGATGGCTTAATCATTGTGGATGCATATGGTGATTGTGGCTCTACTCAGCGGGGAAAAAATTCTAAGGGTGGCAGAAGTGTCTCCTCTGCGCGAAATGCACAGAAAAAGCTGGATTTTGGTACAGGTGCTTCCCTGTCCCTGTTAGCTGGTTCAAGTTTTAAATTTCCAGTAAAAGAGGATGGTGTTTTACAGGGTGAGTAGATTAGCTGGGCTGTTGGTAACTCATGCAGTTAACATATTATTTAGTAGCGACTATTTGAGTGTATCTTTTTTTTTTTTAAACAGGACTTATATTGCTGGTGCTATGGTCTGAAATGCATGCTGGCAAGAAAGATGAAGTAGACAGAAACAAAAGGGCTGGATGAATTGTATTCAACGAAACTTTCATGTTTCCTTTTATATACCTATTAAGTATGGCAATGTTACAACTTAACAAGCAGGGCCTTTTGCTCAGTACCTGATTTGCAGGACTGGATTATTCGTAGTTGCAGTTCATATGTGTAGTTATGGACGATACTTAAGTTGTATATGTTCCCAGCTGAACACATTGTGTTTCTGGCATTTTTGCTATTGAGTAACAGCACTTCCTGCTTTTATAATAAGATTTATGAGATTTGTAGCGATTGTATGTGCTCTTCATTTGCTAATTAGAAGGAGCACTTAGCTTCCAATTTCTTGTCATTTTGCCAATTCAAGCTTCAAATCGTGATTGTCTAAAACCTTTTCCTTTTCCTTTTTTGCCTTACCAGGTGACGGAAGTTCCCCCATTGTTGAGATAATAGAGAGTGATGATGATTGCAATGGGCCATCTAAAAAGTTATCAGGTGATAAATATCGTGGTAGGAGAAATGATGAGAAAGGGAACAAAGAGCTCAAAAGGAAAAGAGGTTTGTGTCTTATCTAATTGAGAAATTATAGGATGCTTCACAATCAGTATTTGAACTGATATAAGCAAAAAAAAAAAAAAAAAATTCTGTTGCTATTTGTTTATCAGGTTTGGTTTCTTCAGTTTTTGATGAACCTTTTGCCCAAACTTCACGGGGTCTGTCGGCTGCCCTAAAAAAATGTGAACAGAAAAATATCGAAGAAAAAGACTCTGATAACAGCTTGAGTAAGTCAACTGGGGTCAACCCTGTTGAGCATGAAAATGGGGCTGGTTCAGCATCCGCTAAGTCAGATGATGGAAGTTCTTTGCACAAAGAACGTTGGAAGTATGAGGCCGATATGCTTTTCGATATCAGCGAAGATGATGAGCTATGTATGAGGGCCGTTTGTGCACTTTATAGATGGCAAAGATCAAAGTCAATGGAGAGGAGCACCTCCCAGGGCTTCGATGGCCTCCTTTCACCAAGGTATTAGCATACGCATGCTACTGCTACTGCGTCATTTTATTTTCCTTGCTTGTTCATCCATGCATAAGGTGTTTGTCTATTCACGTGCAAAGGGGAGTTCTGATTTACTCTTAGCATTCAGAGTTTTAGTTACACCATTCAAACATTTTCTGTGTTGACCGGAAGTGGGCGGGCATGTGGCTGTTTATAACATGCTGACGTCATTGCAAGAGTTGTTGCCCATGCTACTGGATTTTGTTCGTGTAGTTGTTTAGATCTGGAAGCCATCCATGGCTTGTTGTATGAATAAAACTTTGATTAAGGAATTTATTTAAAGGATTAAAGCATGGGGCTCCAATGGATGCACATGCTACATGAATGCTTCTTTTAAAATGGAACTGATCTATATTGATTTGACCTGGTGTTTGAATATGGTTATATGTGATTTCTCACGGGAGATAATAGAGCACCTTCTTGAATAACTTTTGTGAAGTTTCACTACCACATTTACAACTCTCTATGGATGGTTTGCACTTCCTGCGACTATAAAATTGTTCGTCAAATATGTTGTTCTTCTGTTGATTTTCGTCATAAGAGTACAAAATTTTGCTATTTAGAGGTATAGCTTCTGGGGTTGTGTCACAAGAGTCAAAAAGAATTTTTTGCCCTATCTATCAAAGTGTTCTGCTGTAGTGTCAAAGTTTCAACAGGGTTTGTGTGTGCGTGCGCACGCAAAAGGACATGCTTTTGGGCGAGGGTGTTAAATATGTTAATGTGCATTTCTGGTTCTAGGTGGCATGTGAACTTGCGCCTCGACATTTGTTTACTTGAGTTAAGAAAATTTCTCTCTCATGTACAGACTATAACTTGTTCAGCAGTTTAACATTTGCGCTTCTGATTTCACCATCATCACAGTGAAAACTCTTTGGCTGAGTTTCTGACGGGTGGAGATCCAGAGGGTAAGCTGAAAAAATCTGTCATGGATTTGCGTGATCACTGCCCAGAACGCCTGAGTGACTGCAGGAGTGCAGCTACTGAACACTTCAAGCAGTTGTTTATGATGTACCGGCAGAAGGAGGACCCCTTTTTCCCATCCTCATAGTATATATTGTAACAACTTGATTATTATGTGATTATCATGCCAGGAAGCGCTGCAGTTTTTGAATGGCTATTGGTTAGCAGGTCTGGTGTTTATAGCCTTTTGCCTTTGCCCACTTTTACCATTTCCTGCTATTTGCAGTTTCTGCCAGTTGTGGGCATACAAGTTTTTCTTCTCGTCTTTTTTGTCAGTTTCTTGAACATGGTGTGCATATATTAACCATCTTGGGTCTGGATGAAAGATTATCGAGTATGGGGCAGTTAGATCTTTTGCAATCTATCCTTCTTCATCTGGGCTCTTGTTTGTGGCAATCTATCCTTCGCCAGCCATTGTTGTTCCATCAACTCAGATCAGTAATGGATTGTCTATTTGTTCTTCTGCTAAACAAGCAAGACGTCGTGCAATCATCTTGCGTGTTGTCGCCTGTTCATTCATTAGCTGCTCTATGACGAGTTAGATTGCAGAGACTAGTGTTAATCCATGTTGTGACTGTTAGCAATTTATGCTTCTCTGAAAGTGAAGTTCACCAGTGATCTTATTTATCATGCGGTGGGATATAAAGACTCTATTTTGCCTGTACAGGTAGTTGTTGCGATGAATGTACTCACAAAGCCGTAAAACTTTGAGGCCGACCCCGAGCATGGATTTTCTTCCTCAAACCCAGAGAGTTCGATTGCTTGTCACTCTTTGTTTGTGCTCTTAAGGAAGTTAGATGTGTCTTTAAGTTATTCGGCAATTGCCAGTTGTCTTGTGTTTATAGAAGGGGGAGCGATCTTCTCAACCTTGTAGTGTGATCCGTCGATCGCTTAATATTTGACCGACGTGATGGGAGAAGCTGCCCAACTTTTGCAAGAAGATGGGAGTTTTGTGGGTCGTTGTGAGCAGCTCTTGCTTGCACACTACCTGCATTTTGCTCCTACTGTAGCATGCGCATAGTTTCTCGAGCATATAGGAAATCTTTGTCCATAAAATCAAAATCCTTATCGTGTTTCCAAACATTGAACAGCCAGTACATTGGCCCTAAAAGACCAATTAAGCCAAAGTAGCTTATCAAATAATTAAGGTGCTTGATTCAATGTGAGTCATACGTGCAATGATTATTGAGCAAGTGATAAACATCTCTAGGTTATATTAAAAGGCTTAGGCTAGTTCACAAAAGAAGTTATGTTTTAAGTGTTCGATGAAATCTAATGTCTAAGACTTATCAAATGGGTGAGTCAGATTATGTTGGGGTAGATCGAAAATAGGGATTGGTTTATATAATCAATATTAAACAATTTTATACCCAATCTAAGCAAAACCTAATTCATATCCAAGCTCTGCCTCTTAAAAGAAATTTCCTCTTAATTACAATTCACAATTCGAAAAGCTCAAATGTTTCTGAAAACTACCGGATGACTAAAGAATTGCATATATGGCTCTGTTCAGATTATATTGCAAATTACATCTTTCTTTTTTTTTATGATTAAGGAATCCACCATGGGCTCCCGTGCCCGATGATACTAAAGGGCTGAGTCCCTATATCTCGGAGGAAATTAGTACAGGATTCTAACACCATAGCCCCCCACTTAAGACACTACAGGTTTCGAATCCTCGACCTTGACGACGAGAGAGAAGCTCTCAACCAACACAGCTATCCACCGTTGGGTTCCAAATTACATCTCTTAACCTCCACAAATCACCGGGGCTAACAATACATATCGAGAATAAATCTTTCGGTTTTACTGTTTTCTTTTCTAGTTACAGGAGACATTGACCTACTGTTCTAGCGTAATGAGATAAAGAAGAGAGTCATCAATAGCTTAGCGGTTCACTAACAATGAGAGCAGCAATGGGTGAGAAGAGAACGTTTGATGCAAGCACTTGCGTCGATAGCAACGATGATTGAAGCGAAACGGGCACGAAGAGCATCGACTTGCTGCAGAAACTGAGAACTGCCCTGCCTATTCCGAATGTGAAATTAAGTCACCGATGGACGAGAGATTGGCAAAATAACAGGGAGCAACATGGAAGAACACGATCTCAGTTTGAGTTTCTGGAGTCCCTCGTGAGTTAAAACATCTATTTTGATCTTAAAATTGCCAAATGAGTTGGAATGTGGGTCATTCAAAACGACCCATTATGACCCATTTCAACAAGGCTCACTCATCGTGCCCCGTTTCGTTGCAAAACGAGCCACCGACCCTCCACAGGCCCATCAAACATGAATGGCAAAATGGGTTCGGCTCAACTGATCTCCCATGGAAATGGAAACTCATCAACAGGTGCTGGTGGTGAAGCAACTGCGCTGGCCCATCTAGCTCCCATGTTGCCGCATGAGCCAAGGACTCGATGTTCCTTTGCGAAATCAAAACCTCTTCGTTTTTTGTACGTAGATTTTGGCTCAACTCCTTCACTGGCAGTTCCTCATAGGCCTATGTCATAATTGAGAAAAGAGCCAATTCACAAACGTGAATGTGTTCGATATATAAGAAACTCGCCTACGGTTCATTAGGTAACTTGGTGAACTAATCTTGCGGATCACTTAGAGCATCTTTTTTGTCAGAACAATTGATTGGCAAAATCCTATCAGTGCATAGTAATTTCCTTTAACCATGTGAGCAAAATTTGACATCATAAACTTTTGCAATCGTTAAATTTGTAAAATGGGTTAAACAAATGTGACCAATAAGTATCGTCATAATAGAGTGGCTATCTTCTCTAAAACACCATCATCTTTAACTCAAATCGCTATTTTTGCATGAATTTCTTTTTGTTTCATAAAAATGCACCACATTTTGAGTCTATACCTAAATTTAACCCGTGTCTCATGAGTCGTGTTGAGTTTTTAATGACATTATTGGATAAGAACTTGACTAGTGTAGAATTTGGATAATGACTCAAATTGATGCTTTTATATACGATAAATGGGAAAATGGTACACGTGATTCTTGAGTCATGTTCCAATTTGTTATACCATCTATAAATTTTTAATTTGTTCAATATAATCTCTCAATTCTTATCATATCATCCAAAACTTTTAGTGTATATTTAGCTTATTGGACTAAATATTAATGTCGTCATTTTATTCATTCGAATTATGGATAATATTAAATATTTTCATATAATTTAGAAACTAAATTTAATATGTATCTCATTACCAAAAAAATTAAATATGTACTTAAAGTTCAAGAATCGTATTAAACGAATTATAATTTTATGGATTACATTATACATTGGAATAAACTTCGCAGATCACAATGAACAAATGAAATTTGAGATCGCACAATACATTAAACTAAAATTAAAGAATCATTTATATCATTATTCTAATTAAAAAGGAAAGGAAATCCTAAGATTGAGATCCGTACTAAAAATGGGTGGTTCTTAGGAAATTTGAGACATTGCACGAAAAAAGTTAACAGTCATTCATTTCTCCTTCCTGTTTCTACCATGGAGGCTGAATCGTAAAACGACACGAAAATCTAGGGAGGCTGAACTACCAAAGCTTTACTCCAAGCTAACACAACGCAGATCCCCCTACTGGAACGCCGTGAATCGCAGAACCGAAGTCGACGATCTCTCTCCAGTCTTCGAAGGAGGAGGAAGAAGCGAAGGCGATGCGCCAGCGATTCATGCGTTGAGCGCGATGCAGTGGTACTTCGTCGCCGCCCTCCTCACCGTCCTCACCAGTTCTCAGGTCGGAGACTGTCGAAATCCCCATTCATTCGTGCTCGTATTTTTAATTTTTTTGTTCTATGCAACATTCGTTCGTTTTCTAGCTGCGTTGAGAATCTCTCCGATTGGCGGTAACCGCTGATTGATCCGTTCGCTCCGAGACCGCCATTTTGATCCAAGTGCTCGATAATGGAGGTGTCGCTAGCTCTGATGGTGAATCGAGTTTGTTGTTTATTTGCATTGGATCTCCATGTGGAGATTCGCTGCTCGTGAAGTGACGTCCCAATCTGGCACTAGCTGAACGTGCTTTTTTTGGGGGGTGAAGAATAGCTTGGGAGGAGTGTTTTTTGGCGTTTAATTTAGCCGTCGTTTGTGATGGTAGCGAACCAGCTCGTGATTGAACGGAGGATAGCCAATGGCCCTGTGGTATGCTGTCGCTTCTTCAATTTGATTCTGGGCTTCAACTGTGAGAGGATGATGAATTTCAGAGAACCCTGCTGACTGGTCATACTTCTTAAGATGCGGCGCTTGGCAGAAAAGCATATGAGTCCATAATTTTAGTGTCTAGTTTCGGTTGCTTCATGGAAGGTCTCCATGTGTTAGTGTTTTGTGGTTCCTGCTTTGGTTTTAATTTGAAGATCTTAGTGTTCTTTGGCCCTACTTTTATTGACTATGATATCGTGAGGAATATAATGCATTGTTTTCAACCTTTCTGGGGTAACTAAAATGATTGCTTTGAACTAGATTTGCTTTTTGAGAGGCAATGAGATTATTCCACACAATGAATATGCAGGGATTGCTAAAATGTAGCTGTTGTTTAGTTCACTTTCTAGGTTTCAATGCTATTAACGAAGTGTTGCCCTCCTGAACAGTGATTTTCTTAATTAAAGCTTTTTTTCTGATAGGGAATTTTGACGACACTGTCTCAAAGTAATGGGGGTTACAAGTATGATTATGCAACCGTTCCATTTCTAGCTGAGGGTTTCAAGGTAATTTTCTTTAAACTACTACAATATTACAATCCAAACATTATGTTTTTTACGCATATGTTGAGAAATTCGATTGTGTCTTCCATATGGCATGGAAGAAGATCTTATTAAACGTAACCTTTCTTTATCTTTCTTTTAGATCTCAACATAGTAAGCACCTCACAACCTTTTTATTTGTTCATGTACATCACAGCTAGCTGTATCTAGTTTGCTACTCTGGAAAGAAATTAGGACATCTCCTTCTACGAGGATGACCACAGACTGGAGAAGTGTGCGCTTATATCCTATTCCTTCGATCATATATCTGATCCACAATAATGTTCAGTTTGCCACGCTGACTTATGTGGACACATCCACGTATCAGATAATGGGTAACCTGAAGATTGTTACTACAGGGATATTATTCAGGTTCCCACATCCAATTCAGTCTTCACATTCCTTCCTTTTTTTGCCATTTATTTTGAATAAAGAAATGTCAAGCACATTAAGCAATTAGTATGGGAAATTCAAAGGTTTGATTTCTATGCTTAGGTTGTTCCTAAGAAGGAAGCTCTCCAATTTGCAATGGATGGCTATTGTTCTATTAGCTGTTGGGACAACCACAAGCCAGGTGATTATGAGCTTGCTTTACCTGTTCCCGTGTCATCTTGCGTGTCAATATGCTATGATATGTTTGTGAAGCTTTAGAGGTGTATCAGTTAGCACTTGAAGACGTGACAAGAACAATGCAGGCATATGTTTAGATTGAGTTTTTCATAGTCAAGGATTGGTCATATGGGGAGTTTATTTGAACAGTCCATAAAATGGAATGATCATTCTTATGACATGTCAAATGGCTTTAGCAAACCATATTTGAAGTGCTGAAAACTTTTGCATTTGTTGCAATTGTAATTTGCTGTCACGAAAAAGAGGAATGTGCCACAACTGCTTTGGGGCAGAAGTGTTAAGTTATGGTTCTGCCCAACAAGATCCTTGGCTTATGGCACTTAAATACAACTATAGGGTGCAATAATTTTCTCTTCTTCTTCTTTTCACTCTCAAAGGAGAATGAGGTCCTATATATTCCTAGAAAA
This sequence comes from Melaleuca alternifolia, assembly GCA_019926035.1. Taxonomy (NCBI): domain Eukaryota; kingdom Viridiplantae; phylum Streptophyta; class Magnoliopsida; order Myrtales; family Myrtaceae; genus Melaleuca; species Melaleuca alternifolia. Next base: position 297,175 of record JAGKPW010000021.1, on the reverse strand, counting down.
TAACAATACCCCTCACAACTGAAGAAAGCTCATAGATGTAATTATCAATTTGTTATTCATTTTTAGTATTTCCATTTGCATAACTAGATGAGGAATGCCCAGTAATACATAACATCCGTTGCTGCCCCATGTCATGGATTAAAGAAGAAAATGACACAGTACTGATGAATCAAGTCAGAATCTCTGTATGAGCCAATCAGTAAGAAAGAAACAAAGAAATCATGATGCAACTAAACAAGCCAAAGTTTACAATAACTGCAAAAGATATAATCTTGTTCTAAAGGTCCATAAGATATTTAATCATGTGAGTGAAGGACAAAAATCCCACTGAGAATTTGTATATGTTTGTGAAGCATAATAATTGAATGTAAGAAGAACAATGTTTCAACCTGCTGAAGAGCAGTTCTTCTTGGCCCTCACCAGTTTGCGAGCCTTCATCTTCTCCTTTATTCATTTCACTTCTCTCTGAGATTGACTGAGGCATTCTGCATGGATATATCAGTGAGAAGATTAAAACTTTTAGCAAAAGCGGAGTGTAGTCTGATGCCCAAAATCCTTGTGGGCAAAGATGTAGAAATAGTGAATCAAGAGATGATTTAGCACTTCTCATGAGCTTATCCTCTGTGATAGTAGAGGCAGTGATAATTTATTTCTGCTAGCATTGTAGGTTAAAGGTTGTGGAGAAGCCTCATGCGAATCTTTGTTCTCAGCACCAATCCAAGGGTACATGCTTGGAATTTTATCTGCATGTATGTCAGCATTAGCCGGTGTCTACACAGAGTATCTGATGAAGAAGAACAATGATAGTTTGTATTGGCAGAATGTACAGTTATATACGTAGGTTTCTCTTTCCTGTTCTGTATTTCCTCATTTGGTGTAATATTACTCATTCCACAAGTTAGCATGTAGAAAGAGCTCTACTGCGTGCCTCACTCATGGTTCATGATATTTAGTGTTCTCTGTCTTCAAATAATGCTTTTCTTGTCACATTTATAGTGCAAATATTACTTATGAGAGTTCTCTCTTTTACTTGAATTAGTCTTCTGCGAAGTGTTGTATTTTCAGTGGAACATTTTATTTGGGGATAACCGATTTCCTATGTTAGTGGGAAAACATTATGTGATTTTGTCGAAACTCAATTTGCCTGTTTTCTTATGTAAGGGCTTGAAACAAAGGTGAAGAGCTGGTAGCTGATTAATATGACAGTTTTGTGAGGAATGTAGGAGTGCCACTTTTGCTGAAGTGGAAATATGCTTAAGATTAGCTTTGTGGAAAACAAAAAACTAAGTTTATTCAAATTCTACAATTTTGTCATATATACATGGTTTGGTTCCTATTTGCTAAAAAATTTTCTTTGAGGCTGTAATTATGCTTATTCCTTTCTTCTGCAGATTCGGTGTGATCTTCAACATGGCACGACTTCTCTTGGATGATTTTCAAGGGGGATTTGAAAAGGGCCCTTGGTGGCAACGGCTTTTTGATGGATATACCATAATGACTTGGATGGTGGTATTGAACCTGGGTTCGACTGGTTTGCTGGTTTCATGGTTGATGAAGTATGCTGACAACATTGTAAAGGTAAGTCCTTGTTGCAATCATGGTTTTCATATACATGTTATCGCTTCTTTTGCTAAAGTCCCATTGCAAAAGAACTGATTTATATCTTAATCCGAATAAATTGTTGGTTTTACTTGTTACAGTATTTTTTTTCTTCAGCATATGCTATGATCTTCCTGACCCCTAAAATGCAGTTCTCCCTTCTTGTATTCTACTTTTCATTATTCTGAATGTATCTATTTTGGGTGGACCATTTCTGAGTTTTGTCTGCAAATCTATTGAGTTATGGGGTGGGGGCATTGGCTTTAGAATGTAAACATGTGTGCTTGGTTCAGTATACTTTGTGGTTTGTTTCCTAGCAGCTTAAAGTCTTATTAATCATGGTTGTCTTTAATTATGATTATTTTTGCCAGGTCTATGCTACGTCAATGGCAATGCTGCTGACAATGGTTCTTTCCATTTATCTTTTCAACTTTAAGCCTACGGTGCAAGTAAGTCTCAAACTATTAGGAATCATTGAATTTCTTAATCCTCAGGACGTTCAGTTTTATGTACTTGTTTCATCCAGACTATAAATGACTTTCACTTTTGTGGCTGCTGCAGTTATTCTTGGGCATCATTATCTGTATGATGTCGCTGCACATGTATTTTGCTCCACCAAGTATGCTTATTGATTCTCCTCCACATGCAAAAGCAGCTCCTGAAAATCTGAAAGAGATTACCATTGAGCGAAAGAGTGACTCGTGATGCAATGCCAAGGCCATGACAGATGATCAATGACATTATTTCAAGTAGTCAACTGAAAGTAACAACTGATTTCCGTCCCTCCTTGCAATGTTCTATCTGGCATATAAAGGGGTAATGCTTTGGTAAAGCACCCTTGAGGACGGGCACATACTCCTGCGGTTGCTGCAGGAAGTAGAGTGAAATGCACTTGCAAGAAAGTTGGAACAAGATCGTCATGTGAAAACTAAATTTTGATCTCTCTGTCAATGTTTCCATGTGGAAGGTTCGGACCACACTTGCATGCAGTTTCTTTCTTATAGCAACAGCCTAGTACACAATCTGTGCCAATTTTTCTAGTAGACGCTCGAGACTAGGATTCTTTTTCTTCTCATACATTGATTTTGTAATAGACAGATGTTAGTATCATCTCCAATTTGCTCGTTCGAATGAACATTATATTGTTCTTCTCTTCTTATTCTGGTGAAGTGTGTATGTTCAGTGACCGCAACCGATTAACTGATGTCGAGTATGTCATAGCACAAGTGCACCTTGCGAGGCATACGAAAGGCGACCCCTTTCCCTCCTGTCTCAGTATCAACCTCCGATAAGCTTGAATCTGAAGCCAGCATTTGTGTGTTTTTTTCTGACAATTGCATAAATTTTTTGGGAGTGAGTCGTGGACATGAAGAGCATTTAGTATTATTGCATGAACCAGGATACATCTCTTATCCAATTTGCTCATTAATGAGCTGTGGACCATTATAGAGAACAGTTGCATTCATCAACCATAATTCAGTTGCCTGGATGCTTGTGCTTGTATTCTTGAACACCTTCGTAATCTATGGACCACCACATAAACCATCGACCAAGTGGACGTATGGCGATGCCACGATGCACGAATTGTTAAAGCCACCAAGGAACCAGTCAAGTGGCCAGGAGGCACCCAAATTTTTCATGGCTCATTGGCTTTTCGACCCCAGTTTCCATATGTAAATTGAACCAAAAATTAAAAGGAGGAAAATGACTTCCTAGAAATCAAACAGGACTCTTGTACCTCTCTTGAATCCCGGTCTTCGTTGCAGAATTTGCAAATGCATAATGGACAGATGATTCTGTCCTTCCTTCATAACATAGTAAAAATCTTCTACTGCAGTGAACCTAACCAGGACAAAATCTTTGCCAAGATTCTACATCTACAGTAAGGTTTGGCTTGAGGATATATAAGACTTCTTAATTCATGATGGGCACAACCCACTTGCTAAACGAAATGTCAGACTCAGGGCCACCATGACTCTAAGCTCCACAATTTCAAGCTGGCCAGACAAAATGTCGCGATCATTTTAATCAGTGCCTCGGTTCGTTAATTAAACAAAGAGGAAAAAGGATACCCTTAGTCGTCTACCGCTCGATGTAAGTTCTTTTAGAGGTAATGCTGGAGTCTACAATCGACTTCAGTCAGTATTTGTTGTATATTGCAGGCATTACGTCTACATGCTCGTCTGTTCAGTGAATGAAGAAAAGAAAATGGCATGTGCCATTTATTCATATTGTCACGTGACCGAAAACTTGTCTTAGTCAATTACCACCGCATGTAGCAACTACAGGGCAATTGCAGAGCACGTTTCTGAGTCCTCTGGATGATCTTAGTGTGGCCTTATCTGTTGTTAGATGCTTTTAGAGCAATGGTGTGCGCGGAATGTTAATTCAGCGTATTACTTGCAGTAAACAATGCAGAGTGCTATTACTTCTTCCGGGTGCTTTATTTCCTCGGGGCACATTCACTTGTCTCAGCAAAGCAGGGAATGCTGAGAGTCGAGAGTGCTTGCTTAGTAGTGACATTCTGGTATGGAAGTCTCTATTCTTCCTTTAAAAGATAATCCCTCTCTTGTTTCTCTCGATAAAAATGACAGTCCATAATAGGACTAAGTAGAGAATCTGGAGCTGCTCTAGGGGGAGGACATTGTCTGAATACAACGGTGACATTCACTCGTATCTGCTTCTCTAATTGAATATTGACATGGGAATATATAGAATGAGGGGAGAGATATCCTTCGATAAGATGTCAATTCACGGGTTTATCCAGAAACGAGGCATTAGGGAATTGACTCTTATCAATGTTTTGGAAGGATAAGTCACTTTGGTCATGTAATAAAAAACATAAGATCTCACAGATGTATTACTGTTTCTTTAGGTTCAGCGAGTGCATAAGACCTGGAGGATCTCGGACGGGAAGTGAAATAACTGACTGGACTTAAATTGCCGATATAACTATCCACCGATGTTCACAAAAGGCAAGTGGACTTGATCTTGCAATTAATAGTCAGTGATGTGTGAAATTCTTGTGGTGATACAGTGTCCACAGAAGCTTGATACGACTTTCTGGAAAGACAATCATCCACCATAAATCCAATTACCCGATTTGGACAGGTAACTGAATCATTATCATCGTGTTAGCCGAGGTGTCTGACTTCAGAGGAACTCAGATCATGCCATCAGAGAATGCAACTTAATGGGATTGGGCACTGGAAAGAAAGGGGGAAGATATTTTTCGTTTGTTTCACTTGATTCATGCTATTGCATCGTGTATGTGTATCAGATTCATGTTCATTAACTGCTAGGTCTAAAACATTGCATTTTGTTATGCAATGCTTAAAGAAAGCCCAGTCTTATTTTCAGCCATGCCTGTCTAACCTCTACTCTTTAAGTTCAGAAGTTTATGCCACTCTAGTAGATAATTCTGGATCCAAGTGGGAACATCACATCCTGACAGAGAAAGACGAGATAATCGGCGAACAGTCGTGAAGACGTGTATCTCAAGATCATCCTAGTTTCCTGACCATTCAATCCACATATGTATTTACTTGCGTAAACTGAAAGGTGCGTTTCCCTACAAGAACGGGGCACTGCATAATTGCAGTGCCGTGTACCACAATTCCAACGAAACCCCACCACAATTCTCTAAATGTTTGCTTTCATGACATTAATGTTGCCCCATCCAGTACACGCTCCAACGTTCTCGCTCTCTCTCTCTCCCTATCACCTTCCTTGTAGGATGCCTATAAAAGGGCGAATTGGAGTCCCGTATGCAGCAAAAAATAGTGCGAAGCTAGAAGATATAGATGGCAGGTACTAGTCTAGTAAACGCCGCTTTATCTATGCTCGGGGGGAGGCCTTATGGGCAACAAACGAATAAGAGCACTCCTAACCAGTCCTCATTCCAAATGCCGCTGCATTACCCGAGGTACAAGAAGAAAGACTACGAAAACATGCCCGAGTGGAAGCTGGATCGCCTCCTGAATGAGTATGGTTTGCCCGTGTCCGGTGATGTCAAGCAGAAGAGGAAGTTTGCCATGGGGGCTTTCCTTTGGCCTTCGCAGGAAGAGTAAAACACGCTGTATCATGGTAGGGTGTTGCGACTGGGTTTTAGGAAGAGGATTGCTAGATGATAATAATCATGTGTCAGTTTAGTTTGTTATCATATTCTGCCCCCTAATATATGAACGTATGTATCTGTCGGTGGTGTGATTTATATTTGAACATGCAGCACCAGTTTCTGTACTTTATTCACTCCGAATAGTCTGTTCCTTAATTACTGTGATATATGACTTGGAAACAAAACTTCCATGCAGTATCAATTCAGCTGACATTATCTCTTGATTATGCACATAAACTGCGACTTTTAGGTTTATCATTTCGACCGCTTGCCTCATAAAGAATGACTAACATTAATTAATATTCTCTGTATCATCAGATAAAATTTAAGCTGAGTTCCTAAACAAATGGTTCTCTAACTTATGGTATTGGGAGTCACTTGTTTTGCCTTTTGTCTTGAACCTAAGAGGGACTTGTCCTTAACAATGAACTGGAGCAGTAAATAGTTTCGGACCATCTTAATACATGTCCAGTTTCAAAACTGGAGTCGCGAAACTCCCAAGAAAATCTGTCGCAACCGTATGCAAAAAAGATTGCAGTACAAGGAAAAGCAAAAGCGGAAACTATCGGTATTCAAGTAACATAATCAGAATACACGCAAGAAGAGTTCATGGAGTCGCAATACCAATGCAGCTCAACCCTTTTAACTCCATAGATCAAACTGAGATCCATTAATCGAGGAATCTCGAAACAATGTTCATGCTGAGCAAACCAACGATATTAGAAGCTTTCAAAGTAGCTGCTCTGCAGAAAAAACGAAGTCTTGCGGCGGAGGAATCACGAGAGGCTGTACGTGTCTGAAGAGAATGATAGGTTTCTGAAGAGAATGATGGGTGTATGGTAGGGAGGTCATTCATTTAATACGATAGCTACATTGACCTCCTATCCAGGGCATGAACCTGATGAATATGGGAAACAGTCAAATTCATGTACAGTCGCACTTTGAGATGCAATCAACCTCTTCCACATAATTGCGTAAGCTCCAACATTTCTTCGACAGTTCTTGCCATCCCATACTGCAGAACTAGAAAGTTCGAGATCCTAGATTCGTCCTCTTCACCGTGTCCCATGGAGTTCCTTGTGTCCAGGAAGCATTTTGCGATTGATGAGCAGCTATTTTTTCCCTGCAAACTAGTGACTGCTCGAATAGAAGGGGCTTGCTCTCCACGTCAAAGGGAAACTTTACTAGGTCTACTTCCTAAAAGTCGAGCTTTACATACGAAACATCGTAATACAGCAATGCATCAGATTAAAGAAACGGGAGAAACATGAACAGAACAATCACACGGAAGAGACCTTGCGATTCACTAAACGCAAAGAGATGACGCCCCAAAGAGCAATCTTGATTTTCTTTTTGTTGCCAATTTTACCAGTTGCGCCATGCGCATCAAATTATATGATTTCATACTTATCTCCCAAGAAATTATATAGGAGAAAGGTTTGATCTTGATGCATTGTGAGCTATAAAGTCAGATCAAATCTTCTATTGAATTCCCTTTTCCTCAAGTCATTGCATGGACAAATGCTTTGATGTTTGTACTCCACGTGTTAGCGAGAAGATCATTGTAGGAAGGAGCCTACGTCGAAATGATTTGGGTTGATCTAGGCTAATCGGGCCTGGCCCAAACCCACTTGCTAGTATCTCTCTTCCCTATGGATTTTTGAAATTCCACAATCACTATTTATAACTATTGTGATATTGCCTGAGGATCATCAAATTCCACTCTAGACGAGAGCAATCACTATTAATCTTAATATTCGGCTTGTTATTCTACAGTAATTCTTCCAGAGTATAAGTGAGTGTTTCAATCGAGGGAGTTGCATGTATTTTCATTTCTAAGTATTTGCTTTTTGAGATTCTCCGGGTTTACTAAACTTTTCTAAATTAGGTCAAAACTTCTTGTTTCATGCACGGTAATTGATTCTACCAATCAAGCTGATGACAAAACGAGTTCATACAACATACTCATTCTCTTCACTGCTTTCCAATCAAGGTGACGGATCGGGATTAAGGTTTTCGATAGGACCGATTGACAACGTACTAAAATGCGAACTGAAGTGTCCCGACACCAGCAATTATCCGATAGGCGCATCACTGAGTATGGCAATTTCATGATGCAACCCGACCTAACCCAACCCATCACTTCTGTCTCCACCTTTTGGTTCCTCCACTTCTCACTCCATAATCTGCGTGAATGATCAAACATATTCTATATTACTACTACTTGACATCATCCTATTTTTGTATTTGTTAGAATTATTTATATTATCATAAGCATATATAATATTATATATAATACATATTCTTAATTGATAAATCAGAGAGGAACGAAAAAAGCCATCTGACAATTGGGCATGCAGTGTCCGAGCATGGGCACGCAGGCTGAGCCTCAAAAGCTTCAAAGCGAAAGAACAAAAGTCCTGACGAGAAGTTTGACTAAAAGTAAAAAGTATTAAAGTGGGATAATATATTCTTGGGGGGGAAATAAAAAATTTATTTCCCTCTAATTATTGGATTATATATATAAACATACACTGAAATCTCTTAATGGAGTTAGCCGTTGCAGTAGAGCTTGAAATGATTGTCCAACGTCATGAAACCTTCGGCCATTAGGCAAGAGATCAGAACGATGGAAATTCAAATTTCCTAGCCGATATTCAACTTCAAAATCGCCAATTACCACACGTAATCATCTTATTTGTCCCAGTCATTTCGTCACGAAAAACTGAGAGTCACTCAATTATTTTATCCATTTTTCATTGGAACAATACCATAAAAAACCTTAAATCGGTGCGCTTCTATCGCATTTAGTCCCAAACTAATTTTTTCTATCATGAAAATTTCGAATCGGTATATTCGTGCCATAATTACCCAAAATTAACTCAGTCGTGCCCCGTTTAACCCGAACAAAGAAAATCTCCCCAATTTTCTATAATTCAGGATAAATGCAACATGAATATATCAGTTTGAAGTAACGTGACAGGGACATGCAAATGTGGAGTTCTTATGATATGAAATTTTATGTATAATACATAGACGAAACATATGCTAATTTGGGTTTTTAGTGATATGAATCATTTTCCTTCCGTTCCCCTCGAATGATGCTGGAGATATCCATTATTGTCCGGACACGTTTACCGGACAGATGATCCCGACAGAACTAAAGGATCAATTTGGGCCAGAGGACAACTTGTTCAAAAAACCAATTTGATTTCGATTTATAATTCGATGATCCAACAATGCCCCAGCAGGTTTTGTGTCCGATGCATATGAACACTGTCAGCAACATCGTACGAGCGGAGCGGAGCGTAGCCGCAAACTAATTTACATGACGCGACGCTGTGATTGTAATTAATTAATTACCCGTTCGTTCGGATGCTATGAATCTTATTCGATTTGTCGCACGCATCTCAGCTTATGATTGATCAATCATATCATGTATCTCCGCCTTGTGGTGTATCTTGATTTGTCCAATGTGTTAGGTCCAGATTTCTAGGGAGGGACGCCATATTCAATTACTCCACCATCAATGATAAAATTACTTTTATAACGAGCGATAATTTCATTTACGATGTATAATTATAATCCGATTTTCCTTATAAAAGGCGAATGGTTACAATTATGTTTATCTCAGTTTGTTTCCCTAATAAAAATGAAATTGTTACACCATACTATACTATGAGCTTAACTTATTGGCATGAATTTTAACAAATATATAGATACTCATACAATAATGCAATTGTACTCTATTTTCGACAGAAATAGAAAGGTAAGCTGTACTTGCTAAGTAAACTTAACAGATTATATAATCAATAATCGTCACTTTGCTATAAAAACATTATACTAATTGTCCAACGCCACTTTCTTAATTCACATTCTAACTGGACAAACTAATTCCGATCATTGCTGGGACTGCATTATTCAGATTCCGTGATCACATCTATCGCACCATCTTCAAGATTCGACTCTCCCACATCAATTATATCGAGTTTCCCAATTCTGTCAAGAGCATCAAAAGACAACTTCGAGCAACGAGAATTCAAGAGAGGAACGACGGTAAATTTGATCGCACGAATTGAGAGTTACGGGACTCGAGTGCACAATCCGCGTAGCCATAAGCCTATGGGATCAAGAATCGAAATTATCTAGAAATAAGATTAGGCAGCGTAATTAACAATCGTCTTCCTTTCTTTTACTATTTATTATTATTATTATATTGTTTTAGGTAGCTCCGAGCGTGAATTAAAAGAAAAAGGGAAAAAAAAAAGGGAGAAAATGAGTGGCCAAGTGGCGAGAAATGTGGGGAGGGGGGGAGGAGCAGGTGGAGGAGAATCCGGAGCGGAGCATGTGCCGCAAATGGAGGGCCACCACCACCAGTCTGTCAAAAACTTATAAACCGAAAAAGAAGAAGACCAGCAAAAACATTCAATAATTCCGCCAATAATCCAAGAACTATCTTGACCGATTTTTCGAAATCCATTTCAAACCCATTTAACAAATCGAAATGATCCATCCATCGTATTAAGAAAAAAAAAAGGAGGAAGAAAATTTCCATCTTAACGTACTTAAAATTTAAAATTTCTCATTCGTAGTATATTTTTAGGAGCTCTCGAAACATCATACTCCATCGCGACGCTAAAGGATCGGGGCAGCATTTAATGATGAAGTCGAACATCGATGGTCCGGAAAGAACAAAGAGAATGGAAATAAATTTTTGGTGGAATTGAATCAAATTCCTGTGGGTGCTGAGCAACGAGCGCAGGTACGGACGATGGAGATCACATGGGGGAGGGGCAAGTCTCGTGCTTGGGCCCCGCCATTTCTGGCCAACGCCTCCGGACAATTACCGGCTCCGCCGGTTTCCTCTCTTTTCCTCCAATCATTTTCTTTTCTGTCTGGCCAATTATTCCTCTCCTCTCACACATTATTCCAAAAGATAAAAAAAATTAAGAAAAATTACAACAATAATAGCAAAGAATGGGATAGTAAAATGGGGAAAAAATCGCGAAAAATAAAAGAAGAAATTTGAGTATAAGTATAAGTTTTTAGGGTTTTTGTTTTTGATAAGTCTTTACCCTCAATAAAAAGTATATCATTTGGAGCAAACTCGAACGCGGTGGTGGAAGTTACAATTTTCAAAGCATCGAACACTAAATAAGTATCGATTAATGAAATCATAACAGGCAATGATAGTGCATGTGACAATAATGTTAGGAGTGTATCTTTGCAACGCGTGAAACGAAAAAAAAATTTATGAAAATTTTTCTCGTGAAATTAGTAATCTAGAAAATAAAATGAGGTCGTGGCTAATATGACATATGTAACACTAATATCGAATAGCATGAATGATGCAACAATTTTTTACGACGGCTCTTAAATAGTTTAGTCAATGTGTGTATTGTTTGCAATTATGCTGCTCCTATAAATCTTCAAGCCATCCCTCGAAATCTCCACCCTCTTCGTCTTCTCTCTCTCTCTCTCTCTCTCTCTCTTTTCTGCGTCCCTTTCAACTTCTCTCTCTCTCGTATTACAGAAAGAATCCTCGCGAAATCTTCCCTTCTTTGCTTCTCTCTCTGCGCCGCGCTCGCGAGAGCTGCCTATATTGCGAGAGGCGTCGCAGAGAGAGACGGAGCCGAGATCTCCATTCTCCGCCCGGCATCTTCGCGGTTCTTTGCATTTCTTTCCGTTTTCGCAATTTCCCATTTGGGGTAACGGCTCGACCAGATCGGAGGAGGAGAGATGGAGGTGTATAGGTTCTCCCACGGAGTGATGGCCGCCATTGTGGCCCTCGTCATCGCCATTGCGTTGCCCGCCGCCCAGGCCCAGTCCCTCGCTCCTGCTCCTGCGCCCGCCAGCGACGGTGAGCCTCTCTCTCTCTCTCCTCTCTCTCTCTCTCTCTCTCTCTCTCGGGATTGTGTTAGGTGAGATTAAGATCTGAAGTTGGCATGTGCGGCATTGTTGATTCTTCTTTGGCTCATGTTAGTTTTGGAGATGAACGAATCGTTTTTAGATTCAATGAGAAGACGACCATTCCCTGATGGTAAAATCTGTGGGAATGTTTTCAATTTCTTGAGGTGTTTTTTCAAAACACAGTTTTGAATTAAAGGGCTTAATTTGAATTAGATTGTTTTTCCAGCTTAGCAATCAACACGAGACGATACATTGTTGGATCCGTCCACAACGGCATGGCCAGTGCTATTCTTGATTTTTAAATTTTGTGAAAGGAAATCTGAAAATGGTGTCAATCAAGCATTCAAAAGGAGATCTTTAAATTTGAATTCCAAAGATAATTTCTATAATACTCGATTTTAATGTCATAAACAGATAAAGAAATACATTACTTCCTGATTTCATGCGCATTTTCCAATTCTAGGTCCAAAAGTGAAGCCTGCCCCCCTTGAATTATTGATACCTTTTAAGGGTGACCATTTATCAAGAAATTCCTTCGAGGCTGATGGACCCCTCATTGATGTACCTGCTTGTCAGGTACCGAATAATGAAGGATTCCTATTTCTGGTCAAAATATGTTGCCCATATGACTTTTACAAATTTTTCTGGAATTCTCAAGCGATCCCTGTTGCCAACATTGCATATTGAAACACTCAAGCTGCTTGATCCGTCGTCTGATAGATGAGCTTTAGAAAAATTCCTCTGTAATGTAGCATTTTCTGCAATTCGAAAGGACTTACTAGTTTCTAATGGGCAAGAGCAAATCAGCGGTTTGCAACATAACTTGGGTATAACCCACTTCATGTTTGCCGCCTCCTGTTCTTGGTAGTCCCAGGTTGAAGTCCTTTTTGACCAAAATTTGTATGCCTTCCCTTGAGATTATTACATAGAAAGATTTCATTAATATAATAGGGTGGCTGCTGATAGCTGTGATATGTTCAATCTCAGGAACATCCATCGACCAAGGAGTAGCGTATGTGCTCATGTTGCTGGCTCTGGTGCTCACTTACCTCATTCACAACGCAGACATCTCATCCACCTTCTAAGCTTATGGATTGGTGTATTGCGTTGGTTATTTGGGTTTAGTCGGGGGATGCTTAAAATAGATCATTGGTTTGACAATCTTCTTTTCCTTAAATCTTTTGTCGTGGATTCTTGTGTATGACAGTGGTGTTCTAACTTTGACAAATCTTCCGTTGGACCATGAAAGTGTTCGTCAAATTCTCTCCGACTTTACTAATGTGATGTATGGTGCTTATCTAGATCTTTCCTTTCTCCAACAAAGAACTAAGTAGCCATACGAGCAAATAGAAGTACGGAGCTACGTCATGGATCAGTGATTTAGTTCTCCTCTAAACTGGCTCAAGGTTTATTTCGATTCAATCGTTGAACCCGACTTCTCTTATTGGCCCTTTGGCTCTGCATTCGCAATGAGAAGACTGCTCTTCATAATACGGTGACATCTGCTTGCTACAATCAATTGTCCTATAATTAGAGTGAAAAGGGAACGATATATTAGAACTGCATCAGATGATACAATAATCAGAATTGAGCCCTCAGTGTATAACTCCTTGGCAACAAGGAATAAAATTCAAAGATCCATGTTCTCCCAAATGTTCGACAAAGTCAGTTGATGCTGATCATCGCGTTTGTTTTTCCTCTAGCAAAAGAATTGGAAAGCATGCCCCTGAGGTAGCGTGTCCCAGGGAAATAGCATCAAGCTCTCTTTTTGCTAGTGCTTGAATCTTGTGGCTCTTCTGCCAGTGAGAACTTCTTCACTTTCTGTCATGAGAGGGAAAAGGATTAGGACAGAAAAAAGGTAAGGAACAGCTCATTACCATACAAAGACAGAGGTAAAGAAAAAGATTGTCTTGCTTTTTTCTCCGCCCTTTACAATGAACTTAAGCACCTCACATCATTCTCTAAATCTAAGAGAAGCATCCTCTTTATATTAACAAAAAACTGCGTACAATTTAAGCTCTACCCTTGGGAATTGATCAGCCAATTCGCAAAAAAAAATAAAGAAAGAAAGAAAACAGACCTGAACTTTGGCTAAGACAAAAATACACAACCCAGAAAGCCCCCTGAAATTTTTCCCCAGGGAAAAAGTATTCACTGTTAAAATTTCTAAAGCGTCACATGACGTGGCTAACAGTGATGTTTCAGAGAAACAGATTGGTACTGAAAGTAGAAGGCATGATCGGAGCATGAGACCACAAACACTTGGGATGGCACATTTACCAGAAGGAATCCAAGAAAAAGAAATGAGTTTGGTACAATGTCCAGTCGACAGGATAGTAAGAAGGAACAGACAGACTTCTAATAAATAGTAACATACAAATAGAAAAGGCAAAAAATGTAAGCTTATTGATAAGCGGTGGTGACTCATGAATACAATGAGACTCAACCGCAATAGGTTCTTCTCTTACCCTTCCCATAAAAACCAAACAAAATGTTCAGACTATGTAATTGTTCTCAGGACATAGTCAGAAGGTTATCTATATCCTTTTGTACTGGTGACATTACAACAAAGATTGGTAAGTGAATAACGTTAGAAATAATCATAAATACAAGCTTATTGGTTCTTCCCCCTTAAAATCAATAAGCATCCCATATGATGCTGGGAAACGGATAATCTCCCATACTAAAGAGCTTAGATCACTAGAATGAGAGCTAATCATGAGTAGAGAAAGCTGCAATCTCTTGAAAAGTACTTGACTAAGGACAATGTCAGTCCATTTGGCCAAGCAACGAAAAATTTTAGGTTAGTCGAGCCTCACTTCCATACAGTAACTTGTAATTCATTGAACCAGGATCAGAACTAAACAGCTTCCTAACTTTCAAAATCTCGATCAGCAGATAGATGTTGCCAACAGCAGATGGAGAAATCTCAAATGCTTAGTGGCTGACATAACGGTTGCAAACTTCTGCTAACTAAATGTGGGACAATAAATAATTTTGATAAGAAAAATGATATTTCCAATTAGATTGTCCCGAAACATAAACAAAAGAGCAGACTGCCACTTGTGAAACTATTGAATTACAAAATGTTTTTATCACTCAATGTTCAACTAAAGCCAAAAGATGATGAGGGTGAGAAACCAAGACTGATAACCTAACGTCTGGCTTTGGATGTGAAAACTTAATACTCGGCAATGTGTTCTACTCTTCCTTCTATTGTAACATTCTTGTGCTCACGGTGCAATTTGCAATATTAAGAACTCGATATGTACAGCAAACGAATACCACTCGAATGTCATTTTTTTTTCCGTATTTTGGCATGTCCCAAGCGGTGCATTTGATGACCATCATCCAACATTTCGAGGCTTGCTCTGGATCGACCAGATACAAGGATATACTTCGACGGAAAACTAATTCAGAAGCTCAGAACGGAGACACCAATCACTTCCCCCTCTTTATCACTCCTCATCACAAATTATGCAGTGCAGTGACAGTTCCCCAAGTACAACATAATCGAACCAGCAGGAACCCCAAAGACAAACAACCCCCACCAAAAAAAGAAAAAACTGATCTTTGATCTAAGGAATGCATATAATCACAGCTTCCACTCAAAGGGTGAACTCATTTTCTGGATTCAATCAAATTTTCAGCTTTTGACAGTTGAAGCATTCAAATTAAACACGCATACTCAAACAAACATGCCCTGGTCACGATTATGAAAGAAATGAACAGGAAAAGAGGAAGAAACCAAAAAAGAGTAAAATCCCATCAAGCCCACAGCCATATTTAGAGCCAAACGCGCGATATCGACAAAACGCAATGCTAATGCGTCGATCATCCATGAATTCGTGAAGGTAATCACCTTATTGAGTACGCACTCCCTGAGGGAGTTCAAGAGACGCAAGCACTTGTCGTGGTCGTAAGGGGTTTGGGCGACGCAATTAAGCAGATCGAGCGCTTCTTGTGCGCACACGGGCTGACCTCGACCTCCGGCTCCGGCTCCGGCTCCGGCTCCTGCTCCGGCTTCGCTCATTGTTCTCTCGCTCGCTCGTGTTTTTGCGCGTAAAGGGTGCAAGAATGGACGAGAGTCCTTCGTACTGCTGTTTGTTTTAAGAGGGGGCACAGAGAGAGAGAGAGAGAGAGAGAGAGAGAGAGAGAGATTACAAACGATGCTGTCGGGCGTCAAACCGCGGCGGCGAGTCCTAGAAATTGCGCCAACAGATCGTCCGAGAAGAAGAAGTCTTCTTCGATGGAGGAAACGGCGCTTTTCGGTTCACATCCGACATCGAACCGGATTTCTGAGCCACGTGAAATGACAAAGGACCGGTTCTTGAACCGGTCGGTCAAGCCTATATTGCAAATTGCGGGCGGAAAAAAAAAACCTCCAAGAATTAGATTGAAAATTGAGATGTTAATTTACAAATTAAATTGATCTTGTTTCAACTTTTGTGGTAAGCACAAAATCTTCTACTACTAATAATGATGATAGTTATAACAGTAAAAATGGCAGCTGACATTAGATGATTATCTGTTCCAAAAACTACATCACGCCTTAAGTAACATAGATGTTATTTCAAGTGATAATTTACTTAGTAGGTGCTGTATTTCTTCGCGTTTTCTTATTGCGGAGGGATGGTCCGATGATTTATCGTGTAAGTAGAAACAGTGGGTGATTAATGCTTAGCAAGATGAGCAATGGGCCAGCCCAAGGGCCTTCTCTTGTCGGGCCATAATATGGGCCTCGTTGCAGGCCCATTTAGTCATTGGCCGGTCCTCTTTTCCCTTTCTAGGCCTGGAATAGTTAGGGCACCTCTGGCGTGTGTGAATTCCTTGATTCTTTTGCGGCCCACATCATTTGTTTGGGCTAACGGTTTGCCGAGACCAATTTGGTCGGCTCCGGGATAATTAGAGCAGCGATGTTTCCCAAACTTCCTCCGATCATTCCTTCTGATCGGCGGGTTATAGTTTGCAGACACCGGTCACGTATCGAATTAACTAAAATATGACGGGTGACGTCAATGCGTGTAACCGGCCAATCAAAACCAGCAGTTGGAGGGCGTTTCCTCAATCTCAACGAGAGGGGGAAAATATCGCGCCGACGCGGTATGTTGTCGAATCAGAACCTTGGGTACTAATGCCCCAAGCAGACCTAAGCAGCATGCGTGTTAAGGAGCTACAAGGCCTCAATAGCCAATCACGACTCCTCAATACACGGCGAGAGGGGGTTTTTACCGTCATACACAGCATCATCGACCGGATCAAAAAAGTTCGCCGTGTCCATCCGGCCCCAGTCACCACCATCAACACGCCGATTTAAAACCGCACGCACTTCCGCTTGGGGGATCGAAAACACGATACATTGTATCGACCCGAATCGTGGGCTTCTCGCACGAACTCGAATCACGAGGAGTGCCCGGAGTGCGTGATGACCACCTGGCGAGCTTTCTTCATTTATGATCCCATCACACAAGTCTTGAGTGAGTTAACTCTTTTACGTCTTCAGCGCACATATTGTCTCCCACCTAATTAAATTCTCTGGCCTTAAATTCCCGGCGGGGATGGCGACGCGAGAGAATGGGGCCCGCACCTCCGGCCCCCACCACCGCCTACAATTTCTCCACCCACCCACACGGCCACCCCAACACATCCGGCACGTGCCACGTGGGCCCCAGCCGCGCGACGCGCCGTCCCACCGCCCGCCACGTCACAGAAGAGCACAAGCCCGCGTTGCGTGGACGGAGGCAAATGATTTTTCTCCGCGCGAAATATCTTCCCGACATCATCGTATATACACGTGACCCTCCTCCTGTATTTTCCAATCGACTTCGATTTTTCTTTTAATGTTCAATCCATCCCCGCCTCCTGGCCCCGCCAAAAGATTCCAACGATTTTTCGTACCACGATCGTGGTAATATGTTTAACGTCAAATCACCTTTTGGCATGATTACATAAATTCTCCATAGCAATTCGATGGCTATCCCCTAGATCATCACGCAACATTATTATATGATAGGTCAAAATCAAGCCTACATGCGAAGGGACATGTTGGGACATTCAAATATTAAACGACGCATCTATCTTCTAATAAGTTAAATTCTCGAAGTTTTGCACTTGGGTCCCGTCATTTAATGCGTTTTAAGAAAAAATGAGGGCAATGGAAAGGATGGATGGATGGATGGGAGCATCAATCGGAGTCTCGTCTCGGACCATGATGTGAAGGAGCCCACCAAGACGTTTTAAGGATGTCCATGACCACAACAATTTCTCCCGAGGAGGGCCACATTCATTGTATATATCGTATATTCTATGGTTTTGTCCATGTTAGTCCCCCCATTGCAAGTGGGGGTGAGCAAGAAAAAAACTCCCATTTTGGGTCCTCTTTATCCACAACATCCCTGGGGTCATTTCCTTCCCTTCTCTCTCTCTCCCTTAATTTTTTTCTAAAACACCACGATTCTCGAAACGCGTGTACCGAAATATTGCCTCGTATTGCTCGACGTCGATTCTACGGGCTATTTATATACGCGTAATTTCCATTTACTCAAAATTACTTTATTTATTTTTAGTAAATCGATCGAGCACAAAAGGAAAAAGAAAAGAGCGAGTACCTTTCTTTCTCTTTATGCAGATTCTCTTACATTCAAAGACTCAGAGGCCAGACCACGATACTGTAGTCTCTATTGTCTCTCTCGTTCTCAATCGGGAGGCCAAATCTCTGACGAGAGCGACGCGTCAAATTGTGGCCCGGCGGCAGGTTGCTGTTGCTGCACTCTGGTTCGCTTGTCCTTCATGAGGGGTGGGGGTCCATTTACTAATTACAATGCACGATGCTCTTGCAGAAAAAAAGAAGAAGAGTTAACTTGCGCTGAAAAGGACGGACGGACGCACGGACCATAAAGAGGATGTCTCGTTTTCTTTCTATATTTACGGCCCCTGTCGGCCACTCGATTTGCTCTCTCGAGCTCGATTCCTTCTCTCCTTCCCGATATGTCCAGTTCAAAGCCAACGATCGAACCGGCACCGTCTTCTGAAATTTTGCGACGTGCTTGATTTCGGGCCGCTGTTCGTCTCTCTTGGCGATTCGATTAGGGATGGCGTTTCGAGTTGGCATTCGGCGCCAAAGACCGAGTTTCCTAACACTGTCCAAGAAAGTCATCCGCGCCGAGACTAGGATTGTCTTTTAGGGGCTACTTCCTTTTATCTTAACCCTAATTGATAATTACTCCGATGGGAATTTGATTTAAGTTATTCCACACGTGGAGCGTTAAGTCATTAAGACATTGCCTCGTTCGTTTGGGTTCGGTGGCTCCACAAACAAGTAATGAGATGTCCAAAGCACCGGCAATGACAACAAAAGCAGAACGTGGCTTGATTGGTCAAGATTTGACTGATCAACATTTGGCCTATCAAACATTGTGTTCTACTTGAAAATCTCGAAATGAAAGGAATAAACGTCCCGATCATACCATCACCATCATGATATCTATATTCTGGTTCTCAACTTGATTCAATTTAAAGGTTTAAATGACGAAATATCTATAGAATGCATCGACTAAGCCTCGAATCACTTTTCTCGATGCTGGAAAAAAAAACGATCAAAGTTAATGAAGAACTTGGATCAGCCTAAATCCGCAGTGATTGGTCCTTAATGCGAGCGACTAAGCGTCGTCCGTGGCGGTGGAAGCTGCAGGAAGCAACCGACGCCGGCACAGGCGGGCAACAAGCTGCGGCGGCGCCTGGCGGAGGCTTGTTTGGCCTGATAAACCAGGCGGGGACCACTCCGACTCGACGTGGTGGGTAATGACGACTCGATTTGATGGCTGATTTGGCTCTTAGGGTGGCTGTGTTAGTGCGGGTAGCTGAGCGCACAGCTCTTGAACGCCCCCAAAAAGGATAAAAAAGAAGGAAGGTTGGCAAAAGCGTACGGTTTTTCTGCTCGTGGGTCGGCTGCTGGGGGAGCATGGTGAAGACGGTCGATATTCGGGAGTTGGAGCACCGATCTTAGGTCACTGAACAAGGGTTGTTCTTATGTTAGTAAAAAATAAAAAAGACGTACCTGTAAAAACTATGTGTGATAACATGAAGTATTCGGAAGAGTTTGTAACAAAGTATAACATTACATCTGCGGAATATAAAGATTAATACAAGAAAAGATTCGAGCCAAAAACAAATACCGTCGCCATATCTCATATACTCTTCATCCTGTCATCACGTTTAAAGTGGAGAACGTTTTCTTCAAGGGCAAATGCCACAAAAAATCTCAGATGATGCACATAGCCACACATGTACCTCAACTCAATATCCCTAACCTCCTTTTCTTTTTTTTTGGGTATAGCTAAAAAGCTCAAACTTATACGCATGCAACATATATACCTTTGGCTACAGTTCCATTCATGATATATCTATTACACCGGTATAAGTTTGAGACTTTTTGATGATACAATTTTTTTTTTGGTATCGGTGTCACCATTAACAAATTTAGGGTTTTTAGTAATATTAAAAAAAAACATCGGGTTATACATGGTACGGTTGGCATGGTTTCAGGTTACTTTTAGTGTTGACCTTTTTTAAATGCAAAGAGTTTGCAATTATACGATAAAATACTGAAGTGGAGAGGAAAGATAGATAATAATTTACTAGAGAAGACCTTTAGAGTTGCCCAATATAGGAAATAGCTAAGAGTGACACGAAAGCTCTAATTATGCTTGACTTTCTTTGGCTTCCTAATTATATATATAGGTAGATTGGACTTGTTTTTGTTTGACTTCTGTGTTTTTCCAAGACGTTAACAAGTGCACTCTCGATACTAATTGAAGAACTTGAATAAGAAATCTTGGAATGGCACATAGGCGAAAATGGATTCCAGTGCATTCATTACTGTAGACTCCTCATATGAACACCCATCGTGCATTTTGAGATGCAATTGCATTTTACTTTTGCCCACCAATTCGTCCATTCGAGTTCAGGACTTTGCTCATCGTGACAAGGGAAAGTTCGAGGCGTAGAAATCTGCCCGCGATGGTTCGAGGCTCTTACGTGGAAAGTTCGTGGGTTTTTAACAAGCGAAAGCGAATGCTGAATGCACCGATGCTCCAACACCTTGAGGGACCCCCCGTCTCCTCCTCTACGACCGGCTACCGGCGGCTGATCGCCAACTTACCGATTCGGGCAAAAGACAAGATGATGGTCTCCGATTCTTGTGGTCTTCTCCCCAGCGGAAAAGACCACCACACATCGTGCGACGGTTCTTCCACGACCACCGTCCCATCACGATACGAACCAGCCTGACCATTTTCTCCCCTCTTTGACATTTCCCTCCTTCCAATCGCGTAAATGACGTGACACTTGCGTAAGGACGGAACGGGGATCGGGCTGATTTAACCGGCGTAGATCGAAGGTTGCGGAAGATGGCGTGCTCGGGCCGCTCTCCTCGAGTTTCAATTTCGGGTTTTACCGGATTCGGTATATCAATTGCATGCTTAGTCTCGAAATTTACCTATTCAATATACCTTTCGTCGTGTAAATGAAAAAGGAAAGAAACGTCGAATTCCCCAAGCGAGACAACTCTCCCGTGGGTGTCAACATTTCATTGGATTAGCCCATAACTGAAGGTGTCGACAACCACATGGTCAGATTGCCCGCGCATATATATTCAATCCGTGTTTAACCTAATTCCCCACAAGCGAGACAAGCTCTTTAGTAGTTCCCATCATCAATTAAGATCGGTTGAATTAGCTCATGATCATTAGGTGAAAACGATCTCGTGCGCGCTCAAGTCTCGATTTGTGTTTTACCCGATTTATCATATGAGTCGTGCACTTATTCTAAAAATTTGCCTATCCAACACGACCTTTTAAAGGAAAAAAAATCTTAAATTCACAGTAAGCGACACATGTAAAATATGCAAGGCGTGGAGTACATAAGGAGCGAAAAGTCTTGCTTATCCATTCGTCATCACATCACCACTTTGTCCCTGTTTCTTCAAATGCAATAATTATACTTATGATAGATTCGGGCTTTCCAAATTTCACATTCAAGCTACAGATATTTGATCAGTGGCTTCCCATCTTGTTCACACCACGCATTCCCCCACGGTCTCGTCAAGATTCTTTTTCCACCAATAACTTTTCGCATGTTGTTGAATTCCCACGACCTAAAAAGGAAAAAGAGAAAAAAAAATCCTGATCATTTATTTTTTATCTTATTTTATCTTCTGACCCATTTAAGATTTAAATCGATTCCAATGTTTGGTGAGCTCCAATTCGAAGGGGAACGTTTTTTCCAAAGTCAATCGCTAATGATATCAATTCCTCTTTTGTCATGCTATCTTCATATGTGCTTTCTTTCCCTATCGCGTGCCACAGTCGAATTGATTAAGTGCGGAAATGTCGAATAAGAAAAAGAGTCCAAGGTGGTAAACCTGACCAAAAAAAAAATGTCTCTGAAATCTAAGCGTTACTTGATTTTTATATACTTCATACATACACTACTAAAATAATCAAGTGAAAAAAACAGAGGCCAAAAACCGCCGCCAATGTATTTTCCCGAGATAGAAAAATTTGCCAACAGAGCAGAGCATTCATTCAGTGAAGAGAAATTCCAAGAACTCTTGTATTTCTCTTTTGGTGAATTCCTCTTTACCTTTTCTTTGTTTTTTTTTTACTTGAAGCTCTCACATGTCTGCACCGGAATCCGACCAGGGCATAACCTCGATGTCGGGAAATGGACCGTCGATGAAGTGATCCGGACCGTCGACGAAGTGTCTCACATGAAGTTCCAATTCGATAACCCGGACCAGAGGCCCAGGTCGTCGCTCACGCCGAGGTTGGCAAACGGATCGCCGTAGACGTAGCCGTCCTTCGAGACCCCGTCTCCGAAGCTGGAGAACCCGTTGAAGAAGCTTTCGTCCGGCCAGAGCGAGGAAGCGAACGGCGATCGTTTGGAGGGCTTCGAGAAATTCTCGGACACGCACGACTCCTTCGCTGCTCCATTCATGAGTGAAAAGGGTTCCTCGCTGGAGACGCCCCGGAGCACTGATGTTGGAGACGAGACGTGGCGAGACGAGTACTCCTCGGACACTGAGCTCGAGCAGCTCGCCGTCGCCGCAGGCGCAGTCAGTGGCGGAGGAGGGACGGCGCTGTTCTTCAGCGGCGACGGAATAGGTTGTGCAGACTGCGGAGGCGTGGAGAAGTTGGTGAGCGCATCCCGCCCGCGTAGCTCGAGTGCCGCGTCGTCGTAGGCCATCGCGGCCTCTTCGGCAGTGTTGAATGTTCCCAGCCACCGCCGCTTGCCTTGCATCGGGTCCCGAATCTCCGCCGCCCATTTTCCCCATGGCCTCTGCCTCACGCCCCGGAATTTCTTCCCACCCCCGCAGCTGGGCGACACCATCTCGGACTTCCCGGAGGGCTTCCGACGCTTAGCCTTCGCTTTCCATGCGCCGGCGTCTCCGTCGCCACCGGACTGCAAAGCAATCTCGCGAACGAACTTCTTGATCCGTCGGCGAGGGAGCGGCTCAGCCTCTTCGTCGCTGGAGGAGTCCGTGGCGTCGGCGTCTGTGTACGATATTCTAAGGACTTTGGGGTTCATTTCGGGTCGACTTGCTGGGCTATTGAGATGGTCGGGTCTCACGAGCTCGGTGTGAGTGCGGTGTTCACTGAACTTGATATAAGGTCTCATTTCACAGAAGGAGTGAATCAGATTTTGATTTGCGCTGCTGATGACATCCGAAAGCGAAAAGAGAGAGGAAGATCGTGGAGATATTCTTCAGAGATATAAAGATAACAGAAAAGAGCTGAAACAGAGAGGAGGAGGAGGAGGGGCTAAAGCGAAGCTTGAAACGCCGGGAAAATGGCTTAAAAGGGGGAGCGGGTGAGCCCTCCTAGAATAAAGCAAAGAACGAAAAACAAAAAATAAAGAGAAGGCAATTTCAAGGAAAGTCGCCACGAAAAGAACTAAAGCCGAGGGAAAGCCACAACAAAAAAGAGGAAGGATAGAAGGACAGAGTGCGTGCGTTAGATAGACAGAGACAACGACGAAGACCGAGACGAGCAAGGAAAGGAGAGAAAACGGTGGACTGTGTATGTGAATGAGAAGAAAAACCAGTGCGTGCTCTGCAAAAACAAAAGGCAAGGAAAGAGTTTCCGGGAAAGTTTTGGTGAAGATGGGAAAGAAAAAAAAAAACCAGAGAGACTCTAAGTAAGGTGAGGTCTAGCCTTTTGATGGAAATGGCAAAGAACGTGTACCCCCACGAGAAATCAAGACACTGAACCAACCACGCCTTTGGGCCGTACCAATCTCTCCCTCGATGGCAGAAGCTTGATTTTTGTCACTTATGGCGAAACCCTGCACGGCGAGAAAGAAAGAGCTCACACTGTCGCCGAACAGAAATGGAAGAGAAAAACTCTCCTTTCAGAGAGAGAGAGAGAGAGAGAGAGAGAGAGAAAGAGAAGGAGAGGCAGAGACGGAGCGGCAAGAACACGGGGTCAGCTTGCTTTTTTATAGGCATAAAAAAACGACAGCAACCCTTTAATAAGATACTTAATCAGCATTTAATTTTAGTTTCAATTACCGCATATGAATTTCCTTCTATTATCCATTTTCTTTTTATTCCCCCCCCCCTCGTGATAAAAGAAGAGGACGAAGAAAATAGTCGTGAAAATTTTAATTTATTTAACGACGGTTCATAAATATATATATATATATATATGTTCAAACCGTTTCTTTAATTATAGAAAACACTCAATATTATTTTTTTATTAATTTAGATTCTAAATCATATGTTAAATTAAAATTTATAAATTATATTAAATTATTTTCTTCGATTTAAGAAAGAAAAGGAGATGTGAACCGGTGTAATTCCGGTGAAATCTCCCGTTCCATCGCGGAACGGGACGGGGGAGGAGGAAATTTCAGGAGGCGTCTTAGAGCGTAGCGGCCGTTCGGATGGCAACACGTGTCGAGTGGCTCTGTGGGCCCCGGGGAGGGGACGGTCCGACGGGCTCGGAGGGGGAGGGAGGCCCAGGCCTGGCCGGTGGCGAGACGGGATCGTCGTTCCTGTGGGCGCGAGATTCGAAAAGGGGGAGAACGCGGTGGCGATCCGTGATTGGGAGAGAGAGGAGGATGCTCCCGTCAACAGTCTCGGTTTGACTGGAAAAAGCTTCTGTGGAGAGGGAAGGGAGTTACTGAGAGGGAGGGTCCGAGTGTGGTAAATGACCATTTAATACCCCCGCGTTAGCATTCCGTTAGGAGAGGGTTTACCGCGGGGGACGGGGGGCGTTTTCGGTCAAACAAGAAATTCCGAGAGGCCGTAATTTTTATTATCCTTCTGGGGGGCCCGTGCGGGAGCACGTGCCGAGCTGGCATTGGCCCAAGAACATTACCGTTTTTTTTTTTTGTTAAACCGTCGGTTTTTGTTTTTGTTTTTTTCTACGGCTCACGGCAGTGACTAACGTACGACGGTGGGGAAGGGAGGCGGGGGAGGGGGCCCCGCAATCTGTGGTCGCCGCCGCTTCTCACGAGCGCGCGCGCTCCCTGCTCCGACCGTGCCGTGTGCCATGCGCAGCAGCAGCACTTGTCCTCTTTGTTTTGTGCTGCCCACTTTTTTTTTTTTGGCCCTTTGGACTTTCGTTAACGATGCTCTCCCGGTCACGCCTCTCGTGATTAGGCGTAATCCGTTGCGGTTTCGACGTCGAGCCCCGTGCCATGTAAAAAACTCGGAGCGGCTTCAACTCACTCGCCCGGCCCGGCCCGGCCCCGCCCCGCCCGCCGGTGTTTTCGTGGTCCGACAGCAGCTACGTCCCCCAGGAAGGGGAGGGTGAGGGCCACCCCGTCACCACGAATCTCGCGAGCTTCGGGAGAGCATCATCGGAGGTAAACGGGCCACCTACGCTCCGTGGTGGACGCGAAATCGAATTCTGACTTCGGTGATGATGGAAGCGGAATATTCCCATCGAAAGATTCCCATCGAAAGAAGAAAAGGTAAGGTGGAAATCCACAAAAGAAAAGAAAAAAAAAACATTGGCATTTAGGGTGGTGGTGGTGGGGGTGGCCGGATCGAGAAAGTTCGTAAATTGCAGGTGATGCTTTTATGTGATGCTTGCTTTTGGTGAGATGATGGGGTGAAATATGTAGTGAAGCCGAAATAGAATTTTGCCTATCGCGTCGCGTTTCATTTAGGGCATTATTAGCTAGGCCCGTGTGGAAGCGAGAGTCGTGTTCGATTTGGCCAGCGAATTGGGAAAAGAATGCGTCTTTTTTTGAGTTGTTGAAGGGGTCGAGTTGATGGGGGGAATACAAGGATAAGGAGACAGCAGTTACTATCTTGACAGACCTAATTATTTACATAAGAACGACCGACCTCCACATGGTGCGTCCAGGATGTCCACTTTAGGAATTATGCAGGGGCCAAAAGCATTTTGTTCACCCGGATTCAATTGGTGCACCCGTCGCAGACCCCGAACGAGGTCCTAGGTTCAATTCGGACTAAACGAACTTCGAATACTTGCTCGGGATTTCGACGTCTTGGTCGGGTCACCCTTTATTCGAAACTTCGAACTTATACTTATTCAACAGAAAGAGGGGAAATAAAAGAGGGCAAAAGAAAATACTCTAATTTCAGCTTACACGACGCATTTAAGATGTCGCCACCCGATTTGGATTTTTCCGAATTCTCGAAAAAGCAGAAGAAAAAGAAAGGGAGAGGTGACGAGTGGGGCCTCGATCTGAGTCATTAACGGCCAAAGCTAGCTACAGAACTGCTAGAACAGGAACTATGGTAGGGCTTAAATATCATCACGTGATTTTCATAGTCTATTAATGCATGGAACGATCCCGGTCGCGTAAATACCCAGTAGTAGCCGTGAGTCACTTCATTTATGGCCTAACCAACATAAGCTGTCCCCCTTCCCTAGCTATCTACTACTTCCCCCCTTTTTTATTTGGCGTGCTCCTTCTTTATCAGACAGCATGCCAGCGGCACCAGTCAAGCGGCGAGGCCGCCACCGGCGGAGGGAGGAGGTGGCGGCGGGCAATGGCACACCTTGGGCGTGTGGGTTGTGCGAGCTTCGGCTTTCGAGTGCCCTTCAATGTAACTTGTATTGGCCGAGACAATCGGTAGTATAATCTCTTTTCCCCAGAATGATTAAAGTAATGACTTCTTGTTAGAAATGCATAAATTTTGGTAGGTTTCAATTCTTAGATCAGATCATTGAAATTCTTGATTCCTTTTTTCCTTCTTTTTCCCAAGCACGGAGTTGGCAATTCACACTGATGGAGGATTGCTTCTGAAGGGTCGTCGTCATTAGGTTAAACAATTAATGCGAAGCATAACATTCCGTCTTGCAGTTTGTTATGTGCATCAATGTGCTTCTTCATATCATAACAAGACACGGGCGTTTGCATTAAATACTAGTTATTGAACGGAGTTCGAACATTGAAACCCGGGCGTGCCATCGCAAATTTCAAATCGAGATTAATTTCTAGACACCTTAGGAGATTTCCTACCCGTTTTTAATATCTTTAGATGTCCTTAAAAAAATAGATAGAAACAAAAAACCTCATGGGATCACTAGGGTTGACAAAGATTCGAACTCGAGACATCTTACTATGATACCATGAAATGTTTTGTTGGATCACCGTCGACCGTTTTAAAAATTTCGAGATATTAGATGAAGAATGAGATTTCCATATGAAAAATAAATATTAGAAAAGGAAAATAGTCTGCCTTTTTTCTACAATTTTCAAATTTTGAATGGTTGCTCGGGCTCCCTGATTATTCAAAAAGAGAAATAAAAGAAAAACAAGTTCTAATTGTTTTTTCATGACCGTAAGTGACACACCTCCTCCATGCGCATAAAAGAAGAGTTTACTTATCCCGGGTGGCAGGCACAATATATAAGATTATTCCAAATGTGAGATTTTGTGATTCAGAAATGAGATATGTTTCGACTTAGCGACATCTTACCTTTGAGTCGATGGTTTGGTAACAGGCACTTGTCAATTAGAGGTAGTGCTTTGCCATCACCAAATTCATATATAAGTATAAATATATTTAAGCCATGATGGACAATGATCAAACCCTAAAAAGCCGAAAAGGGAAAGATGAACATGTCATGTTGTTTCTTTCTACGAGATATTATAGAGTATTGCAAGGGAATTAAACAAACAACGTGTCGAACAAAGGAAGCCGACCCGGCTTGTTCTCTTTGCTACGATTGGATTTGTCCATTCTAGTAATTCCAAAATAAGAGATGGAAAAACAATTCATTGGGTGCAAGTATCATCTACAGTTGTTCTAATTCTATAATTGGATGAGCTGACCAGTGAGGAGCTTTATCTTGTCCTCGAACGAAACAGGCCAATTCTTGATTTTAGTTGAATGATCCGAATTAGGTTTTGTTTGGTTCTTGATGCGATGTTGTCTTTTTTCTTTGGAACGTGCGAATATCTTGATCATGATGTTGATGCCGCGATGCTCCTGGGGAAAGCAATAATTAGTTTTCTTTCCTTTCCTTTCTGGTATTAATGGAGATACTTGTTCAGTAACTTTGGAACATCTGTTGGATGGTTTTTAGCAAAACACGTCGACAATTGAAGGGGGGAAATAATAATGATAATTCAATACGTCTGGCTCTGTACACTTTCAGTAGTATACGACGCTGCATTATTTCGATCACGCTTCAGAAAATGATTGAATTGTTTTGCTGATGTTTTAGCGTCCTTTTGGGACCAGACATTCCTAAGCGTTGGGAGTTCTTTATATTCAAGACCGACCCAATACCTTGGTCAAAAAAGTGATGTGGTTTCTTAATCGAGAAACTCAATCAATAGAGAAACCCCACGATTTGTCGAACACGCTTATCGGTTAGGCCTCGGCTCATATAAGAACAATCAAAGGCTTTTTCGAGAGTCGGGCGTCTTGTGATTTTGAAGATGCCGATCAATGATTGGTCAGATCAGGCCGCGAGAAATATGATACTTTAGTCCATTTAAGTTTGGCTGGACGAGAAAAGGTTACAGAATTCCTTTGGCGCTGCTCTCTCCAAGTTGTACATGCCGCCTTGGATTGTAATCCAAGTTTGTATTGCTTGACGGCGTCTTGTGCTTGGAAGCTTATGTCCATGAACTTTGCTCATTGGATGAGGACATACATTCTGTGGGGGAACTCATTCGGTAGATGGAGGAGAGGCTGCAGATCTTGAAATCGGTGAAAGCGGCTTCGAAAATGGCTTTCCTTGGACGATGGCATGCTTAAAATCGATGAACAGTCGCCCCCAGGATTTTTATGATTTGTCCTTTAGCTATCTGTTTTTTCTCCCCCGGCTGAGTTTGAATGTGTGTGAGGATATTTAGTTTGTATTCCACGTTGGTACAATGAAGTTGACGTGTCTGCAATTTCTTTATGACATGATTATGAACATGTACACACCGAGGAAAAAATCAGTGTAGACATTGATATACGACTCGATTCATGGTATCGAGGCATTGTCTTGATTTCAAGTCTCTAGATCACTTGTGTATCCTTTGATATGCGATCGATTTTGAGTCTTTGAGTCCCGTCTCTACAATTACAAAAGGGGGAGGGGAGATGAATATATATCATCTAAATACGACTCGAGAGATGGATTTATCGATTTCAACTTTTAAATGGGTCAACAGCGATGTGCAATTCTCACGTCAATTCCACTGCAAATTCCACAATATATATAGCATATAAGCTCTAGAGACTAAAATCATCAAAGAGCTCAAACGGATATGAACGAGTCCCTTTTTATGTGCCATCATGTGAATATTATTATCTAATTCTTCTCGTGATTATTGATACGCGTCGTGGTTATCATGAAGAGCTGCGTATTATGAGATCCAATGGCTCGGGAATTCTTCTGCTTGGATTTGCGCATAATCGAAACAGAAGAGCTGTAATCCAATAAGATTCTCTAAATTCCCTTCATTTTTTTTTAGTGAATGTGTTTGCGTTTATTTGTTTTCAAAATGCTGCTCGAACTTGGTGAAAGGAAAAGCCATAATGTTTTCAAAAGAAAGCGGAAGAAGTACATAGGACTCGACAAAATCCCTCGAGAGGCCTTGGTCCGAGCTAAATTTCGCAACGTATTATGATTCTGTCTGTGTTCTGGAAGTGCTTAATCCCAAAACAAGTGCAATTTCAAATGTTAGATGACCACATTGGAGAGAGAGAGAGAGAGAGAGAGAGAGAGAGAGAGAGAGGGAGAGAGAAAGGGAGAAGTCAATGATGCAGCAAACCCCGAGACTCCTTCCTTCGAGCCACCAAAACGTGGGGAGCGGAAGCCTCATTATTGTCTTTTGTTTGTACATATGCTTGGATTAGGAGTAAATCAAAGATTAGGTGGACATAACTATAAGTCAAGAGCACTGAGACCCATGGCGCCTAGGTTTTTGGGGGGTCATTAGCATCTTCCGATGCTAATTGTGTTTATCTGTCTTTACTTAATATGATTGTGGGAGAGGTGGAGGGAGAATCAGATGTTTGTCCGATGACAACGTCGCTTTAATCTAAGATTCATTAAGATCTTCTTGTAATGAATGAATGGACCGATTTGCAAACACTGGAAATGAAATCTAATGTTTATCCCATGAACGTATGGGTTTGGGCAATATAACTCATAAAAAGTGGTGGGTCATATTCTAAAACAATCACACACAAAAAATGTTATTCGAATAAGATCGGCCGTGTTGGGTTTCGATTCAATATCTACAGACCAAACGTAAACCATGTTGGGAGAAATATTAAAAATTATAGTATTTTCGAAGAAGGGACGCTCGGTAGAAAACCCACATCTGAATTCCGTGACAGCCTACGATCCAACCCAATCTGATCCAGTCAGATCCGTCGTGGTCGTTCCTAGCTGGAATTATGATGTATATCTTTTTTTGTTGGTGGTGGTGGTGCTTTGATGTTATCTAAGCCAAATTTGATTTTTGGAAAGTGGAATGGGAGTTGAAGGGCGTGTGTTCCGGAAGTGGGCCATGAGCAGTCGACGAAATTGAGGGTTTTTTTAGGTTACCAAAACCCTCCCTGGTCTTCCGTCAACCCGAGCAACCTTGGAATGAATGTCCCCCCCCCCTATCAACGCATTCAATGGTCGGTCCATCACTTGGTTCTTTCAACTCACATCTTCATTTTTTCATTTTTTTTTCTCTATTCTCCAGGGTGAGAAAAAAAGTGGCCCCGTTTCATTTAGATTAGGGGGTCGTTGCGTTGTGTCCTCCCCTTGCTTCAAGAGTATGAAATCACGCTAGTGGTCGAGGCGTCCAGATGTTAAATCTTCGTAAAGTTGTGGGGTCGGGAGTGCATTAGGATAGTCCCGGCGTACTCGGCGTTGGTCGCCCCACGTAGAGCTCTAGGACTGGATAGGATTAATCTCGTACGATTTTTCTTTTTTGGTGGGTGGATGATTCATGGGTTAATCAACATTCGCACGACATGCGAAAGCCAATTTCTCCATAGCTCGTCTCCTTTGTGGTTGTCTTTTGCAAAATCACCCAATAAGAAGAAAATCACATCGACATCAAAAAACTTCACAAGCATCCAGAAGAGACTTCTCCCTCCCACCCACCCCCTAGGAATCTGCGCGGAAGTGCAGAAAAGCTGTCACTGGAAGTGGGATTTGTGCGTTCGCGTTCGTTCAGTCTCCTCATTTAATTCTCACTGCAAATGGTAGCGAAATGACGACAAGATCATTAGGTGAATCACGCAAATGATTTTAGTCCTCGATGGTGGAATGATTAGAGACGAAACCCTCGGAAGCAAACTCGAAATTCACCCGACCCCCCTTCTCTCTCTCTCTCTCTCTCTCTCTCACGTGGGGACTCGGCAGGACAACGACCCACGTCATGATCCGATGGGACAAATCTTAGTGGGGGGGAAAACCTTTGTCTTCCCTGGAGACAAAGCCAACCCCTCCCCCCCCCCCCCCCCCAATGTCCACGAGTAGCGGACTTGATTGAGAAGCTTAAACAAAGGGATTGAACTGAACCTAATCACGACACGAACTGTGGATCAAGTGGCGGCCTGGTTTTCCAGGAGCCGGTGTCCTCTCTCTCTCTCTCTCTCTCTCGCCAGCTCGTGAGGGCATTAACCTCTGCCGGAACCTCTTCAGCCTATGGCTTTGTATCTGTCGAGTGGGGCTTTACACGTTGCCGCTGCCCTCTTTTGTCCGAACACGACCGATTTAGAAAAAAAAAACGTGGGGAGGGGCATCGAGTTGGAATGTGAAGAAGACAAAGAGGGTGATGCGCAACTTGGGTTTTAGTAATTTGCCGAAACCGAACCACGTTTTGTCGTTGGTGGATGGATGGGCCAAAGGAGGAGATGGGGGGATTGGGGCATGGAAAGACAATGTTGGGGGGCACTCAGTTGTCCTCCGCCCAAGTGATGGAAGATTAAGGTAATGATACAGCTAGGCTTTCGTTAGTTTTTAAGCTTTCTTTCCCTTTCTTCTTTTCAATATTATTTTGGCCAATCCCATTTTATTGCTCATGGGGACAAATATGTATGCGGTGGTTTGAAATGCGGGTCTTCTCGGGGACTAGCCGCTTACGTTCCATGCTTTTGTATGATTTTGAAAACACGAATGGGTGAATAAATCAATCTACTTTATGGCCGATTCTGTTTCTTTCCTTTTTCTCGAATAGTGGTACAGCCTTAATCTCAAAATCGAAGATGTGATTTAGGACCAATGATTCATTACGAGCTCGTACTGTTTATGCCGTGAGCAATTAGAAGTAGGTCTAGTGGCCCATGGCGTTTGTTTTTTTGTGAGATCTTGGAGTTCAAGAGGGAATCTCAAAAGAGAAAAAAAAGGAAGGGTAAAAATTTCTTTGGTCAAGATGTGCAAAATGCAAAGGCGTCGCTCATGTTTGGAGGGCTACTAACCTAGACAAAGCTAAGCTAAGCTAAGCTAAGCTAAACCATGGAGATGGACAGCTGACACCGACAGCTACAGCAGAGCTTTAGCGCCTTAGGCGTTGCATCTGATGGCACGTGCTGACAATTTGGCCTCGATTACATGAGACTTAACTCGATTTTCAAACTTTGTTCTTTCTCTCTTGCCCGACGGAAAAAAGATAAAAAGAAAAGAACCGCCATAGACTAACCTAACATGCTCCCAAGGATGCGAAAGGGGGCCCTACTGCGAAAGAGCATTTGATTTGTCAGACAGACACTCCAACAAAAGCACAACACGCTAGATGTAGGCATTCCGTTGGGCTGGAGACAACCGTACTATAGCTTCGAAAAGCCTAATGTGAGCTCCGAAAAACAAAGTGTGCAAGAGACAGGTTTGAGAATGAGTAATTGGGTTTTCCTGAGATGGAGCTGCGGCTTAGGCATTAGGTTTGTAGCTCTACCGACGTCTGTAATGGATTTTAATGTCTTCTTTTCTGCGGAGAGCACGGAAGGAAATCGTCACGTGTGAAATGTAAAGGCCATATTTGATTCTGGATGCCCCAACGTCTCACCAAACCCCAATAACTCAGTGAAAGGGGGGCACTAGATCTTGGCAAATTTGGGTCCTTCTCTATCTTCCTTTTCTCTCTTTTGCCTTTCTTGTGTTCTTGGGTCTATAGTTAAATTGTGATCGTTATGTAGCTGAAATCCGCATTTGCAAAAGAGTAGATGCATTGGAGAGGAAAACTACAGAGAAAACGTCCGTGTTAAGGCCCAAGAAGTCAAAAGTGAGAAGTGAAGAAATGATCCTTGTTGGTCCACCCATAATGTCCGGTTAATTTCTCAAGATTAGTGTATTTGTTTCACGAGCTCCACCCTTGGCTGTCGCGTGCAGTCAGGAAGTCAGCCAAAAGAGCGAAGGGACGACGCCACCGCTCCTTTTGTGACCAAGATTTGATGCATAGGAGGTCGCCGGGTGCATTCCCTTCAGTCTCTTGATTCGTAAAAGCACCTTGAACGATTCGAACCTGCAAGCCCCATGGGGAGATAAGAGAGGATCCTAACGGATTAAATTTTATGAAACTTCTGAAGCAATATGAACATCTGCAAACAATGTCGATCGAGTCGCATTCCCCTTCTCGGATCAGTTCGCTTCACAAATCAGCGTCCGCCGTCATTTTATCTACCGGTACTTCCTTTCGGTTTTACTTTTTGACCTTTGAGTCAAATTTCCTTCGATAGGAAATTGGCCACTGAAAAGACAAAGCGACGACCTCAGGCCTCAAAAAGAGCACACACTAACCCCCGGATTGCTTTGAATGAGATCACACTATTCGAATACCACATCGCTTTTTCAGTTGATAATCTTCACACAGCGACAAAGTCATTCTAGTCGGGCTATATTGCTAATAGTTCATAAATAGAGAGTTTCCTCCGTAATTTATAAAGCCTCAGCTGAAATTTCTCAGAAGTGATTGGGAAGCCAGTTCACATCCAGGCAATACATGATCGAATTCCAATTTCCAATTGCAGTTTCCAAGCATGAAGCGAAGAAAAGTATTTAGACTAAAAAAATGTTAATCACAGTTTAACTTAACCACTATAAGGGAATCGGAACAAGTATCCACAGTTTGAAATGCTTACTTAACATACAAACAATTGGAAAGAAGCAGACGACGCATTCTCGGGAGGGTGATTTTTCAGACTTCCTTTGTTCCATTCAAAGGACGAAGATGAATTACGGTGTTTCACTAACACATATGAACTGCGAGACCAAAGTCACAGAGACAGGAAACCCTCCCTGAATTACACACGGCGACATCCTATCCCATCGCATACTTCTGGGTCCAGCTTCTGGCGGTGGCCTCGTACTTGGTCCTGTCGGTCTTATACATGTGCGCGATTTCCGGTACCAGAGGGTCATCGGGATTCGGGTCCGTCAATAGCGAACAGATTGAGAGCAACACCTGGGAATCAGAAATAAAAACCGTTATCCACCCCGCTGTAGAGGTCACAATAACAGATAGCAATTACAACAAAGCAATGTTGACCCTTCTGAACATATAGAACCAAACCATTTATGACATTCTAGGATAAAGAACAGCATTTGCGATAACTATAACAGAAATTTGAACAAATTTTCTGAGGCTAGTTTTAAAGTCTTTGACAACACTATTGAGGTCTGTAGGGAAATTGAACAATGTAGCACAAGACTAGTGCCTTGCCAACAGGTAACAATGCAGGTTCCATGAATTAAGTTGCAGTTTGATAAGTTTGTTTTTTAAGTATAGGTGGGGCAAGACATACATTCAATGTACAAGAGAACCAAGGCCAGAAAAGCATCTAAAAGAAGCCTTGACATTTACTACTGGAAATAAATAACTGCACATGTTTTCAAGTCATAGGTAAACAACAGCCACACTTCGATGCCTCAAAGACCATTCCAGCCCAACTAGACATTAATATAAAGTGAGCAACAAAATTTTTCCAAATTGTAATGACCCTCAATTGATCCTACCACCCAAAAAAGTTAGATAACACAGCTAAAGAGTCTTTAAAGGCTCACCTTTGAAATGGTGAGGGCAGGGCTCCACTGCTCCTTCAATATGTCAAGGCAAATGCTACCGTTACTGTTGATATTGGGGTGAAAGACTTTCGTCCTGAATGCAACCTGTTAAACCAAGGAACTGATGAGCAACAACCTTGATAAAAAAATAAAGAAAATTTTGACAGATATTGTCCTAACAGCAGCAGCAGCACAAAATAGAAAGTGGACGTAGTTCCTGTTCTACTAGTCTACGCTACCTTAATAGTACACAACACATTGCAGAAACATATAATCACGACATCAAAGAGGAGATGATTCGAGAATTTATTGAGAGTCAAGACTTGTTAGATGGCTCAACTATCTGACCAGATCCTTGCAAATAATTGGAGACAGAACTTTTACTTGACATAAGGATGACATCTAAAGAAACACGAAGTTATTACAGGAAGAATGAGATGGTGAAGTCCCAAAAGAAAGAGAGCAACAGAATAAAAGTTAAGAGTTGCTAGATGGCTCAACCATCTCATCAGATCCTTCCAAAGCGTTGGAGAAAGAAGTTTTGGTTAACAAAAGGAAAACATCTATTGTGACATTAGGTAACTACAGGACGAATGACATGGTGACGGCCCAAAAGGAAGAGAGCTACATGGTAATGCATCTCGACTTTCATCTAGGTCATCCTTCAATACCTTTGGTGGTTTAAATGGGTAGTCCGGTGGAAAGTGAATTGTAACAAGAAAGACTCCCCCGGCATATGGACTGTCTGGTGGACCCATAATTGTTGCTTGCCAGTGAAACATGTCTTCAGCAACTGGGCCTAAAGGAAACAAATGATAACACAGAAAGCTAAATATTACTTAGAGATTCATGGACAGCATGTACCGAGTCGTAGGATTGCGGGAAAAAATTATATACAAGGAATGGCAATGCCAGATGTTGAAAGAAAATAGGAAGTAGAATTACTAAGAAGTCACACATCTAGAAACACAAATAGCTCAACAAAACAAAGCCAAAAGGCAAAATCCATTTGTGCCAATTGCTACTCCAAGTAATTTTAAACACAAGAAGCCAAGAGAAAGCTGGGGAACTGAACTGGGTTATATTATGAGCCATCTAAAAGACCAAATAGAACTTACATTGACATGGGAATCAAATGCTTTCTTAAGCCTTTCACATCCCATTACACCTTATGCGAGGCAGTCTTTATAACCACAGTTTGCATTTACTACTTCGAAAAATATACTTCATAACTTTTGGCTTGTATGTGGTGCAAAACTCGGTATTGGCAGCCCTTGTTAATGAAACTCAGCTATCCATTAGCCGAGGTAATACTCATTGTACGAATTGACCGGATACCCATAATTGCCACCTATGCAAGGGATTCTTTTGGACGAGAAACTCAGTCACAAACAACTATGCAATCTTTTGTGACATCTACTCCCTTTTCCTCCCCTTCAATTACTTTTTCAGGTGTCTGCCAAAGACATAGGTGATGATCAACTAGCAATTTCGCTATTCCAAAAAAGACAGTTAACACCATTTTATCCTATGGTATAAAGTATAATTCCCGAAAATATGGGATGCTTCATAACAAGATGCAAAGCATAGGCTTCCCTATACTTATAAAACCGGCCTTTGTATAGATTAAACAGGAGGTCAATGATCTTTCGCCAAACTTAGCTTAACATATTTGTTCATCTTTTATGGAGTTCTTCATTAAAATTGTGCCAAATTTCATGTTTCCATCACACTTACTTCATATGGTCGTTTCCCTAATTCCTGTTAACCAATAAAACCTCAGATCATTTACGCCAGTAGGCAATTAGCCAGTGGATGGAGGACGCGGCTGAGGGCGAGAGATTGGAGGGTCAATCTCATGCTTAATAGCCAAATAAAATCAGCTCATTTTGAAAATAAGAAAGGCACAATGCCACAGAAATACAATGAAAACACCATGGACCAGGCTGCAGAGATCACTTTTCCAAATTAAAAAAATAGAAAAATGAAGTAGTTTGCGTGATTTCACTTCAAGAAACTGCTTATATCTACAAAAATAATGACATCATCCACTCTGCAGAGATGCTAAATGTTCTAAGTGCATGCAAATTTGAGTTCAGACATACGCCAAAGGATCGCCATAAAATATCAATTGCAATGCAATTTGACCAAAACAGTGACCCAACATTTAGAATTTGATTGCACAGTTAACACGGTCATTGTCACTATGCCCTTATGGCTGCAAAACGGTGAAATTCTACATAACAACATATATATATATGATTCCTAACTATGCTCAGTCACAGAAGCAGGATGTATGTACTTAAAGTTTCATCTTGCTTGACGACACATGGGAAGGGAAAGGAAGCAACCAAGAGTAGCCACTTCCTCCACCAGCCAAGGGCGGAGCCCGCATGAAGTAAAGGCTGCAGGAAATCATCTATAATGTGATGCCATGAAGCCCTCACAAGAGCTTACCTCTGTGTGTGTGTCCTAAGTAACCCAACAAGTACATTATCAAATTATATCTAGGGCTCCATTTGTTTTCTTAAAAATAAGTAATTTGAAAGATATTTTCTTTAAAATAATCGCTTGTGTCTCTGGACATAATTAGCTAATGAAACAAATTTTCATCATGGACAATAATCTATGTCCAAAGTATCGTCATGGACGATGGAAATGTTTCTCGTTCATCCTTTTTAAAAGCGATATAAGCAATCATTTCTATGAAAAATATTTTCTAAAATATTTTTTCTAAGTGATGCAAAACAAACGGAGAATCTTTTGAATTATTATTCAGGTTTTTCAGTGAACATTAAATGAAGAATAATGTTAAAGTTTAACAATCATTTCCCTCTAAGTATAAATCTAAACAGAGCTAAATCTCTGCAACTAAAATTTCCTCCTGCCAACACAAAACTGCCTATCGTACAGCACATTCTCTAAAGTTAACAGGATTTTTACTCTGGCTATATCTCATTCCTCCCTCTAGAAATGAAAAGTCCCGGACGAGCACCTGCCATAGAAGACGACCAAATGAGTAATACACTGGACGGATCCGCAATTTCGCGCAGTCAAAACACCAAACCGTGCAATCAAGCTTTGCACAACCAATGAAACATGCATCAGCAGAGCTCGTGAGCACGAAGTCACAAACGCTTCCGCATTCTGTACCTAAGAAAATACACGCAGCAAGTAAGCTCGACCTCACTTCGAGCTACCAAGTCATGGAACCCGTCCTAAATGCACAACTTATCAACATCGGTTGTACACAAATCAGCAACGCGGACGTACCGGATCGCACGGAACGAGGACAGGAAGCGTAAGACTACAATGGAGGCGAACCAAATCGGAGAGAGAGAGAGAGAGAGAGTACCGGCGCTGCAAGAGGTAGGGGGATCCTTCTGGAGGTCCTTGAGCTCCTTCAATATCCGCTTGGACGCCATCTCGCCTCGAACGACAAACGCTAACCCGCGGCCGGCAGATCTCCACGAGAACACAAGAAACTCTTCAGCTCGCGGCGCACCGCGCGAACACACAGCGGACAGGCAGCAAGCGAACGACACTGAAGAGGAGAAGACGAAGAAGAAGACAAAGGAGGAGAAGAGCAGGTACCTGGGGAGATCGTCCTGGTTATTCGCGTATCGAGCCTCCGATCGAGAGACGAAGATGAAGGAAGGAGGAAGGGAGAGAGCGGAGGGAGGAGGAGGAGGAGGAGGAGGTTACAGCGACCTTGGAAAAAGACCTTTTATGGAGAAGAGGGAAGATGGAGATGGAGTGCAGCGTTGCTCCTTCACCAATTTGCCCATTTGGTGGGGTGCTCTCTGGGCCCCGCCCGCTTCCTTTCTCTCTGGTTTTTCTGTTCCTTTAACGTCCCCTCTCCCCCCCGATCTCTCTCTTTTCCACATCTTCCTTCCACTTCCGTCGTTTCGTTTGGATGAGATCGAGCGGGTGGTCACGTTGATCTGGTCTTCTCTTCCGCGCACTACTCAATTCAAGAAGCTTTGTCTAGAATTACGGTTTAGGTAGAAATCACCACTTGTTTTGTGCCATTAAGTTAAATTCCTTTAATCGAACCAAGTTAATCGCGTTGATCGTGCACTGATGACCCCATTAGTTTCATTCTTTTTATTTATTTATCATTTGTGATGTGAATCTCGAATTATTGCACACGACGACAGCTATGAATGATATTTCGCATGCATCATTCGCGATTATCTCGTTTTTCGAATCGAGAATGACTTTTGACCCACACGTTATTGTAGTTAACGGGCGGGCTTTATTTCTTATACTCCGTAACATGCTCGGTCGATTTAAAATGAAATCGAGTAGGACCTTGGCGGCTCGAGCAGTCTCGTTATAGAGAGGATAAGGGAGAATCATGTTGTCTGATCGAAATGCGGCTTATGCGACCGAATCCTCTTGCCCCGATTTTTTTTTTTTTTATAACTCGGCACACGCGATCCTAATTGACTATCTGAAGAGGAACTAGAATAATAATGCACCGCCTTGCACTTCCGTTTAAATCCCAAGTTCCTCAAGATAGGGACCGAATCCACAGCAATAGATACCTAATCCTTGAAAATATGAAAAAGCGAAAAACAACCCTTTCTCTACTTTGGTCAAATCCTAGGGTGGATTAGGTTGCCTAGGTCACGTCAGCGTGGTGGAACAATTCTTCTGTTGTTAATCAAAGCAGACATGATTTTAATCGGTCGTAGGTTAAGGATAGGGAGTGAAATCTAAATGCTACCGCAAAACGTTTTTACATTTCTTGCAGTCAAAACAAACAGATGACTTGCAATCGAAGTGTTTTCTTAGCACTTTCACTTCCCGGGTTACTTGACTTCTCCTAAGATCACGTACCCCCTCAATTTAACTTTCGCGAGCAAGATTAGTGAAGTGGGGGGCCCTATTAATCTATTCAATAAGTAAGCTACACGGCCTTGGAAAGAAGCTAGAGTAAATTCGTTCTTGAATAACTTTTTTTGGGAGTAAATGTAGTCTTTTTACCTAGGTAAGCTTTTGGTCATGAAATTGCCGAGGAAACCAGTAAATGCCACGTCAACTCTAGGATGGTGCAGCCACGTAGCGCTTTTGGAGCTTGAGGAATTAAATTGGAAAATCAATTTTTTAACCTTATTTGTGAAGAAAATCTTAAGAAAAAAAGGGGGAAAAAATTAGGGAATTGCTGCAAAGACGGCAGAGGGTGACAGAGTCTCCTTCTGATTTCGTACACCAACAAAGCTTGATTACTTTTTCAACCTTGATTACTTCCTCACCAATCCCGTGATTATATTCTCTTTTCTGATTTCGTACACCAAGAAAGCTCTCATAGTGCATATGCACCGTCTCACCATTGTACCAACCTAATAATGAAACTCACTAATATGTTCAAGTCACATGCAGGATTCGTTATTAAACCCGAATTTCGCAGGCAGTATTGTTCACACTCTCGGCACAGTCGTGGCAGCCGACGCTAAGCGGGCAAGAAGTTCAAAAGAAGAAGTGAGTTGGCGAGACCACGGTGCAAACGGGCCGGGCCTCGATCAAGCCTGACTTTGCTTGGCCCGGACCTCAATCACCCGGATCCAGACTGGTTTGGGACTTCCAGGCTTTTTGCTCACCCCGATCGAAGAAGAGAGTGCTTGAGCGAGCACCACTCGGCCAATTCAACGGACCTTGGAATAGAGTGGCAAGTTTTTGGTCCCCTGAAGGCACTTTTTGGTACTCTCACGGTTGGATTGAAATACAACGGATCACAACACGAAAGTAGGGAGAAAATTGGCGCAACAGTTATCAATCCAACGTTGGAAGTCCCAAGAGGCTTTTGAAGATTATAGGATCAACTCGAATGTAGGGAGAAAAATTCATGCAAAAGTTCACTCAACCAATCCTCTTACAGTCAACTTCACCTTTTAGTCTTGACTTTTCTTCTTTGCCCTCCACGTTTAAATGTCATAAAGGGGGCAATCTCTTGATATGAAAGTTCCAGCTACGGATCCGTTTGGTCACTCGCGAGAATTCCACCAATATCCTTGTTAATAATCTAGAGGTCACAGGAATTGGAAAAGCTCAGATAAATTACAAGACCAAAAGATCATGATCTGAATAATCCCAAGTACACATCCATCACATCTCTTTCCACAGATGTTCATCCCAATCCTAACAAATGTGCAGCATCGTAAGGCACGGGGATGAAAACTTGGAATCGGAAGTTCTAGCAAATATGAGAATAAATCAGTTGCTTGGAATCACAAATACGTGCGGAATATCCATTTTACTGCCTGTACCTGGCATTAGCAAACCGATTTCAAGGACAGACGCAGGCATGACAAGACTTTAGCTTAACAAGTATATCGCAGGCTGGGCCGTGGAAATTTCTGTCGCACTGAGAAAGCTAGGAGCAAGCTTAGCAAGAAAGTGTAAATAACAAGAATAATATGGACCTAGTGAAATGAGGTTAAAAAACATAAGTGACGAATATTCCTGACAGTGACGAAGAAAAGGAGCTCATTATGAGGGGACGGGACTTGACCTAACAGATGGTTGCAATGGTGATGATCTTTCGGATCTATTTTCAGAGGAAGGGCGATTATTGGTTTCAATGCACCGGACATTCTCTATCATTTTCACCACATCAGCCATCTTAGGTCTCTGATCTGGCATCCTAACAACGCAGGCCATTGCTATCTGCAACATTTCCACCAATTCCTCCTCAATATTTGGATACCTCATCAGCTCTACATCAAATACTTCAGCCGTCCACTCTTCTCGCACTACTGAATGAACCCACCTCACCAAGTGCACCATTTCACCATAGCCTGTAGCATGAACAGGAGATTTCCCAGTTAACAGTTCAAGTAAGACGACTCCAAAGCTGTACACGTCCGATGGCTGTCCTGCTTTACGAGTGTCTGTCACTTCAGGTGCTCGGTAACCAGCAGCTCGGGAAATGGGTGGAGCTAGGGAACACATTACAGCAGCCAGACCAAGATCAGAAATACAGCCATACTGTTGCGGGTTAATGAGGATGTTAGATGACTTGATGTTCCCATGTACAAGTCTCCCGTTGTTCTCCAAATGGACATGAGCTATGCCTTTAGCTGCCCCAAGGGCTATTCTCATTCTGCTATCCCAATTTAGGGGGCTCCTTTCCTCACCTACCTTACCTGCAAAGTTGCATAAGCATTGGGTGACAAAATCCCCTGGGAAAATTTAAATCTCAAGAAAATGAAATAGCGGCTTATTTTATCCCTCCGGGACAGTGCCAAGGTTTAACTATAAGATCAAAACCAATGAAATTAGTATCTGCATAGCTGGTTAATTCATGGATTATGCAAATCAGTTAAAATAGCAGATTGTGTCATTGAGAAAACTACATTGGACAGTAAATGCCTCACTTAATGGGATCACCATAACGCTGAAAAGTTCTTTCCCTCAAAGGAAAGAAAATTTTTATCCACCAGTTGAGCAAACTGACATAACACAAGTATACACTGTATTGTTGATTCCAATTTCAATCTTTCTCTCTTCACATTTATTTTTGCACAAAAATCTTCAGTGGACAGCATTCAGAGACACTAGAAATATTGAGTAGCCTGGTTAACTGTAATAAGGCCTACAGAACTCCAGGCCTTGTAGATGATATATACTCTTTAGTCATTAGCTCCCCATATTGGTGGAAACACACTAACTGGCAGTCAGCATCACAACAGGAAAAACTTTCACCAAATAGACCTCTCGATAAGCAAAAAATGCAAATAAGACACGCTCACAGTGAGAAGATCGCGACACAGGAAATTCCTAGGGCCAACCAACCGAAGTAAAGTAGATGCAATGAAAAACCAAGCAAGCAGAAACATGTGCAGCCAAGAAGCATACCGTGTAAAAGAGTAGAGAGGCTCCCCTGACTGTAGTAATCATACACCATTAACTTTTCATCTTTGGAATAGTAATAAGCTTTCAGCTCAACAATGTTTTCATGCCTAATGCCCCCAACAATTTCCATCTGTTGCTCAAATTCTCTCTTACCAGCACCAACCTCCTTCAACCTCTTCACCACTACGGTAACTGCATCCTCTAAAATAGCCTTGTAAGATATACCAAAAGTCCCCTTTCCGAGCACTTCAGCAGAGGCCCTCAATAAGTCCTCCAAATCAAATGCATAGTTACATCCCTCAAAGAAAACCAGCCTATTGTTTGCATCTTGACTCCTTGAAATAGCTTTCTCAGGCGACATCCGCACCTTCTGCAACTTCCCTGAAAACTTTTCTTCACCTTTCCTTTTTGAGCAACAAATGAAAATAAGGATGCCCACTAACGTAAGTGCCAAGAGACAACCTGCGACGATGATAGCTAACAATGCTGTGCCGTTAAGCATCCTGGGATTCTTGGACCTTGGATGAAATCCAGAAGAAGGTGAAATAAAAGGAGAAGGATGAGGGGCAGAATCTTGAAAGGAAAGGTCATTTCCAGCAAAAACTGAGCTAGGAAATCTCTCGAGTGACTTGGGAACACTACCGTGCAGATTATTATTAGACAAATTTAACAGCTGCAGATGCGGCATTTGGAGATCAGGAATCTCGCCAGAAAGGAGATTATTGGCAAGATTCAAACCAGCTAGCTGAGTCAAGTTCATGAGCGAAGAAGGGATACTTCCATTGAAGGCATTATCGGAAAGATTCACAATAGTCAAGTTCTTCCAAATAGAAAAGTCCAGAGGCAAAGGACCAGAGAAATGGTTGGACTGAAGATAGAGATATGACAAGTTCTTCAAGCTTGCAAAATCGGATGGGAAATTCCCGGTTATAGCATTCGATCGGAGACTAAGGATCTGCAAATCTGATAGGCGGCCAAGTGTATTGGTTGGGATCGGGCCATGAAATCCAACGCCAGGTAATCTCAAGGCTATTACCTTAGACCCATCTTCGTCGCAAGTCACTCCAATCCAGCTTTTGCAAACCGGAGAACTCTCGGTCCAGTTCAGATACCGAGAGTGTGGCAAATTGTCGGCGAAATCAAGCAGAGCTCGCTTATCACCTACCAAGTCTGCATTTACTAGTAACAGGCTCACGCCGACAAGCAAAACCGAAGACAAGATGCAGAGAGCATCCATTATATCCCCTTTGCCAACGAGAGCTGTGTCTGCGATTCCCACCACTCTCCCCTTCCACACCAGTGGGTTTTAGGCCGAAATGAACCCTAAATTCAAGCGTGAGGCAACAAGCATTTCAAAGAAAAGGCGAGGGAAGAGAAAAGTTGAGATTCGTGACTGAATGAATATTTATGCATAAAGAAGTAGCAGAATTTGAATAATGCAGGGCGGTCAAAAGTATTGTATATAAATCTGCAAACTAAAGCGTATGCCAACGCCAGAAACCGAGCTTCTTTTTGTTCCCTAGCTTTTCGCAAGGATGGCGAAATCGAGGATATCTCGTGAAGATGAAAACCCGAAAAAGCTCAACCCGTTGAAAACCGAGAGACTCTGAGAGGTGCGAAAGCTAAAAGAAAACTCGAAAAAAAATAAAGGACGAAAAAGAAACGCTCGCAAGGGGGTAAAGTGAAGCGAAACTCACAAGCCTCGCTTTCACGCTTTTTTCAGATTTGAACCAAGACGAACCGCTTCATTCCGCGAATCACCTCCTCCCCCTCCTCCTCCTCCTCCAGACCTGAAATCTCGCCTGAAGGCTCATTAATCAACTCAATCGACCCCAGTCCACGCGAGCTAAAACCTACGCCGCGAAGGCGTACCTCCGACGACGGCGCCCGAGCCGATTCACCTGCCGAAAGCGGCTCGTCGGACGACTAGATCATTCAAAGAAGAGGAGGAGGGCCTCGGAAAGAAAAAACACGCGGAGGAGCAA
This sequence comes from Melaleuca alternifolia, assembly GCA_019926035.1. Lineage (NCBI taxonomy): Eukaryota > Viridiplantae > Streptophyta > Magnoliopsida > Myrtales > Myrtaceae > Melaleuca > Melaleuca alternifolia. The sequence continues at coordinate 252,215 of JAGKPW010000021.1, read as the reverse complement.
CGACCTCTCGAGCGCACCTCGCAGGAGAGAAGAGGCGGAACCGGAATGCGGCGGCGAGCTCAGGCGAGCAACGGCTCTGCGGCCATCAATGGCTTTCCGTTCTTTTCAGCGGTTTCCGCGAGTAACCGACGAGGAGGGAAGAGGCGTTGATGATGAGATGCGGGAGACGGAGAGTGTGGGGCGTGCTACTTATGCGGCTCCCATGGAGGGCTGCTGGCGAACTGTTTGCTCGTGCTTTGCGTCTGCGACTCACTCCGTGACATGTGACTCTAGAGAGAGAGAGAGAGAGAGAGAGAGAAGGGGAGGTTGGGTTTGGGTTTGTTGCGGGGGAGGGGGTGACGTGGCAGATTCTTGTGACTAATCTTGTTTAATTAAGTGGGTACATTAATCTTTAGTCACCTTGGAGAGAGAAAAAAATTGTACGGGCTTTTTAACGTTCGAGTGTGGGCCCCGTCGTGATCGGAGGTGGCCGGAACCGATCATCATTAGTGGAGTTCTTGAAGTTCCATTGGATGCGATCATCGATTGCTTGTTATATTTGCTTAATGTTTTTGGTAAATAGATTGGGATCATCGTGATCATTTGTATTCCTTACATTAAAAACGTCATTTGTGTCGACAGGCATCTCATTTTCTTTTTTGGGTCGAAGGCAAATTTCATTATTAATGAGATGCGGAATTATAAATAAATTTAGAGTCGATATATAAGAAAGCTCATAGTAGGTTAGGAGGATTTCTCGACCAATTATCCGGTAAACTTCTAACTCATAAGATATAGGCATCCTCATTGAAGGTGAAGTTTGTGTTGATGTCGTTCATCTTGGCGGGCAAAGGCGATTGGATTTTACCTTTAGATGGCACAAAAGAAAAGGGAAAAAAACAAATCAAGATCTCCTCTCCACGAGTTTCTTGAATTATGATAAAATATCCCGTGAGAAGTTATCCAGTCAAAATGGATATTTTTTTCCGATGTTTGATCAAGTTTGCTTGGATATGAAGATGTTTCGAAACAAAGCACACTTTCAAACCGCTCGACTCGTACCAAATATGTCGGTTTGGTTTGGTTCGACTTCAATTTACTATCATTTTGATCGAATTTAAAACACCCAATATTAAAATTGTAAGAGAAAGGATGAATTTTATCTTTCATCGATATAATATGAATTATTTCAAGCAATGCAATTCTCAAGTGGAAATAACATTTTGTCAAAAATGTGTTTCAAAGTGCAATTCCTCACCTTTTTTCTTTGGTACTTTAGTTCAATTTTTGAAGAAGAGATGGAGGGAGAGAGAGATTCCCAAAGCTTTTTCCAACCGATCTGAACCTGGCAAGCACCTGTAGATCATCATCTCGCTTTCTCATCCCTCTCTTTTTGATGTCTTTTTGGCAGCAACCGAGCCTTTTGTCCGGGCTTTTCTAAGTCATCCCTGTAACACAAGAATTTGAAAATTTTGAATGGCCCCCGTCAGGAGAAAAAGTAGCAAGTTTGATTTTTGAAAAATATGCTGAGAGATTGGAGAACTTTATTTTTGAAGTTTCCAAAATACGTAGAGATGTGATTACTTAAGATTTCATGAACAATCCACTTACTTTTTTCTGATTCGGATGGGTTGGATCCTGATGAAAACAGATAATGCTGTGGAAAGTGGCAAAAGGGACTACGATGATGGAGACAGAGACTAGTTTTCTTTCTGGTGAGTTCCTTTCTAAAAGCGAATGGCCAACGCGATGGAGATCGGGAGAGACCATTTACTCTTTTCGGGATGTCGACAATGTATCTACCAAACACATTGGTGCTTTAAACTCTTTTGTTCCTTCATTTCTTTTATTTTATCATCGTCTCATTTCGCTTTTTCAACGATTCGAACGAAATTCGCATTCATTTCGTTATCTCATATGATATCAGAACAGAAGATTTTGAATTCGGATCTTTCTAAACTCCATATTCACCTTGTACCCCTTGCTTTAGTGTTAGGCCGCTAACTTATCCGGTTAAAATCATAGAACCGTTAACAATGGTCCCTCCTCGAAAATCTTGCGAGCGCATTGAAAGGTCAATATTTTTCAAAATGAAACCAGAACACTGTTCACGCGATGAAAGAGTCGTTTTGTCTTTTCTCTTTAGCTTTCAAAGCAAGTATTGGATGATCGGATTGAAGTAAGGTTAGATTTGAAGTGAAGAAGGGTTTTGGGTTTCGGTGAATGAGAATAGCTGTTTGAAAATTGACGTTGCAAAATGGGTTGTAGGTAAGTTTTTTGGACGGAAGGAAAGGACCGAATGTCTCTGTACTGAGTCTTGTGCTTCGGGTCATTGAAGGAGTGCAAGTATGATGAATCCGCCAACCGGAATAGGACCCGGGTCAGCTTTAGTTTGTACACGATTGGGACATCATTGCTTATAAAAATTAGTCGAATTCAATTAGGGCCAGGTACGATTTCTTCAGGGGTGGACCCCAAATTGAAAGCTTGCTTTTATGACAGTCCTGGTGTTCTTGGAGGATTACATGGTTCTCTCCGGTCGAATGCCGAGATTTTTGTTCTTTCTCACGCTCCGAGAGCTGGTGGCAGTGCGGGGCCAGTGGTGGCCAGGCAATTAGGTGGGAGAAGTCGATGGATCGTACTGTAGATGCGTCCGGGTTCAACGCTTGCGATCCTGTCTAAGGTTATAAGCCTTTGCATTTCCTTAAAAGGCTTTCCTCAAAAGACGAATCAAATGTACTGCATTATGTCCATGGAGCCACAAAAGAGGCAAGACAAGACATGAAGGGGAGGCAGCTTCTGAGTCTCTGACGTTTTTGATGAGTGTAATTGGTAGGGATGGACATGAATATGAGCTTTTGAGGAAAGCAAGCATGAGTGCATGCTCCTTACCTTTTCCCCTCTCATTCTAAAATTAGGTGCCGACGAGATTCGGCGTCGAAGATTGCCGTAATCTTGGCCATGCTCTTCTTTCTTTTTGGATCCGCAGCTCTAAGAAAGAATACATTTCTATTCTCGCACATGACATGAAACTCTACTCGTGCGCGCGCGTCAAACGTATTATCCGATTGGGAAGTATGCTCGATATGTTCATTCACATCGTTCACTCAAGAGCCGACAAAAAAAATGCATTTCCTAAGACATATTACCTAAGCCAAACACACGAGAACAAGATAAAGTATTTAAAATCCTAGACGTGTTAGTGAATATGAAGTCACTAAGAAATGAACTGTGTTTGTGCTTAACTTAGACATCCGTTGGGACAAGACGTAAAGTCAAGCCTAAAACCCTTGGCTCAAATCATTTAGTTGAATTACAAATCTTTAATTATCATGGAAAGTTCAGGGTGCCAGTCACTAAAATGTCCTAGCTAGAAATCTATTATCGAGTCGAGTCGAACGAAACGGATTGATAAAATCCGTCGAAATAAGTCCAGACGATAGACAAGCATATCCGACCACCACCGAGTCTAGTCCAAGCACGCGTGACGGGTAGACGATTCCATCTTTTCTTATCTTACGGCCACACGAACACCTGAAGTGGGGAGAGCAAAAGGGATGACAATGCAAGGAAGCATCACGAGAGTGCCCATCTCTTTCCAAGTTGCGAACGAACCCTCTTAATCACGCTCGATAACACATGGCTCGTATGCGCCACGAGCCGTGGACCACCATCCAAGAACGTGGGCCTCTCCTTGTCGGCATTGAATGGCCAATTATCAAATGGCGAGGCTGGTTCAGCCCGAGTACGGCTCTGTGCATAGGCCCAAGATCGGCGTTCCTAATGGATAAGAAGGGGGAACTCCCCGGCCGGCTCTCCGCGCCGCTCGGACGCCCTCTTGGTGCCTCGATAAATCTCGACCGTTTATTCGTCGATCATCCAGCTTTACGAGAGTTGCAATGACGGTTTCGGTAGACGACGGGGATGGCAAACGGGGTTGGATGAGGATTTCGTCTCTGTGGGGGTCATATCTTTGCCGCTCGGGGGTCTCCATGCTTCATGCCGCAAATCAATCATGCCTGTGTAGCTCGAGATCGCCGATTTCATTTGTGAATCCACTTCATTCGTCGTCATTTCATTGCCGACGAACATTTAACTTTGTGAATCGCTTGCAACTGATTGGCAACAGGCTATGATGTCGCGCGTCGAGGGCACGGTGCCCCGAGAGGAGGCTCTATCCTTTTGGAAGTGGTTGGTCTCATCCGACTCGAGAGGGAAGTAGGGAGTCAAATCAAGATGGTCGGTGGCGGGCGTGGAAGATGGTTCGGCATCGCATATGGCCGGGCGATGTCAGGCTGGACTTACGTGTTTGGGAGGGGAATTTCGCCATCGAACCTCGGGCCTACGGGGGGTCATAATTGTTGGGCTTGTGGGCCCATTAATATGCTCATCTATTGCACGAGATAGCTATAGATATAATCTTTGGGCACTCCGTTGTCAACAAATCAGAGTGGCGCAGCGGAAGCGTGGTGGGCCCATAACCCACAGGTCCCAGGATCGAAACCTGGCTCTGATAAACAGAGAAAAGCTTCAAGCATTGCCCAAACTTTTTGATTCATCGCGGGGTGAACTTTAAGAGGAACTTTAACTTCTTTTATCCCCTTCATTGTTTACCACTAGAGAGAGAGAGAGAGAGAGTATTGTACATAAGTACTAATTGACTAGTCAGTGCTCATCCAAAGTTTTGCTGATACTGATCATCACATAACTGCTGAGAGAAGAAAAAGGACTCTCCGCAAACAGGAAACAGCCACTTCTTTTTGGAAGCTGCTTATTGTCCTAATGACACATCTTGATCTTAGCGAGGATAGCTTCCATCGGCCAAAAACAGTGGACATCAGTAGATTGTGGCTTCTCCCCTCCATTATTCAATGTCCACTCCAACCTGATGTCGGACTTCCATCAGATTTAGCTTGAAAGGACGTAAGAGAGTTCCAACCGTCCTGTCCATTCCTCGCCCCGCTTGAGGGTGATCGGCTTCTCGATCGCTGCCCCATCGACGCAGAGCATCTGTCGGTATTCTTCGTCCCCGAAGTCGGTCATGGACTTGGATTTCTTCTCCCAAGGATTCCAAACCACTGTGTAGACATGCAGTCACAACCACCATGAAAATCAGACGGTGTGGTAATTTATTTGGGACGTGCTACTTTTCTTTTTCTTCTTCCTTTTCAGCTAGGTATATGGACTAAAGTGATGCAGGACATCATAGCTTAATTAATTTTTATTAGGATCGAAGCTCGTGAGAAATGTGTATTGAGATGACATAACTTCTTGATTGCAGCTAAACCAAGGAGCACCTAATGTTGGTCGCAGAATAGACCATCAGGGTGTTAAGATAAATATGATTTTTTCAGTTGACAGGCGACTTTTCCTAGTCTTTCCATTGTCTTATGAATTGGGGTGCACACTTAAGAATGAAGATTACGTCAAAGTCAATACTGACCCAAAAAGTAACGAGAGGCTTTTGGACACTTTTTAGCATGCTAAGTTCTGGTAAGGAGGTGACCACCCATGCACACAGGGATGCAAAGAAAGCTTTACCTACATCTGGAAGTCCTTCCTTTTGAATATTGAAAGTTCGCTTCTTTTCATGATCGAAAATTGCAATCATATCTGAGGAGCCAAGATACACCCGATCCACCTACAACATAAAGAAACTTACTGAGACTATATTGGAAATTTCAGTCTGACTCGAACCAATTCCATTTGGTAGCTAAATGGAAATCTAGTATCTTCTTGGGCCACATCAGAAATGACAGAAGCCCTGCTAATTGTTAATAGCAGTCGTCTAAAACATTACCTCAGATTCAAATGTTATAGCGTCTCCTTGTTCTGTGAAGCGCTTTTTCTCACATAGGTTGTCGAGGTAGTCAAGTGTCTCCAATCCCTCAATTCTTACTTCACTGCTTGTGGAAAAGTAAATTAAGTTACTCTTTATGCTCCTTCATAAATGACCACATCCAACCATGTGCACGTAAAAAAGTGAGTTGACCATGGAGGCACTTAACATGCACGAAAATCCACTCATGCAATAAAATTTAACGCTTATGATAAGTCAGGCACTTCGAAGACAGTAAGTATTGACTAAATATTGGCCGACCCATGTTTCCAGTTATTTTGCAAAGTCACCGTTTTCTCTCCTTTAATCCCATTAAGTTTCACTCTGTAGCAATGTCGGTTGATGCTTTTAATTTCTCATTGATGATCATGAAGTCATACGGTATATCGCTTCATCAAAATTAAAATATCTTATAAGGCTGCAAGCTGCAGACAGTGATTCCACATAGCTGTGGAAAAAGATGCAGCCGAGAGACCTTTAACTGCAAAAAAGGGAAAAAAAATAGTGGCAGATCCACTAACAAGTTGACAAATTCGGACTTCTGGAAACACCACTGAAACTCATAATAGTATGCTTGAAATTTGTGACTTGAATCCTTAAAACATCAATCTTTGCTCCTAACACTGAAGTTTTTACACAGAGGTCATTAATAATCCCATCCGTAGGGAGAAAATGCGTTGGTATGACTGCCTGCTGATTACCTGATATCAGATATGGAGAAATATGTGTGGTACGCCATTGAAAAACTGAACGGCTTGCAATTGATGTTTCTGACGCGTGATATCAAGGTCAGGTACCCCTCTGCTGATAGAGACACCCTAAGGCGAAACTCGAAACTGAATAGCAGAACAAGATTAGTAGCGTGACCATAAATAAAAGAATTCAGAAGTTCACTAAAAATGCTTCAAAGTGCGAGAGCAGCCTAAGAAATGGCTCAAAACCTTAATTATCATAATTCCTCAAAAGCAATTACTCCACAAAGTGCATCCTTTCTTAGCCTTAACATCGACCGCTTACTGTTTCAAATAGAAAGAACCTATAAGGAGTTCAAGAAGGCATTACCTGTGCGGCCAGATCCTGAGATCATCTTCAGATGGTTTCAGAAGCAGGTCGATAAAGGGTTTGCCACTGGAATCGCTATGCTGTAGTGGTGGAGGATGATCATCCATAACCCAAATCTTGTTCCTGGCAAATCCATGTTGCTCGAGTGATCCTCGTTTTCCAAACTTCATTTTCAAAATTGAATCTGTCAATCTTGTGCATACCAGATTACTGAAGCAATAACTTGCACCAAACTAAATACCTGTGGGAAACAAATTGGAATTCCTCCTCGTACTGGGGTTGGTGGTGCAAACATGGTCTATGGTAAATACAAAATCAAGGTGGAAAGAGGACAGGAATTAGGAGGAGAAGCGAGCACCCAACAACATTTAGGCAGTTTCAAACTCAGCCAGATAAAGTAACAGAATTAATCAAAACTGATGAGAAAACAAGTTCCTCAAAGATTTATAAGTTAGAGAGTATAAAATACAACTTCATGAGACCTTAAACTATACATGAAAGTATCCATCCATTCAAGAACGAATTTGTGTCAAAATTATTTACTTTACTGCTTATGAACAATAGTTCCTCCCCGCGGTCGGTCTTCCATGAAAGAACTTGCCCTCCATGCAAACTAACCTGAAAGATAACAAATAAGAAACAACCATGTAAGCTATGACTTGCAATCTGCAGCATGTCATATATTAACACCAATTTCTTGCATCTAAGAAGTTGAAAGGAAACAAAAATTGTTCAAGAACTTCTGTCATATACCAAGAACTCTGTTGATACGGATATCCACATAATTATGCCGGATTAGGGCAATCGAGACTCAAGTGCATGGTCCGATGGGCCCAAACCTTAACAACATAACCTGATCCGAGATTTTTCAAATTGATATTTTCAAGAACGTACATCAGAGAATGACCCAGTAACTCTCAAATGCCAAGGAAAATAGAATGGAGAAGCGGTTCATCAAGAAATTCAAAAAGGTCTAACCCGGGCTGAAGCCCCACGAGAATTCTGCAGCACAACTTGGTCTATCCCATTACGGTCCTTCACGACTTCGACGGAAGCTGTTTTTTTATCACAGGCTACTCCAGAGTGATTCATTTCAAAATTGCAAGGTATTTGAATGAAGTAGAAAGAAAGTACCTCTCCGTCTCCCTCCCTCTCTCCCCCTCTCTCTCTCTCTCTCCCCTTCTCTCTTACTTCTCTCCTCTCTCAAGTTCTTGAAGACGTCTTTAATGGCTGCAAGACAACCAAAAACAGGTCAGGTTTCACTGATGAAATTAAGTTTCTCGCAGGACTTTAGCCAAACACCTTTCGGCGACAATCCAAGAAAATCTCGTGAACTCGAACCAAAAAGTTGAGCTACCATTTCTGCCTACCTCACTCTTTTTATCTTCCCCAACGCCAAAAGCGCCAACAGTTATTGTCCCTGGAGACTCACCGACAGAGAACCCGTATCCTGAGCACGGCTCGAAATCTCCTCGATAATCCAAAGGCCAGGAGAAAATGCAAAACTGATGTGGAGAGAGGGAAAAAGGAGAGGGGGAAGGCTATATAGAGAATACCCACTTCCAGAAACCTGACAAGACAATGCGTTGGTTTGTTGAAAAGGAGAACGAGCAAATTCAAAGTGGGTTACCAAGACCAGTAATTCCCCAAAAGAACAGAATTATTCAAATGAACGTTCCAGACAGACTCAGGCATTTGACAAAGCCCAAAAAATTTGAACTGTTGGCCACCAAAGAGAGACAACTCGAGAAACCCAGCACGCATGTTTGGGAAAAGGTCAGGTGCGGACTCAAGAACACCCTTTTGGACATAAATTAAATAGCATTACTTTACGACTTTCTTTCCAGATTAAGGATTGGTCCGAGCGAAGACGATGTCCATGCACACCCCGCTGAATTCCCCGTTTAAGACCGAGCAACCGCGAATTCTTCTTTGCCTCGGCTTTCATTATCGTTCTGACTTTATATTCAAGTGGCGGCTACTGGCACACCGAAATCTTAATATAAGAGCTCGGGGCCGAGGTCGGATGTACGAACGCCAGACCGGGATTACCTGAATTACCGACCCTTTGAACTTCAGACCAAACGTGCGTTTTCATATTTTTAACTATTTTATTCCCGGATCCCAACCGGATTCGATCAAAGCAATCTCTCCGACTGATTATCTTTTTGGCCATCGCTCTTTTGGAGTTTATCCGAATAGACCCCGCCGGTTTAGAGGACCGTCCAAACATCAGATAAGATAACTTATCGCGAGCTCCATCTCCCGCTTGCCCATCGCGTTGTCACATTTTGCTCGGTACTCCGCTTAAATCTTTAAAGATATTTTCACTTTCACAATCATTTGAAGTCGGTGTGATATTTTACTTAAATATTCTAAATGTAACTATCTATCTTGCTCGAGACAAAAAAAAAGGGGGGTCCATCGGACTTAAGCAACAACAGAATTCATATTAGGTAGCTTAGCTTAAAATCAATCATTGTTATGCTTATTTATGGATAACTTTAGTATTAAATAGGGCAAATATCACGAACGGATTCAAACTATATTTCCTGCGAAACAAACATCCTATTTTTCGTGTCGTGAAAAAATCCAAACTTGTGCTTATATAATATCTCGAATCTTCAATTGGATCCCACCAACACGATTTGCCTCCAGGGGATCTCGAACCTGTGCGAGAGTTCTTCAAACAGATGTTGATGTTAAGTTTTGAGCAGCAGTTCTTTTCGAAAGAATAAGCGGATGGTAAAAGGAGAACATGTGGATACCAAGTTCATTCCCGTTCTCTCTCTCCCCCCGTAATCACTCTCCCTATCTCGATTCCCGACTCGGAGTTCGTCAGAGAAAAAATGGAGACTGAAAAGAAAGGTCTGAAATGAAAAGCGGGTCCCCCACCTCATGACGTGCATCGCGTCCCTTTCGCGGATGAACTTTCGGCAGCTTGCTGACTTTTTAGGGCGCAACCGAGAGAGACGAATCAGCGAACGAGCGAACGAGCCGCTCGTGGGTCTCGCAAGCCATGATGAAGATGATCAGCTCGGACGTCGTTCTTTCCGCCCCCCCCTGGTTTGGCCCTTTCTAATTGTTTTACTCTTTTGCGATCTTTAAGGTGGAACCCGTTGCCCTGTCCGCACGCCTCGACCGACCCCTCGTGCTCGCTCCTTTCGTTGACAAAAAACAAGAAAACGTGCGCCTCGTTTGATCCGGGAGAAGATTAGGAGCACCTGGGCTTGTTCTTGACCAAGACTGGTCTCCGCTTACAGCATCAGCAGTGAAAAGAGGAAAAAGAAGGCAAAGAAAGAGATCTCGATTAGCCTGGTCATACCCGAGGAGCATTTGGATCACTTGGCGGCTCTTGAGCTTTAGGCCTTCAAGGTTTTTTCAAAGAAACGATTTCGTGCAGAAAATGATTGACTTGATTTTGCTCGATCGAACTGTTCTCCTAAATGAACCTCCTCGTCACAAAATTGACAATCCACATTCTATTTGATGCGGGATACAAAAGATGACCCAATTCAGCACGCGAAAGCTGCTCAACATACCGCTTTTCTTTTTTGTTGAGCCAATAATAGTACTGGCGATGACGACGACAAAATGAAAGGGGATGATCCCATCTGCTTTGTCATCTTCAAAATGTCAACGTCAAGCTCTTCTAATCAATTCGATTACACGGCCTAATTCGATGGGCAAATCCTAGATATACTTTCTCCATCGAGTCAACTAAACGTCAGCAGCGTCACACGTCCTAAGATCCAAGAGTTCGTAGTTAAAGAACACGCAGCGACTCAGCTAAAATTCGAAGCGATTGGTCTTGATCCTAGCACCGCGTGCTTCCTCCGTCCATGGTTTTGCGAGGATGACGCCCGAGGACTGCTCATGTTCCTCGCGTACAGCGAAAGCCGAACCAGGGAAACGATATAGAATTTGAGAGCGCGAGGACGAAAGGCCGCGCTTGGCCGGCGGATTATCCATAGTCAATTGTTCGCTGACAAGGAGTTCTGAAAACTCGTGGGGGAATCGATTGAGATGGAGCTACAAGTGCTGGAGGATGATGTAGATCCAGCTAAGAACGTGGGGTCAGCGTTGGATAAGTGCACGGCCACTAATCCACGAAATTGTTCCTGGGTTTTAACTCCTGCTATGACCAATCAGTCGGTCCAAATTGGGGGGGCCTCTATGTAGGGCAGTGCCATTAGTGGTCCTAAACAATAAAGTTTTGTTTCCGTGGTCTCCATGATGATCGATTGTTCGTGGAATGGTCAAACCCCAATGGCGAGTAAGAAAAATTTCGGGTGCTTCCGGTGATTGGAATTAAAGTTGAATGATCCGTACACAAGCTGCTTTTAGAGAGATAGTGCGATGCACCAAGGAGATAGATCAACCAAAGACGTAGCTCAACGATCTTTTAGGATGTGTGGTTGAGAGAATATGAACATATATATAACGTAGCGGATGTTTAAACTTAAAACTTAAATAAAATTGACGCTTAAGAACGTTAATAAAATCGGAACCTTTTTAGTTCTATGATTCTCATTTATCTATCGGGATAATTGTCAAATAAGTCATAAGCATTTTGCTACTTTGCCGATTCAGTCCTAAACCTTTTTTTAATGCCAAATAAGTCCTAAACCTTTTGCAACTTTGCCGGTTAAGTCATTCCCATGGATTTTGGCCGGAAAATGCCTACGTGGCGATGACGTGGCGCGTCAAACCTCGCCGGCGACGACGTGACGATGATCGAACCCCAATTTTTTTTCCTTATTTTTCTTAGAGAAACATACTTGACTGGCTGCTTGCCGGCCCTGCCCTTGCCGACTGCGGGCGGGGGGGGGGGGGGGGGGGGGGGAGAGGCTGCCGCCGCCCTCGCCTGTGGCCGGCGAGGGTCGGCTTGCACCTTGCAGATTTGGGCGAGGTGAGCCTCGCCAAGGCCAGCCCTCGCCGGCCATGGGCGAGGGCGGCGGCGGCTTCCCTTGCCCTCGCCCTTGACCGGCGAGCGCGGGGCCGCTCTTTGGAGTGGCTGGCGAGCTTCGTTGGCCGTCGGAGCTCGCCGGCCAAGTATGTTTTTTTAAGAAAAACAAGGAAAAAAAGGAAAAAAGGAAAAAAAAATTGGGGTCCAATCATCGCCACATCATCATCGGCGAGGTCTGGCGAGCCACGTAAGCATTTTCTGGCCAAAATCCGCTGGAAGGATTTAACCGGTAAAGTTGTAAAAGGTTTAGGACTTATTTAGCATAAAAAAAGGTTTAGGACTGAATTGGCAAAGTAGCAAAATGTTTAGGACTTATTTGGCAATTGTCCCTTTATCTATCTCGTGACGGCATAGTTACAAGTTGTGTTTTGACCAATGATTTTTGCGGGAGAGATGAAGCATTTGCATCTGATTATGCGATCTGGAGAGACCTAGTTTGGCTATTATGTTGATTTAGCCAAGTTAAGACAGTTTCTTCATATGCATTTTTGTAAAAACTAAAGTTGTCCCAGCACTTGGTTTTGAACTGCCCGGCCAGATTCAAAATGTCATTGTGACAAGGAGGGGCGTAACAGTCGAATTCCAAAGGTGATACCCATAAGATTATGAAATTGATGAAAAAATGAACAAGATTATGGTCCTATTGTTGGTTAAACCTGTTGAGGGTGGCTAATTTTCATGATTGGTTTGAAATAAATGAGCCATGAATGACAACGATGATGGTCCGGTCCATAAAATGCGGACCGCCCTGCTTGTTGGTAATCGCATCATGTAAAAATGTGGGGAGATAAATGTAAGTTTGGTCGATGAACTGGCTGAAAATATTTTGATAACATGAGATGACGGGCCTCGTTTGGATGGCGAGAATGATTGGGAGAATGGTTGCAGATCATTGAGTGATGTGGGTAGGATCATCACGCGAAGCATAATGCTTGAACACCACTAATTTAGTTTGAATGAAAAAAATTTGCTCATAGTAGGCAAGACGTTTGTGTAATTTATAAGGTTTTTGAGACCAATTTTCTGGAAAGATATTTTCGGCAAAAATTGATCGGATTTTCATGGAAAAACCCATCTTCAACCGTCAAGATATTTTGCTATGCACCTTTTGTAAAAAAGAAGAAGAAGTTGATCTTAGAGGGGATGTATGTGGCCTAATAAGCACATTTTGGAAATTCGTTTTAGTTGGTTGCTAGAACTGGCAATTGACTTTGGATTAGAGCTTAACTCTATTGATTGAGACAATTGACTCGTGCTTTGTAAGGAGTGAAGGAGAAGCATGAGTGTCTCCTCAGATAACTAGGAACATAACTCCGTTAATAGTTGTTCTGTTGTAGAAAATCATTACAAAAATTCATATTTATTGCACTTTTATCAATTCGATCTTAAACTTTTTAATTGTACTAATTAAATTATAGATCTTTTCACATTTTACTAATTGAGTCAATTCGGTAAATTTTGATTGAAAATGATCGAGATTGTCCATATCAGCGCTGATTGCACCCTATATAAAAAAATAAAATGAAAAAAATGAAAAAAAAGCTAAAAAAATAATTCAAACAAAATTTAAATATTAATAAAAATCATCAATGTCAACGTAGGCTAAGCAACGTACTCAGCTAGTATCCATGTCAGCGATTGTCTGCTAAAATTAGCTATAGAATGAATTAGCACAATTGTAAAAGGTTTACGACCCAATAGACAAAAAAAAAGTTTAAGATTAAATTTACACAATTACAATGGACATGTTATTTTTTTGGTAATTATCCCACGTAGTGATTGTCACAACTAGCTCATGGGGTACAGAAACATAAACACATTTTTGCCACGACTCTCAGCCTATCCATCGCGAGTATTCCTTACATCAACGAGGATAAATATACTGATGCGTATCTGCTTGATTCTGATTATTCCATAATATTTATAGGTGCTGCTTAAGCCATATGAGTTACTCAAGCCGTATTATTGTGTACATGAACTACAAGACTTCATGTCATCTCTACCTTATATAAACGTCTTATACGGTATAATATTTGCCTAATTGCAGAGTCTTATACATATATATTCATACAGGGAAGTTTGCTCTCTAGCGAATAAGCCGTGACAAAGGTCTTCATCACATGACATCATTTACATGCAAATCATCACAACATAGCAATTGTCACGCATATTTCAATTAAAGCATCTACAAATGACATCACACTAACCTCTGGGCAAATTTTTGTATCAATATGAAAATCAAATATCCATTTACCGTCATTTGCAAAGCCACAAACTCCTATTCATAAAACACTCGTTACTCAGTACATAATGTAATCGTGTGCAAAATGTAATTGCAGCGCGAATAATATCATATTAATCTCTTGGCATTTTACGTATTAACAGGGGAAACCAAACATCAAATTATTATAATTTGAATTTGCCAACTCTTATTCATAAAGCAATTCAATCCAAATGCCCGCGACATTTTTATGTCACATGATTTAATGATTATTCTTAAGTTGTTGAGAAAACCAAAATGTACGTCGAGCTAAAAGATCCATTACACAAAAGACATTTTTGCACTTAATTGATATTACACCTGAAATATTTAAAATTTGATCACCGAGAGTATCAAGACTATATTCACTCTTCTCATCATATTCAGCTTAATTATATAATCTTCCAGCTTAACAAAATGATAAGATTAACGACATAATTTCACATTTCAAAATTTCACTCTTTATCTCAATTTTCTCTTAATCTGGCTTTACAAGTCACGTCAATCAACTAAGGCCTTATCGACCGTATATACAACTCTCAGGTCTTGTATCATTACCAAAGCTACAGCCTTTTCAAAGTATTTAAGTCCAAAATTTGATTTGCCGGATAGATAGTCCAGATTAGCCAATTAACTGTGACGCTAATTAAGAACCAACCGTCATAAGCATCCTTAAACATGTAAATAGGCCGAGGAATCTTCGGTTTTAGAAAACGAGACCTCCGACTTTTTGAAATCACAAATTGGCCCCCCCAATTCGGCGATAATTAGATTTTTGGCCCGATTTCATTAGCCAGAGAACGAAAAGGAAAAATCGGGAATAATGAAGAAACGACAAGATTGGCTCGACCACTCGTGATCCTACGCACGTTAGCCGTGGGGAAGGCTGTCTCCTGCTTCAGTCCGAACTCCAAAAGGGCCTCATTCGACAATCTCCTCGATCGAAGGAAGTTTCCCCCACGGTGTCTCTCTCTCCTCGTTCGGATCTCCGCCTCGGTCCACCGCCGATCGCCGCCGATCACGCCGCCGACAGCGAAGATGAACGACGCCGACGTGTCGAAGCAGATTCAGCAGATGGTCAGGTTCATCCGCCAGGAGGCGGAGGAGAAGGCCAACGAGATCTCCGTCTCTGCTGAAGAGGTACGTTCGCTTCTCTTTCCTCTCGATTCGAGTCGATTGATTCGTGATCTCGAGGGTTCGCTGCAACGGCTGATCGTTAGGTTTTTATTTTTTGGGTATTACGCGCGAATTTTGGTGGGATTCCGGTTGCGTTGTGTTGATGCTGGTGAGATTGTCTGTTGCAGGAGTTTAACATCGAGAAGTTACAGTTGGTGGAAGCAGAGAAGAAGAAGATCAGACAGGAGTATGAGCGCAAGGAGAAGCAAGTGGAGATTCGAAAGAAGATGTAACCTCGCTATCCGATCATATTGGCTTCGGATTAGGTCAATTTTAGTTCATGGTTGAGATATTTAGGTCTTTTTGCATTCGGATTTCGAGCGATGTGAACAATCTACTGAGATTTAGAATGGGTACAGCTGATCTGAATGCATTGTCGTCGATAGATGAAAATTGGGTGCTGCTGACGTTGTATATATGGTACATATCTACGGTAAACTAGAGAAACTTGATAAAGGAGTTGCTACTTGGAATGTGGGATGAGGAAAAACTGGCCTATCAAGCGCTGTTAGATGAAAACCTTGGGAAAATGATGGATCTCTTATTTGCTGAAAGGCCCAATTTTTTGTTTGTATGACTGTTGAAATGTTACCAATGACCATCCTTGCATTTGCTTGAAGATTTAAGTTTGCATTTTTTGCCAATTTTGAGAAGACATCAAGTGAAACTTATAGCCAAGAGAAAAATTGCCTTTCTGTAGGTAGTTATTTGCTAATTTTACGTGAACTTTTGCCGTTTGCTGGCTTCACCTTAGGGCAATAGACAAGCATACTTCAGGGTTTTGTCTTGTTACCATAATTTATTTCATCTGAAAGTTTTCTTGCTTGCCACTCTGAATTTGACGATGAAATACTAATAGCTCAATATTTGCCTTTCTGTTTGCTGCAATTGCTTCTGGCAGTGAATATTCGATGCAGCTTAACGCTTCTCGGATCAAGGTTCTTCAAGGTCAAGATGATGTGGTTAATTCTATGAAAGACGCAGCAGCGAAGGAGCTTCTTAGCGTGAGTGGTGATCACCATGTCTATAGGAAGCTTTTGAACGATCTCATTGTCCAGGTTTGTGAAATTTAAGTTGCTTCGGTAGTCTGAATTTTCTTCATGCTAGCCAAGTGGTGCTTTTCTTGACGTTTGTGAATTTTAAGAAATATTTTATAAATGTGATGTCAATTCCAAACTTTGGTGCTCAATATTTTCCACATCTTACATTTTACCTGTAATCCGCTACTTAATGTACACAGTGGACTTGTTCCTTACCGTTTACTTTAAGTGGGAGTTTCCGAGGGGCAAATGGTTGGATTTTAGTCTTTTTAAGCATCAGGTGTTCTACATAGTGGTTTATGGCAGCTTTAATTTCATTTTTTCCCAGTTTATTAACACGCTTATTAAAATTGCTGGCGAATACTATTCTCGGTGTATTAATTCCATTAGTTTCCATATCATCTTGAAGCAACTTGAAATAATTGGAACTTTCCGTACTGTCATTATTAATTCTGACTTTATAGGGTGATATTTTTGAGTAATCATCTGAGACACTTACTTTTCTCTGGCCTTTTTATACATGTGATAAAGCATGTAAATGCTTTGGACTAGGTATCACCTGGAAAGAAAGCTAATGCTGCGACATTATTGATTTTGTGCTTCAGAGTTTGTTAAGATTGAAAGAGCCTGCGGTGCTGCTTCGCTGTCGAAAGGATGACCTGCATCTGGTGGAGTCTGTCCTGGATTCAGCCAAAGAGGAGTATGCAAAGAAAGCAGGTGTTCATTCTCCAGAAATCATAGTCGACCATCGTGTTTATCTTCCACCTGCTCCTTCCCATCACAATGCCCATGGCCTCCACTGGTAATTACCTTACTGAGTTCACTCATTTTGTAAGAGATACTTTTTTATGAGGTATTTGTGACCGAAATGATAAGACTAAGGAGATGACTGAGCTTGTTGTTGGCTGGCAAAGCTGATCTTTAGGGGGTCAGTTTGCTGGCATCTGAAAAGCATGTGGTGGTACTAAACTCGGTCCTGTGCCTTGTGGGATATGTACTATCATCTTCTGGATGATAAGGGTTCCTAAGGCAGCTAGCCTCATCTTTTTGTGCCATTCAACTGTGGTCGGTGTCACAACACTAGTAAAAAAGATTCTGAATTTTTTTTCCTATTCTTTTGCTGCAGTTCAGGAGGAGTTGTTTTGGCTTCCCGAGATGGGAAAATTGTGTGTGAGAACACACTTGATGCGCGATTGGATGTTGTCTTCAGGAAAAAGCTTCCAGAGGTACTCATTTTACGTTATTACTTTCTTTCCCTGGGTTTTGTAGTGCTTGATAAATTGTCAACAGTTTCCTGTACTCTGTCGCTTTTTCAGCAAAAGAAATTTGAAAGATTAGGAATTTGGAATAGACTGGTCAGAGGCTTAGAAATTGGTGCTCTTTACTTACTGTGACAATTGATCTCAGAAAGAAAGAAAATAGGAGTATTTTTCTTTTCTTTCTCTGGTTGTTATTTCTGGTGAAATCGCTTATGCCTTTGTTTTTGTTGCTTCACCTAGTATCAACATTGTCTCGTTTTGCCTTGTAAATGAATCAATGAGATGGTGTGCCTGTTGCCACCATGGTGTTTGATGCTCTATGCAAAATATATTGGGCTCTACTTAGAGCTCTATCTGTGGAAAACCTTCTGAGGATGTTACTAAGACTTGGCTGAGATAAAACTCCTGTGTAAGCACTAACCAGTGTTTAGTGGTCATTGCCGACATCTAAGTTTGTTAATGTCATCATTGTGCGATGGGAGCATGACGTGGAAGGCAATTGTACTTCTGTTTAAAGATTTATAAGTTTTCGTCTAGGAGAGCAGATATTTTATGTTTTTCAGATGCGTCTTTCTCCAGTTTCTGTGACTTGTTAGCCAAAGCATAAACCTGAACAATAAGTGTTGGTTCTGTCAAGTCCAGAAATAATTTTGGTGTAATGAGTGTGGAACTGGTGCTTTGACCATACATTGTCTGCTCGGACTAGTAAGAATGTAATGGAACTGGTTGTGACTGTGGTTTGCTGTTGGTTGGTTCTTTGGGGGCTTTTCAAGTAGTCTTGTTATATTATCAAAGAGGCCTATGAAAGAGAACAAAATTGATTAATCGAACATTGTACTTAGGATATTATAGCACTGTTTTTTCTGTCCTGGATTGACAAGTATGAACCTCCAAAGAAAGTTTGTATTTTCTGTTTGCCACCAAATGTTAATCGATACTTGCTTGTGGTAGACTTTGACAAAAGTTTTTAATCTTTGCTGTTGCAGATCCGCAAGTGGCTGTTTGGTCAGGTTGCTGCTTGATTTGGTCAGATTGCCCTGTTTGATTGTGCCTGTATTGTTCGCCTCAGAAATTTAGAGGTATGGAATCCGTGGATGTGTTTGGGCACAGGAGATCGTGTGTTCTTATAAGCTTTGATTGATGTGTGCTCTCAGTTGAGCCATCTGGTCTTTAGTTTTTCAAGGTTATTTCTGGAGTGTGGTAAAACACTGATTGCTACTTATAATTATTTGATAAGTCTAGCTATTCACATCGAATAAAAGTGTCAGATTGCCGATGCATGAGTGTCCATGATTGCTTGTGCTTTCCTTTCGTTATAGGGCAGGTATATCGAGATCTGCCCTCACATGCGATTTGAAGTTCAGTGACGGCCAGCAAGAGGCATTGTGCCATACTATAAATGCTATCTATTCATATCAGAAGATCAACCTTAACATTGGCTCCACCACCCACACCATCAGCATTCTACAATTAACCATAACCAGCATTACGACACTGCTGCCACCTTTCCGACCGTCGACTCCCCCATCCATCCCGCACTTGACAACAATTGCCCTTTGTTCGGCCATGGCACCATCCCCACCAGTCGGCAGTCGCGACACGATCCTTCATCACTTGTACCACCGATCCCAACTGCATTTACCTCCTTCATTCCCATGTGTGGAATCACAAATTTACAAGTATAACCCCTTTAAACTAATTCGAAGTTTGGTGCAAGTGTCGTCGCAATTTAAATGTTAGGTACTTGTTAATCTGACCCAAATTGTTGAGAGTCGTATAAACTCGATTCGGTTAACTAAGATGAGCGCTAGAAATGAATAAAATATCCATGCTAGCAAGATCTACTGCAGGAATCCGAAGACGAGTGGTGATCAATCAAGTTCTTTCCACGAATCTAGACCACCATTTCGTTTTTCAGAAGGTTGTTTCGTACAATACGAATCATTTGAGCACTATTTTGCATTGCGTCCAGCCCCATAAAACTCTTCACTATCAATTTATTATTGCAATCGGCATGTTACTATTAAGTTCTTTCTTTGTTTTATCAATCTAGCAATTTGCAATCAACTGGGCACTATTAACGCCTATGTCAATGGGAGTAGCGCCACTGTACCGTCCTTCCATTCTCTATGGACTTACTAATTTTTTGCTCGATCCAAGGACACATCTTTTCTTTCATACCGACAGACAAGCGGCCCGCTAACACAAATGCGGTATTAAATTAGGACTTTGGCTTGATGTGGTGATTTAAGGGATAATTGCTAAATAAGTTATAAATATTTTGCTACTTTATCGATTCAGTCATAAACCTTTTTTTATACCAAATAAATCCTAAATCTTTTGCAATTTTGCCGATTAAGTCATTCCAGTAGATTTTGACCGGAAAATTGCTATGTGGCAACGACGTGGCGTTACTGGCTATCGCCGGCGACAATGTGACGACAAACTTTTATTCCAATTTTTTTTTCTTTTTTTTTCTCTTCTTTTTCTTAAAAGACTTGGCTAGCAAGCTCCGTCGGCCATCGGAGCTCGTAGACCACTCCAAAGGGCGTCGATGCCCTCGCCGGCCGCGGCCAAGGGTTGGCCCTGCCTAGCCTCGCCCATATCTGAGCGGGGCTTCTGGGCGAGGGAGCCCCGCTAGGAGATCTCCCTCACAGATCTGGGCGAGGGAGCTTCCTAGAATTGTGAGGGAGTGAAGCTCCCTCACACAGATCTACGAGGGAGGAGCTCCCTCGCATAGGAGCAGATCTGTGTGAGCTCCAAGATCTGTGAGGGAGCTCGCCCAGCCCTCACTGGCCATGGGCGAGGGCGGCGGCGGTAGCCTCCCCCGCCCTCGCCCACGGTCGGCGAGGGCCGGGCTGCCTTTTGGAGTGACCGACGAGCTCTGGCGGCCAGCGGAGCTCGCCGGTCAAGTAGTTTTTTTAGAAAAACAAGGAAAAGAAAAGAAAAAAAAAATTGGCATCCGGTCATCGTCACGTCGTCGCCATGTCATCACTGTCCGGTCGCGCCACATCATCGCCACGTAGGCATTTTCCGGCCAAAATCTGCCAGAAGGACTAAATCGGCAAAGGAACAAAAGATTTAGGACTTATTTGACATAAAAAAAGGTTTAGGACTGAATTTTCTTCATGCTATTAAGGTTTAGGGCAGGAATATCGAGATCTGCCCTCGCATGCGATTTGAAAGTTCAGTGACAGCCAGCAAGAGGCATGGTCTTATACTATAATTGCATCTATTCATATCAGAAGATCAACCTTAACATTGGCTCCACCACCCACACCATCAGCATTCTACTACCAACAATAACCAGCAGTAAGACACTGCCGCCACCTTTCCGACCGTTGACTCCCCATCCGTCCCCGCACTCAACAAGAATTGCCCTTAGTTCGGCCATGTCGCTATCCCCACCAGTTGGCGGTCGCGACACGATCCTTCATCACTTGTGCCACCGATCCCAACTGCATCCACCTCCTTCATTCCAATGTGTGGAATCACAAATTCACAAGTATCACTCCCTTAAACTAATTCAAAATTTGGTGCACGTATTGTCGCAAAATAAATGTTAGGTACTCGTTAATTTGACCCAACTTGTCGAGAGTCGTATAAACTCGATTGGCTTGACGTAAGTTGAGCGCTAGAAATGGATATAATATCCATGCTAGCAAGATCAACTGCAGGAATCCAAAGGCGAGTGGTGATCAATCAAAGTTCTTTCCACAAATCTTGACCATCATTTCGTTTTTCAGAAGATTGTTTTGTACAATACGTATAATTTGAGCACTATGTTGCATTGCGTCTTGCCCCATAAAGCTCTTCACCCCATAAAGCTCTTAACTGTCAATATATTTATAGCGATCGGCGTGTTACTGTTAACTTCTTTCTTTGTTTTATCAATCTAACAATATGCATATCAATTGGGCACTATTAACGCCTATGTCAATGGGTGTAGCGCCACTGTAACGTCCTTTCTTTCTATTAACTTATTCTTTTTCGCTCGATTGAAGGACATATCTTTTCTTTTTTACCGACAGATGAGCGCCCCACCAACATGAATGCGGTATTAAATTATGACTTTCGCCTGAATTGGTGCTTTAATTTTCTGCCTTCTGGTTGCACGTTGCGAATCCGACGAATACTATTTCTTCTAATTGGTGCTCGTTAAATCTCAAGATCTTAACATAGAATTGTTTCTCTGGCTCGTTGATGTTTGTACTTATGTATGTGGTTGCGTAAACAACGGGCTGACGAAGTGATCCAAATAGAGTCCCGGTTGGCCCGGCCAGCTCAAGAGAGTCGCAAGAATCGAATCGGGTTGGAATGGCTCTTCCTCATGCTCTCGATCAGCTCCGAGCTGGAACCGTCTTATGTATGTTAATTGAAGATTCTTATCTGACGGATGGGCTCGAGCACGGCCTCTGTTGCTTGATCTTGACTCTTTGAGGCCAACTCGTTGGGATCCATGCATTGAGAAGGTCCAATAGCCGCAATCGTGGCGATGGCTAGCCTCTTCTCGCCTCTGTTAACTCAATAATACAATCTCAACGGTCGCGTTGTAAGCTTCCTACGCACTTCCCAATCCCATGTCTGGCTCATGTCTTGCTAGATTCAATTGATCAGACAAGTTTCTTCTAATCTGGTTTTGTCCTTAATTGACCCCATCCATGCTTTCATTTTTGAGCACTTAAAGTTTATGAAGCAAAGCCTAGCAACCGGGACTGGCTCTGAAGAAAAGGGTCTTGACATGGTCTTAAGATTAATGCTTTGTTCGTTTCACGAAAAATATAGCATTTTCGGAAAATATTTTCCAGGAAGTCATTTTTCCGGAAAATAACAATATTTTCCGGTGTTCGCTTGAAATTTAAAAATGGACTAGAAAATATTTTCTGCTGTTTGGTAGAGAAAATATTTTCTAGACTTCCTTTATCGTCGAAGCAACGACCACGTCGAGCTAAACTACGGCCGAACGAGAGAGAGAGAGAGAGAGAGAGAGAGAGAGAGAGAGAGAGAGAGAGAGAGAAGTTTGGCTGGGAGGAGAGAGAGAGAGAGCAGTTCAGCTAGGAGGAGAGAGAAAATGGAGAGAGAGAGAGAGATGAGTTCGGGTGGGAGGAGAGAGAAAAGGGAGAGAGAAGAGTTCGGTTGGGGGTAGAGAGAGAGGAGAGAGGAGAGAGAAAAGGGAAAGAGAGAATATGGAGGTTGTTACGATGGACTGAAAAATGTTTTCCTCTTTTCGAGAAAGGAAAACATTTTCCCAATTTTTAGAAGGATACTTTTTATTGACTGGAAAATATTTCTCTTGGTAAAACATTTTCCGCTCCCGAACACTATAATTTAAGGAAAATATTTTTCGGAAAAATATATTCCGCGAAATGAACGGAGCCTAAAAGAAAAAAAAGAGGGTCTTAACTCTTATCGACGGCCAACGGGACCATACTAGGTGAGAAGCCCATTTCTTAACTCAATTTTAGTAGGCTATTTAAAATTTAAAAAACATACAAAAATGGGCTTGAAACATTAAAACCCAAGTGTATGTGGGTCCATTTGATTTGCACGAGGCCCATATTCAACCCATCCAACAATTTACATCCAAAATGTAGTCCAGTGAAGTTGTAACTTTGACAAGGCCTGCAAAGCTCCGTCCCTAGGACACAGCTTGCCGCCGTTGCTCGTCCCTCGAGGACCTCCATCGTCTCCTATCGCTCGTGCATGGTCGCTTTCCTCCAGTGTAGGGGTATGCATGGTCTAGGGCGGTGTGGCTCTTTCTTGGAATCGGGAACTAAACTGATTGGGCTGGTCCTTGATTCTTAGGACCGGCAACTGGACCGACTAATCCTAGATGGTCCGATCCGGTTCTTGGACAGTCCAATGAAAACATGAAAAATTCAAACAAAAATAAGCATTTACGGCACGCATAATGCGATATCCTCCTAAGTTAGGGAAATAAAAATCACACCCAAAGACTTAAAAGCACTCTATCATTTCTTGGCTCTCTAACCAAGTCGGAAAAGAGAAACTTACAAGAGAGTTCGACTTTGACTCTTTGAGTTATTCGCTTTGCATGAACGAGAACAAGAGCGGAGAGCTTGGGGCCTTGAGTATGAGATGTTGAAGGGAAATTGGGCCCATCAAGATTAGATTCGAATTGAATGATGCGCGTCACTTTTCTTTTCTTTCTTTTGGCCCTAAACAATTAAACAACTAAACAACTCAGAAAAAGGGTTGGTCCAAGTAGTCCGATCCGATCCCACCCTACAAGGAACTGGGAACCGGTTCCACTTTTAGAACCATGAATCGGATCAAAACTCCAAAAAATCAGACCAACCCGGCCAGTTCGAGCGATTCCCAGATTGACTTTCCATTGTGTTCACTCATACTCCAACGCGCATGGCTGCCATCGCTCGTCCCTTGAGCTTCGCGACCATCCTATGTTCTCAGTTTTAGATCTCTCTTCCCAAGACAAAAAATCTCTCCCGTCTGATGCAGGCAAAAAGGTCTGGGGGCTACGGACCACAGGTCTTGGACCTCAGAATCAGCGAAGATGGAGGTCCCCGACCTCGGGGTAGAGGTAGGTCGAGGACCTCCACCTGCTTCGGCCACGGCGTTAAGCTCAGTTTCTCGGAGGTTCTTGAATTTCGGGTTGAGAAAGGCGACGGCCTGATGAGGGTGGAAGTGCGGCAAGGGTGGCCTTTGGTGCGATAAAGTGACAAAGAATGTGTGGGGGAAGCGGCGTGACGAGTACTCTGCAATTGAGGTTGCAGCCAAATCGTGCTGTTGTCTTCTCGTGTTTTAAAATTCCTGTTTTTGCCCATTTCGATGAGACCCACAAATGCGAGCTCCAAATAATTTGACGGCGACGAGTCAGCGATGGTGACGGCTCACGAATCATCTACCTATACATAATTAACTACAAATGATTCACAACCTTTAAGAGCATTAATCCTTACAATTTCTTCCCTTCCCCCTTCCCTCCCTCCCTCTTTGTTTTGATTTAGCCTGCCGATTTCAAATCATAATTTATATTGCTTGGTCTAAATTGGCTGGTACTTGTTACATTTCCTTATCTCAAATATGAGTACATTTCCTTTCTAATTTGGCTGGTATTTGGCTGAATATGAGTATAAATATTTCCCAATGTTTTTTTTATACTAAATTAACTTGTATTTCAAGGATCTGGAGAAATAGTATAAAAGTCTGTAGCCCAAATCCGAAATGTCCACATTGTGTTTTTATTTGTCGGCAAGGTGCTCACACGTGCATGAGCTACGTGAATTCCTAGTACACCACTGAAGCCATGCTGCTTTCTTGACTTTGACAAGTCTGGTGCATGGATTCAGCTGCTCTTCAAAAGGCAAAACTTGCATTTGCTTATAAATGAATAAGAACGAATGAAACGGATTATTTTAATGGAATATCCGATCGCAACCAATTCCGAACTTCTCTTCACTGCATTTTGTCTGGAGCACTATGATTTTGGGTACACCAGGTGTTCGTCCTTTTGCTCTGGTGCAGAATCCTCGGACCCCTCCCTCTTTTAGCACGTGAAAAGAATCCATGCAACTTTTGGTGCGCCATGCTGTTCAACACTTGGTTAGGGTTTCGGCGGGCCACCTTCTTCCGGCGAAGTGAGTGCTTGAATCACGAGAAAGACACTGACCCAGATCTATAAGTTCAATGATTGAGCCTTTTTTATGAACTTTTATCAGACATTAAGTGCGATATATTCATCTAATAACCCACTCATGACATTAGATGTTACATAATATATAAAATTCGTGGACCAATCTCGATGCGCTCCATAATACGGCTCTAAACAAGATTCGCCTATCTTAGTTGACCAAATTACCTTCTATGTTTCCTCTCATCTCAACCACCGAACCTAATATTCGTCCTATTTATAATCCGTAAACAAACCTAACCCCATATATATATTTGTTTATGAGGATTAGCTAAAGATATGGAGATTAATTGCGTGACCGTTTATTATTTCGTCCTCGCTCATGACAAGAATATTATTTTTACATAAAAATCTTAAGATGCGATCACATGTACGTTTGAAGAAACAAGTCATCTCGAGAACGAATTTCCACTTGATCGGACCCTGACATCGTCACTTAATATACTTTTATCATTGGTTGCGATTAGGACGATCATCATTCATCGGGTTGATCGTCGTAAGAAACCCTTTTTATGCCCCGAAACTCATTGTTGTAAGTCCAATCAGATCCTCTTTCCTAGGCGGGAGGGAAAATATAAATAACCAAACAAATCCACCGCACGTTGCGATTAGTAAACTTTGTCGGCCACACGAGACAAATTAACATGTCAATGAGCAACTACATGTAGGCAAAAAAAAAAAATCAGAATATAGCCAATCCTGTCTCGATCGACAAGGAAAGCAAACCAACCACAATTTTGTGCGTTCGCAATCAATCCTAGTGAAGAATTGCACGATTGAGGATAAAGAAAGAAAACGATGTTGGTGATTAAAAATATCAATCTTGCACCCTCAATGAAGACTAAGTTATTGTAAGAGACTGCTTCCAACACAGAAAGAGCACAAGTCACGAGTCAATTTCTTACCCTTTGGACAAATTTACTGAAAACTAAGTTAGGAGGACTCCTAACACGACTTGTGTTCATGTGACCCGCCGCTAGTATGCCCATTTACCTATCCTAGGGTTTCCTTGTGAGAGAGAACAAGGATCGGCCAAAAGCCGATCGACTGGAGTTGGGTTAAAGTACGGTCCAGAGCCGCCGGGTGTAGCCGAAGAACCTAAGACCAAAGCGGATCGGAGAAGGCGAACCCCGGAACTCGCATGGGCACGAGAGAAGAGGAAGGCGAGACAACTTCAGTTCAGATACAAAGAAGCTGTAAAAAAGCTGTTAATAGTGTCTTGATTGGATGGAGAATATCTGTCCAACAAAAGCGAAACCTAATCTGACTGTCGGGCATTAAAGTTGAGGTCGTGTCATATTGTCCATCAAACATGCATATACCCCGAAAAGAAACGTGAAACGACGTATTCTAAGGGCTAGACGATGAATCCAACTAAATGTCATAGCAATCATTTAGGCAGATGATGGTTCCTCGTGTTGTTCCAAGTTCCAACAACCCCTTGAAATCAAGTGATTTTCTCTTAAACCTCAACGTGGCCTCTAGAGCAAGCTCAAAACATAACCCAACAACATGAAAATCCTAATATACATAATTTCGAATGAGTTTTCTCCCTAAAGATAGGCCAACTTTCCTTGATTACTAAGACGGAGAAGTGATCAAACTCTAAGTGAAGTCATTAAAGGCAGCTAGCAACATCATCGGACTGGATTCAGACGTAAATGTTTGAATGTTTGCTGGATTTAGACAGGAGCATGAATGGTAGGTGTTGACTGGGACATAGGCCATTTGTTTTGTTTCTTCATGTCGCTTCTCTGAACAAACACTATACGTGACAAGCAAGCTTGTCTGTACCTTATTTACGTGCTGATGACATCTCTATTGGTTGAGCAATGGTAGTGGAATTGAGATTCGGAACAAAGAAAGCCAGTGATCATTAAGTTTTGGCCCTACGCGGAGGTGGTCAGACTCGGCATTTGTGCTTCCTTGGTGCCTTGATAATATCTCGTGTGACCCGTGGCCAAATTTTCATTGACGGTTGAACGGCCAGGGCTGAAAACTTTCGTCACGGACTTGCTCACACGTCCAGGCGCAGCCGTTTCATAAATGGGTCAATCCATCTTTGCATGAATCATAAGGGTGCCATTTGTATGGTTGAGCATTCCAACTCATTCATAACAAGTTCAATTGAAAAATGAGGTTGTTACCGTGTCATTCTTTTCGAGACGACACGTGTTTAGATACATTTTAGACTTGTTTATATGCATTTAAACACGTGTTACACCTCATATCAAGTTTGTGCCTTCAATGCGCCAAACGAGTTGAATCATGTGGCCCGTTTGATGAACACATTGTTGCGTAGATCTCAATGATGCGACACTATTAATTAAGATAGCCACGTCTGGCTTAAACCCGAATGTGATGAGAGATCGAGATGATACGAAGCACCAAATTCCCGACGACGTAGGCACTGGAAGAGTAGTTGAAATAACTAAGTTTTTGCAGATATCAACTGAGAAGGTGATTTCATATCATTCATTGCACGGACGGAAGGCCTAGATAGTAACGACGCTCCCGAATCACATGTTCCGCATTCATTAATTTCTCTAATCTTGTAATGCAATTATCAGAAGAGAAAGTCAAACACTGCCGACGATCTTTTCGATCCATTCATATGCAGAAGCCACGAATAGGAGGTCGTCCCATTCATGCGCAGAAGCATTGGAATCTGAAATTTGAGCATGCAACATGAAACTGCACAACTTCTATCAAGTACAAATCCTGACAAAAACAGTAATCTCGAAATAGTGAAACTTGCTTTTGAGCGTGGAACCAAAGTGACGGGTCCCTATGTTTTTACCATTATTTCAATTCATAATTGCGCTACGAAGAGAAGATACAAAGAATGCTGTAGATGCCATGACAATATAGCCTTATGTGGAGATTATTAGAAAAAAGTGAAGTCATTGTTTTTTATCTGTACACTTAGTCTTCTAGGGTACACACAAAATCCCGGTATACAATAGAACTTTTGATCTGTTTAACGTGGATCATGAATTTTTATTCAGTGTGCAATGTGATCCTCGAATTTTTAATTTATTTAAATATGATTCATGATTTTTAACTCAATGAGTTATGTTGTCCTCAAACTATTGCCATTTCTGTTTTTTTTTTCTTGTATATGCTCAATTTTGAATCCTGAAGGTTCAATTTAATCATTCCATTAAACCCTACTTAAGGATAAGATTGAGTATTTTCATTTAATTCAAGTATTGAATTGAACATGTACCAATAAAGTGCAGGGATCGCATCAAATTAAAATTTAAGAATCGCATCGCACGTCGGATGAATGTTTATTACCTACTTGTATTAATTTCTCATCTGTTATTGCCTTATTTAATCTTCCTTAACTTGAGGTAGATGGCGCGGTCCACCCTCGACCAGAAAAGGTCGGCATCTTCTTTGCACCTAGGAGGACTGAGCAGTTAAGCATTGCCTGGATGGCTGTTCTGTGTCTGCAATCCGCATGAATGCGGCCCCCTCTCCCTCACGCGCACGCACGCACATCTCCAAGAAGAAGAAGAGCAGAGTGACCGGGTGATCCGACCGTCCCTTTTACTCATCCCACTTGCCACGGCCTTTTTTAACGTGAAAATCATCGGGGGACATGATGTGGAAGATCTACGACAAAGAAATAGAGCCTGCACGCACGATTTGCGGAGCCTAGTGTCTTTGGATTTCCCCAAGTCAAAGATACTCTTCGTTTGTGCACCCGTCGGACACACAGGATGGGATTTTTGCGTGCGTGAAGAGATGCTCTGTTATCTGCGGTGAAAGCAGGGTCAACCTTTGCCTTCTTCGTCTGCTCTGTTTTGGCGAAGATTGCTTATAGAGCTTGGAAGTGAGTATTTCTTCTTCTTCTTGCCCGAAGTCTTGATTTTGTTTGCCGGCATGAAACATTATCCGTTCTCCTCGAGTGCTCCTGTTGCTGAAAACGGGCATGAAAAGGAGTGTTTTGTGGGTAGAAGGACCCGAGAACTTCTTGATTCTTGCCTTTCGTGGGTATTGAAGGCATGGATTGAGTTTTTTTTTTTTTCTTTCGAATGTTCCGTTTTCTAATCAAATAGTTCATTTAGTGGTTTTTTGTCAATATATGTATCGGGTACACAATATGATTGGTTCGTCATTAGCTTAGTTCCTTGATTGATAGTCTTAGCAAATCGAGTCGACTATCTACAACTGTTCGCCTAATTATGAGGAAATCATTGAACTTGCGTTGATGCACTTTTCAAACCTCATTGATTATGTTTTGCAAATGCCCAATTTCCTATCCGAAGTAGGTAGTTTTCTTAAGACATATACCCTTCGGGCTCTCAAAGCGTCGTGATAATGTTTTCACTGTTTTCAGTAACGCCGTCAGGCATTAACAAGACACTTTACGTTGCTCATGCCTTCATATGGAAATTCAAACTTAAAGGCAACTCGCCTATTGCGACGTGAAAATAGTCCTTAAATATGTTCGCGAATTGCAGTCTTTCAGGAGAGAGGCAGAATCAGGGGAGAATTCTGGACTCTATTTTGCAACAGCTCTTGGTGCTCAAGGCCAGTAGGAGATAACAGCAGCTCCGGGCGCGCGTTCATTATCAATTCCTGTTCTTGTCCACACTTTGGTCATTTGACTTGATATCCCACTCATTTTGTATTTTCTGTTTCTTAATCTGGAGGTTGTCCTTGAAGAATTTTACAACTGTGACTGCAGTACCCACTTACTCGTCCCCGCTCAGAATTTAAATAATCTTCAGGAAATTGAATGAGGATGCTAATCTTTTACCTCTAAATGAATGGCTCGTCATTCTGTTCCAAGGGGTCAGTCGATTGCAGGTAGTTTTGACAGTGACCATTAGACGGATACACCTCCCATATGTCACATTGGCTCCGATTTTTTCGGTACTTCCCTCATTGTATGCAGGATTTCTCTGCATATCTTCTTCTTGGGAAATAAAGGAAACCACAGCATCCATGTCATTGGTGTAGTATATTTTATCATATTCTGGAGCGATCCTTCTGCTTTTCTGTACTTTCGGAGGATACAGTTACATGGAGAATAGGGAGGACAACGAAAATGGCACCGTATATGAACCTTTGCTGGACAAAGTACAGAATGATAACATCACACCTTTTGCCAAGGCGGGATTTCTCAGCAAATTGTCCTTTTGGTGGTTGAATCCGCTAATGAAATTGGGGAAAGAGAAGATCCTTCAAGATGAGGATATTCCACGTCTCAGGTTGGAAGAACGAGCGGAAACATGTTACTCGAGGTTCATGGAGCAACTGCACGAAGAAAAGACAACAAAGTATGACACCTACTCTATCTTGTCAGCTATATTTTACTGCGAATGGAGAGGTATTTTAATTTCCGGGTTCTTTGCCTTGATCAAGGTCTTGGCTCTCGCCACTGGGCCATTGTTCCTTGAAGCCTTCATTGCCGTTACCGAAGGTGAAGAGGCTTTCGAGTACGAGGGCTATGTGCTAGCCGGAGGATTATTCTTGGCCAAATGCTTGGAATCTCTATCGGAAAGGCAATGGTATTTTAGAGCAAGACTGATTGGACTCCGAATAAGATCTTTTCTATGTGCAGCGATTTGTCAGAAGCAACTGCGGCTCTCCAGTGCAGCGAAAATAACTCACTCTCCAGGCCAGATAGTAAATTATGTCACTTCAGATGCTTATAGAATTGGTGAGTTCCCCTACTGGTTTCACCAAATATGGTCCACTAGCCTTCAGCTGTGCCTCGCATTAGCCATTGTTTACTACGCTGTGGGCCTTGCAACTTTGGCGGCTCTGACAGTACTCATATTGATTGTTGCTGTGACTTCTCCGATGGCCAAATTGCAGCTCAAGTATCAAAGAAAACTCATGGAGGCTCAAGATAAAAGGTTGAAGGCGATCGCAGAGGCGCTTGCGAATATGAAGGTGTTGAAGTTGTATGCTTGGGAGAAGCACTTTAGGAAAGTCATTGAGGAGCTGAGGAAAGACGAATCAGAGTGGATCGCAGCTGTTTTGTGGCAAAAGGGTTACTATATGGTCCTGTTTTGGTCTTCGCCGGTTTTAGTTCCCGCCGTCACTTTCTGGGCATGCTACTTGATCGGCATTCCCTTGACTGCAAGCAATGTCTTCATGTTCTTGGCGAGTTTAAGAATCGTTCAGGAACCAATCAGATTGATCCCCGACGTGGTGGGGTCCTTCATCCAGGCTAAGGTTTCACTGTCTCGGATTGCCGAATTTCTAGATGCACCTGAATTGGAGAATAAGCCAACAAAGCGACGGAGTGACAATGAGGTGCTGGAGATGGCTGTTCTCTTGGATTCACGTGAAATTTCCTGGGACGGTGGTGCCTCAAAGGCGACATTGAGGAACATAAATTTGTCGGTCAGAAAAGGGGAGAAAGTAGCTATATGTGGGGAAGTTGGGTCGGGGAAATCTACACTTTTAGCTGCAATTCTCGGAGAGGTTCCATATATTGATGGCATGGTAAGTCATTGATTAATCTTTCCCTTCAGGGAGTTACTAGTTTTACATTGCAGCGACAGAATTGTACCGTTATCCTGTTACGGCCGGTTCATCTTATGCCTATAATGACTTGCAATGTATGATATATCAGGTCATAATTAAAATGATCGACAACTAATGTGATTAATGATTTACTGGTAAGCCTTAATCCGTGTTTAGGTGCGCGTTCATGGTAGGATGGCGTATGTGTCTCAGACAGCGTGGATCCAGACAGGAAATATAAAAGATAACATCCTATTCGGATCAGCCCTGGACTCTGTCAAATATCAGGAAGTAATTCAGAAATGTTCCCTAGCCAAGGACATCGAGATGTTCCCGTTTGGCGATCAAACTCAAATAGGGGAGAGAGGAGTCAATTTGAGTGGCGGACAGAAGCAAAGGATCCAACTTGCACGCGCTTTGTATCAAGATGCGGATGTGTATCTGTTGGATGATCCCTTCAGCGCCGTGGATGCTCATACAGCGACGAACTTATTTAATGTGATCTCCTCTCAAGGGCTGTGAAACTTCTTTTTCTTTTTGTATCAACTTCTAAATAAATCCGATGTTTGCTTGCTGCTGCAGGAATATGTCATGGAAGCTTTATCCGCGAAGACTGTTTTGCTTGTTACGCATCAAGTTGACTTCCTTCCAGCTTTTAACTCTATCTTGGTCAGTAACTCAATTCAACCCAAAGGATTCTTTTTTTTTTCCCAGTGTCTGTGGGGGTCATCTCCGACGAGTTACTTTGTTGTGAAGCTATTTTTCACTTTTCTCTTGGTGTTCCTAACAGTTGTCTCTTAACAGTTAATGTCGTCCGGGCAAATTGTAAGCGCTGGCTCATACGATCAGTTGATGGCTTCTTGCCAAGAATTTCAGGACCTTGTGAACGCGCATAACACGACTGCAGGTTCTGGAACTCAAGTCGGAATGGTTTCATCGAGAAAGCCTGGATATTCGAAGGAGGAGATCCAGAAAATATATGTAGAGGAACAGCTGGAGGCCTCTCCGGGAAGTCAATTGATCAAGCAGGAGGAAAGAGAGATAGGAGACAGCGGTTTCAAGCCCTACTTGCAGTATCTGAAGCACAACAAGGGCTTCTTGTTTTTCACCTTGGCAACTATATCTCACATAATCTTTATAGCCGGGCAGCTCGCGCAAAATTACTGGTTGGCTTCTGAAATCAACTCCACGAGTGTGAGCACGGTCGAGTTGAACTCCATTTACACCGGGATTGGCGTTGCCCTCGCTCTCTTTTTGCTTATAAGATCATACTTCATAGTCTATCTAGGTTGCGGCGCATCGGATGCCATATTCTCTGTGTTGTTGCGCTCCCTTATTCGAGCGCCGATGTCCTTTTATGACTCTACTCCTTTGGGAAGAATACTCAGCCGGGTGAGGACATACTCTGAAGTCGCTGCGCTTTGAAAAAGTTTAAGATGAATGACGTGAATTGCTGAATTTTATAGGTTTCATCGGATTTAAGCATCATCGACGTTGATTTGGCCTTCAAGTTTACCATTGCCCTTGGGTCCACGATGAATACCTACTCGAGCTATTTGATACTTGCATTTCTTACGTGGCCGGTTTTATTTGTCATCGTACCCATGGTTTATCTGACGCTGATCATACAGGTAATGCTTATGCCTTAAATCGATTAATCGTTCCTTAATAGGCAATATTCTGCAGACCTCTACCTCCTGGGGACCTTCTTCCTATCATTCAAATTCTGATGCAGCATTAATATTTATCTTTCTTTTACGACAGAAATACTATTACGCTACTTCCAATGAGTTGATGCGACTTGATGGCACAACCAAGTCTACACTCGCCAGCCAACTTGCCGAGTCCATCGCCGGAGTGATGACAATCAGAGCATTTGGCCAAGAAGACCGCTTCTTTTCAAGAAGTCTATTCCTTATTGATGCGAATGCAAGTCCATATTTTCACAGCTTTTCAGCCAATGAGTGGCTGGTCCAACGTCTGGAATTCCTTTGCGCTATCGTCCTAACGTCCTCGGCACTTGCAATTACTTTGCTAGATTTCGGGTCCTCTTCCTCTGGTTCGTATCAGTAGAAACTCAGTTCAGTTCTTCATATCGTGACTTTCCCTAGAAGCATGGCTCTTAAAGATGCATCATTTCATTTCGACACTTTTTAGTCTAATGTCAAAGCAGCTATGCATCGACATGTTGGTTCACTTCCCTTTTAAAGATTTAGTTGGTGTCAGGCCTGAATATCATTTCATGCAGGATATGTTGGAATGGCGCTTGCGTATGGTCTATCTTTAAATGTCTTCCTGGTCATTTCCGTCCAATTCCAGTGCTCGCTTTCAAACTTGATCGTTTCTGTAGAAAGGCTAGAGCAGTACATGCACATTCAAAGCGAAGCTCCGGAAGTGATTGAAGATAGCCGACCGGCACCGGACTGGCCTTCCTCTGGCAATGTTGAGATTTATGATCTGAAGGTAGACACACACCATTAAACACACCTCCCGATTCAGGACTTGTCCTATAGCACACTTGGGTTTGATCATCTGGATATTAACTAACAGGTAAGGTATCGGCCCGATTCTCCCCTGGTTCTTCGTGGCATAAGCTGTACAATAAAAGGAGGGCACAAGATTGGGATCGTTGGCCGGACTGGCAGTGGAAAGACGACTCTCATCAGCTCTTTGTTTCGTCTAGTGGAACCTACTGATGGGAAAATAATCGTCGACGGCCTAGACATAACCACTATCGGACTTCATGATCTGAGATCACATTTCGGGGTCATCCCGCAAGATCCAACACTTTTTGGCGGGACGGTTCGATACAACCTGGACCCCCTGTCGGAGCACACCGATGAGGAAATATGGGAGGTAATTTCCATACGTCTCTCGAAGTTCGATTGGCGCATGTTTCTCTCTTTTGCTAACAGCACTGACAGTGTAAAAAGAACCGCTCTGCACATAACTTGAATCTAACAAGAGCTCCTGAGCTAAATCTTGAATGACTGTATCCCCAGTTCATAATTGATTGAATTTCTGTGGAAAAAGGTTCTTGGAAAATGTCAGCTCCGGGAGGCCATACAAGATAAAGAGAAGGGCCTGGAATCACCAGGTACTGATCAAACATCGATATTTAGTCTTACAATGCTCATTGTCCATCATTAACAGTTTAAGCAAACTTGAATTGCAGTTGTACAGGACGGATCTAACTGGAGCATGGGGCAACGGCAATTGTTTTGCCTAGGACGAGCGTTGCTGAGGCGAAGCCAGATCCTAGTCCTGGACGAAGCCACCGCGTCTATCGACAACGCGACTGATTCAATCCTCCAGAGAACCATAAGAACAGAATTCGCGGACTGCACGGTCATAACCGTGGCCCACCGGATACCGACCGTCATGGACTGCACGATGGTGATGTCAATAAGCGATGGTAAAATCAAACCTCCGAAGAACTGTTTCATAAGAACCGACAAGAGCTGTGAGATATACATGACATTCTTTGCATTCAACAGGGAGACTGGTAGAGTATGACGAGCCCATGAAATTAGTAGGCAAGGAAGATTCGTTGTTCGGGCAGCTTTACAAGGAGTACTGGTCTCGAACGTCGAATGCAACTACTAATTACTCGGAGAACTTTTGAGATGAAGCTCGCGGAAGCCGACATACGATCTTCCGAACGCATCGGCGGGAGGCCATTTTCAGCGTTTGGTGCAGCTGGAAATGCTGCGGGGAGAGGATTTTGCTGCTTCGTCCCCGGTCAAAACACCGGACGCCGGAGAAGCCCGAGCCAACCAAAGCATATCGGTTCAACATCATGAACACGTTTGCTTCTTCCCTTGAGGCTTGTTTATTGCATCTCTCCCTATTGATTGGTACTTCCATCATTAGTCTTGTCGACTATAATATCCTTTGATAATTGGAAGTTCGGCTTTTCTTTCATTTTCAACATTCAATAGCTATAAAATCCATGAACAACGGTTCCTCTATCCAAATTATAATCTCTATTGAACATGAACTGCTTATTGCGGAATCTCTCTCTTGAACACTAACAAACTAATGCATGATAATAGTTGATAATTGACTTGATCAGATACTCTTTCGATTCAATTAACTCGATCCGACGGCTTAAATTATTTTGTTCAAATCTAAGGTCCAAAATTGCGCAAGAATGGGACTTCTTTTATAGCCTACAGCAACATAGGATTGATCGTGAATATGATATTTGAAACATAGTCGTGGGTGCTCCTCAAAAGACGTTTGGTTCGACGAAATCAAAAGAAATGAATGGTCGCGATTGCGGTCCAAGTGTCCAGAGACACTTAGGAAGTTGAAGTTGGCTAAAAAATCATTAGCAGAAGGTGCGATTAATCAATAATTTACTAATACACAGTTAAGCCTCAACAAAAACATTCTTTTGTTGAAAAGAAAAATTAATGACGTTAAAAATAATTATATTATATGCATATTGAGATGCATGTAGTTATTCTCATATACTTTTCATAAATATGCCCCCTGTCCTTGTTAAACATATTTTGTCTTGAAATAAATTATATTTCGAGCCTTTGATTATCCTTGCGTACGTCATGAAGACGGTCCCTGCGATGAGAATTATAATATTTGGTTACTGGTTTTTAAAGTCGGTTTTCGACGGTTCCATTTTCAGCAAAAATCTCTTAAAGGGGACTTCGATATTGCGTCGTAACATGTTCCGCTTTATCGGGCTATTTGATTTCAATTGTACCTACACTTTGAATTTGGTTCTGATGGCCAAGACTAGAAAATTCGAGATTCGAGATCTCCGCTCGGGAGGAGTTCCGTTTCCTCGGTGAAAGAGAAGTCGATTAAATTAGGAGAGATTTTTTTTTTTTTTTTCAGGATTTCGTTAGTTTCTGGTCTCATTTCAGACGTGCGATTTAGGAACGGTAGAACAATGTTAAGAGACATCAGGCCCAGCAGCTGAGGAACCAATGGAGCCGACCGACCATTTAAAACTACTCTCGAGCCTCTCTCTCTTTCCCCTACGCAAACGCCAACCGAGAGAGAGAGAGAGAGAGAGAGAGAGAGAGAGAGAGAGAGAGAGAGAGGATTCGAGGCACACGAGAGGTAAAAACCAGATGAAATCCTCCAGGAAGACCGGTCTTCGTCGATACTGATCGCTACGATATCGCAGTCGGTCGCCGTTCTCGGTCGCATCCGTGGTCGCGGTCTCCCGAGCTCCGTCTTCCTTTGTTCTGTGACCAGGAGCTCTCAGATGCTCGGATCTCGGCTGCAGATTACTCTTACACCCCGATTCCGGCCACCCTTTGACGCCAGTAGTCGCCGTTCGTCGCCATCTGTCGGGCTCGTTTACGAAGGTGCACCGGAAGCACCCCGTGTCACTCTGCTTCGCGGTCGGAAGCCGCGAATTGGCTGGGGCTCACTTGCAGAGCCCTTTCACTGGTCCCAATTCCGCTCGTTGACGTTCGCGAAAAGCTTCGATCGTAGGCTGGAGCGGTTGCAGGAGCTTCCACATCGATGACAAACCGGGTAATTTCTAGCTCTCCGCTCTACCCCGTTTCGATCCTGCTTGGAACCGAGATTTAATTTTCTCTGTGAAGCATGTGTTTGGACTTGACTGAACTGGTTATATCGATTCCAAGCCTCGCCTGTTAGATTCACCTGTGCCAGGCCGTGAATTCGAAGTCACAAGTCGATAAAATCCTTTAACATAATCTTCGACGATAACGTGTTTGATAAAATGCCTTAAAGGCACGGCTGAGTAATTGTCAATGATATCCTCAGATCCCAAAGCGTGCTGACATAAATCGCTTTTTAGCGTGTTGACTACATTTGCCTTGGTAGTCCTTTGCACTACGTGCACGTTCTGCAATGTCAATGAGGCTACTGAGCTGAGATGTTGGTATTGGTGGTGTTCAATTGGTGAGAAAATAGACTGGAGTCTCTGATGTGTGCACACATCTCAGATGATGTTCGTGTTCAGTACTTTGTTACGCTGCGCTCTTCATATCCATGGAAGCGCCCGGTGCGAGCGTCGGATTGACGAGCGACCGGGTGTTCCGGTGATGGTTGACCCGACGGCGATAGCTCCTGGAGTGGTCGAAAGGGGAGTTTCATTCATCCCTTTGATTTATATGGGGATTTGTTGATTGAATTTTTCTCTCTTCGTGAAAAATATAATATTTTTAAAGATGATATTCAGAAAATCATTTTAAAAGAAAGTGGCTATTTTTTTGATGTCCGGCTGGAATTTAAAAATGATATAAAAAATATTTTTTATCATTAGACATCTAATTTGATTTTTTGAGGAAAATCATCTTTAATTCTCTTAAATTAATTTTTTATATTTTAGATACTCATATTATAAAATATATATTTTTCATTTTCTTTTGTTTTTTTTTGCTTCTTATTTGGCTAGTCGTCGGGCGAGACTCTAGCTTGCCTATGGTCGGCTGTACTAGTGAGTATTATACACCACCCATTCGGGAATTGCCCGAACCGGTCGGTTCCGGGCGGTTCTAAAGAGAAATGGTATGGCTCCCGATTCCATATAAATGGAACCGGGAATTTTTGGTCCGATTCTCGGTTCCTGGGTGAAATTGGCCACCCAAATCGGACCGAAACTATTTTTACATATTAAAAAATAAAAATAAAAATTAAAACAAAACAAAAACGCCTCCGGTCTCCACTAGATTGCAGTCGGACTAGAAGCATGGAGCCAACAATTCATCTGGGTAATGAAGAAGGACCCAAATGTGGAAGAAGGCAAAGAAGAGTGGTTGACTGATGGGTACGAATCAAGAATGCGAACCAAGGCCCTCATCGTCAGGAGATGGGCCCCCCAAGTGCTAATTATTGGGGGTTTTGTGACACACTGTGGGTGGAACTCGACCCTGGAGGTAGTCACGGCTGGCGTGCCAATGGTAACATGGCGGGTCGCGGCGGAGCAGTTCTACAATGAGAAGTTTGTGACGCAAGTGCTCAAGATCAGGGTCAACATCGGGGGTGAAGCAGTGGGTAAGGTTGTTTGGCGACAACGTGAAGCGCGAGAGAGTGGAGGAGGCAGTGAAGATAGTCTTGGTGGGTGAGGAAGCAGAGGGAATGAGAATGAAAGCGAAAGCACTAGAAGAGATGGCAAGAGGGGTTGTGGAAGAAGGCGGGTCTTTCTTGGTCTGATTTGGGAGCTCTGCTTCAAGAGCTCAGACATCATAGATTGACTTACTGGTAATTAATAATTACTCGGGAATCGGACCGAACGGGGCAAAAACCGGACCGTCCAGTCCAGTCTGGTCTCGTTCTTGGTTCCTAGGGTTACCGGAAATCGATCACCCTTAGCCGGCTGGCTGCTGCTATGACCAACGACTAACTGAGGAAGAAAAAAAAAAGAAAAAGAAAGAAAAGGGAAAAGGGATAGAAAATTAAAAATTTAAAGATAACATTAATTAAAAAATCGATTTTTTAGAAGATTAAAAATAAAAGTTATGAGTGTTTTAGTATATATCGATTGAGATATGCACAATCAATAGAGATATACGTGCAATTTTGAGATGTATAGAAAAGTAATATCAATATCATAATTATCTTTTGTATAGAAATATATTCTATTGGAAAATCTAAAAAATCTCTAGTATAATATCGGTAACACATTTGTTGAGTGTGATTGGAGAGCAATCTGGGGAAGAACCAGCGCTAAGAAGAAAAGTGCAGGCGGTCATGGAAAAAGAAAAATAGAACGTATAATAATGATGATGATGATGATGATGATAAATCAGAAATTTAGGTTCGGTGCAGGTTTATACTTTATAGCGTAGTCCGTCATCGAGGGAAGTTGGGCTTACACTAGGCCTGGTACGGTTAGAAAGGAAAATGGGCTGATTCTATTTGAAGTGGGCTCGTCTAAACAAGCCCAATTTTATTCATGGCCCAGACCCATGATCAGATCAGTCCATAATCGGACAGGGCCCAAGGGCCCATCTCGAGTCCTCATTTGGGAATTAAAAAAAATTAAATACTGTAAAAATTGGGAAATCGGAAAATGGCTTAGACGCAGACGCAGACCTTGGTTAGTTTCTCTTGTTTAGTGGCTTAGTTTCATTTAGTTAACAGAACTTTTAGTGGCTTAGTTTTACTTAGTTAACATATTAGGGGTGTTAGTGGTTACCTTAGATATAGCTTAGGTTTGGATAATTTATATTTAGGTAAGAAATTGGACTCAATTTGAACCAAGCTTTAGTTAACATATTAGGGGTGTTAGTGGTTACCTTAGAGATAGCTTAGGTTTGGATAATTTATATTTAGGTAAGAAATTGGACTCAATTTGAACCAAGCTCATGAGGGTTCATGTCCTAGGGATTAGAACAAAACCATGTATATTTTTACCTGACGAGTATCGAGTTTTCTTTCTCGTTCCTTACTTTAAGCCTTTGTGATATTTGGTTCCTTTGTGATATTTGGTTCTTTAATTCATACGCGTTCTATATATTGTCTGTTCTTTTCCTTCCTAGAATGGTTAGAACAAGCCTTAGGATTGTAATAACACACACACAAAAATGCATAAACATTTACCAACTTTGAAAGAGCTTCAGAATCATAATTGATAAAAAGTTATGTGATCATTATAGTTAATAATCCAATCAAGTTTAAGTATCGAAAATGCATTAGTTAAGTAACTAGTATAATCAAGTTTTCAATCTAGATCTCTCGTCGCATAGAAAGTGAGGTATACTTCCATACTTTACTTGATTTCTAGTTGACCCTAATATGGTTAGTGGCGACTCCCCTAGAAATCTATAGACGAAAGAGAATTAAAAAGAAATTCAACCTCACATGACGGATGGATTTAAGAGAATTTGTGCGTAATCGAGGGCCAAAATGGAATCCAAAACTTACCTAACCCTAATCAATCCTCGAAAGGTGAAAATGATACAAGGATCGTTGGATTAAAGGCTGATTCTCTTAACGCATTTTTTCCCAAAATTTCAAATCGATAACTTTTAGGAACTAAATTTCAAAAATTAAGCAGATTTTTTTCTAGCAAATTTTGTAAAATCAGATCAAATTTCGCCTTTTGGAAATGGAAAAATAGCTTAGAATCGGTCCCAACCGCCTATGCCCTAGAACATCAATACTCGATTAAAATTGAAGTTTGAATCGAGAACACAATCAGTTATACTTGAGCATTGGTTTAAAGTTGAATTGATCATGCTAGATTTGGTTGATCCAAATCTACTCTGGATCATGTTATTTCTTGCCTTCATATTCTACCAAAGTGTAAATTGTAAAATCTAAGATATGTATCATCAGTTAAAGCAAAACTTTAGTCGACGATTCGTTTATTAGAGACCAATAGTTTAATTCGACGGTCCATCTATTAGAGATAGATAGTACAATGGACCGTTAATTGTAAGTCAGGATTATTCTTATTCGTTGTCGTGGGTAGTTGATGATTGCATGGGCTTGTTCTTTATATGTCTGCATGAATGCAAAACATCCTCACAAGTTCCATGTAGTCGCATCCCATGAATATCGTGAGCTAGCTATGGTAGTCGAGATTGAACAATAGTTAGGAGTGATTGATTCAGGACGGATCAATTCTTACCTTGAAACTGAGAACCAGATTATAATGGGTTGATTCTCAATTTGTGGAGCCGAGAACTAGTCCACCTCTTCTGGTTCTTGGGTAGGTCCTAGACCGCCGGTACTCAATTTTTTTCTTCTAATACCTACTAGATTGCTGCTCAGAGGGTTGAGAGAGATGAAGGAAGAGAGTTTCATCTCTAGGTCTTCTTGATTGACTATAAATAAAACGCGAGAACAAGAAAAGCAACGGGGTGTGATTACCATGGCGTTTTGGCATTGCAGTATGGACTCCAAGGACCCACTTCAGATGCTCCTGTTACATCATACTTTGCTTCTGTTGTGAGGCGGTCGAGAATCGAGATGGTGTCCATCGAGAGAAAGGCGCCGAGTGTCAAGGGACTGAGGACCCAGAGAGAGATCGAGCGTATAGAAAAATTGGGTTCTCGAGAAGAGTGCCAAATCACACATAAAAACCTATGAAAATTGCAAAAACATTTCTTGATGCAGTCCGATGATTTGCTCGGCACTTGGAACTGGATGCCGGTTTCATCGATTGTCGGGAATCACCCAGAATCGACCGATTCAATCTAGTTTTCAATTCGGGCCGGATCAAATGCTTCACCCTTAGAAATGAATATACGCTCTGCGATCTCTCTCCCTCTCTCACGCAACCACTCGCGCACCCACCGTAATCAGGAAGAGACAGAAGAGGGATCGGGGTAATTCAACCGTCCTGTTTACGCATCGCACCTGCCACGCCTAGCTGTAATTTTTCTTAAGTCGAAGAGATAGCTGGAAAGCTACTTATGTAATATAAAATAGCTGTACATATTATATTAGAAAATGAAGCAATTAAACGGAGGCATGCGGGTCTCTGTCTCCCTCTCTCTGTGTCTCTCCGTGGGTGCACGATCTGTGGAGCCTGCTGTTATTCGATTTTCGCCGAGTCGACGTCACTCTTTGTTTCCCGACCCGATCTAGCTCCTCGGAATAAATAGCGGATTGTCCGCGAGCAAGAAAAGATGCTCTGTTTTCTGCTATGAGAGCAGAGTCAAACCTCTGCCTTCTTCGTTCTGCTCTGTTTGGGCAAAGATCGCTGACTAGAGCTTGGAAGTGAGTCTTTCTTCTTCTTCTTCTTCTTCTTCTTCTTCTTCTTCTTATCCTCCTCCTCCTTGTTTGGAGTCTTGATTTTGGTCGCGATCTATGAAACTTTATCCGTTCTTTTCGAGTGCTACTGTTGCTGAATGAGCACGAAAAGGCATGTTTTGTGGGCAGGAGGACTGGGGAACTTCTTGATTTTTGCTTTTCGTGGGTATTGAAGACATTGCCTTTTTTCCGGGGACAAATCCTTTTTCAAATCAAAAAGTTCATTTGGCTCTTTCGTGTCCATGTATGCATCGGGGTGTTCCCCCAAAAAATGATTCGTTCATTATCTTAGTTCATTGATTGATAATCTTGGCAAATCGAGTGGCTTACCCACAACTGTTTGTCGAAGTACGGGGAAATCATTGAAGAGTTCCGTTTGCGGAGAGAGGCTAATTGATAACAAAACACTATACATCACTCATGCCTTCATATGGCAATTCAAATTTTGAGGCAAATTGCTAACTACGACATGATTATAGTCCTAAATTGCAGTCTTTCAGGAAAGAGGCACTATCAGGGGAGAATTTTGGACCGTATCTGCTACTACTCTCGGTGCTCAAGTCAAATTGGACATAGCAGCAACTCTGTGCACGTGGCCATTATCGATCCCCATTACAACTGCCACCGCAGTTTCCACTTACTCATCCGCATTCGGAATTTGGTTAATCTTCAGGAAATTGAATGAGGATGCTACTCTTTCACCTCTACATGAGTGTCTAATCTTTCTGTTCCAACGGGTCAGTTGGGTGCTGCTTCTTTTGAGCATGACCGTTAGGAGGCTACACCTTCCATACATCGCATTGGCTTGGGTTTGTTTAATACTACCCTCATAGTGCACGGGATTTCTCTGTATATCTTCTCCACGGGAAATAAAGGAAACCACTGCATCCTTGTGTCATTGGTCTGGGATATATTATTATTTCCTGGAGCAATCCACCTGCTTTTTTTGTTTGGCTTTCAGAGCATACAGTTAAATGGAGAATAGCAAGGACTGCGAAAATGGCACTATGTATGAACCTCTGCTGGACAAAGAACAGAACCACGACGTCACTCCTTTTGTCAAGGCAGGATTTCTCAGCAAGATGTCATTTTGGTGGTTAAATCCACTAATGAAATTGGGCAAAGAGAAAATCCTTGAAAATGATGACATTCCACGTCTCAGGTTGGAAGAACGAGCAGAAACATGTTATTCGAGGTTCATGGAGCAACTGCAGAAAGCAAAGAAGAAGAACCCGTATGATACCTATTCTATCTTGTCTGCAATATTTTACTGCGAATGGAGAGGTATTTTGGTTTCTGGTTTATTTGCTTTGACCAAGGTCTTGACTCTCTCCACCGGGCCTTTGTTCCTTCTCGCCTTCATCATGGTTGCTGAAGGCAAAGAGGCTTTCGAGTATGAGGGTTACGTGCTAGCTGGAGGATTGTTCTTGGCCAAATGCTTGGAATCTCTATCGGAAAGGCAATGGTATTTTAGAGCAAGACTGATTGGACTCCGAATAAGATCATTTCTTTGTGCAGCGATTTGTCAGAAGCAACTGCGGCTCTCGAGTGCAGCGAAAATGACTCACTCTCCAGGCGAGATAGTAAATTATGTCGCATCAGATGCGTATAGGATTGGTGAGTTCCCTTACTGGTTTCACCAAATATGGTCGACTAGCCTTCAGCTGTGCCTTGCATTAGCCATTGTTTACTATGCCGTGGGGCTTGCGACCTTGGCGGCTCTGGCGGTACTCGCATTGATTGTCGCCTTGATTTCTCCAATGGCCAAATTGCAAGTCAAGTACCAAAGAAGACTCATGGAGGCTCAAGATAAAAGGCTGAAGGTGATTGCAGAGGCGCTTGCCAATATGAAGGTGTTGAAGCTGTATGCATGGGAGAAGCACTTCGAGAAAGTTATCGAGGAGCTGAGGAAAGACGAATCAGAGTGGATTGCGGCGGTCTTGTGGCAACAGGGTAACTATATGGTCCTGTTTTGGTCTTTGGCAGTTTTAGTTCCCGCGATCACTTTCTGGGCATGCTACTTCATGGGCATTTCCTTGACTGCAAGCGATGTTTTCATGTTCTTGGTGAGTTTAAGAATCGTTCAGGAACCAATCAGATTGATCCCCGATATGGTCAGATCCTTCATCCAGGCTAAGGTTTCATTGTCTCGGATCGCTGAATTTCTAGATGCACCTGAATTGGAAAATAAACCAACAAAGCAAGGGAGTGATAATGAGTTGCTGGAATTGGCTGTTTTCTTGGATACACGTGAAATTTCTTGGGACAGTGGTACCTCGAAGGAGACATTGAGCAACATTAATTTGTCGGTCAGAAAAGGAGAGAAAGTAGCTATATGTGGGGAAGCTGGGTCGGGGAAATCTACCCTTTTAG
Organism: Melaleuca alternifolia; assembly: GCA_019926035.1. Taxonomy (NCBI): domain Eukaryota; kingdom Viridiplantae; phylum Streptophyta; class Magnoliopsida; order Myrtales; family Myrtaceae; genus Melaleuca; species Melaleuca alternifolia. The sequence goes on along the minus strand of JAGKPW010000021.1, from coordinate 207,387 downwards.
CTGCAATTCTTGGAGAAGTTCCATTTATCAATGGCATAGTAAGTCATCAATGAATCTTCTCCTTCAGAGAGTTTCTAGTCACAAGTCGTAACTGCCCAACTAATATTCTCAAAATTTTTAAATACGACGTGAGAATTGTACTTTTTCCTGTTACTATGCACTCATCTTATGCCTATTATCAATTGTGACATACGATTTGTCAGGTCATAATTAAATCAATTAGCAAGTAATTTGATTGAAGACTTACTAGTAGTCTTTGATCCATGTTTAGGTTCGTGTTTATGGTAGGATGGCCTATGTGTCTCAGACAGCATGGATCCAGACTGGGACTATACAAGAAAACATCCTATTTGGATCAGCCATGGACTCTGTCAAATATCGAGAAGTAATTCAGAAGTGTTCCCTAGCCAAGGACATCAAGATGTTTCCCTTTGGCGATCAAACTCAAATAGGGGAGAGAGGCGTCAATTTGAGTGGTGGCCAGAAGCAAAGGATACAACTTGCACGCGCTCTCTATCAGGACAGAGATGTGTACCTGTTGGATGATCCCTTCAGTGCCGTGGATGCCCATACGGCAACTAGCTTATTTAATGTGATCTCCTCTCAAAGACAGTGAAACTTATATTTGTTTTCAGATTAAGTAATAAATGAATGTGATGTTTGCTCGATGTTGCAGGAATATGTCATGCAAGCTTTATCTGGAAAGACTGTTTTGGTGGTTACACATCAAGTTGACTTCCTTCCAGCTTTTAACTCTATCTTGGTCAGTAACTCATTCAACAAAAAAATCTTAGTTTTTGGTCTCTCCAGGGAATTTAGATTTTTGTCTCTTTAGAAAGAAAATGTCATCCCTGATTAATTTTTTTTGCTATGAAAGAGCTATTTTCACTTTTCTCATTTGATTCATGGTGTTCCTGAACAGTTATGTTTCTTGACAGCTCATGTCATCCGGGAAAATCATAAGCACTGGCATATACGATCAGTTGATGGCTTCTTCCCAAGAATTTCAGGACCTTGTGAACGCGCATAACACGACATCTGGTTCTCGAAATCAAATTGAAATCAGTTCATCGGGAAGGCCTGGATATTTGAAGGAGGAGATCCAGAATATATGCATAGAGGAACATCTCGAGGCCTCTCTGGTAAGTCAATTGATTAAGCAGGAGGAAAGAGAGATAGGGGACAGCGGTTTAAAGCCCTACTTACAGTATCTGAGACACAACAAGGGCTTTTTGTTTTTCACCTTGGCAATTATTTCTCACATTTTCTTTATAGCCGGGCTGTTCGTGCAAAATTATTGGTTGGCTTCTGAAGTCAACACTACGAGCGTGAGCGCCATCGAGTTGAACTCTGTTTACACTGGCATCAGCATTGCCGTAGCTCTCTTTTTGCTTTTTAGATCGTATTTCATAGTCTATTTAGGTTGCGGCGCATCAGAATCCATATTCTCTGTGTTGTTGCACTCCCTTATTCGAGCGCCGATGTCCTTTTACGACTCAACTCCTTTGGGAAGAATACTCAGCCGGGTAAAAAAGTGCTCCTAGTTCCAATTTGTGCTGCGCTTTGAAAATGTTTTAAGATGAATAACAGGATTTGCTGACTTTTATAGGTTTCTTCAGATTTAAGCATCATCGACATCGATGTGGCCTTCAAGTTAATCATAGCGGCTGGGTCCACAATGAATATCTACTCGAGCTTTTTCATACTCGCTTGTCTTACATGGCCGGTTTTCTTTGTCATCATACCCATGATTTATCTGACGCTGACCATACAGGTAATGCTTATGCCTCACATCAATCAGTTCCTCAGTAGGCAAGATTCTGTGCATCTACCTCCTGAGACTTCTTCTTATCATTTAAATTCCAATATAGCATTGATTTTTGTCTTTCTTTTATTGCAGAAATACTACTATGCTTCTTCCAATGAGTTGATGCGAATTGATGGCACCACTAAGTCTACACTTGCGAGCCACCTTGCCGAGTCTATTGCCGGAGTGATCACAATCAGAGCGTTTGGCCAAGAAGACCGATTCTTTTCAAGAAGTCTTTGCCTTATCAATGCGAATGCGAGCCCATATTTTCACAGCTTTTCAGCCAATGAGTGGCTGGTCCAACGTTTGGAAGTCCTGTGTGCTATCGTCCTAACATCCTCGGCCCTAGCAATTACTTTTCTGGATCTGGGTTCCTCTTCCTCTGGTTCGTATTATTAAAAGCTCAATCCAGTTCTTCATATCGAGACTTCCCTTAGAAGCTTGGCTCTTATAACTGTATCATTTTACTTTGGCACTTTCCCCCTTCGATATCATCTAGAAAATGGGTTTCCAGCTTAGAAGATTTTAGCGGGTGCGAGGGCTCACTATCATTTGAATTTTCCAGATGGAAGTTATCCTATAGATGCTGTATTCATGCCTGTTCAAAATGCGAATCATAGTATTCATTTTACTTTGGCACTTTCCCCCTTAGATATCATCTAGAAAATGGGTTTCCAGCTTACAAGATTTTAGCGGGTGCGAGGCCTCACTATCGTTTGATGCAGGATACGTCGGAATGGTGCTGGCGTACGGACTATCTTTAAATGTCCTCCTGGTCTTTTCAGTCCAATTCCAGTGCTCGCTATCCAATTTGATCGTTTCCGTAGAGAGGCTAGAACAGTACATGCACATTCAAAGTGAAGCTCCAGAAGTGATTGAAGATAGCTTACCAGCGGTGGACTGGCCTTCTTCCGGCAATGTTGAGATTTGTAATCTGAAGGTAGACACGCACTATGTACACACCTTTTGATTTAGGACTTCTCTTGAGGTGCACTTAGGTTTGATCATCAAGAAATTAACAGGTCAGGTATCAGCCCGATTCTCCCCTTGTTCTTCATGGGATTACCTGTAAAATAAAAGGAGGGCACAAGATCGGGATCGTTGGCCGGACTGGTAGCGGAAAGACGACTCTCATCAGCGCTTTGTTCCGGCTAGTGGAGCCGACTGATGGAAAAATAATCATTGATGGCCTAGACATTGCCACTATTGGACTTCATGACCTGAGATCACGTTTCGGGGTCATCCCGCAAGATCCAACACTTTTTGGTGGGACGGTTCGATACAACCTGGATCCCTTGTCCGAGCACACCGATCAGGAAATATGGGAGGTAATTTCTCCACATATAAATTGGATTGGCATATGCTTCTTTCATTTACTATCCGCAGTTGATTTACAAAAAGAACTTCACCGTGCATAATAAGAGTCCAATGAGAGCTCCCTGACTAAATCTTGAACGACTATACCCCCTGCAAAAGGAAGGCCTTTGCTGTTATGTTTCATGATTGATTGAATTTCTGTGGAAACAGGTTCTGAGAAAATGTCAGCTCTGGGAGGCCATACAAGGCAAAGAGGAGGGCCTGGAATCGCCAGGTAACCACGAAATTAACTACAAATCGTGTTTTATTACGCTCATTGTTGATCGTTAACGGTTTATACAAACTCAAATTGCAGTTGTAGGGGACGGATCTAACTGGAGTATGGGGCAACGGCAATTGTTTTGCCTAGGACGAGCTTTGCTGAGGCGAAGCCGGATCCTAGTCCTCGACGAAGCCACCGCGTCTATCGACAACGCTACTGATTCGATCCTCCAGAGAACCATACGAAGTGAATTTGCAAACTCCACCGTCATAACCGTGGCCCACCGGATACCGACCGTCATGGACTGCACGATGGTGCTGGCTTTGAGTGATGGTAAAATCGAACTTACTGCAAACTGTTTTGTGAGGAACCAACAAAAACTGTGAGAAATACATGACATTCTTTGCGTTTAACAGGGAGATTGGTGGAGTACGACGAGCCTATGACATTGGTGGGCAAGGATGATTCGTTGTTCGGGCAGCTTTTCAAGGAGTACTGGTCTCGAGCGCTGAATGCGAGTAATTACTCGGAGAACTTCTAAGATGAAGCTTGCGGAAGCCGACATACTTTGCCAAATGCATTGCATGGGGCCAGTTTCATCGTTTTGTCCAGTTGGAAATGCTGTAGGGGGATGATTTTGCTGCTACGTCCCCGGTCCAGAAGACCAGACGGTCGGACGCGAGTAATTTACTCGGAAAACTTTTGAGATGATGCTTGCGGAAGCCCTTGTACATTTGAGTTTGAGGCCAATTCCTTCGTTTTAGTGTAGCTGGGAATGCTATAGGCAGATGATTTTGGTGCTACTCCCCAGTCAAAGAGATCAACCACGGTTGATCGACACGACATTATAAGCATGTCACCTATTTTCAGTTGATTGCATTTGTCCCTCTTGATTGGTATTTCCTAGTTTTAGTCGTTCATCTTCTATAGTGTCCAAAATTTATTGGGGATTCTACTTTGTTCATTACTAATTCTTATGGATTCATATTTATTGTACTTATTACTTTTACATTTATAATCCATTTTCAATTCGCCTCGTACATCTTTTTTTCTTACAATGAAATACTAAAAGCACCATTCAATTACATTCCATTCCCAAAGTAAATTTTTTTCTTTGGTTGAAAGTTAATAATCTTCTTCATACCTCAAGATCTCGAGATGATAAATGAGATCTTCAAAATTAAGTAAATCCAAACCAGTAAAATAGAACAATATTATACCATAATCTGTTATGATAAGCAGTGATAATTTTATTCGTATCTCAAGATCTTAAGATGATACCTAAAAGTTTTTGAATAAAGTAAATCGAAGTCAGGAAAGTAGACTAATATATGCACTATTATTTGGTGATAAGCAACATATTTTCATCCAATAAAAACTAATCGATCTCAAAATCAAAATTAAATGATCAGTGGTTGATCATCAAATTTTACACATTATAACCTATGAGCATGCATCCATTCTGACATTTTACCAAATGAAGATTTTGGAATCATCGTTTATGGGTATCCTTGTTTCCACAAAAATTTTGATGATAAGAGAGAATATTCTTTATCAAAATGATTAGCGTCATTTGTTTGACAATTTAGGAAAATTGATTCCTCCCAATCAAGTTTATTTACTTTCAATCAATGGCAAACATTTTTCGTTGATCAATTAATTTTTCGTTATCCAATGATTAGTAGTTGGAAAATAATTTCTCCAAAGTTTTGGAACCCTAAAACGCTTCCTCGACTTGTTCCTCCAAAACGCGAGTCGTTTTTGGCCGTCTCCAGTCAGAACGACACGGGCAGAACGAGGACAGCACAACGCACCCCAACGCTCGGTCAGCTCTTCCATGAGACGAAAATGGCGGCTACGTTCAAGTGGGTGCTCCAACTTCACAGGGACGTGCCTAAAGCTGCCCGCTTCTATGCGCAGGGCCTCGATTTCACCGTCAATGTCTGCACTCTCCGGTGGGCCGAGCTCGAGTCTGGCCCTCTCAAACTCGCCCTGATGCAAGCGTCGAGGTTGCCCTTCTCAAGTGCCTCCCTTCTGTTCGATGAATTGTCTAGGAGAGCACAATATTGTTTTTGCTCGACATTATTATGCGTTGTCGCGTAGTCTTACCTGAAATCCGTGGCTTCTCTCGCGTTTCCTCTCGTAAAGTTTGGATTTTTCCCCGTCTTGTTAGTTGTTTCTGACGATCCCACTCGTCGGCTCGCTGCAAGGGGAAGTGAGTTGAGGAGATGGGAATGTCAGATACGTCTCTCTTGGCTCATCAAATTTAGGTTAAGATAGTGCCGATCACCGGGTAGAATTCATGCAGTGGTACAAGTTGGCATATGGGCTCGACACAATCTTTGATTTCACAATGGATTCATTTAATGATTTCTAGGCTCATAAGTGTTTGTCAATACGCGGTTTCTAGGCACATTAGAATTATGGCGGCGCCTACCTTTCTTCATGCTTGATATGGCACATGCTTGATATGGCGGATGACAGGTATGCTTGGGTTAAGCTCTGCATGAATTCTTCATTGACATGTATATTGGTTACAGTTTCAAATATGAGTTAAGAGGCCATCTGCCTAATGAAGTCACAAAATGAGACTTGGCGTTCTAACAAGTTCAGCTCTGGTATTTAAATGGACTGGAAAGTTGCATCTTGATCTGGGTTTTTCTCTTAGTTTGATGTTGTAATATGTAAAGAAATAAAATAATCTGCATTTTCAGATGCTTCCTTTAGACAGCTGCAAATAATGACCCGTAATTCACAGCGATCACGTTGTGGAGAAGAGATGTTCTTCACTCTTGTCGTTCACAGTCGCTGACATCAACAGTACAGTGACAAAGCTGATGGCGTTAGGAGCTGAGCTTGATGGTCCCATTAAATATGAGATCCACGGGAAGGTACTAAGATCAACTTTAATCAACATTTTCATTATAATAACCCCTTGGCATTGGTATGTCAATCCGAAAGATTTGAATGTGTATTCTGGTTGTGTTCAGGCTGCTGCTATGCGGTGCTTAGATGGTCACATGGTAGGCCTTCATGAACCTGCATAGCAGTTCCAGAGTAGAGCATTTCCAGTTGATTAGCTGTTTGAGCAACAGGACTTCACAGCTGCTCTATTAGCACATTCAGTTTCTCTGAAGACATCAGATGCCAAAATCTTGTTCTTTTTCTTTTTCGACCCTGTTAATGGTCACTTTCTGTCCAACCATAATTAAGACTCTGCCGCCCCTGGTCAGTGAGTGAACATGCCCGAAGTAGTTGCAACACAGCAGTGAGCATGACAGCGAGCAAGCGGGATTAATACTGAGCATTAGTTAACTTCTCAGGTAGATGAAGGTAATATTGCAAGTCATTTTTCTATAGAGGATGAACCATTTTTATTTTCATCTTTGAAATTGATTGATTTCTGTCCTTTGTATGCCTGTTGATTTCAAACTCCTGTCTTCAAGGCAGGCATGGATATCATAGACGATGATTCTTCATGGACTATATAGGCCACTTGCAGATTCTGCACTGGGGGTTGAGATAAATTTTTATTGTTCAAACCTTGGGCTTGCGAGACTCACTATTTTGGCTACATACTTGCATGAAGTATGCCCCTTTCTTGTTTGTATTGTTGACTGGACAAAAATAGCGTTACACCAATCGACATCAGAAAGAAGCTGAGTCTAGCTGCAAATTCAGGGTTATCTCATTTATACATCATCTGATGTTTAAGCTGTCAAGGTGCCCAACACGAGCTTCCGAAATACAAAATCTGAAGAGACGAGGAGCCGATGTTATCCTTCACGTACGAGGCGATGGAGTATATACTTCATGTGAAAATTTTTGTTAATTGATCTCTGAAGATTAGGTTGGATCACGCGTATGTTGCTTGATCCCTAAACAAGTTGTTCTCGTCAAAAAAAAAAAAAAAAGTTGTCATGGTAGGTCACATCATCTTGACCCTAAGCATATCACAGAATGTCTAATGCTCCATTAGTGCTTCCTCATTAAGGAAAATTCAATTATACACAATGATTACTAGTTACGCAAACCAATCTAATAATAAAATCTGGAAAAAAAAGTTTCTTGTGGCGAGATTCTCAATATGTCATGACAGATGATTTAGAGTCGCATGTCGAACGGGTTGTGATTTAGTTGGTTGCGTGAGATACGGTTAAATGATGATCGACACTAAATGTAATTATATGCATACACACCTATTTGATTGGAAAAGTTCTCGATTATTCAAGGCTATTGATAGTCCCATCCACCGAAGTCCATCATCCCATAGTAAATATCATGGATTTTTCTGCTTATATATATAAAGAATAATACTTCTCAGACGAAAAATTGACTTAAATGTGCGAATCGTCATACTCTACGGTACTAAAACTCACTCTCCCTCACTTGGGCTGTTTATTTTTTTTGGGCCCCGGGGAGTAAACGCAAAATCAATCCAAGTTGAGTTGGCATTAAAAGTCCCTGTGTAGAGCTTGTTAATCACTCGTCAAATCTCAACTTTAACCAATAATATCGAATAAACAACAAGAACAGCGCTTGTTGACATCTACAACATTTAGGTATGGATCTTTGCATCAATTTGCGTTTGTAGCACGGTGCATTGTCAAGGGGTTTGCTTGGTGTTAAAGAAAATTCAAGCGAGCATATAAGAGAGGTAACTCTGCTACAAGGGTTTCAGCTGGCTTAGTTTAGTTGAAGAGTCGTGAGAGAAGAGTGGTGCAATTTAAAGTTAAAAGCTAAAAAGCAAATATCACAAGATATTTAAAACTATGCTCACTGTAATATAAATATATAAATATTTTTTCATATCACATAAAAACCCAAATTTATAAGTGTGTAGTATATATATAATTTATTTCAGTTCTGTCAATAATATATATTATATTAATATAAATTTTGGGTTTTTATGACACAAAAAAGTTTGGATATTTGCGCTATAATGAGCAATTTTAAGGTTTTTAGTGACAAAAAAATTGAAGTATTTTTATTATAATTGGATAGATTTTGGGGTTTTTTTTATATATTAATCCAAAATTAAAAGGATTCAACTTCATTTATGAAGATAAAAGGGCTAACTAGGGTGTTGATAGGAACGGCGTAAGAACTCGTACTAGGAAGAACTGTTGGATCCCGGGATCAGAGAGAGAGAGAGAGAGAGAGACTCGTAAAGACCCAGAATCGTTGATGTGGATTCGCATGTCACGAATAAGGCAACACATAAAAACAGAGAAAACACAATACAGATCGTATATTTATGCGTGTGTTTTGTGGGGGCAGCGGAACTGGGCGCCTCAGAGGAGATTCGATTTCAGATCAGAGAGAGAGAGAGAGAGAGAGAGAGAGAAGTTTTGTGGAGAGAGGCATATGCACCTGTCAATCAATGGTCATTGGTGATTGATGGATTGCAATTGGCAAGCACTACATGATTCAATAAACTTTTCTTGCATCTGCTAAAAGCAAAAAAAAAAAAAAAAGAACAAGAAAATTCAAGAAAGAGAACTCTTAGGAAAACTTGCTTTCCACTTTCTGGCTGATAAATTATCAGCCAAGATATGTGTATGCATACGCACACAGTCCGCTAGCGGATAAGGTAGATATTTCGTGCTCCCGAGGTAAAGCATGTTCCTATCTCCATCTCTCATAGGATAGGATGTGACAAGAGGAACAGAGAACTAAACTGGAATTTATGGTCCAATGATTCCATAAACTTCTTTTTTTTTCCTCCTGCATTAAGGTTTAGTACCCCAAACAACCATCAACTTTAGTTCAAGTCTTCATTTATGAATTATACTTGAAATAAAAAAAAAATCAAAATGGCCTCAAATAAAGATATTATTGTTGTTCAATGGGGATCGTTGCGAGGTTTCATTGTACTGATCATTAGATCCATCTAGCTAATTAGATAAATTCAAGAAAATGTTAGAAAGAGAAATCCCTTGACTTATTTTCTGCAATTTCAATTTTGGAGTCATCAAACATAAGAATGTGATCTGCCTATTTTCAACACAAAATACACGAGGGAAGTTGTCGTCTGTGTCAAGCAGAACTTCATCTCTCCCATTATCGCTGTTAGCTATTTGCAGGCAAAGAAGATGAGGGGTTTTCACCTGTTCATCATTTTTCTGCATTATGGAGAATGAAGGAAAATAACGACTTACTGAAGATGAAAAAAATTGAATCCTATGAAAATGATAAATTATCACACCTTTTGTTTACCATGCTAATAACCACGGGAAGAAAATGTTTTACATGAGTTTAACATTGGTCGGGCAGTGAAGTTGGAGTTTAGCAGATTGCTCATTTGGAGTTCAAGACGCTTTGAGGCTAGCAAGTTCTCTCCGTCATATATATCGTCAAGTATAATATGTTATAGGGAGTGCAAGGGCCTATGAAGTATGACAATATCCATCATCAAATCACGCACTAAAAAAAAGAAAACCTTTTTCATTAGGTCATTTCTGCTGAATGTAAGCATCAATTAATATGTTTTTAATCTCTTGCAATGATCATTAGAGATGGTTTTATTAAACGCTTAAATGTCATAAAGTGTGTTCGCAAATGTATACAATGTGTATAAAGTATGTTTGCTCTCCTTCTCTCTTATGAAACTCAGACTTCACCATGTATATCTATGTGAAATCACCATATCAAACGACTAATAGCCAAAGAACCTGGACATATGAACATAGATATAAGTGTGGTATTTATCCATAGAACAGAAAATAAATTTTTGAGATTGTTGTTCTCACGCCATGTTGGCAACATGGCTTATAGCAATATCTAAAAAGAGAACTTGATTGAACTGTTTCCACAGCCACAGAACAGTGAGTATTTATGTATTTTTTTTTCCCCTCTATTGATGAGGTACATGTCTAGGAAATTGTTGCAGCAGAGAAGAGCAAAGCCCAAGAAGTCGTATGTTGTCGTAAAGTGCAAGAGCTCATCACAGATGACCTTCAACCCCTCTCGCTTCAGCTGTAGCTACTAGGGTTTGAGTTGTGTTCCTAGAACAATTAAGCATTTCTGCTGCCGCGGAGAGACACCGACGTTGCTTGCTCCCAAAAGTGCATGAATGATACTGTTCGTATGAAACATTAACTTAAAAAAAATATCACACGGTAAGATTTTGATCAAGCTCAGAACATTTGCTAATAGGTATTGATATAAAGAGTTCGTAAATTTCCCACGTATCCAACTCTCTAAACCCTAGTCTGGTCCTTCAGTAAGCCACGGCTATGACATGGTTTGAAAAGGAGATAAAGTTTTTTGCCTACAATTAGCATAATGATGCCATATGGACTTTTTATGGCACTTAATAAGAGCACTAAAGAAGGCAAATTAATAATTCCCAAGCTTCACTATTGACAATGACTGAAAATCTTAAAAAGACAAGTTTAAGGTTATGAAGGGGACATTGCTTCAAAGGAAGGAAGATCAGCAACCCTAACCCCACACGGAATGGGAGAATATTAAGCAGATCAATGATGCAGGAATTTTAAAGATGAATTTGGAATCAACTTGCCTAATAGAAAAGAAAATGATGACAATCATAAGCAGCACCGACAGAAAGAACTTGACCCTTGACTTAATTCTCAGAAAAGAAAGAAACCCTTTGAAGAAAAATTCAAGAAACCAAATCAAGAATTGAACAACAAAGCAATATTTGTTGGAAGATCATGAAGTAAAAGGGAGCTCCCTTCAGTCCAAGGACAGGAAGATTAAGATCCAACAAGTCTCCCGCATCAATCACTCATTTACTGAGTAAATAATAATAAGTTACCCCATTGCACTTTCCTCTTCGCCACAAAGAAAACTCAGTATTTGGATGAATGAGTCGGCAGCCAATTAAATCTTAAATCCACCCGTGTGTGGACTGAAGAAAGCTCTCTTTGATCTTAACAACCAACTTCTTAAGCAAAACCCTAAAAGAAGGACAGGACTGAGACTATTTAAAGTTTGACCCCTCTAACTTTCGTCATCTCCAATATCCCTAATTAGGACGGGACGACTCCTGTATCTGCCGGAGATCTCACACAATCTGCAAACATGAGCAGGTGAGTAACAAATAAAGGAGAAAATAATGCAAACATATGGCGTTATGGTGATACTTGACACTTCAGCTCCATCTCTAACTCCTTTTGCGAGATAAGGTAGTAAAGAGAGACGAAGAGAGATTAAAGCAGGAAGATCTGTCTAGGAGAAAGAGGTTTCTGGCTTGCTGATGGATCTGAGAATGGGAGAGATGGTCTTTTTATACAGATAGAAAGTAAGGGTCACAGATAAGACAGACAAACCGATCTCAAAGGGGTTTGTAATAATGTAAACAATTGCAGGAGTTATTCATATTCTTTCATTATTGTTGGCATGTATATATGCCTCTATCCCTCACATTATATTATGAAAATTCGATCTTCCTTAGCATATGCTCTTTTTAGTATATGATGAATAAAGAAAATTTTGTAAAAACTAATTGTTAAATCCAGCGCTTTAGCATCATTACTGTTCATGAATAGTGCGGTGGGGTTCTGGTTTTTGGAGGAATATGTGGTTGAGGGCACTTAATGTCAAGATCTTTGAACTACCCAATTCCATCTAAATTGAAAGATCGCTCTGCATTAAATCTTGTGCAGTTTAGGTGCTTAGGTTAAAGCTGCCCCATAATCGATGCAATATGAGATGACCAAGACTTCCAAGTATTCCAAATTGCAAATTTTGAGACACTTAAGTTAATCAGGCTCACGTGTTTAACTTTTTTTGTTACAGAAATAAATACATACATAGCTTTAATTAGTTGTGAAATTTTTGATAATCTAGTTTTTTATATCAAAATATACACAACTTCATTTAGTCGTGATATATTTATTATCTAGTTTTTAAAATCAAAATATTACTACTCAAAGTGGGTCTTCACTCTCCACAACTAAATTATGCCCCTAAAGCAAATTGTATACCTGTTCATACTTTTCACTTAAGCTGTATGATTTCATGCACATGATTTTTCGGACTAATAAATCGATTAAACCTTATTGTTTTTATCACTTTATTTGGGTCATTCATCAGAAATGATGGACACTCTATTAACAAACACCCCCCTTATCCAAGGTTATCATTTTATGGTAATTCATTCCATGAAAAATCAAAACAGTTTTCATGGGTATCTCTTTTATATTTTCTATCGTATATGCGGGACAAGAATCCTAGTTATATCCCCATACTTTCATCAAGTAGTTGCTGTATACATCGAATTAGTGCATCACAAAATACACATACTGAAGATGGCAAGTTCCATCACACAAACTAAGAAATGTACTCTTATGCAAGTACTAGCTCCTCAGTTTATTTCAAGCAATCAATCTGCTAACAACGTTAGGACGGGACGGGACGTGACCGGACGAGGGTGGGGGTGAGGCGGAGACATGTAAATCTAGGTCGCAAATTCGATGTTATCAAAAGAAGGAACGGAAGGGACTTCTCCATTCAAATAACCTCGTGCTGAAGTTTCAAAAAGTTGATGTAATCGACATGGGCCGAATCACCACGAAGTTCAGACGTCAAAAGAAAGGGAAAAGGAGCACCCCACAAAGTCCAAAAACGCAACTGCTGCTACACCAAGAAATTCATCGCTCCGTTCCGAAAGAAAATTTGGGAATTCCTCATGATACCCTGCGGATTCAACGAAAAAGAGTGTCGTCACCCTAGGGTTTCCATATATGTGGCAACAGCTAGGACACAACTGACAAAACCTACCTCGACAAAGTTCGAGCTCCCATCACTAGCTAGTACAGCCTTTTCGCAATGTATTACCTATAACTTCCCATTGACGCCAAAAGGTTTTGACCTGGCAACAACGGGTATGTTACTCTTAATCTAAAGAGTTCGCTTTACTTTAAATATTCTTGTTAGAACTGAGAGTGACCACTAACAACCTAAACTTTTCTATGTTGATGTAGAGAAACAACAATCTCCCGCCGAATTCCAAACTTTGAGCTTTGTGAATATACCTAAAAATGGCCGTTCCACTAATAACCTGCCTAGGTCTTTAATATGTGTCAAGGTCCTCGCAATAAGTACCTTCTTTATTCAATTCTCGCAAATATAAACAATGCTTATCCTTTCAATCTATTGATCAAGTAGTTCAATTCATTCGTGCATATTATTACAATATAAAACATATACTGCATCGTACACTATAAATGGTTGCACATATAGCTTTAAATCATACAGCGATATGTAGACAAAATAATATGAGTTATTCAAATATATAGCATCAAATTTTGAATAGCTGTCACGTACATAGTTTAGAAATTAGTTTAAGCACAAAAGGGAACTTATCAAGGCATAACATAAGATAAAAAAGATGGAAAATATGTGAGATATTTATTTGATTAATGAAAACAGAAAAAATCAAATAGAATTACATAAAATACGTCGTAAATCATATTTAGTCATAGAATTTAGCGTGAATCTCTCTATTTTTGCAAGTATGAGGTAATAAAAGGACACTATACTATTTCAAGTCTTCTCCTAAACTTCTTTTCAGCTCTGATGATATTCTCTATCATCATTCTCTTCGGAGAAAAAAGAGTGCAATTATTAAGGAAACAGACTATGATCGTGAGCAGTGTGGGGGTGGTGCTATGTAAGAGCCCAATGGATGATGATGGCTGTGAGGAAATATATAAGAATAATTTTGTATTTTTATTAATTTATTTTGGAGGACGATGAGTGCAGATTCCGGAGTCTACGACCGAAGAAAAAGAACATGTTCTGTCTTGCCCTACTTTCCATTTCTCATTTCTCATTTTTTTGTGTGGTCGAGGCTCCATTTCTTGGTATTCCCATCGCAGTTCTTGCTGCAAAAAATCGATTGACGTTTTCATTTTTCATATTTTCTTTCCTTTTCTTTTTTATTTGGGTAATTATGAAACTGCAGAAAGATCGCGAGTTAATCTTCTCCATGTGCAGTCCCAGCGAGGGATGCGCTCATGATCTTCACTATTCTCTCACGATACACTCATCAGAACCAGCCTGGCCAAAAGGATCAGCTTTGAGCGCCCCAAAAATATTCCCCTCCTGACGAAAAGGATGGATGAATCAGAGAGAGAGAGAGAGAGAGAGATCAGACATCATCAGCAAATTGCAGGGAGGAAGACAAGTACCGATGCAATATCGGTGAGCTGTGGTGTGGGACAAAGGAGTTGTCCCCATGAAATGATGTTCGGGTGATTGAAATGTCTCCTCTTTGTTTTCTTCTTTGCTGTTATTTTCTCTCGTTTCAGAACCGTCTCTTTTGTCACCACCCTCATGCAGAATCATTCACTTCATTGTAAGAGACGCCATGGAAAAATCAATCTTCACTATAATTTCATGCTCAGAGCCATGTAGATTTTAAATCTTACAATTTAAATCGTAAAGTTCACTGGAACATCTTTACCTTCTATACTTTCTATTATTTCTCAGATTTCAATATATACAAGTGTAAGGCGTTTCAAAATGTGATCTACATAGTCTATATATCTTTAAAAGTATACAAAAATTGAGATTATCCATGTTATTTTTTATAATGATGGGTATTTTAAAAATTAACATGGCAAAACCATAAATTCTCCTTATTTTTACTTTTTACTTTTCTTAAGCAAAATCTTGTAATCTAAACTTTGACATACTATAAGTCCGAGGCGCTTTAAATTTTCACCACATTTAAATGCTAATATATAGATTCGGATGTGTATTTCAAAATTCTTTTAAGATTGAATAATATCTTAAATTTGACAGGAAAGTAAAAAAAAAAAAAGCTTTTTTCTTATTAAAGAAGTAGAAACATGCAACCCCTCATCCCTAGTGCATGAAACTTGGTTGATTGACCAAGTCTGACCTTAAAAGTAGAGAGAGCACTCTTGCGAGAGAAGGCGAAATTGTAGCACATACTCACAGCGGTTAGTTTGCTCTTTTCTTTTGTTGTCTTCTTTTTTGCTTTTTTTTTATAAATGTTTTTAAGAATTAATTTACTCTCTTAACCTGTTGTTCTAACATATTTTTTTCTCTCTCTAAGTATCCATACTAAATCAACATCGATATAGTTACCTCTGTTGGCTAATCTTATTACCTTAATGTGGATATAATGAGGAAATATGTCTTTAATTTTAATGCTCTATATGATAATTTGGTTTGGGTGGTGCTAATTCCACACCCAAGACAGCTTAATACCGACCGGCCCACATACCGAGGTAAAACACACATAAATCCAATGGTCACATTGTTCCAATCTACTTATAGAGCTCTAACTTGTCACATCAAGTAATTATTTTTCAATGGGGTGAGTAGATATGAAAGACATAAAGAAGTTGTGAAAATCCATCTATTCAAATTTGTGTTGAGGGGAAGAGACTTTAAATACATGGGGAACATGGCATTCAAATGAATCAATTATTTGATAACAAAGTGGGTAGATGTTATAATTCGTGTCGAGAATGGGGATAAATTTCTATTTATCCCCTTCTTGTCACATTAGTATCATATTTGAAGATTCTTACCTCACCTTTTCCCAAAGCCACGATTAGAAACTTTTACTAGAACCGCAGGAATCCATTTTTATTCGAAGCAAATGAAATATGCTTCTCGTTGAGCCATTTTCATGTTTGGTTCTTTAATGGAAGAGGACAAAGCAACATTGCAAATACAAGAAGGACGACAACTGTTTTGAAAACGATCTGGTGTAGAAAGATGGAGGAGAGCAGGCCCAAAACTGATGGATTAGAAAGAAGACGGAGTGGGAGAGGGTGTTATGGATGGATATATTTTTAATGAGAATTTTGGATAATTAAACTCAAGAAGGTGTAAATTAAATCGTTTAAGCTGTGGAAATAGCACGGTCCTAGACTTTTTCATCAGACAAAGCTTCGTATACAACCTATAAATCTAAATCATCTTCTGGATATTTTCACCTTCAATAGATTATTTGTACATGTTAGCTTGTTGGAGAATTTCCTTCTTAAGTTTTAAAGCTGACAAAACACTTCTAAAGTCCAGCGCTGAAGATAGACGATGTATCTTCTAACTGCTCGATAGACAACATATTGTCTTTTTCGGTAGACGATGTATCGTCTGGAGAACGATTGACAATGGACCGTCTATCCCAATAGACGGTTGTTCTTCTGCTTTCAACACTTAGCTTCTGGACCATATCAAATGAAGATTGCCACATCTCGAGGATCATTATCTATGGCAAGGAAGACAAACGGTCAAAATCACTCTTCATAGTTGGTCACAGTTTTCCACGAAGTAAGAACAGAAGGATTGGTCAAATTCAATATAGAAACAATCATTATTTTGGAAAGTCTCGATCAGCCGAAGAACTACATATTGATAGATGGTTCTTACTTGGAAGGTAATGAGACTGATTGTATGGGCAATCAGGCTCGGCACCCTCTCTTCCTGTTTCAAAATCATTTAGAAATTTCCTGATATGATTCTCTCCAATGGCTTGATTGAGAGAAAGTTTTTGGCAAGTGTCAACGGTCGACAAAGTCAGAGAAGCTTATTTAAAGGATTTCTTCTATTGATAAAAAATGCAGAGAAGCACGAGAAAAATTCCCAGTTCAAGATCATCATTACACTACAGTTCACTTTGATATTCAAGAGAGAGATATTTAGTTTGAAAAGCTATTCATCGCATTGTACTCATTCTTGAATCACCTAGTGAATTCCAGCCTATTGGCTGTTAGATCGAGAGTGGACGTAGGCTTAACTAAAGCCGAACCACTATAACCGAGTTTCCCATTCTCTTACTCTTTGCACTCTGTTCTTTCATATTACATAGTTTTTAATTCCGCATTAATTTTTGAACAACACCTATTCAACCCCCTTCTAGGTGTTGCACTAGCGCTTTCAATTGGTATCAGAGCCTCGTAGCTTGTTTATTGAAGTGTATTTACTTCTGAGCTAAAAGATCTATGGCTAGTGCAGTTGCTCCCCTGCTGATGGAAGGACAGAGTCACACCAGGCCTCCCTACTTCGATGGAAAGGATTACAACATATGGAAAAACAAGATGAAAGCCTTTCTTCGATCAATGGATCCTCTAGAATGGGATGTGGTTAATAGAGGGATCACCCCCAAGAATGAAGATGACTCTGAAATTAGAGAAATGTCTCAAACAGAATTATCAAAGAGACAAGCCCTTGATGCAAAGGCCATCTATTCTCTTTATTGTGCTTTATCACCTATTGAATATAATCGCATTTCTTCTTGTGATACAGCCAAGGAAGTTTGGGACAGACTGAACATCACCTATGAAGGGACTGATCGTGTCAAAGAGACAAGAATCAACATACTGCTTGGACAGTATGAAGCTTTTAAGATGAAAACTAGAGAATCCATTCTTGACATGTTCAACCGCTTTACAGAACTAGTCAATGGCTTAGCATATCAAGGACAACCAATTTCTGAGCCTATGAAGATTAACAAACTACTGCGTGCCTTACCCAAAGAATGGGACTACATCAAAACATCCATAAGAGAAACTCAAAGAATTCAACCTCTTTCTGTGGATGAACTCGTTGGCACACTACAATCCTATAGGCTGAAAGGACCGATGAAAGTGAGGATACAAAAGGTAAGAAATCAATCGCTCTAAAGACTAACGTTGATTATGATGATGCAGGGTCAGACGACTACTTAAATGATGAAGAAATGGCCCTTTTCATCAAGAGATTTAAAAAGCTAAACAAAAAGGGGAGGAAGTTCAGAAGTTCGAGCTCTTAGAAGAGAAATGATGACAATGAATCTTCTGACGAACTTGTTTGCTTCAACTGTCACAATGAGGGACACATTAAGCCAAACTGTCCTCAATTAAAGAAGGGAAGAAGCGAGAAGTACAAGAAAGCTTTAAAAGCAGAAGCTTGGAGTGATACTGAATGTGAAGACAGTGATGAGGAAGCTCAACTGTGTTTTATGGCAAATTCTGATTCAGATTCTGATTCAAGCCAAGATTTAGACTCTAATTCAGAACAAAATACTCAAGTAAGTATTCCTTCTAAAGTTTCCAAATATATTGATGATCTATGCTTGAATCTTGAATCTTCTCTCAAAAGAATCTCTGAGCTGAAAAAGGAGAATATTAGACTCAATCAACAGGAAGCTTACTGGAGAGAAAAGGCAGAGAATTCTGAAAAATCTTTATTTACTTTGAAAGAAAAATCAGAAAATCTCGAAAAGGAAAATCTTTGTTTGAAAACTGACATTACAAATGTTTCTCAAAAGTTTTCTATCGATCTCAAAAACTTGAAAAGATTCTTTCCATCCAAAGACCATATTTCAATAAGGCAGGTCTTGGGATGACTTTGGAAACTAAACCTTTGGTTGACTTTCCTAAAGTTAAAGAAAGATTGAAAAAACAGACTTCCAAAAAGGGCCTACAAAAATCATTTTGAGAAAACCTTTGTCAAACCCGTTGATAAGAGTCACTCCAAACTAAGTTCAGAATCTCTTGAGTTGAAAGATATTTACAAGTATCATAATTATACTAGTCACGCAAAAGTTGCTTTCTGTGCTAACTCTTTAGGACCCAAAATGATTTGGGTACCAAAGAAAATGTAAGGCATATTTTTGTTCACAGGTCTCGAACAAGAATAAATGGTATTTAGACAGTGGCTGTTCGAGACACATGACTGGAGATCCACTTTGCTTCAACAACATTGTCAGCATAGACGGTGGAAAAGTTTCCTTTGGAGGTGATGGAAAAGGAAAAATCATAGGCCTTGGGACTGTTGTTATTGGAAATCTGATCATCAATAATGTTTCCTTGGTGAAAGGACTCAAATATAATCTGTTGAGTACTAGTCAACTCTGTGATACGGGTTACAGAATTCAGTTTCAAGAAGATAGATGTTCTGGAACAAGCAAAGACAACTACAGTCTTTCACTGGGATACGACATGGTAACATCTACCTTTTAAATATGAACACTTCAGAGTGTCTTTTTTCTACTCAGGAAGAAGTCAATCTTTGGCATCGAAGGTTGGGGCACACAAACTTCAAACAACTTGCCAAGATTTCCTCCAAGAAACTTGTTCGTGGACTTCCAAAAGTATATTTCAAGAGAACAGATCCTTGTACACCTTGTATCTTGGGTAAACAAGTAAGAAGTTCATTTCAATCTATCGACTCTGTCTCCACTGATCGTGCTTTACAACTTTTACATATGGATTTATTTGGTCCAACAAGGACTCAAAGTTTGGGAGGTAAATCTTACTGCCTAGTAATTGTGGATGACTACTCTCGATTTACCTAGGTTCATTTCCTTTCAAACAAGTCAGATACATTTCAATGTTTTTATAAGTTTGCTAAACTTGTTCAAAATGAGAAAGGATATTTTATATCCAAGATACATTCGGATCATGAAAAGGAATTTGAAAACAAGGATTTCTCAGAATTATGTGACCAGTTTGGCATTCAACATATATTCTCCTCTCCCTATACTCCACAACAAAATGGAATAGTGGAAAGGAAGAATAGGTCTCTTCAAGAAATGGCAAGAACAATGCTAATAGAAGGTAATATCTCTCCTTGCTTCTGGGCTGAAGCTGTTTCAACTGCTAGTTACATTATCAACAGAGTTATTCTAAGGAAAATACTTCAAAAGACACCGTATGAACTTTACAAAGGAAAGAAACCAATAGTTTCTTACTTTCATGTGTTCGGTTGCAAGTGCTTTATCCTAAAAAATAATTCTGATAATGTTGAAAAATTTGAGGAAAGATCAGATGAAGGAATTTTTCTTGGATACTCGACGTCAAGCAAGGCCTATAGAATCTTCAACAAGAAATCTCAAAGAGTCGAAGAATCAATCAATGTCAAATTTGATGAAGGTGTGAAAGTTTCATCTATCCCGACTCAGAATGTTGGAACAATTACACATTCTACCACTACAGAAGATACACAGTCTATCACTCCAGAAGATATTCCGTCTATCGACTCAGACCTTCTACATTCTACAGCATCAGAAGCTGTTCCGTCTACTCAACCTGATCAACCAGTCTTTTCTAATGAAAGTAGCCCTCGAGTTCAAAGAAATTGGAAACACAAGTCAAGCCATCCAACCAATTTAATTATTGGAGACCTTGAAGAGGGTATTCGCACTAGATCAAAACGTTTCTCAATCCTTGAAGACCATGAGGAATCAAGTGCTATTGCCTTAATTTCAGAAATTGAACCCAAGAAGGTAGACGAAGCACTAACAGACGATAGCTGGATAGAAGCTATGCAAGATGAACTTCGGCAGTTTGCTATCAATGATGGTCTGGGATCTGGTTCCTAAACAAAAAGGAAAGACCATAATTGGCACTAAGTGGGTGTTTAGAAACAAAATGAATGAAGATGGGGAGGTGATCAGGAACAAAGCTCAACTAGTAGCCAAAGGCTACACACAAGAGGAAGGAATAGACTATGATGAAACCTATGCACCCGTTGCCAGGTTAGAAGCCATACGTTTATTACTTGCTTTTGCATGTGCTAACAATTTTAGGTTATTCCAAATGGACGTCAAGAGTGCCTTCTTGAATGGATTTATCCAAGAAGAAGTGTATGTCGAACAACCTCCTGGCTTTGAAGATCCAAAATACCCTGATTACGTATACAAGCTTAAGAAAGCCTTATATGATCTAAAGCAAGCTCCTCGAGCGTGGTATGAACGATTAAGTACATTTCTTCAACAACATGGTTTTGACAAAGGTAAGGTTGATACTACACTGTTTATCAAAAAGGAAGGTAACGATTTCTTATTAGTTCAAATCTACGTAGATGATATTATTTTTGGATCGTCTAATGAGGCACTTTGCAAGAATTTTTCTAGTACTATGCAGAATGAATTCGAAATGAGCATGATGGGTGAACTCACCTTCTTTCTTAGCCTTCAAGTAAAGCAACTAAATGAAGGAACGTTCATTCATCAAGAGAAGTATGCCTGAGACATTGTTAAGAAGTTTGGTATGGAAAATTGCAAGAAGACGGACACTCCCATGGCAACTACTACTAAATTGGAAATTGACGAAGGAGGAAAAGCAGTTGATCAGAAGCTTTATCGTAGCATGATTGGTTCTCTCCTTTATCTCACAGCATCTCGTCCTGATATCTTATATAGTGTGTGCATGTGTGCCAGGTTCCAATCTAGCCCTAAAGAATCACACTTATCAGCAGTTAAACGTATATTAAGATATATCTCCAGCACACTTAAGTTTGGACTTTGGTATCCCAAGGATGGCAACTTCATTCTACTAGGATATTCAGATGTTGATCATGCAGGTTGCAAAGTTAATCGAAAAAGCACATCGGGGACCTGTCAATTTCTTGGAAATTGTTTAATTTCTTGGCTCTCACGGAAGCATCACACATTCTCCTTGTCCACTGTCGAATCTGAATACGTCGCACTTGGAAGTTGCTGCTCTCAAATTCTTTGGCTTCGGCAGCAATTACAAGATTTTGGCATTCGGAAGTACTGTGTGGAAATACGATGTGATAGTACCAGCGCAATTGATCTTACCAAAAATCCAATTATGCACTCGAGGGCAAAACATATTGAAATTCGGCATCATTTCATCCGCGATCATGTTCATAAGAAGGATGTTCGAATTAGTTTTATTGATTCTCAGAATCAATTAGCAGATATTTTCACCAAGCCACTGGATAGACGTTCCTTCAAAGCTCTTCGAAGTGCTCTGAATATTCTATCTCTGTGATATATTGACTCTTCGACACTTTTGGCAAGTAAATCTCTTCAAGAATTGCTTTCCTGCCTTCCAGGTATTTATTTACTTATTTGCTTGTTTTTAAATTGGTAAGGTTTCCGATTTTTATGCATTGCTATAAACCGCCTTTTTTAGTGTCTCTTCAAATCTTCTTTTTGGAAACCGTCTCTCTCCATTCCTCTTCGAGCAGTTTCCTCTCGTAAAAAACCCTACAGCGACTTGCTCTCCTCTGTTCTCCTCCGGCATTCTTTCGTCTTTTTTCCAATTTCTTCACCAAGTTTTCATCTTTCTTCACTTTCCTTTCGCTCTCTACATTTCTGTGATGGCTCCTCCTCGAAAGTCGTCTCGTATTGCTCAGAGAGAGTGTGGTTCGGCAAGCGGACCAACGCATTATGACCTCACCGAGGACGAGGTTCCTTCTCCTGCAACGTCTGTGCTTCCTACCCCTCCGGTTGAGACTGATACGACTCAGGTACTTTCAACTCCGCCTCTTCAGGCTAAGAGCACTAGAGCTATTTACAATGCCTATGTGGAATTGAAGAACACTGGAACTCCCATGGTACTTTTGACCACCTATCTCAAGGGTGCTGGATTTCCAAATGAACATCTGTTTCTCAAGCATGTTGAATCCCTAGGCATTGCTCCACCCGGTTCAGTAGATGAGGCTCGAAAAAAATTTCCGTTGGACCCAAATATAAGTCATCCTGAACAGTTTGATTCGTGGGACGAGGATGAAAAACTGTACATTTCCTTCAAACCTGTTAAGGGCATTGCTGCTAATTTGCCCGGGGACCCTAAGAAGCTATTTCGTTCCAAGGAACACAAAGGAATGTACGATCGTCTGTTGGCTCGCGGGGTGATGAATCCTCGCACTGTGGACTTTGATTTTCTGGATTCTATTCACATCACCCTTCGATTAACTTTCAGAATTTTAAAGTTGGAGAAATTTTGTTCTGAGACTGCCCTTGCTTTTCCTGAATTAATTGCTTATTTCTACTCCAACTTGTCGTTTCCCAACTGACACTCCGTTATTTTTTCGGTCAAGGATCAGAATGTTGTTGTTGATGTGGATGACTTGGCTGCTATAATTGGTTTGCAAAAGCCACGTTTCTTTCCAATCCAATTTTCTGAAAGGGAGGCTACTGCATTTTTATCTAAGGAGGACTCTGGAGAAAAGGACATTTCCTATTCTACAATGAAACCCCTCAGTATTATTCTCCACAAGATTTTAATCAATTGTCTTCGACCAAAGGCAACTTCTCGCACAGCTATCTCCAGAACCGAACTACAGATTATGTTTGGGATGTTACATTCTAAGTTCATCAATCTTCCTTTCATTATTATCTATCAAATGTACAGGGCTGCTTAGAAGGGAACAGGGCAATTGCCCTATGCGGGTCTCATCTCCAAGATATTCCAGCACTTCAACATTCCCATGCCTTCACATCTTTGCAAAAAGTCCATGCCAATCACAGTAATTGGCAAGACAATGATAGAAAAAATGAGAATGGCTGAGTTGCTAGTTGGTTTATCTGTTTCTCCTGCGTCTAAGGCAAGTTCTTCCTCTACCGCCAAACGCAAGGGCAAGGCACCTTTAGTTGCGCCACCTCCCAAGAAGGGAAAAGTTATTCTTCATGATGAGCCTAGCAGTCCTGAGCATATATCTCCTATCTTGGCTGAAGAGGATAGTTTGGATAAAGAAGTTGATGACTATGTCCCGGAAGAAGAGGCAGAGGGGGAGGTCAATATGGACATTCCTCGGGGTCAAGTGTCCCTCAGTTCGACTGATCATGATGGTGCATCTTCCGCAGGTCATGTTGCCCAACAAGATACAGAGATTGTGACTCCACAGGTTGCTGAGACGGTTCCTCCACCTCGTGTATTACCTACTAGCACAGATGCGGGGGGAGATGTTCCTCCACCGTCTTCACCAACCTTTGTTGCTCCTAACATTCCTGCTCCCATCTCGGAGTCACCTCCAGTCATTCCAACTCCTCCTCATTCGATTCCCTCTCCGTTTACTACTCATCCTCTTCCTACTGAGTCTTTATTTCCACCGGGTGCCACTAGCACCACTGATTCTAGTGTACTTTCTACCATTCTCCAGACACTCACTTCTCTTCAACAAAGCCACAACACATTTCTTCAGAACTTCTCTGATTTCAAACTGTCCATCACTCATCATCTCTCTAATGTGGCCAGTCACGGTGATCTCCTGGAAATTCAGAGCGATCTCCAACAGGATCTTCATCGTCTTGAGCAGTCTGTGTTACACTTGGAGTCTTTTAAACTTGTTCGCTTTCCGATTCATTAGTTTTGTTCGATGACAAAAAGGGGGAGAGTGCAGGAAGTGCAGTTTTTCTGTCTTTCTTTAGTTTTTAATAAACTTTCAGTCTTTAGTTACCGTGTTGGTTTC
This sequence comes from Melaleuca alternifolia, assembly GCA_019926035.1. NCBI lineage: Eukaryota > Viridiplantae > Streptophyta > Magnoliopsida > Myrtales > Myrtaceae > Melaleuca > Melaleuca alternifolia. The sequence goes on along the minus strand of JAGKPW010000021.1, from coordinate 182,839 downwards.
TATGGATTCTGTTTAACATATGTGCTGCAGGATTCTTTTCTATGGATTTTGTTTAAACATATGTAATGCAAGAATCTCTACTTCTTTTGATTGAAGGGTGTTATAATCAAGGGGGAGTTTCCTCTCCTTGTTTCCTAACATATGTTGATCCTCGATCCTATAGATCTTTGGTTATTATTGTCTTATTTCAAAAACTGCAGGATGTTTTGTCATCTTCAAAAAGGGGGAGATTGTTGGAGAATTTCCTTCTTAAGTTTTAAAGCTGACAAAACACTTCTAAAGTCCAGCGCTGAAGATAGACGATGTATCTTCTAACTGCTCGATAGACAACATATCGTCTCCTTCGGTAGACGATGTATCGTCTGGAGAACGATAGACAATGGACCGTCTATCCCAATAGACGGTTGTTCTTCTGCTTTCAACACTTAGCTTCTGGACCATATCAATTGAAGATTGCCACATCTCGAGGATCATTATCTATGGCAAGAAAGACAAACGGTCAAAATCACTCTTCATAGTTGGTCACAGTTTTCCACGAAGTAAGAACAGAAGGATTGGTCAAATTCAATATAGAAACAATCATTATTTTGGAAAGTCTCGATCAGCCGAAGAACTACATATTGAAAGATGGTTCTTACTTGGAATGTAATGAGACTGATTGTATGGGCAATCAGGCTCGGCACCCTCTCTTCCTGTTTCAAAATCATTTAGAGATTTCCTGATATGATTCTCTCCAACGGCTTGATTGAGAGAAAGTTTTTTGGCAAGTGTCAACGGTCGACAAAGTCAGAGAAGCTTATTTAAAGGATTTCTTCTATTGATGAAAGATGCAGAGAAGCACGAGAAACATTCCCAGTTCAAGATCATCATTACACTACAGTTCACTTTGATATTCAAGAGAGAGATATTTAGTTTGAAAAGCTGTTCATCGCATTGTACTCATTCTTGAATCACCTAGTGAATTCCAGCCTATCGGCTGTTAGATCGAGAGTGGACGTAGGCTTAACTAAAGCCGAACCACTATAACCGAGTTTCCCATTCTCTTACTCTTTGCACTTGGTTCTTTCATATTACATAGTTTTTAATTCCGCATTAATTTTTGAACAATACCTATTCAACCCCCTTCTAGGTGTTGCACTAGCGCTTTCAGCATCGTAGACCGACCAATTGCCAAATCAAAGTCAAGATTTTCCTTAACATCATAAATGAATTGTACTTAATAGAAAAAATCGAAAGTTATGCTGTACCCATAATGTATTAAATTAATATTTAACATCATACCGACAATTCTTTTGACCTAGTTTTATCACGGGCATTCCATTGTGCGATATAATTAGTTGGCTGGCTTAAAGGCCAATCCTTACTACTGTAAGGGTTAGGTTAATGACAAAGCAATCATTTAATAACAAAGCAAATATGCCATAATTGCTTAAAAGGATTAAAAAGAAGAAGATGAAAGGATATGGGTGTTAGGTGAAAAAAAAGATTTTGTCTTCATTTTTTAAAATATTTATGATGATTGTGTCTGTGATGTAAAGAATTGGAAGAAAAAATCAAAATTAACAGGCGATAAAAGTGTCGCATGAGTAAGTTTTCTTTGAGTATCCTATTTGCAATACTTCCATTATGTGATGAAAATAATGAAGTGTTCTATTATATCTTCGTAGATGAATATATTCAATACAACCTCACTCGAGTTAGATTATTGCAATCGTGCACAAAAGCGGTTCGTGGTGGGAAGCATTGGAACCCCATACGCATATAGAAATGTTGTTCAATGAGCCCATCCATGGAAGTGCTTCTAAAAGCCAATTTCACTTTTTGGTAATCTAAGATTGGGAACCCCATGGAACATATTCTTCAGGTATTATCAATATTCAAAATGTTTTATTGAGAAGCTAAATAAAATAAAAAGAGAGATAACTTTCGTCATCTAATTTCTAAAGCTCACGAGCTGTAAATCTTAATCTCATTTGGTCTATTTCTTTCCAATATCCTTAATTACTTGTATTAAAAATGCCGTGTCTGTGCACGAATGCAAAAACTTATGATTACATTTTATATCTCGCACGCCTGAACATAAAAATTCACATTTTCAATCCTAAACATATCTTTAGGAAATATTTCAAATCTTTTAATTTTTTGTTCCACATCTACATACAATGGGATTGTGTATCATTATCAATAAATTTGTTACCCGTTTTATGACAATTTAAACATTCCTAATAAAGTGATTCCGCTCGATTTTTTCAAACATCAGTTTCTTGCACACATGCAACGCATGTGCAAATTTACAAGTTAGTGGCGCAAAAAAAGTTAATTCTTATTCAAAATACTTTATTTATCGATACTTCATTTAAAAATAATATCTTATCGATTCTTCATTTGAAAGCAATGAGTCCTTAGATCCGAAGATGCTCCTGGTGTCTGAAGCACGTATACTTTCAATCTTTATCATGATTGATCTCAATTCTATTCTCTTTTGTCCTAGTGATTCCTCATGCCACATTCGGCAATATGAAACACTTCCAAATATATAAATACATCGTAATTTAAAACACTTGGTACTTTGTCATTGTTTTTAATTAGAAACAGACGGAATTCGACTTTACACTGTTAAAATCACGAATCTTGATGTGAATTGTACATTGAGAACCATCTGAATTTTATAATGTAAGATTCACTGAAGAGACATATGTTAGTTAGCTTTGCGCTTTTAGCAAATATTTAAGGATGTGATGAGCAACATGCTTGTAATTTTATGATGGAGAAGACAGAAGCAATTAGCATCTCTCCTCAAGACGTAATGAGCAACAAGCTTGTACTTTGATGGTGGAGAGGACAGAAGCAATTTAAGCATCTCCCCTTTTTTCTTCTTTTTATAGTTAAGAGTTGATATTCTTCTTTTCTTTTCTTTTCTTTTTCTTTTTCTATATCTTCCAGTCATTAAATCAGAATCCGTATCTCAATAATAAAGATGAAATGTATTCCCGGTCGGCTTGTTTGATCAAAGAAAAAAAGTTGAAAATAATTATTTTTGGACTTTTCAATAATTGGATAACGAAAAACTACTCAGTTGATGGAAGTATTCTCTATGAACTGAAAACAACAACCTTGAATCATTAAGTGAACACCAAAAGAGGATGGCCAAGTATCGAAGTTATGATTTGAGCTATGTTGAAATTGGTCTACGTTTCTCCATTACTACCCATGATTTTGATAAAAGACTCTAGCTAAGGATCCCAAAGTGGATGCTTTACTAATTCGAAAATGTTCATAGTTATGGACGTTTTCATACACTAATTTCGAATTTTAGATAGTTATATACATTATTATCCCATGAAAGTTCTGATTCACATCTATAATATCATTCTTGGTATAACTAACTACAATGAACATTTGAAGCGCTGGCTGAAAAACTCAAAAGAGATCAAAAGAATTTACATCGAGGACTTGAAAGGGTTTTTTATACGAGCTATGATGATTAAATATTTCATTTGACGTTTACCAAAAAAAAATATTTCATTTGACTTGCACAAAAATAAGGAATAAGAGGTCCAGAATAAGCATAAAATTATATCTTTCAAGCCAACTATATTTGTGAACAGGCACAAAACTAAACCTAGGAGAGATCAGTCTAGTATTTAACTATTGCTTGTTGTGATTTGTGGAATGTTTTAACCAGGATATTAAATAAGCAAAAGCCCATGCAATTGCAAATGTGATAATTAGACCCTGCCGTGGGTGCGATTCAATCTACTTTGGTATGGCCCAATTGCTATGTTCTTTACAGGATCCAATCACCTACACTCAAATGGGCTTACTTAAATTGGCCCACTTCAATTGAATCGGGATGCTAAGGTCCAAATCTTTTGGCCCACTAGGTAAAACTCCTAGTCTACCTCTATTAACATCTAGACTTAGGGTTCCTTTGGGGAAAAAAAACTGTTTTCAAAAAAATTATTTTCTGATTTTTCAATTGGATCATGAAAAACTAACCGATTCGTGAAAAATGTTTTTCATGAACTGAAAATAACAAGTTTAGATTGAGGGGAAAACGACAAGGAAGTCCTTATTCCTAAGTCATCAAACAAATGAAAACTAAACATTTTTCTTTAAAATGATTAGTGTAGAGAAAATTTTCCTTTATCATGATATTTTTAGTGGAACAACTGCACTATTAATCATGAAAGTCTCGGTGTCTCACCTCTCTCTCTCTCTTCCCATGTATAAACATACTAACTTATGTATCACGTCAATTTGAGGCACCTAGGACTTGATGCTGGCAAGTTGAGGACCCGCGGGCACTTGTTCTTCTAAAGTCATCTCCAATCAATCATTGATAAGCCGCGGTCAACTTGGTGGTCAAACGACGGATGAGCGTTTTTTTCCCCCCTTCACTTGCGTACATGGCACTTTCAGATATCTCTCTCTAATAGCAAGTAATCATTTTCATCCTTGTCCCCCCAACCCCCCACCCAATAAAAAAAGGGAGAAAACGCTGTAGGAAATATAGCTAACATATATAAATGTTCCATTTGTTTCGCAGAAATATTTTTCACCTTATTTCCGATGTTTGGTTCTTTTAGGAAAATGATTCAATGAAAAATGTTTTCTCAATAAATTAAAAAACCTAACTCCGTAAAATGATTTCCTTTTTGAAAAGTCTTAGGTGACATTTTTAATAAAACGTTAATTCACAAGTGGCTTTTTTACATAAATAATGAGGTGGCCTCTCTCTCTCTCTCTGCAAGAAAATAAATTAGGCTTCATTCTTGGAGCAAAAGATTTAGGGCTTGGTGCTAGAGGGAGGAATCTTGCAACAGAGAAAATGTAAGTGATTTAGTACTAATACTCTCACTTGTCTTGCCTTTGTTGACACAAACTCGAGTTGCTTGTTTTTAGTTTCCTCTCCATTGCAAGATTCACCTGTTAATTTTTCTCTAATCGTCGATCTGAATTAGGGTTTGAAGAAGAGAGGAAGATTGAGTGATTTGCCCCAAATTGGCTTAAGTTTGCAGCTTTTCATGTGTAGCAACGTCGTTTTACGGCTTTTTCATTGAATTTTGCCATGAGGGATTTTTGGCAAGCCACATAGGTCCAAAAAATGTTAAAGATATTGCAATGTCAAATCTAACATCCCAAATTGAAGTTGACAATCAAGGGGACAATTGCCAAATGAGTCCTAAACCTTTTGCTACTTTGCCAATTGAGTCTTAAATCTTTTTTTTTATGCCAAATAAATCCTAAACCTTTTGCAACTTTGCCAAATAAGTCATTCTGGCGGATTTTGACCAAAAAAAACTGACATGGCGATGACATGGTGCGCCGGAGATCGCCGGCGACGATGTGGCAATATATTTATTTTTTCTTTTTTTTCCTCTTTTTTTTCTGTTTTCTCTTTTTTTTTTCCTTAAGCACAATTGGCCGGCGAGCTCTGGCGGCCGGCGGAGCTCGCCGGCCACTCCAGATGGCGGCCCCGCCATCGCCGGCTGGGGGCGAGGGCCGGCCTGGGCGGGGCGAGCTCGAGCTCACCCGCTGCAGATCTCGAGTTTGCAGATCTGCCAAACTGCAGATTTGGAAACACGGAGGGGGGGGGGGCGAGCTCTCCCCCTGTAGATCTGCATCTGCAAACGCAGGGGGATCGAGCTGTAACAGCCTGATTTTTTTAAATAAATTTCCTTCCTCTTCTTTTCTTTATTCCTCTATTTCCTTTTTGTTTTCTTATTTCCCTTTTGTCCTTTGCACGTGGGCCCACGCCGGCCCATGCCTCCACCTTCCTTTCTCCTGTTCATTGTCTTCCTCACGCAACTCCCCTTCCTCTGCAACCCTAGCCGCCGCCAAGCCATCAACGCGAGAAATTCGCGATTTCGTCCAACGACCTTCACAGGATCACTTCCCCCAACCGATTGAGCATCTTCTTCGCGTGAACTTCATCTATAATTTCAAGAGAAACATCAGAGGAACGGTCGCATTATCTTGGCTCATCAATGCGAATAATCACCCTCAAACGTTCCCTCGACGCTGTGATCCGACCAGCTTCCTCACCGCCGTGATAAAGTTCGAAGCTTTCCATTACATCGACGGATCCGTGAGGGACACGACCCGTGACCGAGTCTTACCCGGGCAACGCCACAGCTGCTCTCGCGCCAATTCTCGTCCTGTTTCGATCTCGTACGAGCTCGAGTTGTTGTTTATCCGAGGCATCCACTCGCCCAGCAGCCTGGATCAGTCGTCGGATCCAGCCTCGGTCAGCTCGCCCAGTCGCCGGACGCCTTCCCCTGCTCACGGTTGCCTCTGTTCTATTTTGTCTGGGCCGTGAACCATCCCTCCTGGTCACAAGCAGCTTCTGCTCGCCTTAGATCCAACTCGTTCCAGCTCGCCTCACGCCGTCCAGACGTTGTCTTCAACGCCGTCGCTCTCAGCTTGAATCGATCGAACCAGCCGCCGATCTCCAGCTCGGCTCGGGTATAATCCGAGGCTCCCTCCTCGCGCCGTCAAGCCACCGTCGCTCCTCAAGCCGTCGACGCCAGTCGCCACGCCGCCGCCGGACACGCCCGCAGCTCCGGCCGCCCTGCAACCTCACACCTTGCAGCTCACGGGTGAAGAACTTCTCAGCTCACTCGTAACCACCCGTGAGCAAAGTAGAGAAACAAAAGCTAATCAAAGCTTATGTGGGCTAGATTTTGGGCCCAGCAGCTTCTATGGGCCGAACCAGGCCGCGGTGGGCCTTGATCCAGCCCAATCCGAGAGGTTGGCTCACTCTACAACAGTCCAATCAGCCCGCGAATAAGCTTGTCGGACAGTCGCCGGATAACCCGCCGACGTCGTCAAATTAGAAGCTCGGAATTAGGTGAGTTTGCTCCCTAACTCTTAATTAGGGCTGTTAATTTCTCTAGTAATTTTGTTGTATGATTATTGGGCTTGTTTGATGAATAAATTAGAGATGAGAGCTTATTTAGAGACTTTGGTTGAAATAGAAGTAATTTCGTAAGATTGGTTAGTTAGGGGTTGAAACATGAAATTGATTAGTCAGAAGATTAATTGACAAGTTAAATGTATTAGTTAAATGGATTATTGATTAATGAGAATTAAGTTTGGAACTTTGGGAAATTAGAGATAAATTATACATTTTAGTCGATTAGGGCTAAATTAGGGATTGGAGGGTGAATCGATAATTGGGCTGGTTGAGAGACTAATTGTCAATTTAATTAGTTTCAGAAATAATTTAATTAGCGAGTGATAGAAAGGTTGGAAATTTGAAATATTTTGGGATGATATATTAACTTTGTCCTCTTATAGCCCAATTAGGGTTTTTAGGGGCAAAAATGTAATTTTGGAAATTTGAGGGCAAAAGTATAAATTTGACCGTCTAGTGAAAGATGTGAGAAATATTGGTTGTGATGGTACTGAATGATTATTAGTGATGAATGGGATTGATGTTTGGGTAATTATGAGTAATTACTCTGTTTTACTTAGTTAGGATTTAATTACATGATTTTAAGTAATTTGCAATATTTTGGAATTAATTCCAGAAATTGCGTGATTGGCTAAGTGGTTACTAATTAAGGTGATGTCACCTGTAGTTGATCGAATCGAACACTTTGGATTCGATTTAGGGACCCGGGTGAATCCCTAATTGGTAGATCCATGCAGTCGATTTTGGTTACTTTGAGAAATTATCTCAATATGTTTTATGGCTTAGTTGAGGATGTTTATTTAATATTTTTGATTGATTGATTGGTTGAGATTGATTTATTAATTGCAATTGGATATTGTTTGTTTCATAATGTGATTTATTTATTTATTTATTTATTGGTGCACATTATAATTGATTTGATGTTAGATTATCATAGAAATTGATATTGTGACATTTATATCGAATTATTTGGAGAACGATCTATCAAAAGGGTTTAGTGACTGATCATGGGTTGTGAGAAGTGAGGATTAAATTAATTTTACGGGTGGAAACCCTAGAGTGAATATCAACCTAATTAAGAAGTAGGAGGCAAACTCGATGAGTTTATCTCATCTTAAAATTATTTGTTCAGGTCCTAATATTGCAGCTCCCCCTCGAGGACCAGGTGATGCAGGAGGCGCAGCGAGATGACATAGTCGATTTAATTTTGATTAGGAAGAATTTTGGTTTTGAGGAAATTGTTTTCCGAATTGTCTTTTAGGTTGATTTATAAATAATGTTGACTTTTTCGGATTAATTTTAGATATTGATTTGTTTATGAAGAGTTATTGTAATAATTGAGATACCTCAGGATTTGGTCGGGGTTTATTTAATTTGTTCCGCTACATTCCTTTATGTATTAATTTTATATATTTAATTAATGTAATTGATTAATCGATAACAACCTGGGATTATCGAAAATATAAGAACTTGTGAAATTAATTACGGGGTCTGTTGTGTACTCGGGTTTGGGACATGACACGAGCTCGCCCCCGCCCAGGCCAGCAAAGCCACGGGCGAGGGTGGCGGCGGAGGCCCTCGCCCTGATCTGGGCAGGCAAGCTCGCCCCTTGCCAAACTGCTTGCAGATCTGCAAGGTCCAGGCAGGGCGAGCTCGCCCTTGCCCTCGCCCCCGGCCGGCGATGGCGGGGCCGCCGGAGCTCGTCGACCAAGTGTGTTTAAGGAAAAAAAGAGAGGAGAAAAAACAGAAAAAAAGAGGAAAAAATAAGAAAAAATAAATATATTGCCACGTCGTCGCTGGCGAGCTCTGGCGCGCCACGTCGTCGCCACGTCAGTTTTTTCCGGTCAAAATCCACCGGAAGGACTTATTTGGTAAAGTTGCAAAAGGTTTATGACTTATTTGGCATAAAAAAGGTTTAGGACTCAATCGGCAAAGTAGCAAAAGGTTTAGGACTCATTTGGCAATTGTCCCAACAATCAAGTAATGCATTTTTTAAACAAAGTGACACTAAAGTAACTTTTTGAAAAACTTAAGCTTTAAATTGAATATCGTACAAAAGTGGCATTTGTAGTTTTCCCATATTTGAAGAAGTTTTCAAATAAATCATTTTTACATTAGTCAACCATTAAGTACATAATGAGCAACAACTTTTTGTCATTTGACCAATTTAATTATTGAGGCCTTTTGCCTTTAATATATATATATATTTTTTTTCTTGAAGTATCTCATTTAGTTCCATTAAAATTGCTTTATATATCAACCTTTTTAGCAAAATTTTGTTTTTAAATTAACTGGCATGAGGAGAGCGAGCTTCTTGCCTGCTAATAAGGTCACCGATGGCGAGCAATCGTAAAGATACGAGAAGGGCGTGTTCGATTTTAAAAAATGATTGGCATCAATCGTGTTCTTGGCCCTATGGTGGCCATAGTAATGATGAAGATGGCTTCTTTTGTTAGAGGAATCGCTCGGGGGCTATGTGGTCAGCTATGCTTTCCTCGACAAAGTTGTTATTGGATTCATCTTTCCTATCGCACTCATTGATGTGGGGATGACATGGAATTTGCGCTTGCTCATGAGGCCCCTTTGTCCGTAGCATGTTGGTTTCATGCATCTTGGACTCGATACTGGCAAATGGCGGGCCCAATTCCAGCATTCCCTGTTGGCATATTATTGTTGAAAGTCTTGTGGGATGGTTCGGTCGATAATTTGAAGTCGGTGTCTCTAGATTTATCTTCAATCATTCAGTGATAGACCGAATCGAAGCAACAAGATAGGTCAACTTCGGTGGAGATTACTGCATGATCAAACGAAGGATGAATTACTTGGCGGATACCACTTTCAGTTATCTTTCTCTCTAATAGCAAGTAACTGCGTTCATCCTTGTCCATTAGAAGGGGAAATATAGCGGAGAAACAGAAAACGCTTTGTACAAGGACACGCATATGAGAAGCGGCTTCTTAATCGCGATTGATCCTCAGGAAACGCTAAAACTTTGTTTCTCAAATTTTGCTTCCAATATTACGGAAGTTATCTGCAATGCCAGAGGTGTGCCTTTGGAAATACGGATGACATAAGTGGTGCATATGGTTGTCGTCAGCTCGTGCCATGAGGGGTTGCTTTAAGACCCAAAATGAGCGCAAACCTCGCGTCACCATTAAGTTTTTCTTCCTAAACAGACTTCCCCTCACAAGCCAGAGGAAGGTGAGAACGATGTCAAGGCTTCATGAATCTTACATCCTGGACAACCCATGTTCTACAAAGGCCGGGACAAAGGGTTGTGATCACGCAAGGGTAAGCTAACTCCAGAAACTCACCTCGATTCGAATTGCATGCTGCATCCGAATTGCTAAAGTTGTCCATCAATTATATAGGGGTGAGTTTCTGTTGAGCCACCCATCACACTTGGGCGTTGGCCGAGCACGACGGTTGAAATCTTAGATGGGCTTTAATTCCCAAATTAAGATCCTTGATAAGAAGAACAAATCAAAGAAAATGACAAAAAGTCCTCAATGAATGTGAATGGATTTGATAAAAAATGATTTGCCTACTTCCATGATTATTTAGTACCACTAACCTAATTAGAGGTAAAAAATTTGGGGAAGAGTAAAAGTGGTAGACTTGCTTTTGTTTCCATATTAAATAATATTATATTAATAGTGGTCGAAGGTTCTTACTTTAATAATCTTGATGGGTTTGAAGCTTCATGAACTTATATTAAATAGCTCAAAGTGTAAAGAGATGAAGTAAAGAACGTGGAGTTGGGGAAGAATTACCAGTGAAGTCTTTGATGCCTCCTTTAGCAGGGACATGTATATTCTTCGCGTGGTTCGTGAAAATCGATTGCTGAGTTTGAACAAATCATGTTGTATTAGCTACTTCTGCTTTTGAGAAGTTGCAATAGCTCCTGCCGAGGGTTCGGTGTACTTGTAAATTCATTGGAGCATCACGTCAGTGATTTCCAACAAGCATTGATTGAGAGGAGTACACTCAAATTTCGTGAAAATATTTAGGATTAAATTGGTTTCATTAAAAAATACATAATTTACATTCATATAATACTTTTTTAACTGATTAGACAATTTTCCCGTTACTATGAAGTAATTCAACCCAACTTTTCACTTCAACAATCCAAGTTCAATGGCTTTTCAAGGGAGAAGTAAATGCTAATGCAAGTCTATATGGATAATATACTCGAGGAGCTGGTCATCTGCTTAGTCAAGTATACACTCTAATACCGTTTCATAAAATGCATGGCCCCCATCCGTAACAATGCGCACTCTTCCCATCTCACTTTCTCAGGACGCAATTACTCTTGTTCAGGGACGTCACCGCTGAGGCATGTGCTCGACAACTTTTTTGGAGGCGAATCAACGGCAGAGGAAAGACCCAATTACCAAAAAGGTGAAGGGCCGTCATTGATAACAACCTATTCGTTAAATTTAAATCGCAAGATTTATCATGTTTTGCCCTATATGGCAACGAATTTAGACTGGACAGTGACGCTCGAGGGGTCGTAGTCATTGAGCCCTCCGCTATCTTTGTCGAGATCGAGAGAAGGGGTAGGGAGGGGGGCGGCTGCCGAGTAAAGTAATGGTGACAAGAGGTGCGGCGGCGAAAGGCAAAGCGATGGCTGGGGAGGGGGCTGAATGAATGTGCTTAGAGTTTGTTCGATGTAAATTCAGGGGCATTTTGGCCCACTCGGCAACTTTATCATGTAAATTTCTTCTAACTCCATAGAATTCAAAACCGAAAACGGTAAGCTGATGCTTAGCTTACAAAATAAGTTAGGCAGCGATCATGTTTAAAAAAAATATATGTGTACCGATAAGTCATTGGCTTAAATGGCGAGAAGTTTGCTTATCTTCTTATAGTCATGAGTTCACACATTTTTAAACGCACATTGGGAGTAAAGTCTCCAACACTGCCCAGATTGTGGTCATTTGGCGACGAATGAGAACCGATCCGCATACCACCAAACTGCAAAAGAAAAAAGAGAAACAAGAAAACAAACAAAACGAAAATGAGAGAAGGGGATGTGCACTAACCTTTCTTTGAGGGGGATAACCCATCCACCGGTCAAACAAGAATGATCCAAAACCCTTCGATTACGGAGGACGATATAACGGAGGCTTGGCCGATCTATGAACAGGAGCTAGGGCACTCGAGACGATTAAGAGATCCCGACTATCGCAAAAGGAGTTATACCAAAAGGGGTCGAGTTGGATTACGTGACATACTATAAATTATCAGGACCAAGTTAGATGGGGATCAGACGTTCCATCCCACGAACACTCATAACCCCTATTTCCTCTTGTTGCTCTTCTCTCTCTCCACACAAAGTTGGTCTCCCCTTCCCCTCCTCTTTCCTCCGCCATCGACCACCGTCAACGAGCACCGATCCAAACGCTAGTGGCGTCGCCTCAAGAACAGAGGAGAAAAGAACAATGGAGGTTCGTTCACGCCCTCTAAACCTTTGCCATGTCAACCAGAAATCAATCATCATCAACCGCGCGCACATGCTCGTCCACGGAGCGACTCTACTTATCCTCATGCACTATAGAGCTTCTTTTTTCTTCACTGATGACGCTGGCTCGCCGAACCAACCCAGCGCTTTGGCTTGGCTTATTATTTTCCTGGGTGAGCTAACCCTGTCCCTCACGTGGCTGCTCCACCAAGCCTTCCGATGGCGACCGGTGTCACGGACCGCCTTTCCCGAGAGGTTACCCAGCGAGGGGGAGCTCCCTTCGTTAGACGTGCTGATATGCACGGCAGACCCCGATAAGGAGCCCACCGTGGAGGTGATGAACACGGTAATATCGGCCATGGCGCTCGACTATCCGCTGGAGAAGCTCCACGTGTATCTCTCGGATGACGGCGGCTCGCCCCTCACGCTGTACGGGATGAGGGAGGCTTACGATTTCGCGAGACGGTGGTTGCCCTTTTGCAAGAGGTATGGAATAAAGACGAGGTGTCCCAAGGCTTATTTCAAGGAGGAAGAGGGTGTGAGCACGAGCGTGGGCTATGGCTCGGAGAGGCAGGAGGTCAAGGTTAGTTTTGTTCGGTGACCTCACGTTACAATTTGCTGACGTTGTATACTTCAATCTTCTTTGTTTTTCTTTTGCCAATTAATGCAAATTCTCTCTCATTGTCAGACGTTATTGAGACATTGAAGCTCCATCCGTTCATTGTGCAGGACCTAATTCTCAGCACTAATTTTAAGTCGGATATCAATTCTGACTTAATTTTTTTTCTCATGAAAGCATAAAATTTAAGTCATATCCCAATTCTGGCCCAAACGTTTTTTTTTTATCTCATACAGAAAACCAATTTTAGGTCAGAATTTAGTCGGTACCCAAAATCAGCTCCCATGCGGCTTTTGTCCAATTATGCCATTAAAGATTCGATGTGTCATTCCACTTGTGCTCGGCGCAAACTTGACGGAAACTCGATTAAGGTCATAATTTCGTATAAACTGAAAGTTGATGCTTTTTCATGAGACAAAAAAAGGTTCTGACCATAATTAAGATATGAAAATATTTTTTTTTATGAAGCAAAAGAAAAAGTGGACCCGAATTGGGTCAAGGTATAAAGTTACTCCTATTTTATGAGGCAGAAAAAATTTGAGCTAGAATTGGAACTTAAGTTGAAGTTTGTGCTTTCTAAAAGAATTGATCCCATCGTGCTGTTAAGTTTGAGCAATCTTTTTACCAAAAGCACAATATTAAAGAAAGATGGAATTTTCTTTGAAGACTCGAATCACCAATTCTCTCACCAACTCTCAAATCAATCATGAATACAACAGCTGGTAAGATTTTCCTTTGTACGGATGTATTTTTATAGTTACTAAAAAACCCTAAACGCCCCTGCCCTAGCCGCTTTCCTAGGACACACTCCCTACCATCTCCGGTTAAGCTAGAAGACCCAACTACTTAAGCATTTAATAAAAAAATCTCATCTCTGATGCCACATGACTTTTAGTATAGTATTTTACTGAAAGTTTTGGTATCCCCTAGAATTTCTCTTTGCTAATCTTGTATTAACGCATGTTTCTTGGTGTAAAGTAGACCTAATTGATGGATGTGTTCCGTTGGATGCTGGGGCACAACGCATACTTGCTTAGACTCGGCCCTGACTAGGCAATATTACATTTTCTTTATGAACCGACCATGTTTGGACAGGTCCAAGCGGGACATCCGGGTTCAGAAAATCGAAGTGCGATTGTGGGACGAGATACCTTCGCAACGAAGTTCAATTAGTCACAGACAAATCAATGAAGAGTGTATGTCTCTGGAAAGAGATGTAACCTCATTATTTGCATTTTTGCAGGAGAAGTATGAATTGTTCGAGGCGCGTATAAATGGATACAGAAATAATCACTACGGTGAATCAAGGGAAGGGAGGCTGGATCATCCATCTACCATTGAGGTAAATTCATATTTATTTTTGAGAAATTACACAAGACTCCACTAAACTTTGCGGGAGTACAATTTTGTCCATGACTTTCAACAGTTACACATGTTATTCTCATGAACTTTCATTTTGTTACGAACTGCTAACCTTCCCCATTTTCTGTAATTATGTGTAGTGTGCATGACAATTAAGGGGTACATGTATATTTTTATCTCATTTTTGGGATAGACAATTTTTTTTTGGTAAATGGGATAGACAATTTTTTGGCTTTTATTTTTGAAAAAAAAATACAATAACAAATAAATGAAATCACTTTATTTAAAAATAATAATTGGTAGAAGTTGATGAAAATATTTGTAAACTAATAAGATACTTTAAGAAAGAGAGAATAATTAAGTATAATGAACAATAAGCCTAGAACAGCAGGTCAAATGAACAAAATGGATACTCATTCTGTGTTTCTAAATGGTTAATTTATACAAAAAATGATCAATAGTTTTTTTAAATAAATCCACCTTAAATTTCGATTAAAAATTTCCTTTTTTGAGTCCAATAAATCATTCATTATAATTTATAAAATTTTCTAGGAGCCAATCATTTTTAAGTTAATTAACCCTTAAATATATATTATAAGTAACTAATTTTTTAATTAAAATTTGACCTTTTTCCTATCGAGACAATCTGCCTTTTATTTACTTCTGATAATTTTGCAATACCTCTTGACTTAAAAAAAATTTCTTTTTCTGTATTACTACTTTTGTTAATTTAATTTTTCACCCACTTTAAACAAGTCAGTTTTACAGATTTTCAGGGTAGGAGAGATATTTCATTTGAAAAATATGATAAGAATACTCTTTATTTTTAAAAGTCATGTCTATTACTCATATCAATTGAAAAAAATGACAGATGAGTAATAACGTCAACAAAATATATGAATTAAAATTCCGGCTAAGGACAAGCCAATGTTGTGTAATTGTGTCTTTTCTTTCCATAAATGCAGATTTGATCATTAATCATCGACATTCCCTGTACTTTGCTTTTAAATAGGGAGAGTCGAGCCTATTTTGATACGTGGGACTGCGACCCATTTTAGTGATTTGGTGCCATTCCCTTCCCTTGATGAGCAAACGGAAAAACTCTAGTCAAAACTTCTGTTTAAGAGACATAAATATATCGAAATAATTCTGCAGGTGATCCATGGAAACTTCTCAGACGAAGTTGTGCAAGCTGACCAACGACAGATGCCTCTGCTTGTTTACGTCTCCAGGGAAAAAAGACTTTCTCGCCCTCACAACTTCAAAGCTGGAGCTCTCAATGTTCTGGTACGCTGTCCAAGTTTTCACATTTTCACTTAGGAGAGAACAACATAGATACATTGTATTTGTAATATCGATTCCACTCCTCAATATCGCTCCTCCTATACAGCTTCGCGTGTCGGGGTTGATAAGCAATTCGCCATACATATTAGTGCTGGACTGTGACATGTACTGCAACGACCTGTCCTCGGCAAAGCGGGCAATGTGCTTCCACTTGGACCCGAAAATGTCTCCGTCGCTTTCCTTCGTTCAATTTCCTCAAAGGTTCCATAATATCAGCGAGAACGACATCTACGACAGTAGAATCAGATTGCCATTTGGGGTGAGGGAAGAAGACTATAATCGTAATCAGATTTTTGATTATGCATTTACTAATTCCTCGGCCTCATGGAACCAATCGAACATGTGAACTATTTTGATGAATCCATTTTTAACCGATAACTTTGGCTCTCTTTCAGACATTATGGTATGGAATGGATGGGTTACAAGGACCTTTATTATCTGGTACTGGCTTTTATATTAAGAGAGAGTCCTTGTATAGCAAACCCATGCAAGAAGGTAAGTTACAATATTCGCACACAGTCTTTGTACAGCAAATCCGTACAACGTACTTAACTGCTTCTCTTGCTGATTGGGAAGGTACTACAACTAATCTCATGGACTTAAAAGCAATCTTTGGGCACTCGGATGAGTTTATCAAACATCTTCAGCAGGGCGACAAGCTTCACCTGAAAATTCCCCGTGGCCCGGGAAGGGTCTGCAAAGAAGCAGAACTTTTAGCTTCTTGTCGCTATGAAAATGGGACAAAATGGGGTCAAGAGGCAAGTACAATCGAAAGAAACATAAGAGCTGAAACCCTCTCTATTTCCCGCAATTAGTGACTTCGTTTCCTTATTATCTTACTCGCGATCGCTCTTATTCAGGTCGGTTTCAAGTATGGATCTGTGGTCGAAGACTTCTTCACCAGCTTCACCTTACACAGCAAGGGATGGAAATCGGTGTACTGTTGCCCGCCGCGGCCGCAATTTTTGGGGGCTTCCACAACAAACTTGAACGACCTATTAGTTCAAGTCACGAGATGGAATTCTGGGTTGGCTGAGGTCGCTTTCTCCAGATTTTCTCCTCCGGTTTATGCACCATGGAGGATGAGCATTCTTCAGAGCATGTGTTATACTGAGCTTGCATTTTTCCCACTCTATTGCTTGCCTGTCTGCTGCTTTGCCACCATTCCTCAGATATGTCTATTCAATGGCATCCCCATTTACCCAGAGGTAAGCTATTCCCATTTGTAGGTTTTATTAATCATGTCTTTCAGAGACTCAGACTCAAGTGACGTATGGTCATGACTATCATTGGTTTTGGCATGTCAGGTTTCGAGCTCATTATTCCTCGTATGTGTCTACGTTTTCCTATCTTCACTTTCCAAGCATCTCTATGAAGTTGTCGAGAGCGGTCACACGGTTCGGACGTTTATAAACGAGCAACGTATATGGATGATCCATTCGGTAACCAGTTATCTATACGGAAGCGTAAACGCGGTTCTGACGAAAACTGGCTTGAGGAGAGCCAGCTTCTTGCCTACTAGTAAGGTCGCCGATGACGAGCAATCGGAGAGGTACGGAAAGGGGGTGTTCGATTTTCAGACATCGATCGTGTTCTTGGCGCCAATGGTGTCTCTAGCCATGTTGAACATGGCTTCCTTTGTCGGAGGAATCACTAGGGTGCTTGTTTTCGGAGGTTGGGACAGATTGTTTGCGCAGATTTCCCTGTCGTTTTACGTCTTGGTGATGAGCTACCCTGTGATTGAAGGGATGGTAAGGAAGGACAAAGGACGCATTCCATTGTCAGCCGCTGTATGGTCAGCTATACTTTCCTTGGCATTGCTGTTGTTGGGCTCATCTCTTCTTATGTGATGAAGTATGGATGGGATGCAAGTTATTCTTGATTTAGGGCTCGCATTTCCTATTGGCATGTCTACTTATAATTTTAACTCTGAATTTTTGGAGGCCCGAAACGTATTGATATTGATTTGATAGGCTCGATAATTGAATTGCGATGAAAACATGTGTTGCTCCATGTCAACTCGTGATAAGATATAAAGTTAGATATATCGTATCGTTTCATGTTCGCAAGTTTACTTTATCATTTACTTTTACTTTGGAACACATTCTTATCCCGCAAACGAATCATGTCCAACGTTGTCAACTCCGATTGTTCATTCTATTAAGGATTGATTTAATGCCACAAATTTGTCTTAGTCTATTTCCAAAATTCTATTTTGGCAAGAAGTGGTTGTGGAGGCCTTCTTCATTCCCAATCTATGATTTCTTTTAAATTTATAATATGTATTCTGAGGATAAAACTTAAGAGATTTTGAGCTACTTATTAATACATAAAGTATGCAACTTTCTCGTGGAACAAGAATCGTACAGTAGGAGATTACACCAGAGAGCGAGATAGGTTGAAATTTGTCACTATTTAAATTGGAACTTAGATGACAATTGTAACTTAGCAGTATAAAACTTCATGATCTTTATTGTAAAATTAAAAGATTTGAAAAATAGTTTCATAAAAATAATTGTTTATAATGTTTGAAATAATTAATTAATGCAAAATATTTTCATTTAGACGCAAATTTATACCCAAACCTTTCTTAAATAAGAAAAATATTTTTTATTAGTTCAACTTTACAAATTATACAAGTGATTGTTTTAAGAAAAATATTTTTAAAATTATTTATATTCACGAAATAAACAACGCTTTAATGTAGAAGTGATGTGACAAATCATGCATGAATATTTCACAAAAAGCTCATACTTAAACATTATATCTAAGCATCTAACGAGGGTTTACTGCATTAATAAGTAATATGATCTATAAACTAGCTAATGTATTGTTCTCACTATTCAAATGAATTGAACCCATAGATGGCAGTGATCAACTAAAGTATCTACCCCACTTTGACGTGACTCTTATCGAGATATGTAGCATAAAGTGACAGAGAAATAGGGAGAAAGATAATAAGGTAAATTTTTCTTGAATTGCTTTATGTAATAACTCGATGATGCACTACGATGAAGACCACAAGGATATTTATAGTTAGAGCTATAGGGCACTAGTGCTAAATTTAATATAACACTTGCTTTGGTGTCAATTTGTTTTTTTTCGGGATCGCTTAACTGTCACTTTTGAAAAGAAGAAGAGCGATCACTAAAGTTTTGAGTTGGCGACGAAGAGCAGGGAGTCACGGCAGCGATGAACGAAAGGAGAAAAAGCCGAGGGAGGAAAAACTGGAGGAGACGTAGATGGTGGCGCCAGGGAAGGTGGATCGGTCAACGATACATCAAGTTTTGAAATTATGAATGACTTCACCATTACGTCATATGATACAGCATGCTACGTATGCATTGTGCGGTCTAGACGATGGCTTGAAATTTAGTTACCATGATGCATCGTAATACTAAGTTATATTCTCTGATTTCGGGAAAAAAATGACTTTACAAATATTATAAATCTTATCTTGTTATGTATGCTATTTGAGAATGATAAGATCCAAAGTAGATGTCAATCTCCGCTTTATGAATTTGAATGGTTCTAAAACTGATCAATATAAAGATGATCCTATCAAAGTCGACAAACATGAAGCACTAATAGTACTCATTAGTTTGTAATTTTGTACATCGAAACCCACCATCCGCCCAATAATAGACTAAAAAAATTTGTGCATAATGGACTCCTGCTTTTTAGAGCTTCCACATTCGTTTCAAATGATGGTAGATGCGCATTGAAATTTAGCTACGTCTCAATATTGACACGCGTGTCCATATGTAATTTTCTCTTGGAATTTTTCGAAGGCAAGGAAAAATCGACAAAATCTACGAGAAAGTAAAAAAAAAAGGTTCATTTTTATGAGATTTTCTAATTTACGATAAGCAAATCAAATTATAATGAAACAATCATCCAGAAGCAAAGAAATTATCCTAAAGCCAGCGGAATGCCCATAAATTGGTCAAGGCCTTAGCAAATAAATATAGCTTGATGAGTAAATATGAGTAATTTGCTGGAGATATATCCCTTTTCTCCACTAATTTCACAATGTTTAAGAGACTTCAATTTAACGCAATATAGCTGCGTCCATATTTTATAAATTTCTTTTGAGTCCACTCTGTAAAAAATACAAAAATGATTTTTTTTTTTGCCGTGGGTTAAATGCCTCAAGTTGATTCTTTGACTAATGGACTTTTCGGTTGACTTCCGGGGCATGCAATTTCCAAAGGGAAATGACCGGTTACCCCGGGGGGAAGAAGCCGACTGCTCGTCTTTTGAGTAGCTCCTACGTATCCATAATAAATGAATAAAGTATTAAGTAAATAAATAAATAAATAATAAATTAATACCCCTCTAAAATGATCAGTTTTTTCCCGAACGGGCTATAAATATCCTCTCACTTCAAATAAATTCTTATTTAAACCCGCAGTGCCCACAAAAAAAAAACCTAGTTATCATAGTAATAAAAATCTATATCTCTTTATTTTCTATCTCTTTCTTTATTTACTTTGATATCGGTAATGCTCATCTCGAGATACATACATATATATCTTCATTGCATCAAAAGTGTGTTTGAATTTCTCTATATACGCTCGATTTTAATTAATGAAAATCATATTTCAAGGTTTAATATGTCATCCTAATCCAAATCCTACGCTTGCAATTGCTTGCAGTTTGTAGATGAGCACGCAGGGCATTGGAGTAAATCGTCGGGCTTCTTAAAAGGAAATCGGATTGTCAAATTCGAGATAGACCTTACCAAAATAAAAGAGAGAAATTTGAAAAAAATACAACTCATGGATGTGGAAAAGCCGGGGAAGAAAGGGCAGGATTGGTATTTCCGGTCGTGGCGAGGACGATCCTATTTATAAGAGGGACACCGTTGGGGTCGGACGTCTCCAGCCTCGTCTTTCCCACAACATTCACAGCAGCACTCCATCTCTGCGCACTGCGATAAGCCCCCGTCAAGATTCCGCCATTAATGTCCAGCAGCACCTGAAACGGAGTCCCTGCATTGATGCGCAGGTCGTGTTTTTTCACCCAGAATAGAAGACGCGAGCCGCAGAAGATACCGCGAAGTTACGTCCAAGGGATCCAGGTTTCTCTCTCTCTGTCTCTGTCTCTGTCGCTCTCGCTCTCGCTCTCGCTATCTGTTTTCTTGCTGTTTTCACCGTCTTCCCGGACAACGTACCTGGAAGAAGAGAAAGAGTCGAAAGAAAGGGAAGGGAGACAGCATCCCGTGTTTAGATATCTCTTGCGGTGGCTCGTTGACGTGGATGCTAGAAAAGTTGCGGTGACGGACCGATCGATCTCTCGATCATCGGATCAGGACGATACTGGACGGCCATAGCTCGATTTGACATCTCGTAACGGATAGCGATACGAGACTTTCTCGTGACAAAGCACGGATAAGGGTTCCGTATATTTCCTTTTCCGTGTGTTCCTTTCCTTTCTCTTAGGTGATGGCGACGATCAAAGCAAAAAAGCATTCAATTCGAGCAAAACCTACACGGGTGTGGCTCAGCTGTAGTCTAAAAGTGGCCAGATTAGGCAGTCAAACGCACTCTTTATTTTCGGATCCTTAATTCGACCAAAAAGAAAATTGTGTGTGGACCGTCGTGGTACATGCAACCAAATACATTCGAATGATTTTAATCTAGCAAAGTCTGAATGCTTTTCATATGAGACCCATCGAGGTCAATTCATCTGTGCGTTCGACCTATCCGACGATTTTCGGAGGCGGTCGAGCAGTCTTTTCTTAATCACAACTTTTCCTCCATAGATGTTTTCTTTTTCTCCTGTTTTTCTTCTTGATGCATATCTCACCAGGGACGCTCCGACCAACACGAAGGGACGCGACCCTTTCGGCTCACGGAGCCCGTGTGTTTGGGAGGCATGTGAGGCATTAACTCCGTGTGGATTTTCTTAGATTAAAGAAGATGTCACATTGTCATTTAATCTCCAGGTCAACTGTACCAAATGGGGTGCACGAGATGCCGTTCGATCCTATAAGAAAAAGTCTGCGAAATCGACGTCCCATGACGCTATAGAAAGTCATAGGTGTCACTTAAAATAGGCAAAAAGGGTCTGGTGTTCTTTCTCTTTTGCATTTATTCCAAGATGGCTCTCGCATGCCACGTTTGGCTACGCCATGCAGAGCCTTGCCACGTCTCTTCGGCATCTTGATTTAAAGAAAAGTTGGTCCCTTTTCGCAAGTTAGGCTGGGAATGAGTAATCTATACAACCTTTAGTCCAAAAGGGCCAAGTTTAGATCTTTCCTAATGCATTAAAGATTCCATCTTTAGATTCTTCTTTGTTAAGTGAGATCGGAGTTGGTCACGTCATCTGCCTCCTCTCCTACTTACTTTCCTACTTATGAGCTTAGCTGGCGCTGGCATGCGATTGCGATGGCTTGCTTTTTCGGTGAACCCTTCATGAATTCGAGATCACGTCGGATTTGGGCGGGACTTCCGGGCTTGAACGCATTAAATGATTAAACTCAGCCTGCTAGTTCTTGGCTTTCTGCAGGAGGCTTCTTGAGTGCGTAGAGAGAATCAGCGGCGGCGAAGGGGCGAGGAGGAATGGCGACGAACGCGAGCTCCTGTCCTGCGCCGATGAAGGCGACCTCGAACGGGGTGTTCCAGGGCGACAACCCTCTGGACTACGCGCTTCCGCTCGCGATACTGCAGATATGCCTCGTCGTTCTGGTGACTCGCCTCCTGGCTTTCGTTCTCAGGCCGCTTAGGCAACCTCGCGTCATTGCTGAGATCGTGGTATGTGCTCTCACTCTGCACACTGGAGTCTTCCTCTGTTCTTTCTTTCGTTCTTTTTCTGTTTTCACTTTTGAGAATTTCTCAATGAAGGGCACTTCACTCGTTAAAAAAAATGAAAACTTTGGCTTGGGTTGTTTCATAATCACAGTGTGAGAGTTGATTCTGTTTGCTTTAACGAACATAATTGCAGCTTAACGGCTTTAAATTATGTTAATCTGGTGAGAATTTGGTTAGAGATCTTGTTATTTTGGAGAAAGAGGATTATTAGTGTTGGGTTGGATTGATCTGATATGAACACCGGAAGGATGCCAGTAGCGTTGAAGGCGTGGCTTCAATTAAGGCGTCTGGCTATCGTATGGTACTGACAAAGGGGACCGGTCAGATCATGTGTGGGGCTTGTTTTGACCCTAGAAGTTGAAAACCTAATGAACGCTGCTAAGTGCTATGCTTTGGTATGTTTCCCATGAGATTTTCGAAGTAAAGCATGGTGTTGCTATGGATGAAAGTCGTGAGATTTGTTTAAAGTCATCGAAGGCACTGAACGAATAATGTCGTTTTCGCATCTTGTCGTGCTTGTGGCAGGGAGGGATACTGCTCGGTCCCTCGGCGCTGGGTCGGAATCACCACTACCTCCAGAGAATTTTCCCAGCGAGAAGTCTCACCGTTTTGGACACTCTGGCCAACCTGGGCCTCCTCTTCTTCCTCTTCCTCGTGGGCCTCGAGCTTGACCCGAAGTCGCTCCGCCGGACGGGCAAGAAAGCCCTGAGCATCGCGGCAGCGGGGATTACCCTCCCGTTTGCTCTGGGAATTGGCACTTCTTTCGTCCTCCGGGGGACGATTTCCAAAGGGGTGGATGGACCGCCTTTTCTCGTTTTCATGGGGGTCGCGCTTTCCATCACGGCGTTCCCAGTTCTGGCGCGTATCCTGGCTGAGCTGAAGCTTCTGACGACCGACGTTGGCCGGATGGCCATGTCTGCGGCAGCCGTCAACGATGTAGCTGCGTGGATTCTACTTGCCCTGGCGATTGCCCTTTCAGGAACCGGCCATTCGCCTCTTGTTTCTCTGTGGGTCTTCTTGTGCGGCATCGCTTTCGTGGTCGGATGCATATTCTTAGTCCCGCCTATTTTCAGGTGGATGGCAAAGCAATGCCCTGAGGGTGAGCCAGTCAACGAGATGTACGTATGTGCTACCTTGGCAGGCGTTTTAGCTGCCGGTTTCGTGACTGATACTATTGGGATTCATGCCCTCTTTGGCGCGTTTGTGATCGGGGTTCTAGTCCCAAAAGAGGGGCCATTTGCTGGAGCACTTGTTGAGAAAGTTGAGGATCTCATTTCGGGTCTATTCCTGCCGCTCTACTTTGTATCGAGTGGTCTGAAGACAGACGTAGCGACGATCCGTGGCGCTCAGTCCTGGGGTCTCCTTGTTTTGGTTATATGCACGGCTTGTTTCGGTAAGATTGTGGGCACATTGGCCGCGACCCTTTCGTTCAAAGTCCCCTTTAGGGAGGCTCTAGCTTTGGGGTTCCTGATGAACACTAAAGGATTGGTGGAGCTCATCGTCCTCAATATCGGAAAAGACAGGAAGGTAAGATCAGTATTTTGGTTTTGTTCGAACGGATCTGAATTTTGACTGGGTTAAAGCTATTCTCTTGATTGTTCTGCTGTTACAAAATCGATATGGCAGGTACTGAATGATCAAACATTTGCCATCATGGTCCTCATGGCTGTGTTCACGACCTTCATCACGACGCCCCTAGTAGTGGCGGTGTACAAGCCTGCTCAGCTGAGAAGCAAAGGCACTTACAAGCACAGAACGATCAAGAGGAAAAATCCCACGACACAGCTCCGTATCTTGGCCTGCTTCCACAGCATCAGGAATATCCCTACATTCATCAACCTCATCGAGGCCTCCCGTGGCACGGAGAATAGGGAAGGGCTCTGTGTCTATGCTATGCACCTCATGGAGCTCTCCGAGAGGTCATCAGCGATTCTCATGGTCCACAAGGCGCGGAAGAACGGGCTTCCCTTCTGGAACAAGGGGCAAGACCCTGATAACCAGATCGTCGTGGCTTTTGAGGCTTTCCGACAGCTCAGCCACGTGTTGATCCGCCCAATGACCGCGATTTCCCCCATGTCCACCATACATGAGGACATCTGTGCCAGTGCTGAGAGGAAAAAGGCAGCCATCGTAATTCTGCCGTTCCACAAGCACCAGAGACTTGATGGGACGATGGAGACGACAAGGAATGAGTTTCGGTTCGTCAACAAGAGGGTTCTCGAGCACGCTCCATGCTCGGTTGGGATCTTAGTGGACCGTGGGCTCGGAGGAGGCTCCCACGTGTCAGCAAGCAACGTTTCCTCGACCATCGCTGTCCTGTTCTTTGGGGGCCAAGATGATAGTGAAGCTCTGGCTTATGGCAAGCGTATGGCAGAGCATCCAGGGATCAGTCTATCGGTGGTCCGGTTTGTAACGAGCCCCGAGATTGCCGGGGAAATCGTTGGATTCAACGTCAACGACGGTGCTTCTTCCCACACTAAGTCATTGCCAGGGGACGAGCTGCTTCTCGCTGAATTTAGAGATATGGTTTCCGATTCTATTAGATATGAAGAGAGACAAGTAAAGACTCCTGGAGAAGCTATCGACGCGATCAAGGAATTTAGCCGCTGTAATCTGTTTTTGGTGGGCCGGAGGCCGGAGGGCCAGATAGCTGCAGCAATGAACACAAGGAGCGACACTCCAGAACTGGGGCCAGTCGGAAGCTTACTGTCTTCATCGGAGTTCTCTACGTCGGCTTCGGTCTTGGTGATTCAGCAATATGCAGGCCGAATTTCTGTCGACTCGGAACCGGTCGAATGGACACCTGACGAAGAGTCAGAAGCCAATTGATTTAGTTAAGTTGTCCAGGAGCTGGATTTGAACGCAATGTAGACGTGTAATAAGAGATCGTGATAAAAATTTGGTAGGACAATTCGAACTGATCAGTATCATTCTGTGTCTTATGGTGATCGACTACCTTTATGGTTGCCGAGGTATGCCGGAGTGCCGAAATCCTTGCGTCATGTGAACTATGATTGCCAAAATTGTGAAGTTTTCTAGTAAGCTTATGGCTTTTCTTGGCTTTTCTTCATGTCGATCAGCCTGAATGGGGTCTAAGTTGAGATTCTTTGCATTTTGACTTGATCTTGTGAACACCCACTAAAGAATCGCACCGTCCCCTAGTACTATCATTTCAATAATTTGAGCAAAAGGCGCACCATTCGTGCTCACTCTTCTCGATTTTCCGATGAAACACCTCCTCCTCAGTCCATGCGCATATACGCGTACCATTGGATCACATAATGTATCGCTGTTCTTCACTTTATTGCCTTTTTCATATCTTCATAATTCCTAATTCGCTTGCGATTGCGCATTCTGCACCACAAACAAAACTGGTCGCATTGCACTTTCAATTGACTAGAGAGAGAGAGAGAGAACAGATGGAGTATAGGGAAGGGAACTTCGTGAACAAATTAATTCTGCCTATTTCATAATAAGTCGATGTCACACTAGTTGTGGCATTTTCTTCAACTTAAATGAAATATTTCATGAAGAAACTGAAACTAAAACTAGATCAAATTGATGGAGGAAGTATTAGATGGTCTAGGACCACTAAAAAAATGACAAGTGGCGGGTGGAGGTCGCTCGTGGGGCCCGCTCTCTCTGGGAGAAATGTGGGCCCCACGAACAGGCCCTACTTGCCACATGTCAAAATTTAGTGGTCACGCTAACCAGTGGAGCGTACCACCTAAATTCTTTCCCAAATTGATGTGTGACTTGGGGTTAGATCTAAGTCAACTTCCACGCTTCATTCTGGATGATGAAATGAAGCGTTGCCTTCCAAGAATAAGATGATGAATCACGATGAAGCGTTTCATATTACAGAAATTGCAGAGCTTGCTTTTCACTTGTCCTGTAAGTTGCTTGAGGAGTAACTCATTGGAAAGACAGTTTGCCACATGCAAATTCTTCGGACATATACTAATGTAACTCGAAATGCTCTAGTCAACCTTAAAAAATTTTAGATCTGTTTATTTGGAGAAAAAGAATGCTTTCTGAAAATTATTTTCCTACTTTCTGGTATTTGGAGGATAAAAAACTAATTGATTTGCAGAGAACATTTTACTTGAAATGAAAACAATAAGTTTAAATTTGGGGAAAATAACTTACCCTTCTAATTAGAAGGAAAACCCTTTCCCTAAATCACCAAACATATGAAAACTAACACTTTTCCTTTTTAAATTAGGGAAAAATCACCAAAATTCCTAAATTGTGTCATCTATGACATATTTATCCTTTTTTTAGCGACATAAAAAATTCATAATTTTTCTTATTGTGACACATTCACTTTGATTTTTTTTTGACATTAAAAATCTTAAACTTGTATTTTTGAGACATACTTACCTCATAATTTTTTTTCATTTTTTTTTGAAAACCCACTTTGACTGGCGAGTTGAGACTTATGAGGACCTCTAGAACTCGCTGGCCACTAGGTGAGGGCCTTGAAGTCCTTGTCGGCCAAAGTGGATGCAAAAAAGAAAAAAAGAAAAAAAAAGAAGTAAAAATGTTTTCGAGTAAATGTGTGGCAACTATACAAGTTTAGGGTTTTTTTTTTTTTTTTATGTCACATAAAATTTTTAAGGTAAAAGTGTTCTAATGTGACGAGTTCGGGGTTCTTTCATGTTATAAAAAATTGAAATAAATATGTCACACAAGTACAAGGTTGGAGTTTTGCGTGTCACAAAAAAGAATAGGGTAAATGCGTCATAAATGGTATTATGTAAGGCTTTTGGTGGTATTTTCCCGTAAATCATTTGGAGTCTATTTATTTGAAGGAATAATGTTTCTGACAAATTATTTTCTGACTTTCTAATATTCAGATGATGGAGAATTAATTGATCTATATAAAATGTTTGCCATGGACGGAAAATAACAATCTTAGATTGGGGAAAAATACTTTCTTTTTAACAAGAAGAAAACCATTGTATCTAAGCTAACAAAAAGATAAAGACCGATCATTTTCTTTGAAAATAAATTCTATTGAAAGTATTTTCCTTTGTCACGAAGTTTCCAGCTGAACAAATGTACATCTTATACAGAAAATATTTTCCTTTATCATGTTTTTCTTTAATGAAACAAGTATGTTTGTTTAAGAGAAAATTCCATGATAAAAGAAAATGCATTCCAAGAAATCATTTTCTAAGGAAATAATTTTTCCCCTTTTCAAATTAGGGAATTCATTTCTTGACTTTAAACATGCTTATTTTTTTTTTTTAGACTGTAAATGGCTTTCTGTTGACCGATCGGTTCGAAAAACCAAACGCATAAAGTCAAAAGAAGATTAATCGTAAAAAGTTCTTTTACTCAATAAACACACTCATATCAGTATGTCCAATATTTTCAATAAACGGTTGATTCTACTTTGAATGTTGGGCCCATGTGGGCTAAGATCAATCCCAGCTCATTGAATTGGTTCTTCCCCCGATGAATGTTGGGCTTGCACCATCAGCCCTCATCAGTGGCCATGCAATGTATGGTCGACTGATACAACAGCTTCAAATCCGATAGGGTCATCCATGGATTCCCCGGTGACGAAAGGGTTGTGCACTAAAACATGAGACTTTGCTCCCTCAGTGGGCTCTAGTGGGCACTCAAGCTCGCCCAGGCCCAAACACTAAGAGCTTGGTTACCTGCCCCATTCACGAGGGTTACTTGTGTAGATTTCGAAATTGATAGCATGTTTTCTTTTTTAAGTAAGAGCATGAAAATTAAAGGGTCAATAGGCCGTATATAAATAATAAAGAAAGAAGATTAGCATAAAATATATGATAAGTGTAACTTCACGTTATGCTAGATAATATATTTAGAATTCGACGTGATGTTATCAAAGTTTTGCTATTAAAGTTGAAGAATAAATATTGATCGAGTGAAAAGAAGAAAATGTCATATCTTCCAATATTATGGTGCTGCTTGTGCTTTGTAAGTGCATAAAATTCATTTATCAAATGAGAAATGTTACTCCTGCGTAAGTTAAAAAACCACGAGAGGAAGGAAAGTTTTATTGAGAATCACCTTCCACTTGTATCGTAGTTCGTACGTGCGATGATTTTTCTGAACAAAGGCCAAGATTTTCATACTCCAACGATAACATGATCTTCAAGAGCTCGTATTGTAGGTTATACAGTGTTTGTACTAATACCTTTATATCTCCAATTGGCATATCACTATATACTATCAATGAACGGAAATATAATATGAAAAGTCACAAACCTATTGAATTTGTACCAATTCAATCATAAATAATTTAATTTGGTCAATTTATTCATAAAATCTTTTCGAAAACTTATCAATTTTGGCCGAAAATTATTGACGTGAGATGATCAATGTTGATCCGGATAACTTTATATTATATATTTTGTTATATTTTTATTTACTTTTTTCTCTTCTCTTTTCTTCTTTCTTTTTCCCCTCCTTCTTCCTTTGTTGATTGTTGCACCTCGACGATGATCAATAATCGACCATAGATGACTATTGGCAAGGGCCAATCTTGTCGGCCTCTAGTGAGGTCACCCTTTGCTAGATGGCAAGCCCGATGAGGTTGAGCTTGTCCCAAAGACGGTGAGACCCACCCTTACTAGCCTCTAGCAAGGCTTGACTTACCGAATTTGGTGAGGTTGCCTTCACAATATCCCACAAGGGTGATTATTGCTGGCCACCGTTGAGACCCGACAACTAGAGAAGAAAATAATAAAGAATAAAAAATCAACAAAATTTAATCATTATCCATGTAAATTTAATCATAAGACGATTAATATTTATGTTAGCGATTTTCAGCCAAAATTGATCGGAAGGATTTAATTGATAAATGATCGAACTTATAGAAAGAGACGTGGTTGGTATTTGGGTTGGCAATCCTCTGAAACAATGTCCTTTTCCTAATTTTTTGTGACAAAAAAAATCAATTTTAGGTAGGTAAATTTCAGTGTAATGAATGATTTTCCACAGATCTTATAGATGAGGAAAAAATTTCCTCCTTGAATTGAGTTTTCCTGATAAAAGAAATACATTGACTCATTTTCTTTTAGGGGATAATAAGACATGTTATTGAAAAACGTAGGAATTACCGAATTAATTTGTAGCAATCCCTTGCATCCAATAAAATTTGGACATGCACTTTATTAACCTTGTTAGGACTAATGACAAAGAAAAACATGCTTATTAGCATGACATAATGCTTCAAATTTAAGTTAATTTCACTTTCTTCATTTCGCGTTTCACTGTTTAGTCATGCTTAGATGCAATAAAAGCATTGTGCCCAACATCTTCACCTACCAAACGATGCTATGTAGTATCTTTATCCACAATCTGTTAGCCCTTATGATTTTATGGACCACGGTGACCAACTTTCGTCAACTTTGGGTTTGGTTTTGATACAATTTCGACACTAACAATTGTACGGTCAAATGGGAAAGGCCGATCACGAGGTAGACCCGATAATTCTACTAATTATTGGACGACAATTCAGTAGCTGCTCCAGAGAGAGGAAATAAAAAGAGCGTAGTTCAAATGGAATGATTGACCTATCAATCCTATCGGAGGACCTACCTAGAAGGCAACTTTAATATGGCGGAGACTATTGTACAGTGTATGACATAACAAAAAGACAAAAATGAGGACATGGCAAAATTGGCCGACGCTATCTTGAGAGCCTCGTATCCATCCTCATTCAATCGTGGCAAGCATTCTCTAGGAGTTTGTGCCATGTCTCAATCAACTTTTAAGTTATGAGTCAAGTATAGAACCACTGAGCACTTTTCTTGAAATGCTTTGAAGCGCCGCTGTTGACTTGACTCTTGAGCTAGATCATTGATTTGTATTTGAGAAGACCTATGTTGAACAAGAAATGCTTACATATAAAATAGTTATGGTAAGGAATTATAGAGTCTGTGAATACCTGGTGTTGAAGATTATAAACTGACTTATTGTACTCTTCACAATGGAACTAAAATTAATTGATCACTTTTCATCATTGCTTATTAAAGGTAAATGAGGCATCCAAGAGTCTTTTCGGGCTGAGAAACAAAGAAAAAATGTGTACGAGCATGCAACGAGAAGACTCTATTTACTTTTTTCTTCATGACAAGACACAACTCACACACTGCGATACTAAATGATACCACAACTTGATCTCGATTCAAAACTATTGTCTCTACCAACTACAACACTTGGAGGAGCTCTCATGTCAATCACATATGGGTTCAAGTTAACAACATCTAGGTAAACAATCATATTCGTTGGTAGGTGAATTCCCTAACAAAAACCCATACTTCAGTCCAACTCTAGTTCTAGCTCAAACCTTTTTTTTGTTTAAAAAAATTACTGACTTTTAGTCTAATTTTAAATCTGTCTTTTTGCCACTAGTTTCATAACATGTGGCCGGCAACTAGTGGACGGATATAGGGACTACAAGTAAAAAGGAAAAATGAAAGAAAAGACAAGGAAGAAAGAAGAAAGATAGATAATATCAAAAAATTTTAAAAATATCTACATTGACGCTGATGGTGCTATGTAGGGCACCTATCATTGACGTTAAGGATTTCCACTAAAATTAATCGGAAAAACTAAAGTGATTTAATCATAATAAATATATAATTAAATTGATCAAATTAAAAAGAATTAAAACTGAATTGATTGCTGTATAATAGGTTTATAATTTTTTTTATAATTATGTTTGTAAAAACATATATGCTGCTGTGGAGGCATTGGCAAGGGGATCGGAGAAGAAGAACGAAATAGTGGTCCTAGGGCGGCTTCTTAGCATGTGAACTTTATGGCTGAAAATGAGAGAGAGAGAGAGAGAGAGAGAGAGAGAGAGAGAGAGAGAGAGAGAGAGAGAGAGAGAGAGAGAGAGCCAATTTTCTTAAACTTCTACCATTCGCGTTGATTACGACTTTGGAGAATTCAACACCTACCCCCCAACCCACGTTTGTCAACATTAAATTTGACTTCTCTGTGCGCCTCGGTCCAAAGAGATCGCATAGATCAATTTTATCTTAACCATTAATTTTGTGATTCCCTCTTACGAGACCCAAGTTGTCGGTGATTCAATTGGATTTGATTCTCTTGGGCTATATAGATCATGGAGATATTTTTTGGGGGAGTAGTTCTATTTGTCATTTAGCCATCTTCAAGAAGATGCCAACTCATCCCATCTTAGAGTTTGAGTTCGCCTTAGGATCTCGAATGAATTAGGGTCTAACACCTCAAATTAGTAAAAATTTTGCTCCTTCTCGGTCACTATCTGCGTGCTACAGATAAGATTGTCAAAGCTATTTCACTTGCCAGTATGATTTTCTACTTTGTTGTCCGTTTTGGTTGCTCCCATTCCTACAGTTTAAGAGTTGTTTCTCTCAAAGCTCTCTTCTCGTGCAACC
The DNA here is from genome assembly GCA_019926035.1 of Melaleuca alternifolia. Classification (NCBI taxonomy): domain Eukaryota; kingdom Viridiplantae; phylum Streptophyta; class Magnoliopsida; order Myrtales; family Myrtaceae; genus Melaleuca; species Melaleuca alternifolia. Next base: position 150,903 of record JAGKPW010000021.1, on the reverse strand, counting down.
TATTACTTTTCCGCGACAATGTTTACGTTAATTGAAAAATCGAACCACGATTATTCGCTCCCCAATAAATAATAGACAGAGCACCAATAAACACCAAACGAAACGATCCATGTAGCATTGCATAAAAAGAAAGGAAATGACTCTAAAAATCCTAAAAGAAGGAGTGTGTCTTGGAATCTTGAACATGTGCTTAGACATTATATATGGACATTCTCTCAAATTCATGTTATCATGCATAATCTGAAATGACGCTTTTGGATGCATGCTTCGAAATTCTTCCACATTTTTTCAATTGCTCTCCCTCTCTCAGAGCATAGTAAAATTCAATACATTCATCTAAAAAAATCTTTAAGTGAAAGCTCAAATCCGAACTCATCAATATATTCAGTTGGATCACCTTCAATAAAAAATTTGAATCAATGAGTTATGGCCAATTGAGACAAATTAACTACTCCATAACAAATCAATTCCTCTCTATGTTAGGTATGCTCCCCATTAATTTAAGTATCTTTTCACCAAGTTGTCCCAGCTTGGACCATGAAAAGGATGCTTGAAAAATGAGTCTGTTAGTTCATTCATTGAAGTATACACCAACCACTAGAATAGGTTGTGAGTCACCATTCCACCAAGGTGTCTCAACTTGAACCATGAAAAGGATGCCCGAAAATCAAGTTGGTCATATTCTTTTTTTTTTATGGACAAAAGAATTGTCATTCATTTCATAGAATATTGTATGAGAGGTTCTTAGAAATATTTCAAGTCTAGCAAATCTACAAATAATAAAGCATAATCTACAATTAGCACACTCTCATTCCTCAAAAATATATTTGTCAACATAAATTTTTGGCGGCCAATCACCAGACTCAGTGATAAGCACATGCCTAGATTTCCCCCTCTAGTTGCAACGACTTGGAGTGCGCGATTAGGTTCGCATCCTCATCACAATCACAGTGTAAATACACCAACATTAATATGTTATAAGAATATAGATCAAGTACTTGTAAGGAACTCCTAGATCCATAATTAGAAATTGTTTGGGAGGACAATACCCCCAAATTTAAATCTAAATCTAAATTGTGAGAAAAGAGCGGCATAATCTCGGAGAGGTTGCGGAATTATGTCATGATCATCTTTCTAATAGCTGTTAACTCGATGAAGGATCAAATTGGACTCATATTCATCCGAGATTAGTTGCAAAAAGTTATTCAAACACACTAACTCCCAAAACAGAGCGGGAGAGAAAAGAAAAGACAATTAGAATAGTAAAATAGAAAATCAAAAGTTAAGTAAGTTCTCACCTTCAGAAATATGAACTTGAGAGCCTACATTGAAATATTTACCAAAAATTGGAATAGATTGAGGATGACCAATCTACCGTCGCCTTCAATATCATTGTTGGGAGCATGTAGAACAAGCCCAATACTTTTATTGGGGAGATCACAAAGGGAAAACCCAAGTCCATGCCAATCAATATATTCAATTAGACTCACATTTACTCAAAATTATAAATCAATAAGTTACAGACAATCAGACATATTGACTACTCCATGTCACAATGATTTTTTGATTAGGACAACTCACACATGCAGCATCTCTCTCCCCATACTATTGATATTTGTTATCAGTTTACATAGTTACGTTCTTCCTAGAGCACTACTTAACACTATTAAAAGCTGATATTTTGAAAATCAAAAGCGAGCATATATGAAAAAGTAACATGGCTTAAAGTAGTTGAGCCGCACATGAAATATATGTTCCAAACAATAATATATCTAAAAAGTGTATGAAGTAATTACTATGGTCACGAGACATACAAATGGCCAAGGTTTAGGACATGAAATATATCTTCTCAATGAAGCTATCTATTTTGGGGGATCTCATCTACGTGTACCCTATCATAAGATCCGCATATTAGTGGCAAGCATATCATTTTATCGAATATCTTATTTCTCCCTTGAGATCGACTCCTCTCAATTTATAATAATCTCTGCTAAACAGTTTGAGCAGAGAAAATCAGCTACGTGGACCAAATTATCACTTTGCAACATTTTTCCTCAGTAAGCGTGATTTACTGTGCAAGCGGTAGGTGGAGCAAAAATTGAATGCGTCATTATAGCCGCTCCCTATACTTTTATATATAGGAATGAAAACCGCAATTGAACTTTGCTGTCTTTAGGTTCAACTTCCTGCTGTTCTCAAGCATAATAAAATTCCTAATATATGGACTGCACAAAATTGCCAAGCAGAATCCCTCTGTAATGGACAAATTTTAATCAATTAAATTTCCTAGTCTTCTCTTGCTCACGTCTCTCTCGCTCTCTCTCTCTCTCTCTCTCTCTCTCTCTCTCTCTCTCTCTCTCTCTCTCTCTCTCTCTCTCTCTCTCTATTTTCAGCATACCCTAGATGGAGCATTTCGCTATAATTCTAACCAAATGTAGGTCTCGTCATAATTCAAACTATCCAAGAGCATTTACGAAACCGCCCAGCACTCAGCATTTTTGAAAATTCAACTTAAGATAATCTCCTGTCTTGACTTGTCTTTGCCTTTGACTGATTGATGGATATCTTTATACAAATATATCAAAATCTTGGTATGGCCATGCCGACATGTCCATGCTATTATGCATTGGCTCTTAGCGTTCCACCAACCCAAGGATAAAAAAAAGCCCATCTAACATGGGTGAATTTCCTTGTGCTATCTTAATCGTAAGATTGGTCCAGGAAAACAGTCTAACGAATTAAAAAAAAATAAAGAAAAGAAAACAAGGTATCTCCCCGCAATGGTCCAAAAATTCCTATATAAGGTGAACCGAAGCCCCATCTACTGATCACAAGCATTAGCCAAGAGCTAGTAACTGCACATAATTAGCCATGACAAACATCCTTGCGCACAAATCATGCTTCCTTGTCCTCCTCCTCCTGCTATTCACAAGCCAATTTTCTTTGGCCACCAGGAAAACCCTCAACAAGCCCTGCAAGAGTTTTGTCCTGTACTACCACGACGTACTTTTCCCCGGCAACGACGTGGCCAATGCGACATCTGCGATGGTTGCTAATGAGACCGGGCTCGGCAACTTCAGATTTGGGAAGATGGTCGTGTTCAATGACCCCATGACAAAAGATAAGAATCTTCACTCGCCGGCGGTCGCTCAAGCTCAAGGCTTCTATTTCTACAACATGAAGACTGACTACAACAGCTGGTTCGCCTACACTTTGGTGTTCAATTCGACGGAATATAAGGGCACATTGAACATAATGGGTGCGGATATAATGGTCGCTCCAAGTAGGGATCTTTCCGTGGTTGGCGGAACTGGAGATTTCTTCATGGCGAGAGGAATCGCTACCTTCGTGACCGATGCTTTTGAAGGAGCAAAGTATTTTCGCGTCAAAATGGACATCAAGTTGTATGAGTGTTACTAGACGAGCTTTCTACTTCAAGGATTAAAATCTCGTGTCGGCTTTTATATATCACGGCCTAATAAGATTAAAACTGCTGTATGAACTTTGCTTCGAATCAACTCATAAGAACTTTATTTCTGATTCTAGTATGACATTGTGTAGATGATAAATATTTTATATTTAAGATTGAATAAAATCTCTATGTATAATCTTTATGGTATGTGAAGAGTGATCTAGTTGAGACACCTAGTGACTACATGGAAATGAATTTGAGGGTGCACTGAAAAACACAAATTCATTTTACTCTCTTAAGTGTCACTTCCTTTTGATAAAAAGCCCATTAAACTTTTTGAAAGAGATACTGTTAGTATTTGGGTCAAATGAGAAATCCACGTTATATAGGTAAAATTTCAGATATGAGAATATTACTAAGGCTCCATTCATTTGGCGGAAAATATTTTCCAGAAAGTCATATTCCTGAAAAATGACAATATTTTCGGTGTTCGTTTGAAACTTAAAAATGGACCGGAAAATATTTTCCGTTGTTCGGTAGAGACGATATTTTCCAGACTTTACCACTTGTTCTTTATATGCCTTAAGCTTGGCAAGATCCATAATTTTAAGCAAAAGATGCATGCCACAAGTGTAAATCACTTCAAGAAATTGTTAGCCGCTCTTCGAAGTACGTGTTCGTGGAGAATATCATCGCAAACTTGAAAGGGTCGCTGCTCGCTGGAAAAACTAAAAAGCTCCTGACCGGAAGGAAGTCCATAAACAGCAGCTTCAAAAAGCACCCAATCAACTAGCCAAAAGTCAGGCTACTTGCTATTACAAAATGCATTAACTTTATTGCTCCCTCCCCTTTGAAAAAAAAAAAAAAACAGGCCTCAACTCCACTCCATAAACTTAAGGAAGAAAAGAAAAATATGGATGAAGAAAGAGATATTGGAAATAAACAGTCATAATCAGCAGTTTGACAAACAATCAACAACATAATTTGCAGTTTTGATATCTCAAATATTTAAACACACATGGAAAATGATACTATAGAACCGTACTGATTTCAAAACTCATTGGCACACAGATGGCATTTTGTACAAGATATTGAAAAGACAGAAAACATATTCAGGACATATAGTGGAATTTGAAAGAACAAAAGACAAAAGGTACTCTCTACATGGAACACATTGACTGGGCAACAAGTTTTACATGATGGCCTAAAATGAAACAGTGTACGGCCTAAAATGAAACAGTGTAATGATGGGGGAAATACCAATAGAGAAAAAAGCTACAAACAAAGATCAGACTTACCAGACACTGTGATCTTGCTATTCAGTGCGACAACTTTCCGAAAGCCGGTAGTTCCCGATCAAATTTCCAAAACTAATTACACCTCGCACTTGAAAATTTAAATAAGGCATGAAATTCAATCCACATATTGGCACAAACAGGCAATAATAGGAAAAGATCAAGTGGGTACTGACTACAATCCTAGCCACTTCGGCACCAGTGGAGGCCTCGAACATAGCGAGGAAAAAAAACCACGGGCAAGCAACGGACAAGAACCAATGCCTCGTACGACTCCAATCCTAGACTTCAGAAGGGCCGAGCGACAATCAAGAGCGACCAAAATTACCCCTAAAGGAGGAGATCAAACCCTAGAGGCTCAAACCAAACGAGAGAGAGAATGATGAAGAGAACAAGGGAATTCCAGTCCCATGCCGCGCCCTCCCTACTCCGCGACCAAACAAACATAGGGATTACAGCAATTCAATCAGGATCAACCTCATAACTGATGCCGAGGAGGGCAAGCAAAACAAAAAATTCAACAAATTCACAGATCTAAGCGAGAATGACGTACCTAGGGCAGATACGAGAAGGCGCAGCTCACAAAGAGAGTTCTTCTGGAGTGAGAGGGTTCAGAGCTCGAAGAGGGAGGAGACACCTGAGGGGAGGATGTCGGAAAGGGAGGCAAAAGCATATGGTGGTGACGCATGAGGAGGAGTTGCGGTCTGATTCGAGGAGGGCAGCTTGAGGGCATGTAGCAAAACCCTTAAGGAGCGAAGAGTTGGAAAATGTTTTCCTCTCTTTGGGAAAGGAAAACATTTTCTCCATTTTTAGAATGATACTATTCATTGACTGGAAAACATTTTCCATGGAAAATTATTTTCCGCCCCCGAACATCATAATTCCTGGAAAAAATTTTCCAGAAAAATATTTCCTGCGAAACGAACGGAGCCTTAAGACTATGAACCATGTTCTATTTTCCATTTGGAATTAAGTTTTCTCCATTTTCCTCTTTATTTGGCCATCATAATTGTCTCAAACTTTGACTCCCTTCATCGAAATTTTCACTTTCTGATAATTTTTAATGCCATCTAAATTATTTTCGTCAGTCAAAGTAATCAAATCGGGTGATGCAAATTCTATTTTCAATTTCACTCCATCATTGCTTGTTTTGATTGTATTGACACATATTTTTGCGAGTCCAGTAAATTATTTTAAAGAAATATTAGTTAAAATTCGAAAATTCCAAAAAGAAATTAGAAAATTAGAAAAAAAAATCAAACGAGAGAAGCCAACGTTAACAGGATAGAGGGACATTTATTATCTGGTACTGGCTTTTGTGCTAAGAGAGTCATTGTATAGCATATTCATGCCAGAAGTTAAGTCGAATATGCAGGTACATGTACGTTTTACATTTTACATTTTACAGTATGTTATGAAATTACTCCATTTGTCTATGCATTATAAATGGCTCCCTAATTAATTATTGCGACGTAATTAACTAGTTCTCTTGCTAATGTGAGGTACTGCAACTGATTTCGTGGATCTAAAAGCAACTGTTGGCCATTCAAATTAGTTTATCAGAATAATGACATAAATAGTCCTTAAATTTTGGCCCAATGTATAATGTGGTCTATGAACATTCAGTTTATTTAATATGATTTCTTAACTTTATCAAAATTCCAGTTTGGTCCCTAAACTTTTAATTTACTCAATATAATCCATAAACTTTTGGTACATGTTCAAACTAGTTCTTGAACTATATGAAAATATTCAATGTAGTCGCTAATAAAAGGACCATATTAAATATTTTTATATAGTTTAATGATTACTCTGTACATTTACAAAAAGTATATTGAACAGATTAAAAGTTTAGGAATACATTGCATATTGAGTTAAAGTTCAAAGATCGCATTGAAAAAATTCAAAATTCAGGGGATCATTTCGCACATTTGATCAAAGTTTAAGGATTATTTGTGCCATTTTTCCATTGATCAAACATCTTTGGCGAAGCAACAAGCTAAACAGGAGCATTGTGGGCGACCCAGGAGCATTCTGGAGAGTAACCGAACTTTCAACTTCCTGTCGCTATGGAAATGGAAGGAAATGGGGTCGAGGGGTACAAACAAAAGAAACGTAATTATCAAAACCTCGTAATTGGCTGAGCTCAAGCTTCTGGCGACTGACCTTGGCTGGATGGCCATGTCTGTGGCAGCCGTCAACGATGTAGCTGCGTGGGCTTTACTTGCCCTCGCGATTGCCCTTTCAGGAGCTGGCCGTTCTCCTCTTGTTTCTCTATGGGTCTTCTTGTGCGGCATCGCTTTCGTCCTCGGATGCATATTCTTACTTCCGCCAATTTTCAGGTGGATGGTGTAGCCCTGCCCGGAGGGTGAGCCAGTCGACAAAATGTACATATATGCTAACTTGACAGGCGTTTTAGCCGCGGGTTTTGTGACCGATACTATTGGGATTCATGCCCTTTTTGGCGCTTCTGTGATCGGGGTGCTTGTCTCGACATAGGGTCCATTTACTGGAGCACTCATTGAGAAAGTTGAGGATCCCATTTTGGGTCTGTTCCTTCTGCTCTACTTTGTATCGAGTGGTCTGAAGACGGACATAGCCACGATCCGGCGTGTTCGGCCTTGGGGTCTCGTTATTTTGGTTACATGCACGGCCTGTTTCGGGAAAATGTGGGCAAATTGGCTGCGACCCTTTTGTTCAAAGTCCCCTTTAGGGAGGCTCTAGCTTTGGGATTCCTGATGAGCACCAAAGGATTGGTGGAGCTCATCGTCCTCAATATCGTAAAAGACAGGAAGGTAAGGTTAACATTTCCTTTTTGCTCGAATGAATTCTGAATTTCGACCGGATTAAAGCTATTCTGTTGATTGTTCTGCTGTTACAGAATCGACATGGCAGGTACTGAATGATCAAACATTCGCCATCAAGGTCCTGATGGCCGTGTTCACGACTTTTATCAGGAAGCCTCTAGTATTGGCGGTATACAAGCCTGCTCAGATGAGAAGCAAAGGCCCTTACAAGCACAAAACTATCAAGAGGAAAAATCCCGCAATGCAGCTCCATATCTTGGCCTGCTTCCACAGCATCAGGAATATCCCTACATTCATCAACCTCATCGAGGGCTCCCGTGGCACGGAGAAGAGAGAAGGGCTCTGTGTCTATGCTATGCGCCTCATGGAGCTCTCCGATAGGTCGTCCGCAATTCTCATGGTCCACAAGGCGCTAAGGAACGGGCTTCCCTTCTGGAACAAGGGGCGTGACCCTGAAAACCAGATTGTCGTGGCTTTTGAGGCTTTCCGGCAGCTCAGCCACTTGTTGATCTGCCCAATGACCGCGATTTCCCCCATGTCCACCATACATGAGGACATCTGTGCCGGTGCTGAGAGGAAAAAGGCAGCCATCGTAATTCTGCCGTTCCACAAGCACCAGAGACTTGATGGGACGATGGAGACGACAAGGAATGAGTTTCGGTTCGTCAACAAGAGGGTTCTCGAGCACGCTCCATGCTCAGTTGTGATCTTAGTGGACCGTGGGCTAAGATGAGGCTCCTACATGCCAGCGAGCAACGTTTCCTCGACCATCGCTGTCCTGTTCTTTAGGGGCCAAGATGATAGTGAAGCTCTGGCTTATGGCAAGCGTATGGCAGAGCATCCTGGGATTAGCGAGCCCCGAGATTGCCGGGGAAATTGTTGGAGTCAACATCAACGTCGATGCTTCTTCCCCCACTAAGTCAATGCCAGGGGACGAGCTGCTCCTTGCTGATTTAGAAATATGGTTTCTGATTCTATTAAAAATGAAGAGAGAGAAATAAAAACTCCAGGAGAAGTTATCGACTTGATCAAGGAATTTAGCCGCTGTAATCTGTTTTTGGTGGGCCGGAGGCCGGAGGGCCAGATAGCTGCAGCAATGAACACAAAGAGCGACACTTCAGAATGGGGGCCAGTCGGTAGCTTACTGTCTTCATCGGAGTTCTCTACGTCGGCTTCGGTCTTGGTGATTCAGCAATATGCAGGCTGAATTTCTCTCAGACTCGGAGCCGGAGGGAAAGGTCGAATCGGCACCTGACGAAGAGTGAGAAGCCAAATGATTTAGTTAAGTTGTCCAGGAGCTGGATTTGAACGCAATGTAGACGAGTAATAAGAGATCGTGATATAAAATTGATAGGAAATTCGAACTGATGGCTTTCATTCTATATGTCTTCTGGTGATGGGCTACCTTAATGGTTGCCGAGGTATGCCGGAGTACCGAAATCCTTGCAATTCTGTGAACTATGATTGCCAAAAGTGTGAAGTTATCTGGTAAGCTTATGGCTTTTCTTCGACATTAAGAGAAACTCTATTCTCTTGAACAGGCCAATCAGGAATAAAAAAGGAGTTCTACATGTCAATCAGCTTGAATGGGGGCTAAGGTGAGATTTGTTGCATTTTGACTTGATCTTGTGAACACCCAATTGTCAGACCACTAAAGAACCGCACCGTCCTCGAATACTATCGTTTCAATAAAATGTCCAAAATTCTCACTCGTGCGATGAAATACCTCCTCCTTGTTCGTAGTTACAGGCCTACTCTCGAACCACATAAATTAGCGTATCCCTGTTCTTCACTTTATTGTCCCTTTCATATCTTGATAATTCCTAATTCGCTTGTGATCAAGCGTTCTGCACCCACAAACAAAACTGGTGGCATTGCACTTTCAATTGACTGAAGGGAGAGAGAGAGAACATATGAAGTATAGAGAAGGGAACTTCATGAACAAATTAATTTTGCACATTGGTAATCAGTCGACGCCGTGCTACTTGTGTCATTTTCTTCAGCTAATAATGAAATATGTCATGAAGAAACTGAAATTAGAAGGAGATCCAATTAATGTGGACGTCGGGTGAGATATACATGATGGCGTCAGCAGTAGTAAGTCAACTTCCAACTATTTTTTTTTCCTCCTTTTTTTGGGCCAAAAACCTTTTAAGACGAAGTCCAAAAATGCCTCCAAAGACAATGCACGCAATCCTTATATAAAGTAGACTGAGACCTCATAAATATGCAATACAGCGAGCGTCTTAAATAACTCGCATGCACAATCCATCGAACGTTTTCACCACGAGAAACATTTTGCACAATTCATGCTTCATTTTCGTCCTCCTCTTCACGCTCCAACACGCCTTCGAATCCAAGACGATATTGAAAGGGGAGAACCTTGCAAGAGATTCGTCCTCTTCATGCACGACAAGCTCTTCAATGGGACCGACGCGGGCAATGCGATGTCGGCTGCGATCACGAAGAAGATCGACGGATTGGGCGACTTCTTCTTTGGGAAGATGATTGTATTCAATGATCCGGTAACAAGGGGCCGCGTGTTTCATTCGCCTCCAGTCGCTCGAGCTCAGGGTTTTTATATCTGGGACGTGAAGACTTTCTTTAATGCATGGTTCAGGTTCAGCTTGGTGTTCAATTCGACGGAGCACCGGGGCACATTGAACATAATGGGCGCAGACATTATAGCGGACAAGGTTAGAATTTTCTCGGTCGTTGGCCGCACCGGAGACTTTTCCATGACGAGAGGAATTGTGGCGGTGGAGTTGGATTCTTCAGAAGGACTCGATTATTTTCGATTCAAGATGGATATTAAGCTATAAGAATGCTACTAGTTCCTTGTGCTAAATTTACAGAGTGCACGTATTTGCGCTATCGCAAGTCATATGACAGAACTTCTTAGGATCTCACACTAGCGCAAATGAGAGCTTGTATTTCTTGCGCGAATAAGGGTTTTTATTATGTTGATGAGTTTATCATAAGATTTGTCTACTCATTTTGAACATCATTGTTTCATATCTACAATGCCGTGATAGCTATACTTACTTGCGAGGAAAATCACTTATTTGAAGAATTAAAAGCAAGTTCTTTGAATTATTCTCCCTTCAGCAATAGAGGGGTGGGATGAGATTCGAGTACAATAAAGTAAGGTTTTATTCGAAAAGGATTTTCATAATGTCTATAGCTGGAATTATATAATTCCTTTCCTCAATTGTAATTAATTTTTCATCTTACCTTTGTTACAGAGGTAACGTTGCGTTTGAATACATCAAGGGGCGCATTGCAAATGTTTTGAAATATCAGAAGGAAATTTATTATTGTATGGACCCACCCATGGGTAACCCAACTGGTTAAGGCGAACTTGAACCTCGTTGAGGTCTTGGGTTCAATTCCACAGGAAAGCGCTTGTGATTTAAGTGGGGGGCAATGGCGGTGGGTCGCTATGCTATTCTCCTCCGAGGAATAGTTGAGGTGCGCGCAAGTTGACCCGGACACTTTGGTTACAAAAAAAAAATATTATTGTATGGAAAATCTAGGAGGCAAAATATAATTCTCCTTATTTTATTGGACGTATTTGCCCCTCTTACCCATTGAAATAAGAACATGTGACCAACTTTCCGGAGACAATTTGGTCAGAGACAACATTTAGGGCACTTTAACGTTCAACCGAAAACATCATGGAGTTTTTGCCAGAAATTAGATATTGGAGGACTAGTGCAATCACCCTAAAAGGTTTGCAGGCAAATAGCAATCTCCCCATTCAAAAGTTAAATCAAACAAATCCTTAAGTTGAGAAACAAGATGAGAAATTTAGCAAAACCATTGTACAAAATATACTATGTGGAAAATAATAGCATACATCTTTATGCTTGGCTTCATCAATAATTCATGTCACACACTCCCATAATTCATTTTGACCTTAGAGAATTCACTTAAGCTATTTGTGTCAAATAGAGACTACAAGATTGTTTAGTTGATAAGAAATATACGTTAATTTATTTAGGGACGCTATCCCAAGAGCATCTTATCCATTCTCATTCGATCATGGCAAGCATTCCCTAAGAGTTTGGGCCATGTCTCAATCAACTTTTAAGTTATGATCAAGTACAGAACCAATGAGCACTATTCTTGAAATGCATTGAAGCACCGTTGTTGACTTGACTCAAGAGCTAAATCATTTATTTGTGTTTGAGAAGACCTATGTTGAACAAGAAATGCTTACATATAAATTAGATATTGTAAGAAATAATGGAGTCTATGAATATCTGGTGTTAACGATTATAAACTAGCTTATTGTACTCCTCGCTAGGGAACCGAAATAAATTGTTCACCCTTCATTATTGCTTATTAAAGGTAAAAAATTGGGGCGTCCAAAGGTCTTCTTGGGCTGAGAAACAAAGACAAAATGCGTACAAGCAGTATATGCAGCAAGAAGACTCCAGTTACTTTTTTCTTCATGACAAGACAACTCACACCCTACAATATACTAAATGCGAAAATTCACAAGAATGAAGATGTTGATATAACCATGAACAGAGAAGAAGATGATAGAATGATGAAGAAGATGAACATATGAACTTTATTCAACAACGAGATTGTATTACAGAGAGAAAGCTTTCATCTGAGAGCTAATGGATTCATCAAAATGAATGAATAAATCTCGACCTCTCTCCCTTACTCTATATACAATGGGTTTTGTTATTTAGTACAACTGTTCTTGACTTGCCGTAACAGAATTGATAACTGACTTTTATTAACAGAGAAGATAAGGTTCCCGATTAATCGATTCCCTATTCTTCAGTTCAGCTTCCCTTTCACTTCATCAATGTTGATTATGTTGACTTCATTTATGTTGACTATACTTCACTGGACCTCTTTTGATTTCATTGCCTTTGTTTGCCTCTGAGTATGGAACATAACAATAGCCATTAGCCTTAGCCTTCATGATTTCTTCCTTTTTCTTCTGTGAGGGAACATCTTCAATATCTTCAACATCCCCCCTTAAACTAGGTGGGAGTGTGCAACTCAAACCCAGTTTGGTACGTAAGAAATAGTGATGACCTCGAGAGAGGGGTTTGGTAAAGATGTTAGCTAGTTGGTGTGAACTGGGAATGTAATGCAAACGAAGGACTCCCATCGATACTTTCTCACGAACAAAATGGTAGTCAATTTCAACATGTTTGGTTCTAGCATGGAAAATAGGATTATAGGTCAAAGCAATAGCAGATTGGTTGTCACAAAATAAGGCTGTAGGAGACTGTAATGGAACTCCAATATCACGAAGAACAAATGCAATCCACGTTAGCTTAGCAGTAGTAGAGGCTAGTGCACGATACTCTGCTTTAGTAGAGGAGCGTGACACTATTGTTTGACGTTTGGCTGACTAGGAAATGATATTGGACCTAAGAAATGTACAAAAGCCAGTGGTTGATCTTCGAGTAGCAAGACAGCCGGCCCAGTTAGCATTTGAAAAACCATATAACTACAAAGAGCTCTTGGAATGAATGGTCAATCCTAAATGAGCTGTGGCCTTGACATAGCGAAGAACTCTTTTCAGGTTCTGATAATCACCAACCATAGGACTTTGCATCTTTTGACATAATAAGTTGGTGGCAAAAGCAATGTCGGGTCTAGTAATTGTAAGATATTGTAGGCCACCCACTAGACTTCGATATTCAAAAGGCTTATGCCAAGAGATAGTATCAGTCGAGGTAGGAAGTAATCTGAGAGACAAAGGAGTAGAAATAGGCTTACAATCTTTCATTTCAGCACAATCCAACAAGTTAAGAGCATATTTGGCCTGACAAAGAAATAAATTCCCAGCAATGTGGCGTGCTTCTATGCCCAAGAAGTAATGGAGATCACCCATGTCCTTCATATGGAATGTAGAACTCATGGACTGAATTAAATCAGCAAGTAACTTGGTAGAGCTGCCAGTGAGAATAATGTCATCAACATAGAGTAAAAGAATTATAGTATCATGAATCATGTAATATGAAAAGAGATGGGTCAGTAGTGCTGCAAGAAAAACCGAGCTCCAAGAGAAAATTACTAAACTTCTCAAACCAAGCTCGTGGAGCTTGTTTCAACCCATAAAGAGACTTGTGAAGCAAACAAACATGAGTAGAATTTGCCGTGAACCCTGGGGGCTATTCCATGTGAACAACTTCATTCAACGTCCCATGTAAGAATGCATTCTTGGCATCCAATTGATGTATCGGCCACTGATTCACCATCGCCACTGAAAGGACTATACGAATGGTTGCTTGCTTCACCACAGGGCTGAATGTATCAAGGAAATCAATCCCTTCTTCTTGATGGTACCCTTTAGCAACTAGGCGAGACTTTAGTTTATCAAGACTGCCATTTGCAGCAAGCTTGGTTTTAAAAACCCACTTGCATCTTATTACTTTCATCTAAGATGTGCGTGGAACTAATGTCCATGTTTCATTTGCATAAAGTGCAGCCATCTTTTCTTGCATAGCCTTATTCCACCCTTTATGTGCAAGAGCAGCTTTAACTGACTTAGGCTCAAAAGGAACATTATACTCATCCAAACAAGCATACTTTGGATTAGGTTTGTGAATACCAGACTTAAGCCGTGTCTGCATTGGGTGAATTGAAGTTACCTGCTGTGGAGATAATGTGGATATAGGTGAAGTAGAAGAGACCTCATCAAGATGCTCTGGAGATGGTCCCTGAACAGGTAAGTTGGGAGACCCAATAGAAGAAGAAGAAGAAGAAATAGATTGCATAATTTCACCTTGAGAAGGAACAAGTTGAGATTGGTCATGATATGAATCTGACAAGGAACTACAATAATCATGTACACTGGCCCGTGGTGGAGATTGTGTATGTTGTTCCATGAATCTCATACCTACATGCCATTTCTTTGAAAGATCCGTAAGAGGATGATACAAATTTCTTAATTTGTGAGCAAATGGAAAAAGAACTTCATCAAATGACACATTTCGACTGATGTAGACCCTGCCACCAGTTGGTACAAGGCATTTGTAGCCTTTATGCCTCTCACTGTAACCAAGAAACACACAGGGCAGGGATCGAGGATCAAATTTATGTTGCATGTATGGCCTGAGACAAGGGTAGTAAGCACACCCAAAAACTCGAAGAAAGTCATATATCGGTACTTTACCAAACAATTTACTATAAGGACTATCTGAATGCAAAACAGGAGTAGGAAGAAGATTGATTATGTAGTTGGCAGTTAAGAAAGAATCTACCCAATATATCAAAGGTAGTCTTGCATGATAAAGCATGGCCAGTCCAAGTTCTACTTCATGTCTATGCTTCCTCTCTGAGAGTCCATTTTGCTCGGGTGTATAGGGGCATGACATGTAGTGTTTAATTCCACATTTTTGTAAATGTTGCTGGAATATCAAGCTAGTAAACTCACCACCTCCATCACTTTGAAATACTTTGATCTTTTGATCAAATCGATTCTCTACACAAGTCTGAAAGAGAAGAAATATCTCATAAAATTCTGACTTGTTCTTCATTGGATATATCCAACTATAGCGAGAAAAATCATCAACAAGAACAACATAGTATCTAAATCCTTGAAAGGATTTTACAAGAGCTGGCCCCCAAACATCACAATGTATCTTTGCCAAAGGAACGGTTGTCCTATTCTCAGACAAAGAAAATGCCATTTTAGAACTTTTGGCAATTTGGCAACTTCCACAAATTGAATGTCCTTGTTTGTCCCAGTGAATAAGCTTCTGATTGTGCAGTAATTTGAGTGTTTGAACACTTGTGTGGGCAAGTCTTTGATGCCACACATCACCATCTACCTTCTTATGTCTTTGAGTGAAGAATGTTGTTGTGACTTGCTGATCGACTTTGTAAAGTCCCTGAGTCTTCCTTCCAATCATTAGAACCTTGTTGGTTTGATTGTCCTTGACATACACAGCATGTTGTCAAAGATAAAGGCACAAGGATAATCATCGGTTATTTTAGAAACTGACAAGACATTCTTCTTAATTTCAGGTATTACCAGGACATTGTTGAGTGGCAATATATCAAATTCAGTAGAAAGATATGCATCACCAGTATGTGTTATAGGCAAAAAAGAACCATCACCTATCATAACACTTTCATGCCCAATATATACCGTAGGATTATGAATAATACCAGCATTGGCAGTGATGTGTGCAATGGCTCTTGTATCAGGAAACCACTCATTGCCCTTTGTATCTTCGAGATGTATAGTAGCCAAGGCTGTTGGTATGTCTTCATTCTGAAAGGAATTGTCAAACCTATACCAACACCTTAAAGCTTCTTGTCCTGGACGCTTACAAATCTGGCAGACTCCTCTGACATATTCAGATGTTCATTCTTTTTTAAACCTCTTGTCCTCAGATGGAGGATAAGTCTTCACATCTTGATATCTTTGTGAAGATGCTGCATATGGTCTGAACCCTTGACTTGAGCTAGAAAAACTCTGTGCCATTTGTGGTTCTCGATTTATGCCAAAAGGCTTATAGCCTTGGTTCCTTCTTTGATAACCATAGTTACTTCCTCTGCCATAACCTCGTCGCCTAACAAAATTCCTTCCTCTCCTATCTTCATTGAATCGACCAAACCCTTTATGATTAACAAAGGTATAGTATGATGTATTATAATCACTATATTGTTCAACATTCTGATCACGTCCAACAATCTTTTTCCCATAGAATGCCATACTAGGATTAAACTGATTTGTAGTATAATTTTGTAATCTTGCATCAAATCTCTCAAGTTGTGATATGACCTCATCATAATCCGGTTGAGGTTTTAGGCAATAAATCGTTGTTCTGAACGTTTCATACTCAGAACTCAAACCCTCTAACACTCCAAACACTAGTTATTTCATCAATCGATTTATCTATTGCACTAAGTTGATCACAGATAAGCTTGAATTCTCTGAGATATTTAGATAAGGAACTATCTCTCTTATGGCAAGACTGCAGTTTTCCTCTCAGCTCAAACTCCCTAGCCACAGATTTTTGACTAAAGCGATTACAGAGAGTTTGCCATACCTCGAATGAAGTTTCAAGCCCAATGATCAGTCCAAGAATGCTCTCGGACACAACTTCACTTATCCACAAAGAGATCAACTGATCAGTTCTCAACCAATCTGTATATTCCTTGTTTTGAGCTTCAATCTCTCTACCTTCAATCTCGACACATATAGTTTGTGGAGGTGTAGCTACCTCGCCACTGACGAATCCTTCAAGTTCCTGACTCTTCAGAAATCTCTAGAATTGTGCTTGCCAAAGAAGGAAATTATCCTCAGCAAGTTTGATTATAAAAAAATTTCTGATGTTTACATGTATGGGAAAAGGAAATTTCGGTTCTCTTGTTGTCATGGTGATTCACAATAGCTCTCAGAGAGAAGGCTCTGATACCATGCGAAAATTCAGAAGAATGAAGATGTTGATATAACCATGAACAGAGAAGAAAATGATAGAATGATGAAGAAGATGAACATCTGAACTTTATTCAACAACGATATTGTATTACAGAGAGAAAGCTTTCATCTGAGAGCTAATGGATTCACCAGAATGAATGAATAAATCTTGACCTCTCTCCCTTACTCTATATACAATGGGTTTTGTTATTTAGTATAGCTATTCTTGACTTGCCGTGACAGAATTGATAACCGACTTTTATTAACAGAGAAGATAAGTTTCCCGATTAATCGATTCCCTATTCTTCAGTTCAGCTTCCCTTTCACTTCATCAATGTTGATTCTGTTGACTTCATTTATGTTGACTATACTTCACTAGACCTCTTCTAATTTTATCGCCTCTGTTTGCCTCTTTGAGTATGGAATAGAACAATAGCCATTAGCCTTAGCCTTCATGATTTCTTCCTTTTCCTTCTGTGAGGGAACATCTTCAATATCTTCAACACTAAATGATGCCACAACTTGATCTCGATTCAAAATTACTATCTCCACCAACTGGAACACTTAGAGGAGCTCCCATGTAAATTGCATCTGGGTTCAATTTAATAGTGTATAGGTAAAAAGCCATATTTGTTGATAGGCTAATTCCCTAACAAAAATCCGTGCTTTAGTCCAACTCTAGTTCTAGCTCAACCTTTTTTTGTTTAAAAAAATTATTAACTTTCAATCTAGTTTCAAATCTGTCATTTTGCCGCTAGTTTCATAACTTGTGGCTGGCCACTAGTAGAGGGATATCGGGACAAAAAGTTAAATGGAAAAAGGAAAGAAAAGACTAGGAAAAAAATAAAAATAATAAGAAAAAAATTAAATCTAAAAAGCTACCTACATTAACGCTAATGGTGCCATGTGAGGCACCTAATATTGTCGTCAAGGATTTCCACCGAAATTAGTCAAAAAGACTAAATTGATTAAACCGGTAAAATATAGGACTATATTGATTAGATTAAAAAGTTTAGAACTAAATCGACTGTTGTATAATATGCTTATAATTTTTAGGATAATTATCTTTGTAAAAACATATATGCTGCTGTGGATGCACGTGGCCAAGAATGTGGCGCCTCCTTAGCATGTGAACTTCATGGCTGAAAATGGAAAAAAGAAAGAAAGAATGATAACCCACTTTTCTCGACCTCCTCTTGTTTTTTAATCGCATGACAATTTCATGATTTAATAACGATTGCGCATTTTCAATTATGGATCCAAGAAGAACGCTCGTAGCTGTGTTATTTGGATAGTATAGATCCCCCATATGATTATTTTTTTGAAAAGACACTGTTCGCATTGATTACGACACTGGATTTAGTCAAGAGTGATTCTGTGATAAGCCAAGCTACTATAAACTCATCGACCATGGGTATTCAACACCTACCCTCAAGCCACATCTGTCAACATTAAATATGACTTCTTTGTGCTCCTCGGTTCAAAGAGATTGTATAGATCAATTTTATCTTTAACATTAATTTTGTAGATTCCTTCTGGTGAGACCTACGTAATCGATGATTCAAACGGATTTGATTTTCTGGTGCTATAAATCATGAAAATATTTTTCGGGGGAGTAGATCTATTTGTCATTTGGCCATCTTCAAGAAGATGCAAGCTCATCACATCTTGGAGTTTGAGCTCGTCTTAGGATCACGAATGAATTAGAGTAGAATTCCTCAAATTAGTAAAAATTTTGCTCCTCGCTCATTATCTGCATGCGACAGATAAGATCGGTCAAAGCTATTTCACTTTTCGATACGATTTTCTGCTTTGTTGTCCGTTTTGGCTGCTGTCGTTCCTACAGTTCAAGAGTTGTTTCTCTGAAAGCTCTCTTGTCGTGAAGCCTAATACTTTTCCGCGACAACGTTTACGTCAACTGGAAAAATCAAACCACAATCATTCGCTCCCCAATAAATAATAGGCAGGGCGACCAGTAAACACCAAACGAAACGATCTATGTAGCATTGAATCGAATGAAAGGAAATGCCGTGACCATCATGTTTCAAAGATTTTTACTATGACCAAAACACCCAAATTTGCACCAGTATGACAAAAGCATCATTTTTTTACCACAAAAAAATCATAAACTTTGTCCGCTATGACATTAGTATTCTTAAACATTTCTTATTCTTGCTGCAAAGATGCCAGAGCTTGTACTATTGATATAGAATAGTTTCAAGATTTAATGTTGCGGCAGACATAGTGTAGAATTTTTAGTGATACAAAAAGATATGAGAAATTGATGCAACTAGCAGAGGAATATAGACACAAAATGTTGAAAGGCAAAAGGGAAGAAAAGACAAGGAAAAAAGGAAAAAAAGAAAAAAATTTAGAAGTTTTCAAAAAATTAATGCCGACGATGCTATGTGGGGCACCTAATATTCACATTAGGGATTTTAATCAAAATTAGTCGGCAAAACTAGATTGATTAAATCATAATATATATAGGACTAAATTAATTAAATTAAAATTAAATTGTCTGTTGTATAATAGTTTTATTATTTTTTTGATAATTATCTTCGTAAAAACATTTATGCTGCTGTAGATGCGCGTGGCCGAGAATGTGGCAAGGGGAATGGAGAAGAAAGAACGAAATGGTGGTCCTAGTGCGGCTTCTTAGCATGTGAACTTCATGGCTGAAAATTAAAAGAGAGGAGAGAGAGAGAGAGAGAGAGAGAGAGAGAGAGACAACCCACTTTTCTTGAGCTCCTCTTGTTTTTTATTCGCATGAAAATTCCATGATTTTAATAACATTTTCAATTATGGATCCAAGAAGAACGCTCGAAGCCGTCTTATTTGAACAGTATAGATCCACCATATGACTAGCTTTGAAATGACACCAACCGCATTGATTACGACATTGGATTTAGTCAAGAGTGATCGTGTGATAAGCCAAGCTTACTATAATCTCATCTACAGTGGGAATTCAACAACACCTACCCACAACCCACATTTATCAACGTTAAATTTGACTTCTCTGTGCGCCTCGGTCCAAAGAGATCGTATAGATCAATTTTATCTTAGCCTCTATTTTTGAGATTCCCTCTTACGATACCCACGTAATCAATTATTCAAACGGATTTGATTTTCTTGGGCTTATCAATTCCTCTCTATGTTAGGTATGCTCCCCATTAATTCAGGTATACTTTTACCAAGACGTCTCAACTTGAACCAGGAAAAGGATGCTTGAAAAGTGAGTCGATTAGTTCATTCATTCAAATATTCACCAAACACTTTCAGGCTATGGTATGGGGTAAGGGAAGTGAGATCCACCGATTGATTTTATATTAGATGAGCAGCCATACTATGATCGTTCGGGAGACATGGCCCATTCAAATAAAAATAGAACGAGGATCTCCAACTAAGGGGAATGGAATGTCGACCATCGGGAATAGGTTGGGAGTCACCATTCCACCAAGGTGTCTCAACTTGAACCATGAAAAGGATGCCCGAAAATCAAGTTGGTCATATTTTTTTTGGACAAAAGAAATGTCATTCATTTCGTAAAATACATAGAATTTTTTTTTTGTTACCGATGACTCCATCACGGGCTCTAGTACCTGAATGGCACCAAAAAGCCGAACCCTTATAACTTCGGGGAGACTAACACATGACCCCAACACCATGGCCCCTCACTTAAGACGCTAGCAATTGTAAGTTTCAAACCCTTAACATCAACGATAAGGAATAAGCTCTTAACCAACACAACTACCCATCGTTGGGTATACATAAAAATCTTTCAAATCTAGCAAATTTGAAAAAAAAATACCAATAGTAAAGTATAGTTTACAGTTAGCACACTCTTATCCCTCAAGAATAGATTTACCAATTTAAATTTTTTGCAGTCAATCACTAGACTTAATGATAACCACATGCCCATATTTCCTCCTATAGTTGCAATGGCTTGCGGTGCGCATTCAGGTTTGAAGTCCCATCACTGTCACCGTGCAGAAACACCAACATTAATAAGTCATAAGAATATAGATCAAGAACCTGTAAATTTTTGGCAGTCAATCACTAGACTTAATGATAAGCACATGCCTAGATTTCTTCCTCTAGTTGCAATGGCTTGCGGTGCGCATTCAGGTTTGAAGTCCCATCACTGTCACCGTGCAGAAACACCAACATTAATAAGTCATAAGAATATAGATCAAGAACCTGTAAATTTTTGGCAGTCAATCACTAGACTTAATGATAAGCACATGCCTAGATTTCTTCCTCTAGTTGCAATGGCTTGCGGTGCGCATTCAGGTTTGACGTCCTCATCATCATCACCGTGCAGAAACACCAACATCAATATGTCATAAGTATATCGATTAAGTACCTATAAGGGACTCCTATATCTATATTTAGACAAATTTTGGGAGGACAATACCCCCAAATCAAAATCTAAATTTAAATTGGGAGAGAAGAGCGGCATAATCCTGTGGATGTTGAAGAATCATGTCATGATAGCTGTCAACTCGATAAATTATCGAATTAGACTTCACAGTCACTCGAGATTAGTAGCAGAAAGTTATTCAAACACACTAACTCCCAAAACAGAGCGGGAGAGAAAAGAAAAGACAATCAGAATAATAAAAATAGAAAATCAAAGGTTAAGTAGGCTCGCAGCTTCAGAAGTTGAAAGCCTACATTGAAATATATACCAAATATTGGAATAGATTGAGGATGACCAATCTATTGTTAGCTCTAATATCATTGTTGGGAGCATGTAGAACAAGCCCAATACCTTTATTGGGGAGATCACAAATGGAAAACCTAAGTCCATGCCAATCAATATATTCAATTACACTCACATTCACTCAAAATTATAAATCAATAAGTTACAGGACAATCGGACATATTGACTACTCCATGTCATAATAATTTTTTGATTAGGACAACTCACACATGCAGCATCTCTCTCCCCATACTATTGATATTAATTATCAGTGTACATAGTTACGTTCTTGCTTGGGTTTTGTTAACACGTGCACCAAGAGCACTACTTAACAGTTAACACTATTAAAAGCTGATATTTTGAAGATTAAAAGCGAGCACATATGAAAAAGTAACATGCTTTAAATTAGTTGAGCCGCACATGGAATATATCTTCCAACAATAATATATCTAAAAAGTGTGATGTAATTATTATGGTCACGAGACATACAAATGGTCAAGGTTTAGGGCATGAAATATATCTTCTCAACGAAGCCATCTATTTTGGGTGATCTCATCTACGTGTACCATATCATAAGATCCGCAGATTAGTGGCAAGCATATCATTTTATCGATTTTTTTTATTACTCCCTTGAGATCGATTCCTCACAATTTATATTAATTGAGTTCTTTATTTTCCTCTAAACAGTTTGAGCAGAGAAAATCAGCAAGGTGGACCAAATTATCACTTTGCAACATTTTTCATTAGTAAGCCTGATTTACTGTGGAAGTGGTAGTGGAGCAAAAACTGAATGCCTCATTATAGCCGTTCGCTATACTTTTATATGTAGGAATCAAAACCGCAATTGAACTTTGCTGTCTTTAGGTTCAAGTTCGCTATTCCACCTTCCTAGTCTTCTCTTGCTCACGTTCTTTTCTCTCTCTCTCTCTCTCTCTCTCTCTCTCTCTCTCTCTCTCTTCAGCATACCCTAGATGGAGCATTTCGCTATAATTCTAACCAAATGTAGGTCTCGTCATAATTCAAACTCTCCAAGAGCATTTACAAAACCGCCCAGCACTCAGCATTTTTGAAAATTCAATTTTAGATAATCTCGTGTCTTGACTTATCTTCCCCTTAGACTGATTGCTGGATATCTTTATACAAATATAGCAAAATATTGGTAGGGCCATGCCGACATGTCCATCCTATTATGCATTGGCTCTTAGCGTTCCACCAACCCAAGGATAAAAAAAAGCCCCACAATCATGGGTGAATTTCCTTGTGCTATCTTAAATTGTAAGATTGGTCCAAGAAAACAGTCTAACGAATTAAACAAAATAAAGAAAAGAAAACAAGGTATCTCCCCGCAATGGTCCAAAAATTCCTATATAAGGTCAACCGAAGCCCCATCTACCGATCACAAGCATTAGCCAAGAGCGAGTAACTGCACATAATTAGCCATGAGAAACATCCTGGCGCACAAATCATGCTTCCTTGTCCTCCTCCTGCTATTCACAAGCCCATTTTCTTTGGCCACCAGGAAAACCCTCAACAAGCCCTGCAAGAGTTTTGTCCTGTACTACCACGACGTACTTTTCCCCGGCAACGACGTGGCCAATGCGACGTCTGCGGTGGTTGCTAACGAGACTGGGCTCGGCAACTTCAGATTTGGGAAGATGGTCGTGTTCAATGACCCCATGACAAAAGATAAGAATCTTCACTCGCCAACGGTCGCTCAAGCTCAAGGCTTCTATTTCTACGACATGAAGACTGACTACAACAGCTGGTTCGCCTACACTTTGGTGTTCAATTCGACGGAACATAAGGGCACATTGAGCATAATGGGTGCGGATATAATGGCCGCTCCAAGTAGAGATCTTTCCGTGGTTGGCGGAACTGGAGATTTCTTCATGGCGAGAGGAATTGCTACCTTCGTGACCGATGCTTTTGAAGGAGCAAAGTATTTTCGCGTCAAAATGGACATCAAGTTGTATGAGTGTTACTAGAAGAGCTTTCTCCTTCAAGGATTTAAATCTCGTGTTGGGTTTTATATATCATGGCCTAATAAGATTAAAATTGTTGTATGAACTTTGCTTCGAATCAACATGTAAGAACTTTAT
This sequence comes from Melaleuca alternifolia, assembly GCA_019926035.1. Lineage (NCBI taxonomy): Eukaryota > Viridiplantae > Streptophyta > Magnoliopsida > Myrtales > Myrtaceae > Melaleuca > Melaleuca alternifolia. The sequence continues at coordinate 127,176 of JAGKPW010000021.1, read as the reverse complement.
TTCTGATTTTAGTATGACATTGTGTAGACGATAAATATTTTATAGTTAAGATTGAATAAATCTCTAGTACAATATTTACGGTATGTGAAGAGTGATCTAGTTGAGACACCTTGTGAATACACAGAAATGAATTAGAGAGTAGACTGAAAAAAACATGTTCATTTGACTCTCTTGAGTGTCACTTCCTTTTGATAAAGATCCCATCAAACTTCTCGAAAGAGATACCATTAGTATTTGGTTCGTAATTTCCACAATACAATATCTTTTTTTCATTCCATTTTACATGGAGAAATCCACATTATATATGTAAATTTCAGACCTGACAATGATACTAAGACTTGAACCAGGTTATTTCGAATTGAGTTTTCTTCATTTTCCTCTTTATTTGGCCATCATAGTTGTCTTAAACTTTGACTTGCTTCGTCAAAATTTTCACTTTATGAAAGTTTTTAATGCCATCTGAATTATTTTCGTCAGTCAAGCGAATTCTGTTTTCAATTTCACTTCCTTCATCATTGCTTATTTTGGTTGTTTTAACACCTAATTTTAACAGTCCAGTAAGTTATTTTTAAATCATTTTAAAGAAAATTATTATTAGTTAAAATTCGAAAATTCCAAAAAAAATTATTTATAAAAATAAAAAACTTAGAAAAAATCCAAAAGAGAGAAGGCAACGGTGACAGGATACAGGGACCTTTATTATCTAGTACTGGTTTTTGTGCTAAGATAGTCATTGTATAGCACATCCATGCCAGAAGTTAAGTCAAATATGCACGTACATGTACATTTTACATTTTACAGTATGCTCTGAAATTACTCCATTTGTCTATGCATCATAAATGGCTCCCTAATTAATTATTGCAACTTAATTAACTGGTTCTCTTGCTAATTTGGCCTTAAATTAGATAGTCCTTAAATTTTGGCCCAATGTGCAATGTGATCTACTTTTAATTTGTTCAATGTGATACATTAACATTATCCCAATCGCAATCTGGTTTTTAAGCTTTCAATTTATTGGACATATTTGCCCCTCTCGGGTGAGCATTACCTATTGAAATGAGAAGACGTGATCAACTTTCCGGATATAATTTGGTCAGAGACAACATTTAGGGCACTTTAACGTTCAACCAAAAACATCGTCGAGTTTTTGCCAGAATTTAGATAGTGGAGGACTAGCGCGATCACCCTAAAAGGTTTGGAGGCAAATAGCAATCTCCCCCTTTCAGAAGTTAAAACCAAACAAATCCCTAAGTTGAGAGGCAAGAAGATAAATTTAGCAAAACCATTTTACAAAATATAATATGTGGCTGATAATATCATATATCTATCTGCTTGGCCTCATCTATAATTCATGTCACACACTACAATACTTCATTTTGACATTAGAGAATTCACTTAAACTATTCGTGTTAAATAAAGAATATTAAGTTGTTTAGTTGACAAGAAATATATTTTAAAAAAAACGTGATTATTAACATGATAGAATGAGTTGTACATATCAAATTGTTTCAAATTTAAGTTACTCTCACTTTCTCCATTTCGTGTTTCACCCTCTAATCGTGCTTCAATGCAATAAAAGCATTGTGCCCAACATCTTTACCTAGCAAACGATGCTATATAGTATATTTACTTATAATCTGTCAGCCCTTATGATTTAATGAACCATGATAACCAACTTTCGTCAACTTTGGGTTTGGTTTTGATACAATTTAACACTAACAATTGTACGGTCAAATGGGAAAGGCAGATCGCAAGGTAGACCTAACAATTCTGCTAATTCTTGGACGAAAATTCAATAGCTACTCCGTAGAGAGGACATAAAAAGAGAGTAATTTAGAAAGCTCAAATGGGATGATTGACCTATCAATCCTATCGAGGGACCTACCTGGAAGGTAATCTTAACATGGGCGGAGACTATTACGGAATATGATATAATAAAAAGACAAAAAGGAGAGGACAATTGCCAAATATGTCATAAACCTTTTGCTACTTTGCCGATTTAATCTAAAACCTTTTTTATGCCAAATAAGTCATTCCGGTAGATTTTGGCCGAAAAATGCCTACATGGCAAAGACGTGGCCCGATCGAACCTCGCTAGTGATGACGTGACGATGACCGGACTCCAAATTTTTTTTCTATTTTTTTATCTTTTTTTATCTTAAAAAAAATACTTGGTCGGGCGAGCTCCATCGAAGCTCCGGCCACTCTAGAGGGCGGCGAAGCCCTCCTCGCCTAGATTTGGGAGGGGCGAGCTCCTAAGATCTGCAGCAGCTCGCCCGGCCTTCGCCGGCCATAGGCTAGGGCGGCGTGGGCTGGGGAGGCCGCCGCCGCCCTCGCCCCCGGCTGGCGAGCTTCGGCAGCTAGCGGAGCTCGCCAACCAATTAGTTTTTTTTTAGAAATACAAGAGGAAAAAAAAGAAACAAATTTTTGGGGTCTAGTCATCACTACGTTGTTGCCACGTCATCACCGGCAAGGTCCAGTCACGCCACGTCGTTGTCACGTAAGCATTTTCTGGCCAAAATCCACTAGAAAGACTTAATCGGCAATATAACAAAATGTTTACGACTTATTTGGCAATTGTCCCCAAAAAGGAGGATATGGTAGAATTGGCCAACGTTGTCTAGGGAGCCTCTCATCCATTCTCATTCGATCGTGGCTAGCATTCCCTAGGAGATTGGGCCATGTCTCAATCAACTTTTAAGTTATGAATCATGTTTAGAACCAATAAGCCCTTTTCTTGAAATGCATTGAAGGGTCACTATTGACTTGACTCTTGAGCTAAATCATTTATTTGTGTTTGAGAAGATCTATGTTAAACAAGAAATGCTTACATATAAATTAGATTTGGTAAGGAATCATAGAGTCTGTGAATACTTATTGTTGGATTTTATAAATTGGCTTATTGTACTCCTCATTATGGAACCAAAATAAATTGATCACTCTTTATCATTGCTTATAAAGGTAAATGAGGCATTTAAGAGTCTCCTTGGGCTGAGAAACCAAGAGAAAATGTGTACAAGCAATATATGCAACAAGAAGACTCTAGTTACTTTTTTCTTCATGACAAGACACAACTCACACACTACAATATACTAAATGACACCACAACTTGATCTCAATTCAAAATTACTATCTCCACCAACTAAAACACTTAGAGGAGCTCCCATGTCAATTGCATATGGGTTCAAGTTAACAGTGTCTAGGTAGAAAACCATATTTGTTGGTAAGCTAATCCCCTAACAAAAACCCATACTTCAGTCTAACTCCAGTTCTAGCTCAAACCCTTTTTTGTTTCAAAAAAATTACCGAATTTCAATCTAGTTTCAAATCTATCCTTTAGCCACTAGTTTCATAACTTGTGGCTGGCTACTAGTAAAGGGATATAGGGACAAAAAGTAAAAAGGAAAGGAAAGAAAAGACAAGGAAAAAAAGAAGAAATTTGGAAAATATCACAAAGTATATATATATATATACATTGACGCTAATGGTGCCATGTTGGGCACCTAATATTTGTGAAAGTACTTAAATATAAATCCATGCATTCACCTAATGGCTTAAGCTTTTAGAACAGTTGGCAATGGTTCTACAAAATTTCACATGGTATCAGAGCAGGATGTCATGAGTTCAAATCTTCCCAGGCCCCTATTCTACCTCCCCTAAAAATATTTCCACGCCAAACCCGACTAAGGGTGAGAGGGAGTGTGAAAGTACTTAAATATAAATCAATACCTTTACCTAATGGCTTAAGCTTTTAGGACAGTTGGCAATGATCCTACAAAACTTCACTATATTGACGTTAAGGATTTCCACCAGAATTAGTCGTAAAGACTAAATTGATTAAATCATTAAAATATATAGGATTAAATTGTTCAAATTAAAAAAAATGAACTAAATTGACTGTTGTATAATATTGCTTATAATTTTTGGATAATTATCTTCGTAAAAACACACACATATATATATATATATATATATATATATATATATATATATATATATATATGCTGGGAACGAAGAAGAAAGGACGAAATAGTGGTCCTAGGGCGGCTTCTTAGATCCACCATATGATTATTCTTGAAATGATACCATTGGCATTGATTACGACATTGGATTTAGTCAAAAGTGATTGTGTAATAAGCCAAGCTTACTATAAACTCATCGACCGCCGGAGTTCAACACCTACCCTCGACCCACATTTTTCAACATTATATTTGACTTCTTTGTGCCCCTCAGTGCAAAGAGATTGTATTGATCAATTTTATTTTAACTATGAACTTTGTAGATTCCCTCGTGTGAGATCCACTTAATCAATGATTGAAATGGATTTGATTTTTTTGGGCATGCAAATATTTTTAGGGGAGTAGATCTATTTGTCATTTGGCCATCTTGAAGAAGATGCCACCTCATCACATCTTGGAGTTTGAGCTCCTCTTAGGATCACGAATGAATTAGGGTCCAATACCTCAAACTAATAAATTTTTTGCTCCTTCTCGCTCATTATCTGCATGCGACGGATAAGATTAGTCAAAGCTATTTCACTTTTCAATATGATTTTCCACTTTATTGTCCGTTTTGGTTGCTCCCATTCGTACAGTTTAAGAGTTGTTTCTCTCAAAGCTCTCTTCTCGTGAAGCCTAGTACTTTTCCACGACCACGTTTACATCAACCGGAAAGATCAAACCACTATTATTCGGTCCCCGATAAATAATAGGCAGGGCGACTAGTGCGACCAGTAAAACACCAAACGAAACGAGCCATGTAGCATTGAATTAAAAGAAAGGAAATGCCACTAGAAATCCTAAAATATATCCATCGTGATAATGATGATATTTCAAAGGTTTTTGCTGTGACCAAAACACCCAAACTTGCACCAATATGACAAAAACATCCTTCATCGACCATAAAAAAATCATAAACTTCATCTGCTATGACATTAATATCCTTAAATATTTTTTTGGCGCTGCGAAGATGCCAGAGCTTGTACTATTGTTATAGAATAGTCTCGAGATTTAATGTTGCAGCAGACATAGTGTAGAATTTTTAGTGATGCAAAAAGATATGAGAAATGGATGTTACGACGGACATAGTTTAGAATTTTGGTGTTATTACTCTACAAATAATATCATAGAAGTCAAAAAAATTAATGAAAAGTATCCGCCAGTGTTTCACCAAAAAATAATTGACAAGACAAAGAAGCAAATGGGTTGTGTGTTGGAATCTTGAACATGTGCTTAGAAATTATGGACATTCTCTCAAGTTCATGTTATCGTGCATAAACCCAAAATGACGCTTTCGGATGCATGTGTGACATGCATACTTCGAAATTCTTCCACATTTTTTCAATTGCTTTCTCTCTCTCAAAGTGTAATAAAAATTCGATGCATTCACCTAAAAAGATCGTCAAGAGCAAGCTCAAATCCGAACCCATCAATATATTCAGTTAAATCACATTCTATAAAAAACTTAAATTAATGACTTATGCCCAACTAAGACAATACTCCCTAACATATCAATTCCTCTCTATGTTAGGTATGGTATTCAGGTATCTTTTCACCAAGATGTCTCTAACTTCAACCATGAAAAGGATGCTCCAAAATCAAGTTGGTCAAATTCTTTTCTTTTTAGACCAAAAAATGTCATTCATTTCGTAGAATAATTTATGAGAGGTACATAGAAATATTTCATGTCTAGCAAATTTGAAAGAAAAATATGCAAATAGTAAAGCATAGTCTACAGTTAGCACACTCTTATCTCTCAAGAATAGATTTGCCAATGTAAATTTTTGGTGGCCAATCACCAGACTTGGTGATAATGCCTAGATTTCCTCCTCTAGTTGCATCGGCTTGCGGTGTGCATTTAGGTTTGATGTCGACCAAGAGCCTCTACGATCAGATCTGCAGCGAAAATGCCATTAACATTCACAGTGGGTAGGCAAAGGTTATTCTCGATGCAGTGGGAACAGTAAGAGCGGCAAGGCTTATTACCCACACTGGGCATTCAATAGCCAGGGATGACAGCTTCTTCCCCCAAAAGCAATAGCGGGAGTACTCAAGCTCGTCACCATCACCGTGTAGAAACCCCAACATTAATATGTTATAAGAATATAGATCAAGTACTTGTAAGGGACTTCTAGATCTATATTTAGACATAGTTTGGGAGGACAATACCCCAAAATCTAAACCTAAATCTAAATTATGAGAGAAGAGTGGCATAATCTTGGACAGGTTGCGGAATCATGTCATGATCATCCTTCCCGATAGTTGTCAACTCGATGAAGAATCAAACTAGACTTTATAGTCATCCGAGATCAGTTGCGAAAAGTTATTCAAACACACTAACTCCCAAAATAGAGCCGGAGAAAAAAGAAAAGACAATTAGAACAGTAAAAGAGAAAATCTAAGGTTAAGTAGGCTCTACTTCATATTTATGAAGTTGAGAGCCTACATCGAAACATTTACCAAATATCGGAATAGATTGAGGGTGAACAATCTACCGTCGGCTTTAACATAATTGTTGGGAGCATGTAGAACAAGCCCGATACCTTTATTTGGGAGATCACAAAGGGAATACCCAAGTCCATGCCTGTCAATCTATTCAATGAAATCCACGTTTACTCAAAAGTATAAATCAATAAGTTACAGGCCAATTGGACATATGTCTACTCCATGTCATAATAATCTTTTGATGTAGGACCTTTTAGGACAAATCACACATGGAGCATCTCTCTCCCCATACTATTGATTTTGGTTATCCGTGAACATAGTTACGTCCTGCATGGGTTTTGTTAACAAGTGCACCAAGAGCACGTACTACTTAACAATCAGCACCATTAAAAGTAGATATGTCGAAAATTAAAAGCGAGCATATATGAAAAAGTAACCTGCTTTAGAGTAGTTGAGTCGCGCTTGAAATATATCTTCCAACAATAACATAGCTAAAAAGTTTATGAAGTAATTACTATGGTGATGGCCCAAGGTTTAGGACATGAAATATATCTTCTCAACGAAGCTATCTATTTTGGCTGATCTCATCTACGTGTACCCTATCATAAGATCACATATTGATGGCACGCATATCCTTTTATCGAATTTCTTATTTCTCCCTTCAGATCGATTCCTCACAATTTATATCAATTGAGTTCTCTATTTTTCTCTAAACAGTTTGAGCATAGAAAATCAGCTGTCGACCAAATTCTTTGCAACATTTTTTCTTGGTAAGCGTGATTTACTGTGCAAGTGGTAGGTGGAGCAAAAATTGAACGCGTCATCGTAGCCGTGCGCTATACTTTTCTATATAGGAACGAAAACCGCAATTGAACTTTGCTGTCTTTAGGTTCAACTTCCTGCTGTTCTCAATCATAATAAGATTCCTGATATGTGGACTGCACAAAATTGCCAAGCAGAATCCCTCTGTATTGGACAAAATAGAATCAAATAAATTTCCTGCTCTCTCTCCAGTATACTCTAGACGAAGCATTTCGCTACAATCGTAACCAAATGTAGGTCTGGTCATAATTCAAACTATCCAAGAGCATTTACGAAACCGCCCAGCACTTGGCATCCTTAAAATTTCAACTTAAGATAATCTCGTCTCTTGACTTATCTTCCCCTTAGACCGATTGCTGGGTATCTTTATACAAATATATCAAAATCTTGGTAGGGCCATACCAATATGTCCATGCGATTATCCACTGGCTCTTAGCGTTCCACCAACCCAAAAATAAAAACATGCCCCTCTTTCAATCAGACTACATCTATCAGAAGACAATATTTTAAATCGTAAGATTGGTCCAAGAAAACAGTAAAGCGAATTGAAAAAATAAAGAAAAGAAAACAAGTTATCTCCCTGCAATGAAATGTGGGGTCCAAAAATTCCACTATGTCCATGAACGGCTCTTGGCTTTCCACCAACCCAAGGGTAGATTCCACCAACCCAACGATAAAAACAAGCTCCTCAATCACGAGAGAATTACCCTGTGCTTTCGCAGTCGTAAGATTAGTCCAAGAAGGTATCTCCCTACAATGAAATGTGGGGTCCAAAAATTCCTATATAAGGTGAACCGAAGCCCCATCTACGGGTCACAAGCATTAGCGAAGAGCTAGAAACTTCACATAATTAGCCATGAGAAACATCCTTTTACTCAAATCATGCTTCCTTGTCCTCCTCCTCCTGCTATTCACAAGCCCATTTTCTTTGGCCACCAGGAAAACCCTCAACAAGCCCTGCAAGAGGTTTGTCCCGTACTACCACGACGTACTTTTCCCCGGCAACGACGTGGCCAATGCGACGTCTGCGGTGGTTGCTAACGAGACCGGGCTCGGCAACTTTAGATTTGGGAAGATGGTCGTGTTCAATGACCCCATGACAAAAGATAAGAATCTTCACTCGCCGGCGGTCGCTCAAGCTCAAGGCTTCTATTTCTACAACATGAAGACTGACTACAACAGCTGGTTCGCCTACACTTTGGTGTTCAATTCGACGGAATATAAGGGCACATTGAACATAATGGGTGCGGATATAATGGCCGCTCCAAGTAGGGATCTTTCCGTGGTTGGCGGAACTGGAGATTTCTTCATGGCGAGAGGAATTGCTACCTTCGTGACCGATGCTTTTGAAGGAGCAAAGTATTTTCGCGTCAAAATGGACATCAAGTTGTATGAGTGTTACTAGACGAGCTTTCTCCTTCAAAGATTAATATCTCGTGTCGGCTTTTATATATCATGGCCTAATAAGAATAAAACTGTTTGTATTAACTTTGCTTCGAATCAACATATAAGAACTTTATTTTTATTCTAGTATGACATTGTGTAGACGATAAATATTTTATATTTAAGATTGAATAAGTCTATACATACAATCTTTATGGTATATGAAGAGTGATCAAGTTGAGACACCTAGTGAATACACAGAAATGAGTTAGAGAGTTGACTGAAAAACACATATTCATTTGACTTTCTGAAGTGTCCCTTCCTTTTGATAAAGATCCCATCAGACTTTTCGAAAGAGATATTGTTAGTATTTGGGTCACAACTTTGAGGTTATAATTAAATTATCTGAACAAGTAAATCAATTAATTTTGGAGTTGCCACAATCTATTATGGGCCGACTAGTAACCCAAATAAAAGTTGGAAGGGCGTTGTACAAGAAATTCATGAATATAGGAATTTGGTTACACTAAATTAATCGAACATCATTTCAATATCTTCTTCTTAAGCAGTTGTTAACATCTAATTTTAGCCGACCAACTCGATATTAGGAGTCCTTGATAAGAGTCGTTTCAATGTTTTTCAATATTTTTGAAGTTCCATTACGTTCTATCTAACTTTAGGTGTCATTTTCTCAATAATCCAAGGTTGACTATTTGGTCAACCCCTGAAGTCAACCCTCGATTAACAGTTTTGAAAATTTGAGAAAATCACCATTCAATCTTTTGCAAGCATAATTAGATGTTACAATTCTTAAATTTTATAATAATAAACAAAAAATGATCAAGATTTAACTTTTCGGTCAAACCGAGAAATTTAACCCTCCATCAAGAAATTCCACAATTCACTTGTTTCTAGTCATTGTTTTAATTTGATTTCTTCTCCACGTTTGATCCAGGGATTGGAATGCATCAAGATTGCAAACCAATTTTAGGACGAATCAGAACAACTCTCGAGCGCAATTTTACGGTGCCAATGGTTCAGATAATGGCAATTAACCTTGTTCAAATCGGATTAGGCCAAATTAACTTAAATTTAGTATCAATCTCAGCAAAATAATGGTAATTTGTTCAAAGCTAGCTAAAATGAAAAATTAGGATAGAAAGGATTATGTCGGGTCAAACTGTTGACTAGAGCCAGGTCGGCCCACTTGGGTCAAAGCCCAATTTGACCAATGGAATCAACTGTAGTAGCCAAGCCCATGGTGTTATAGAGAGAGTTAAGATAATTAGAGGCCACGAGTCGACCCGGTTAACCGGGGTCGAAACGGTTCTGACCCATAAACCTGAGCCTCAGTTGATCCCATTCAGTCCACTCTGACAAAACACCAAGCTCAATGGTAAAACTAGAGCCACTTTAGATAATCGGAGGACCCCGAGTAGTCCATCCAGGTCGACTTGGGTCGAGTTGGATGGGCCCAATTGGACTTGGCCCATAAGGTCCAAACATCCAGCCCATCAAGCCCATGGCCGACCTTCTCCCTCAATCTCCCATTATTACAAAATTGCCACTCTTCAAAATCACTAAATTTTCGCGACATGTTATTAATCCAAGTGAGAGCCAATCTTAGCCATTCATTACTCCTCTACTCTTGGGCATCTAATATGCCATGTCACCTATTCTTGGCATCAAATTTCAGCTAATAAGAGCATTCTTCAATCTCTAAGTATTAAATCAAGATCCTTAGATCAAGAGTTGCGTATTATGGTCCAGATTAGAAAGGAACTCAATTTTTCCCTCCAAAATTAAAGAACAAAATTCTCCTCTCTTCACATCTATGCGATGAAACTTTGATAATGTAACTTAATTACTCCCCAAGTTAACCTCATCAAATCAATATTTCCTAATTTGTATTCCCATATGTCATACTCACACGTATATTTCGACCATGAATGGGCTTGTTTCAATTTTTACTTTCTTGTGGGCTTAATCCATATAATTTAGTTAACCTCCAAGCCTACTTGTACCAGTCTAGTCAAAATGCAATTTGTGTGGTCTTATAAAAAAATGTTTCTAATATGCAGAGGCAATTTAACAATATAATTTTGTTTAGGGATTGGGGTCAATCCCTAATTTTTTTTTCCTAAAAGTGAATTACTAAATGGGTCGTCGCTATTTAGGTATTAACATTCCAAAGCATGATTAATAGCTCTTAACAATTCAATATCTTCTTTCCTATATATCATGTTGTTTTGCTAGATATCTAGATGTGCACATGTAATTTTCTTCTCATTTTCTCATCGGGAAAATTTACTAATCGATTTTAAGCCTATTATACGGATGTTGTTTCAATCCAAAAATCTTTAAGTTTACAAATTTATTACCAAAATTTTGCACGGATTTTCAATATAGTTCTTTTTATTAATTTTTGCCAAAAACCGTTGACGTAATGATCTAGTCATTATCAGTCATTCTAAGTGGTTTATTGCTACATAAGTTATTTGCGACAAAAATTGATTGGAAGGCCTATATTAGAGTTTTATGCAAAGGTTTAAGAATAATTAGCAAAATTAGAAAGTTTATAATTGAATTGGCATTCATACAATAGATTTAGGATTAATTGTACGATTTTTCCATTTCTCGTTGTTTGGAACAATGTCACAATTAGTTAATTTGTAGAGGCCATGCTTGAAACCTCATTAACTGAGTCGGACATTTCCACCAAAATTAGAGCCAAAAATATATATATGATTGCGACACATACTACCTGTCATATGGCAAACGATCATAGACAAAGCCAAAAGCGGATCTCTTGTATAAGTACCACATCATAAGATCCACACATTTACAGCAAGCATATCATTTGATCGAGTTTCGATTTTCTTTTTTCCTTCATATCAATTCCTCACAATATATTTTCACAAAATCCTCTGTTTTCTCAAAACATTTTGAGTGGAGAAGACCGGATATGCCGATTAATCAAATAGTCATCAGTGAGAATGGGGGACAATTGCCCAATGAGTCCTAAACCTTTTGCTACTTTGCCGCTTCAGTCCTAAACCTTTTTTTATGCTAAATAAGCCTAAACCTTTTGCAACTTTGCCAATTAAGTCCTTCCGGCAGATTTTGGCCGGAAAATACTTACGTGGCGACAACGTGGCGTTATTGACCGTCGCCGACGATAACGTGACGATGACGTGGCAATAAAATTTTATTTTAATTTCTTTTCTTTTCTTTTCTCTTCTTTTTCAAAAAAAAATTACGTGACCGGCGAGCCGCTGGCCATCGGAGCTCGCTGACCACTCTAGAGGGCGGCCCGGCCCTCGCCGGCTGTGGTCGAGGGCAGGAAAGGCCGCCGCCGCCCTCGCCCATAGCCGGCGAGGGCCGGGCGAGCTCCCTCATAGATCTGTGCAAGGGAGCTGCGAGGGAGAAGCTCCCTCGCACAGCTCTCTGTTGTGCGAGGTAGTCTCCCTCAATCTATGTGAGGGCCTCGCACAGAGATCTGCTATGCGAGGGAGCTCCTCCCTCGCACAGGAGCCCCGCCCAGATCTGGGCGGAGCCAGCCCTCGCCCGCCATGGGCGAGGACTGCGGCGACTGGGGCTTGGCCGCCTCCGCCGTGGCTGTCAATTCTCCAAGTGGCAGCTAGGGTTTGTGATATATATCTATATATCTGAAGCGGAAGTGATCGTTCTACGAAGATCCGTGAGTTGCGAATTGCTGACCTCAACCCCCAATCGAACCTGTGATTGGTAATCTTGGTATGAACGCGACCTGTTGACGAACCTGTGTCAACCAATCAACGCTATAACGCCACGAACAAGAGAATCCGCGATCTTGCTCGATAAGTTAAATTCGATCGCCACAAGGAAACCTTGATAAGATCTAGTCCTCAAAAGAACTCAAAGAAGGAAAAACCTTTATGTATCAAATTATGTCTATCTCTTGAGAAACCTATAAGCAACCTTATATAGGGTGCTAACCCTAATCCTAACCCTACTAGGATTAGAATTACAAAAATAACCCTAATTAATTTAAATTCGTCCAAAATGGAAAAAAGGCCTAAAAGTCTATCTAAACGACTTCAAATCGCTAAAACATATCATCAATCACTACTAAAGTAGTGAGTATTGATCAATGGCCCGTTTCCAAGTGTCTATCCAAATTTGAGTCAATTCGGAGTTCGTCAACTTGAAACCCCTTCAGAATTCGCTAGAGTAAAAGTAATCATGTTGCGCCAAAGAATTTCATCATCTTCAAATCTTGAATCCGAATTGTCTCCATGCCAAATATCTTGAATCATGATGCCGATAGCTTGTTTGAATTCCTTTGCTCTCGCTCGAGTGATCGGGCCTGGTGGATAGATCAACGGGTCCCTAGCACCTCCTCCTCGATAGGGTTCGATGTCCTCATCATTCCCTCCCCCGTGCAAAGGATTTGCCCTCAAATCAGCATCTGCATCAAAAAGAGTCAAATCAGAAACATTGAAAGTAGCACTAATACCATATTCACCTAGAAGGTCGATCTTATAAGCATTATCGTTGACTCTCTCCAACACCATGAATGGTCCATCCCCTCGCGGTAGTAATTTAGACCGTCGCTGTTTGGGAAAACGCTCTGTGCGCATATGAACCCAAACCCAATCGCCGGGCTCAAACACTACTTTCTTGCGCCCTTTATTAGCTTGCTTTTCATACTGCTTTGTCTTGTGCTCAATATTCATTCGCGTCTTCTCGTGCAAGGTCTTCACAAAGTCAGCTTTCTTAGCACCATCTAAATCCACACGCTCATCAATAGGCAAAGGGGTTAAATCTAACGGAGTTAAGGGATTAAAACCATAGACAACCTCAAACGGTGTGAATTTAGTAGCAGAATGCACGCTCCTATTATAAGCAAACTCAACATGTGGTAAACAATCTTCCCAAGACTTAATGTTCTTTTTAATGATAGCACGCAACAATGTCCCTAAAGTCCTGTTAACTACTTCAGTCTGACCATCAGTCTGTGGATGACAAGTAGTAGAAAATAAAAGTTGTGTACCTAACTTCTTCCACAATGTCTTCCAAAAGTAGCTAAGAAATTTAGAATCTCGATCAGAAACAATAGACCTAGGCATGCCGTGCAAACGTACAACCTCACGAAAGAACAATTCAGCAACATGCGACACATCATCAGATTTATGACATGGTATAAAATGAGCCATCTTTGAAAATCGATCAACAACCACAAAAATAGAATCCTTTCCATGCTTAGACCTAGGCAATCCTAATACAAAATCCATTGAGATGTCAACCCACGGATGCGTCGGAATAGGCAAAGGTGTATACAAACCATGTGGTTTAGTAGTAGACTTAGCCTGCTTACATGTAATACATCTCTCACAAATTCGTGTAACATCTCGTTTCATGTGTGCCAATAAAAATGTTCATGTAGCACTTCATAAGTTTTATTGATTCCAAAATGCCCCATTAAACCTCTACTATGTGCCTCTCGCACTAACAACTCGCGCAAAGACATTCTTATCCAAGATATCCATTGCCTATAAAACTTTTCAAACGCAGCATCTCCCTTCAATACTCTCCCAAAATCATCATCGTTACCTGTATAAACCTTTGATATGCTCAAAACCTAAACACTTTGCTCCTAGAGTAGTTAGAATTGCATACCGTCGAGAAAGTGCATCGGCTACCACATTTTCCTTACCCTTCTTGTACTTGATTATATATGGAAAAGTCTCAATGAACTCCATCCATTTGGCATGTCTTTTGTTCAGTTTTTGCTGCCCCCTCAAGTACTTTAAGGTCTCGTGGTCGGTGTGGATCACAAACTCCTTTGGCCACAAGTAATGTTGCCAAGTCTCCAAAGCTCGCACCAAAGCATACATCTCCTTATCGTAAGTCGGATAATTCAATGTTGCTCCGCTTAACTTCTCGCTGAAATATGCTATGGGACGTCCTCCTTGCATTAACACAGCTCCAATACCTGTACCAGAAGCATCGCATTCTATCTCAAAAGTAGTACTGAAATTCGGTAAAGATAATAAAGGAGCATTAGTCAACTTATCCTTTAATAGATTGAATGCTTTCTCTTGCTCTTCTCCCCATGTGAAACTCACGTGCTTCTTGATAACCTCGGTTAAAGGTGCGGCAATGGTGCTGAAATCTTTCACAAATCTACGATAGAAACTGGCTAAACCATGAAAACTGCGCACCTCTCCTACTGTCTTAGGTGTCGGCCATTCACGGATTGCTTTTACCTTTTCTTCATCAACCTGTATTCCATCAACACCAACAACAAAGCCTAGAAATACCAATTTGCCAGTTACAAAACAACACTTCTTTTGGTTAGCATATAGTTGTTCAGCCCTTAAAACCTGCAAAACAGCTCGCACATGTTCAATATGGTCATCAATGCTTCGACTATATATCAAGATATCATCAAAATAGACAACAACAAATCGACCAATAAAAGCACGCAAAACATGATTCATAAGTCGCATGCATGTACTAGGTGCATTAGTTAAACCAAATGGCATGACTAACCACTCATACAACCCGTACTTGGTCTTAAATGCAGTTTTCCATTCATCCCCCTCTTTCATCCTAATCTGATGATAACCACTTTTCAAATCAATTTTAGTAAATATGCAAGCTCCATGCAATTCATCCAACATGTCATCTAGCCTAGGAATAGGATGTCGATACTTTACCGTTATATTATTGATTGCTCGACAATCAATACACATTCGCCAAGACCCATCCTTCTTTGGCACCAACAAAACAGGAACACGCATGGGCTAAGAGATTCTCTCACATATCCTTTTTGTAGCAATTCGCTAACTTGCCGTTGGAGTTCCTTTGTCTCTTCAGGATTACTTCGATATGCTAGTCGGTTAGGCAATGGTGCACCAGGAATCAAATCGATTTGATGCTCTATGCCTCGAATCGGTGGTAAACCTCCAGGAATCTCATCAGGAAAGACATCTTCAAATTCCTGTAACAAAGACATGACAGAACTTGGCAAATTCGGGTCAAGTGCATTAGTAGTAAGTAGTGCCTCCTTGTACAAAAGTACAAGTATCGGTTGGTCCAGAACCAAAGCTCTCCTCACTTCGCTCGATTTTGCATAGAAATTATTTTCTCTCTTTTCTTTTTTCTCTCCTTTTCCCTCGGTTTTTACCACTCCACTCTCTTTTTTCTCTACTTTTGCTTGCGTTTCAAAATTTCCACGCAACCCCTCAATTTTATCACTTTTTTTTCTCTCTCAACCTCACGTTGTAGTTTCAATTGATCTTCATACACCTCAGTAGGTGTCATTGGTACCAACGTGTAAGTCTTCTGATTCATTACCAATGAATATCGGTTAGTGTACCCATCATGATGTACCTTTCGATCATATTGCCATGGCCTACCAAGTAAAAGATGCCCCGCTTGCATAGGTACAACATCACACACCACCTCATCCTTGTATCGCCCTATTTCAAATGGAATGCGGACTTGCTTTGATACTTTTACTTCCCCACTATCATTTAACCACTGCAGTCGGTATGGTCTTGGATGTTTTGTAGTCTTCAATCCCAGTTTTTCCACCATGGTACAACTTGCTACGTTTGTACAACTACCTCCATCAATAATCAAACTACAAACCTTACCATTCACCAAGCATCTTGTATGGAACAAGTTATCGCGTTGCTGGTGATGCTCTTCTTCCTTGACTTGAACACTAAGAGAACGCCTAACAACCATCAATTCACCTGCAACTGGCATCTCAACATCACTACAATCTTCCAACGATGGCATGTCATCATCGTCTTCCTCCCTATCACTTTCAGATTGAACATCTCCAGGCCCAGTCATTATCATCACCCTCCTATTAGGGCATTGATTTGCCATATGACCCTGCCTAAACACTTAAAACATTTAATTTCACGTGTTCTAGTATTAGAGTTTTCAGTTTTACCTGAAATAGGATTTGAACCAACTCTGCCATCTTTCTCCTTCTCCTTTGAAGATTCTGTCTTCGTGTTGTTTCCCTTCCAATTCGGCTTCTCATCTCTCTTCCAATTAGACTTCCAATTCGAGTTTGAACCTCCACCACTCTTGTGATTTCGATCCAACTTCAATTGCCGCTCAACTTTGATGGCTTTGTCCACTAACTCCTCCAATTCAACGTAGTGTTGCAGCTCTACCACCCTTGCTATATCCCGACTCAAACCACATAAAAATCGTGACATTGTGGCCTCACGATCTTCCACCACATTAGCACGGATCATAGCAATCTCCATCTCTTTATGATATTCTTCTACACTCTTGTTGCCTTGTGTGAGATTTTGCAGCTTATGGAACAAGTCTCTATGGTAATGACTAGGTATGAAGCGCCTCCTCATTACCGCCTTCATCTCTTCCCATGTTTCTATTGATCTTTCACCGTTGCGTCTCCTGCTAGTCACAAGTTGATCCCACCAAATTATAGCATAACCAGTGAATTCAACAGCTGCAATTTTTACCTTTTTAAGCTCCGAATAACGCTGGCAATCAAATATCATCTCCATTCGCTTCTCCCATTCTAGATACGCATCAGGATCATTCTTTCCTTGAAAAGATGGAATTTTCATCTTGATATTGCCAAGCTCATTATCTTCTCGATGTCTAAATCCGCGGCGTCCGTTTCTCCTCTCAAACCTGCCATCTCGATCATCTTCTGTATCGGACACGTATGCATCATCGAATTGACGTTGCCATCTAGGTTGTGCCCTAGGCTCCTCTCGCTGATTTTGTCGTCCCCCTCGGGGTGGCTCATCAATTCTTGTCTCACATCTTGCAACCCGGTTGCTAAGTGCTTCAATTTGTAAACTCAATTGTTGGATGCCTGCTAGAATTGCATCATCCCTTGGACGAGTGCCATCCTCCCTTTGATTCACACTTTCCTGACCTGACATCTTTTTTGTTTTTTTTTAATCTGCAAGAAAACGTTAGAGAAAAAAAAAGTTCTCATCAAACACTCCCTCACGTGTTTCACTCAAGGTGTTTGTCGCTCCTCTCGTGTTTAACTCAATTTCGGCTTTTTCTTCCCTCAAATAAACTCACCCACTCTTGCCTTTTACCTCTCGTTTCCTTCTTACAAGCTCTTTATCGGACTTCAATCTAGTATCACAAGCTCCTCGCAACAATCTCTTAACCTCCAAACAAGATCAAATTCAGCACTATATTGTTCAAATCAGAAAATTTTGCTAGATTTGAATTCAGACTCAATGTTTGCTGCTATTTCTTGTCTCCAACTATCAACAACAATAATAATAACGAGTCGTCCTCTTGATTTATTTTTGTGACTTTTTTTTGGCTTTTTTTTTGCCTCTTTTTTTTTTGCCAAATCTTTTTTTTTTGGCCAAAATTTTTTTTTTGCCTCTTTTTTTTGACGAACTCAATTACATAAAAAAAAAAGAACTAGGACCGAGAAACCCTAAATCAAAGTTTAAATCGCAGCAAGAACAAATTTAGAACCTTGACTCAACTGGTAACAAAACACTAAATCCTAAAAACCTAGTTTTATGAATGAAAAGCAATAAAAGTATGATAACTAGACCTTGTAGAACTAGCTCTGATACCAGATGATATATATCTATATATCTGAAGCGGAAGTGATCGTTCTACGAAGATCCGTGAGTTGCGAATTGCTGACCTCAACCCCCAATCGAACCTGTGATTGGTAATCTTGGTATGAACGCGACCTGTTGACGAACCTGTGTCAATCAATCAACGCTATAACGCCACGAACAAGAGAATCCGCGATCTTGCTCGATAAGTTAAATTCGATCGCCACAAGGAAACCTTGATAAGATCTAGTCCTCAAAAGAACTCAAAGAAGGAAAAACCTTTCTGTATCAAATTATGTCTATCTCTTGAGAAACCTATAAGCAACCTTATATAGGGTGCTAACCCTAATCCTAACCCTACTAGGATTAGAATTACAAAAATAACCCTAATTAATTTAAATTCGTCCAAAATGGAAAAAAGGCCTAAAAGTCTATCTAAACGACTTCAAATCGCTAAAACATATCATCAATCACTACTAAAGTAGTGAGTATTGATCAATGGCCCGTTTCCAAGCGTCTATCCAAATTTGAGTCAATTCGGAGTTCGTCAACTTGAAACCCCTTCAGAATTCGCTAGAGTAAAAGTAATCATGTTGCGCCAAAGAATTTCATCATCTTCAAATCTTGAATCCGAATTGTCTCCATGCCAAATATCTTGAATCATGATGCCGATAGCTTGTTTGAATTCATTTGCTCTCGCTCGAGTGATCGGGCCTGGTGGATAGATCAACGGGTCCCTAGCACCTCCTCCTCGATAGGGTTCGATGTCCTCATCAGTTTGTGGACGCTTGCATGGAGAGAAAAGGAGGAAGATGATGAACAGTAACTGGGAGAAACAGATTTTTCGCCAAACCGACATCGTTTTTGCCACGTCGTTGCCACGTAGGTATTTTCCGGCCAAAATCCGCCGGAAGGACTTAATCGGCAAAGTTGCAAAATGTTTAGGACTTATTTGGCATAAAAAAAAGGTTTAGGACTGAATCGGCAAAGTAGCAAAAGGTTTAGGACTCATTTGGCAATTGTCTCATGAGAATGGTTAACTATGCAAGTTTTTGGGAGAGCAAACACTGACCGTGCCACTTCACACACATACACACAAACCCAAGACTTAATACTATCAGCCAAACTTCTCCATCAAACATTAGTGATCAAATAAATGAAATAGGATTAAAGAAATTTCTTGGTTTTCTCTTTGTCAAATTCTTCTCTCTTTCTTTAGCATACCCCAAATGTAGCGCTTCACTATTGTTCAAACCCAAATGTTGCATTCGTTATAATTCAAACAATCTCATTTATGGAACTACACGAGCTCTTTGCATCGTCGAGATTATAACTTAAGATAATCTCATCTCTCAACTAATTTTCACCTTAGATTAATTGCTGACTATCTTAGATTAATTGATGGGTATCTTTTTTATAGATACATCCAAATCTTAGGCCATGCCAACTTGGTCCGTTTGATTATGCATTGGCTCTTAGTCTTACACCAACCGAAGCATAAAGAAAAGCTCCTCAATCTCTTTCTTTAATATACCCCAGATGTAGCATTTCACTATCGTTCAAACCCAAATGCTGCATTCGTTATAATTCAAACCAACTCATTTACGGAACTACACGAGCTCTTTGCATCGTCGAGCTTATAACTTAAGATAATCTCTTCTCTCGACTAATCTTCGCCTTAGATTAATTGATGGCTATCTATTTTATAGATACATCCAAATCTTAGGAGGGCCATGCCAACTTGGTTAGTTTGATTATGCATTGGCTCTTCCGCAATCTCTTTCTTTAGCATACCCCAGATGTAGCGTTTCACTATCATTCAAACACAAATGTTGCGCTCGTTATAATTCAAACCATCTCATTTACGGAACTACACGAGCTCTTTGCATCGTCGAGCTTATAACTTAAGATAATCTCCTCTCGACTAATCTTCACCTTAGATTAATTGCTAGGTATCTTTTTTGTAGATACATCCAAATCTTAGGAGGGCCATGCCATCTTGGTCCATTTGATTATGCATTGGCTCTTAGCCTTACACCGACCAAAGCATAAAGAAAAGCTCCTCAATCTCTTTCTTTAGCATACCCCAGATGTAGCGTTTCACTAGCGTTTAATGTTGCATTCGTTATAATTCAAACCATCTCATTTACGGAACTACACGAGCTCTTTGCATTGTCGAGATTATAACTTAAGATAATCTCTTCTCTCGACTAATTTTCACCTTAGATTAATTGTTGGGTATCTTAGATTAATCGATGGGTATCTTTTTTGTAGATACATCCAAATCTTAGGAGGCCCATGCCAACTTGGTCCGTTTGATTATGCATTGGCTCTTAGCCTTACACCGACCGAAGCATAAGGAAAAGCTCCTCAATCTCTTTCTTTAGCATACCCCAGATGTAGCGTTTCACTATCGTTCAAACTCAAATGTTGCATTCGTTATAATTCAAACCAACTCATTTACGGAACTACACGAGCTCTTTGCATTGTCGAGAGAAGTCGAGATTATAAATTAAGATAATCTCTTCTCTCGACTAATTTTCATCTTAGATTAATTGCTGGGTATCTTAGATTTATCGCTGGTATCTTTTTTGTAGATACATCCAAATCTTAGGAGGGCATGCCAACTTGGTCCGTTTGATTATGCATTGGCTCATAGCCTTACCAACCGAAGCGTAAAGAAAAGCTCATCAATCTCGAGAGAGTACCATGTGCCTTGGCAGTCTATAGGAATGCAAATAATGGTAAAGTCATATCTTGAATTTTAAAATGGCAAATATGACAAACAAAATCCCGAACTTTATTTATTACAACAAAGATCGCCCCTGCTTCACCGCTGTCTCATTAGAAAACAATTGGCCAGAGGGAAAACCTATTGGGTTGTGCGTTGGGATTCTTCAACTCGTGCATGAATAGATGATTTTATATGCTCATGTGAAGTGCGTGCTTGGAATATTTCCACACCCATCTTCACATAAAATTGCAAAAAAAATTATTAAATTTAATGTACGAATAACAATTTACATCCTAAACTTTGTTTGTTTGGCCAATTTAATTGTAAATATTTTGACAATTTGCTAATATAATTTTTATAGCCAAAAGTTGTTGATGGACGCCGCCATCTTAAGTGACACGGTGAACACTAATATGGATATTTTTGCAATGTAAAAAAAAATCTGAACACTAATAAGTTTTATGAATGGCAAAGTTATAAGCTATTATTGCAAATGAGTGGATCGGAGGAATCCCAAGACTATCCTTACTCAAAGGTCTTCTTATGTACTCCATCGTCCGACATTGTTTTTATATTTTTTCTTTTGAACTTGATACATAATTCTACATGCATAAGCAATGTGAAGGAAAATGGTACAAAATGTCCTAAACTTATTTCACGTTTGTCAATTCAATCCTAAACCTTTAAATTTTGCCAATTCAATCCAAATATTTTAAAATATTAACAATTTAGTCCTTCGGGCAAATTTGTCTCGGAATCTTACGTAGATGTCCGGAAAATACTTATGTGTTTGAGAGTAAAATTGCCGGAAATGCTGAATTGGAAAGATTTTAAAAAGTTTATAACTGAATTGATTAAATTTAAAGTTTATGATTTAATTGGTAAAACTGCAATTGGACGAATAGATTCCCCGAATCGTGCCTCCCTATTTTTCAGTCTGAAGAGGTCAGGCTGTACTATCGAAGCTCTGAGCAAGACCTTCACGGAGCCGAACCCTTGAGACCACGGAAAACGCAAATAGGATAAGAACACTACCCACTCAAGGACCACAATCCAAGACAACTAGACAGCCGTTTTGTTAGCAAAATGGATTCAAGGTAGGATTGCCCTTCAACGAGTGTAAACACAAACTTCTAGTCAAACGTAGGGTTTTTTTTACCACTGCCGGCACACCAAATCAAATCAAAACTAAGGATTCGTTTATTTGGGGAAAGTATTTTTTGAGAATTATTTTCTGAATTTTTCTACGTTTGATTTATCGAAAATAATTAGGCGATCAAAAATGACTTCCAATCAACAAAAACATACGGACATAAAATTAGGATAGTAAGTTTCTAAATCTAAAAAGATGAAAACACTTCCCGAAATTATTCATCTTTAATATTTTTATATTTTTATATTTATTTTTTCTTTTTCTTTTTTATTTTCCCTTCTCCTTCTACCGATGGCTGACCATACCTCAATGGATTCAAGCCCGACCGCGATAGAACTCAGCTTAGGCATCGAGGGCCCGATCACTAGTGTGGGGGTCTTGGGCTCCACTTTGATGGATGCAGGGCACAGGCGTCGAGGTCCCAGCATAGTGCTCAAACTAGATGGATTTGAGTGGAGGCGCTAGGTTCACTGGTAAGGACCCAAGCTTGCCCTCCATGGACTCTAGTAGGCTTAGCCTCTACCTCTAGACCTAGCCCCCTGCCAAGGACCTAGGAGTTTCCCATGTCCAAATGCAAAGTCTATGATCTAAATATTAATATCTAGTCCCGTTTAGAAAATGATTTTCAATTCTTTAAAGTGAAATCATTTTTATGAATTTAAGCATAGAGTTTTTAGGAAAAATTTTACATTAACTCATTTTCTTACGATCTAAACACTGAAAAATGAGGAAAATATTTTTTTGAAAAATATTTCAACAAAACACACGGAGCTTGTGATATATTAATGTCTAGAAATTCTGTTTTAGTGACTGAGAAAATCCGCCATGCATGTCAATATACAGAATATTTTCTCCATCTTTATCTAACCGTTAAGATTAAAGGCTCTTAATTCTAATTTATGATAGTGGAATTAGAGGGGTCGATATCGATGCCTCGCAATCTCTGTTCACGGAATTTCCCCGTTTGCCCTAACAGGTTTGAGCGGAGAACACAGGCCACGTTGACCATATACTTATTTTGTAACATTTTGCATTATAATTGGCTGTGCAAGTGGTAGGTGGAGCAGACAAAGAATTTGTCGTCCACAGGTTACTTTATGCTTTTTTCGGATCACAGAAAGATTTCCAATATATGGATTGCACCAAAGCACCAAGCAGAAATCCCCTATATATAGGACCCAAGGTATAATAGCAAAATCCAAACTCCATCAAACATTAGTCATCAGATCATATGCACGATTTAGCTGAAATGGAATCCAGAAAATGTCTTCTGTTTTTCTTTCTAACGTTCCTTTCTCTTTCTTCAGCATTCTCTAGCAAGAAGATTACACGTCACAAACCATGCAAAACCCTAGTCCTCTACTTCCATGACATCCTCTACAACGGCAAGAACGCAGCCAATGCCACATCGGCGATCGTCTCGGGCCCTCAGGGCTCCAACCTGACCATCCTAGCCGGCAACTTGCACTTTGGGAACATCGTAGTTTTTGACGACCCGATCACCCTCGACAACAACCTCCACTTGAAGCCGGTCGGTCGGGCTCAAGGGCTTTACATGTATGACACCAAGAACACCTTGACGGCTTGGCTAGGGTTCTCGTTTGTGCTCAACACGACGGACTATAAGGGAAGTATAAATTTCATCGGAGCTGATCCGTTGTTGGTGAAAGAAAGGAACATATCTGTGGTGGGTGGGACGGGAGATTTTTTCATGCACAGAGGAATCGCTACCATCATGACCGATGCTTTTGAAGGCGAAGTTTACTTCCGGCTTCATTTGGATATTAAGTTTTATGAGTGTTGGAAGTAGAAGAATGTGGTTTTTTTTTAAATAAATGTTGGCTTCGAGGGGTTTTTATGAATTGGGTTCTCGATCATAATCGGTGTGATACTTGATCAATTAAATAAGTTTCCCCAAGGGTGAAGGTCATATGCTATTTGTATCCTGCTAAGCGTCCTGTTCCTATATGTTTTGATTGCTTAAAACTCATTCCAACTGTGAACCGTCGCGATTGTTTCAGTTGGCCCAAAACAGGATTTGATAAAACAACCACCACCATAATTTAGAATATGGATTTTTTAATACATCAGTTGGGCTAAGAGTTCATTTAGGTAGGCTTTAAAGATTGGAGTGAACTCACATATTACATATTAGCATCTAGCAGTTCTTTTTCAGTTCAATTTGCACAGAAATCAAGCATTTCATATATATCGCTCAAATCGGAAATTTGAATTTGGAGGCTTGATATTTGACATGAGCTAGAGTTTGTAATATTTCTCGTCTGAGCTTGAGCTATATGTGTGCTGCCTGAGATCATCTTGGACATGAAAAAAAGTGGGTTGAGTTCAAAGAACCGGCGACTCCAACTCAAGTAGCTCACCACATGAAAAGCATAGAAATTTCTGACATTATAATGCACCAATTAATGTAATAAAACTAGTTGTATTTCTTAATCTCATAACCCACGTCTGGTAGCCAAAAATATCATATTTTTTATTACTGTCCAAAACAGGATGAAATTAAATATAAAAAGGGATATAACGAAGATAAAATAATATCATGGGAGGGTAAATAAAATGGGATCAAAGAAATGTCTTCTTTTTTTCCTTTCTTGTATTTCTTTCCCTTTCTTCAGCTTTCCCTAGCAAGAAGACTAAACATCACAGATCAGCAAAACCCTGGGCCTCGAGTTCCATCACATCATCTATAATTGCAAGAATGTTGCCAATGCCACGTCGGGAATCGTCACGGCCCCTCAGGGCTACAACCTGACCGTCCGAGCCAGCAACTTTCACTTCAAGAACATCACAGTCTTTGAAGACTGGATCACCACGACTTCCATTAGAAGACAGCTGATGAACCACCAAGGGAAAGCTGATAGATTACAAAACAAATAGTTAGTAAGACTCTTCTAAGTATATACCAATCGCAACTTTGAGGTTTTAATTAAATTACCTAAACAAGTAAATCAACTTATTTTGGAGTTGCCACAATTATTATGGGCCGACTGGTAACCCAATTAAAAAATGGAACGCCGTTGCACAAGAAATTCAGGAATATGGGAATTTGGTTACGCTAAATTAATCAAACATCATTTCAATACCTTCTTCTTAAGCAGTTGTTAACATATAATTTTAGCCGACCAACTCGATATTAGGAGTCCTTGATAAGAGTTGTTTAAATCTTTTTCAATATTTTTGAAGTTCCATTACGTTCTATATAAATTTAGGTGTCATTTTCCCAATAATCCAAGGTTAACTATTTGGTCAATCCCTAAAATCAACCCTCGATTAACATTTTTGAAAAATTAAGAAAATCATCATTCAATTCTTTGCAAGCATAATTAGATGTTTCAATTCTTAAATTTTATAATAATAAACAAAAAAAGATCAAGATTTGACTATTTGGTCAAACCAAGAAATTTAACACTCAATCAAGAAATTCCACAATTCACTTGTTTCTAGTCATTGTTTTAATTTGATTTCTTCTCCACGTTTGATCCAGGGATTGTAATGCATCAAGATTGCAAACCAATTTTAGGACGAATCAGGCAACTCTCGAGCGCAAGTTTAGGGTGCCGATGGTTCTTCATAGATAATGGCAATTAACCTTGTTCAAATCGGATTAGGCCTAATTAACTTAAATTCAGTTTCAATCTCAGCAAAATAATGGTAGTTTATTCAAAGCTAGCTAAAATGACAAATTGGGTTAGAAAGAATTGGGTCGGGTCAAGTTGATTGACTAGAGCCAGGTCGCCCCACTTGGGTCAAAGCCCCATTTGACCAGTGGAATCAATTGTAGTAGCCAAGCCCATGGTGTTATAGAGAGAGTTAAGATAATTAGGATGAGAATGGTTCCCTAAATCATAAGCCTCACACATATTGCTCGTCCGGATAAATTTACGTAATCAGAACAGACCCTGTATAACATGAAGCGTTTCATGTAATCTAAAACCTCGTGGAGCCTCTCACATTTAAAAATATGATGCACAGAAAGAGGCTTTGGAAGACATGCCGACCTGCCTATGATCTTTTCTTGTGCACAGAGAGGCTTCTTGATCTTCCAGAAGACACATAAAGTAGTAGCAAGGGCAACTTCATATACTCTGAATGCAACCTAGACACAGAGCAGGTATATCGCATGATTTCCAAGACCGTTGATAGCTCAAAACGATTGATCCGAACAACTTGAATCCAATTTCCCTCATAATGATCATGCTCTAATGAAAAGAGAAGAAGAAAGAAAAAAAACTACAATGGTACAAAAATATGGATTATGCTCATGTGCTCAATTGTGCTCATGGTTCTACTTCTAGCTTTATGCTAATATATGGATTATGCCCTTTTTTTTATTGCTGTACTGCTTCTCTAGCATAACTGAAGAGTATTTGAGGCCTGTTCTGCTCGTTATTTTAGCTCATAGTGCTCTCCTCACGCTATTTTCTCTACCATGCAAGAACAACTAAATGGCCAATCATTCTTCATAAACCTGTTAAGTAGCAGCAGGAAAATACCTATTTTTCTCCTTTTATTGGTACAATGCTGAACTTTTGGAACTAAAAACATCACACTTTATCAAATATTGAGATTAGCTAAAAGTCAACTTTAGTGGGATCTTTTACTACAACAGCTGTTTAGGTTTTCATTTATTTAGTAAGGGAACTTGGCTTGAAAGCTAAAATCAGGTGCCTTCAATTCAGTTGCTTATCCTCTAGTAGAGTTTTAACCAACAATCCCATCTTTTTAATAATGCAACTGTCACAAGTACCATATCCGGGAGGTGCAAAAGTTCCAGAAGCTCCAGCTCCGCCAAATAACGTACTTTTTGTTCAGAATCTTCCTCATAAGACGACTCCAATGATGTTGCAAATGCTCTTCCTTCAATACGCTGGTTTTAAGGAAGTGAGGATGGTGGAAACAAAGTCGGGGATCGCATTCGTTGAGTATGATGACAAGATGCAATCAACAGTTGTGATGCAGGCGCTTCAAGGTTTCAAGTTAACTGCGCAAAACCCAATGTTGATCACTTTTGCGAAGAAGTAAAGGGCCGACTTCTCACTTCTTTTTGCGATGATGCATCTTGTAAGAAGAACCCCTCAATGTAGTTCGGCTAATCTATCTCTAGGGTTTGTGAAATATTGTTTGATAGGATGTCTAGAATTTTTGTACTATTGTAGTTCTTTTCTTTCTTCTTCTCTTTTCATTAGAGCATGATCATTATGAGGGAAATTGGATTCAAGATGTTCAGATCAATCGTTTTGAGCTATCAGCGGTCTTGGAAATCATGCGATATACCTGCTCTGTGTCTAGATTGCATTCGGAGTATATGAAGTTGCCCTTGCTACTACTTTATGTGTCTTCTGGAAGATCAAGAATCCTCTATGTGCACAAGAAAAGATCATAGGCAGGTCGGCATGTCTGCCAAAGCCTCTTTTTGTGCATCATATTTTTAAATGTGAGAGGCCCCATGAGTTTTTAGATTACATGAAACGCTTCATGTTATGCAGGATCTATTCTGATTACGTAAATTTATCCGAATGAGAAATATGTGTGAGGCTTATGATTTAGGGAGCGTTTGGTAACCATTCTCGTCCCAGAAACAGTTTTTTTAAGAATGAGTTTTTTTAAGAAATGGTTCTCGGATGAGTTTTTGGGAAGAGAAACGTGTTTGGTAATTGCACAAAATTTTCTCGTCCCAATACTAGAAAAATAAAAGAAATGTTGTGGCTGGCGACTGACGAACTACGATGGTGGTGGGGGCCGATGACCGGCGGCTGACGATGATGGTGACTGGTGACGAAGGTGGCGATTGCCGGCCAGGGCCGATTACTGGCGATCAGTGAACTACGATGGCGACGACCGGCGACCGTTGGCGGCGGCGATCAGTGGCGGGGGCCGATGGTCGGCGACTGACGGCAACGACCGGTGGCGGGTGGCGACGGTGGTCGATGACCCGTGATCGGCGGCCGATGGCAATGACCGACGGCGGTGACGACCGGCGATCGGCGGCCGATGGCGATGACTGGCAGTGGACGACGGTGACCGACAGCGATGACCGGCGGCGGCGACAAACGGCGAATGGTGGCGGCAACAAGAGATAAAAATGAAATATAAAAAATTAGATTATTAATTGGTACTGTACATTCTTGTCCAAAAAATTGAGAACTAAAAAATTTTTTGTTCTCATTTCTCGTCCCAAACTCATCCCAAGTCATTTTTTCATTTTGAGAACAAGATGAGAATGAGAATTTACCAAACAGGTTTCTCGTCCCAAATTCGTCCGGGGACGAGAAACTGAGAATAAGAAGGTTACCAAACGCGCCCTTAGCAGATCTTCGGGATGCGCTGCGGTAGCCTCCTTTCTCGATATCCTTGAACTGTCGGGATTTAGAAATTTTGCGCACGTGTCGAGGATGGAAAAAAGATATGCGCAACGAATCGGATGTTAGGATTGTAGTTTTGCAGTGAAGCGAAGGTTGTAACTGCGTGCAAAGATGAGAGTTTATGTAGTGCCCGCATTGTGTTGGTTGCGCTGCATAGCTAATGTGTGTTATGGTTTACCAAAACCTTTCAGCAATCGTTCTTAAGACATCTGGTTTGAGAGGTTTTTTCATTTAAAAGAAAGAAATTCAGCCCATAAAAGGTTTTAAAAGATATCTTCTTAGCGAGTGTTTCATGAACTAATTGACTATTGGCCTTGATCTATTTCTAAAAATTGAAAAGACATCATTAGAGATATTTTTACAATTTTTCATAAGTAACTATTCTATAATTCATCTTCTGAAAATCAAATTATTTATGCTAAGAGACCTTATGATAGCATTCTTTTCTTGATTGAGAATTGCGAACTGCTATCGGTTCCCTAAGCAAAGACTCGAAGAGTCCGCTTTGCGGATGCCCGACCCGAGCAATGGATACGGAGAGCTTTTGTTCAGGCTTGACTGGTTCAACTCGATCGCCTCAACAAGTAGATTCGAGGCACGATTAAACCGACCCGCCGGTCCCGTAGTTCTGTATCCTATAAGGGAAAGGCCAATTCGCCGCCAAATCACACGCAGGAGCAGGGCCGCTCTTCTTTCCTCTCCACTCTACTCTCGGAACCCTCTCCATCATGGCGGAGAAGAAGAAGAAGAGCCGCCACGCGGAGAGACCGAACAAGAAGCACAACCAGTCCATGCCTAGAACCCTAACTGATGATAAGAGCAACGAGAAGAGGCACATGAAGAAGAGGAAAAGGACCGAACCCTATTTGCTGAACGCACTAAGGAAGGAGATTGAGGAGCTGAACCCTAAGGGTCCATTAGACAGGGAAGGGGAGGAGATTGATTCCGACGAGGCGGAGTTGGGAAACTGCCTCGATGTGTATGAGTACGAGGAGGAGGCGCCTCAGGAAGAGTCCGAGAGGAACCGGAGGTTCGATTCGGTGGACAATTTGGAGTATGAATTGCCTGATGAGTTCGAGGTGAGTCGAATATGTTCGCTCTCTGTTTCCTTACGAATGAGTGAATTGGCCATCTTTGAGTTGATGCAGTTATTGCTTAGTTTTGTTGGTTTTTGGGGGGTCAACTTGTTCTCCATGATATGAACTGTTGTCAAGGGTTATGTTAGTTTGGAAATGAATATGTTGTTCCTTTTGCTTTTTGTTGGTTTATAAGTAAATTTAGTTGACAATGATTGGACATTAGGAGTTTAGGGTTAACCTGAGGTTCTGGTTTGCGCTTGAACACGTTTTATTCGAGAGCTGATGTTGAACTGTTCCGTCAGCTGTTTTGGTCCTTGCTAAGTAGGATTTTTCTCTTCGATTTTTTCCTTTTGCAGGATGAGAATATTTCATCGGACGATGATGAGGATGCTGGCCACAGTGATGGGGCAGGTCTGTCCAGTGCTGAGGCCGAAGATGAAGATGAAGGAAGGCACATCAGAATGTTGCAGGAGATCACTAGAATGCCAAGCGAAATATTTCAGGGTAATGGCTTTCTCTCTGTCTCTTACTTATTGGCAGTGAAGTGTGGATCTCCCATCACTGACAATTTTAATGTGCATGGCCACGTCATTAGATGGTTACCATTATAGCATTCTTATGGTAGTCAATATGCTTGCATCTTGCATACTCTTCAGTGTTGGTTCTACTTTTGAGAACCAGGGATAATTGACACCTTTGGCAAACGGACCAAACCCGCCGGTTCAAGCGATTCCCTATATGGTCGGTCCAACTTGCTCACCCCTAAACCCTTAGCAGCTACTTGGTAAAGATATTCAATGAATGCTCATGAAGGCAAGTTAACAACCAACAAAAAGAAAACAAAGTGGCAATTCACGGCTCACAACATCAATGGCCATGTTCCTCGATGCATCTATTGTCCTTTTTGTGCTTCTACAAGAATAAATTAGCAATGTTTAGTTAGCGTACCATATTCATTGAAGATGATTCCACCCGAGCACAATCCTTCCTCAACTTTGACAAGTTGAAGTGTCATCCTAGGTCCAATTTCCTGGAGCTTCACCGCACTTTTTGACGAAGCTTGATTTACTCTACCAAGATTACTAGACAAGGTTACTGTCGCAGCTTCATCATCTGCTTCACTTTCTGATCCGTATCCAGCCCTTGAGACACACACGGAAGAACACATATAATTGAAGAGGAGGGATTAAGAATATGCAATGAATGACACTGCTTAAGACTTCATAATTGATAGAGAGAAAAGAGAAAGGGGGGTGGCGGAGCGGGCCATTTTCTCTCTGCCAATACTATTTCCTCTCATTAACTTTGCTTTTCACAATTAAATAAGAACCAAATACACCTGCATTTGAAAAATAGCAAGTTACTTTGCCATCTGCAGGCACATCCACCACATTCTGATGTAACAGGAACAATCCAAATATCTTCAGAGTTAAAATATGATCAATGTGGATAGCCACCTGTGCCCTATACTATACCAAAAAGGAACGGACGGGTTAGGCCCCTATCCTCTAATATTCAGGGTCTGTCACAGATCAAGAGACAAGAATACTTACTCTGTCACAAAGTCACTTACATCTTGTAGATTCCTAAGATCAGGGACTTGATAATTCTGCACAAACTTTCTAATTCTACGAGATACTCCAACAGGCTGTAACCTAATTGAATAATGACGAAAATCTACAAGTTTCGTCTCTTTATTGTAATTAAGCAAGACAATTCTCTGACATGAAGAGAGTTTTACCTGAAAATACAAAAAAGATCAAATGTTAACAAAGCACAAAAGTGCAGTCTGTAATGGCACATAATAGAAAGATATTTACTACTCACAGTGTCAATGCCAATGGCAGGAAAAATATTCTGAAACATAATAGTTGCGATTATCCAGCACGCACCTTTCCTCTGATGGCTAGTTCATCGACTATATTATTGTATTCGATGGTGTTTTGGGGTTTTGGAGATTATAACGAAGGACCTGAAGTATTCATGAATGATGAAGTGGTCACTTCGGCGTAGCTTGTATTATTTGGTTTCATGGAGCAGGTACTGATGCTCACAAAACTGTGGGGATGTGGTTGCGTCAACGTTTTTGTTTTATTCAAGTGGATGAGAATTTTGTTCTCAGTTTCATAGTTAATCTCCGCACCAGTGCCACCGCGTGAAATGTCTGTCTAAAGAATTCTAATCTCGTTTACTTGATTAGATAATGGAAAATTGGAAAGATATGAACTCATTTAGCAGCTAACCTTGTAGACCATGCATTTTATTCAGTTAAGCACTTCTATTATCTGATTCCGATTGCTAAAGACTTAAGTCGCATCTGGAATATGTAGACTTGGCTTGATGTGAGGATGTAATTGATTTATTTTTGTTGTTATTATTTTAAAGCTGAATACAGTCTTTCATTATCTAGCTTTTAAGAGGAGTGAAGAAGATTATTCAGGATCCAAATAGCTTGGTTTTCTAGTCATATTTTTTATTTTCCTTCAATTTAAAGGAAGCTTTTAATAGAAACTAAAGATGGGGCCTTCAAGATCTGTATTATCGGAAGTCTTTATTGGCCGAAGGTTGATTGTAGACCGCTTTAACTGTGTAATCCATTACTGGGATGATTATTTTTGTGCTTGCCCTGAAGTTGCAAATGTGGATTGGGAATTGAATTTAATTGGAATATGTGTCGTAAACTTCTCTGCATATGATTGATGCTATGACCCGTTCTTGTTAGTCCTCAACAGTTTGCTGCTTGTGATCAATCTGATTGTATATTCCAAATATTCAGGGAAGAGCTCTCAAGTGCCGCAGTTTCTGCTACAGAGAAACATCTATCCCTTAATATGTGTACAACCTAGCAGATCTGGGGTAGTAGCCATGGCAAAAATGGTTGCAAAGGCCCGTAATTGTGAGTTGGAGGGGAAGTTGGATATCACATTGGTCATTTAAGGAATATGTCATCCAGGTAGCAATGCACTTTCCCTTTCTCTCGCCCACACGTGCAGGAAGATTTTTAAAGAAAGAAACGCATGCGTCTTTTATTACTGTTTCGATAAATCTAGAATTAGATGGTCCATGATGTTG
The DNA here is from genome assembly GCA_019926035.1 of Melaleuca alternifolia. NCBI lineage: Eukaryota > Viridiplantae > Streptophyta > Magnoliopsida > Myrtales > Myrtaceae > Melaleuca > Melaleuca alternifolia. The sequence goes on along the minus strand of JAGKPW010000021.1, from coordinate 94,520 downwards.
GATATACTATCTATTTCTTTGGCCTTCTGGAGCTGTTGGCTGGTACTACCAATAGTCGCGCATTGTTTTTAGATTCTACTGTCCTCTTTATTCCTCAAGCAGGTTTGGATTTTTTGCCTTCTTTATCTGTCCTTCATTACTTTTGAACTAATCTTTAGGGAACTTATTTGCAGATAGGTATTGTTTTCCACTCTGCTGAACTAATAAATTGTACAGGTGGACAGTCTTATAAGTTAAGTTGGCCAATCGACACTAAAGGGAAATGCATTGCCGACTATGTTTGTTCATGTGATTTCTCAACCGCATCTTGTTGAGAGTTTTTAAGGCCTTTTCTTGAAAACCAGCATGTAAATGTTTTCCATGTCGTGCTGAACCAAGAAAGCATCGAGCTGCAAGTCTGATTTTTCGAAGCCAAATATAGCGTCATGGTTCTGAACTACTTTGGACTTTGATTTTTCATTCAAAACAGACCTGAATCAAAATAGACTTGGGAGATTTTATGCATAAAAATTAGTTACATCAATTTCGGAATGTAGTATTCCAATCACTGTCGCAAGATTCAGTTCTTAATTCTGCGCCTAATTACCTCTATACGAATTAATTTTGAAGAAGAGATGAAATGGTTTGATTTATCCGAATTAGAGTTTACATTTGAGGCAAAACATTTAAACAATATTGTTAAGGGCTACTAATGTGATTGGACATGCCGACGAGTCATGTTGTTTAGACAAACTGATAAATATCTCAATTTGAATTAGTAGTTAGGTGGTTATTCTTTTGTAAAAAATAATAGCACTTAACTGGCATGTTGAAAAGTTTTGATATCAAAATGAGAATTGTACGAAAATTATGACACATTCAATATTTTTTTTTTCAGCGAAAAGGATTGACTTTTCACATTTTTCTTTTCAGGCCAAATCATAGGCTACGTATAAGTCGCCACCAGGCTGTGGCCTTTCGGTCCTGAGCTCGTCAACGTGCATGTCATTGCTCCAAGCTTTGTAGATTTCCTCTGCTATAATGAAGAGAAAACGTCCCTTGGGGAAATTCCGCGCGTGCTGCTAGATTCAGCCAATGCGACCTTCCACAAGCACAAAGCTCATTTCCCTAACGCACCCGACTCTCAACTTCGCACACCGCACCTTCGAATCCTTTGTATGGAACAATATCATTCGAGCCCATGCCCATGCCCATGCCCATGCCCAATCCACTGTCTCTGTTCAACCTCCATTGGCAGTCTTCGCTCGCATGCGCTCCCATGGCGTCGAACCCGACTTCCACACCTTCCCTTTCCTCCTCCAGTCCTTCGGTTTCGTTCCCCATCTCCAATCGGGTCGACAGATCCACGCTCAAGTTTTCGTCTTTGGGCTGGACCGTGAAACCTTCGTCCGGACTTGTCTCATCAACATGTACTCTTCTTGCGGCGACTCAGCGCTCGCACGTCGAGTGTTTGGCGAGATTGTTGAGCCGGATTTGCCGTCTTGGAATTCGATCATCAACGTTTGCTTGAAAGTGGGTCGAAGTGACGCTGCCCGTGCGTTGTTCGACGAAATGCCTGAGAGGAATGTGATATCTTGGAGTTGTATGATTAATGGGTACGTTAGGTGTGGGACTTGTTGGAAGTTGTGGAAGCGTGTGTGGATGATGTGTGTGTGTGTGTGTGTGAGGAAGCAAGGGAGTGAAAGGGAATGCAACTTATATTATTTTGTAATTGTACAAAGGATGCAAGTAGTTGGTCTTGCTCTAGGATTACAACATTTGACACTCCTAACTCCTATTTATAGGAGTCCACATATTCTAGAGAATTCTACAACCTAGAATTATCTAGCAACTAAGAAAACTCTAGATAATTCTACATTATTAGTTTTTTCTACAAATCTCTAGGACTTTTCTACACTCTTCTAGCAAGAGCACATCCTAGAGTATTCTAGAAATTGGATCAATCTTCTCAACACTCCTCCTTGATCCAATTTCGTGATACTCCAAGCATACTTCGCAGTGTTTCGAACTTGGTCGGTGATAATGCTTTTGTAAATATGTCTGCGACTTGGTCTTCTGTCTTGCAATATTTCAGTTCGATCTCTCTATTACTTGGTCGGTGATAATGCTTTTGTAAATATGTCCGCGACTTGGTCCTCCTTGATGTCGATGTGTTTAGTTCTGCCATGGAAGATTGGATTCTTCGATATAGCAATTGCGGACTTATTGTCGCAAAGTATCGAAGTTGGCTCCATTTGTGCTTCTCCAATGTCTTCTAGAATTCTTCGAAGCCATAGTGCGTGACTGGTGGTCGCAGCTGCTGCTACATATTCAGCTTCCGCAGTGGACTGTGCCACTGAATCTTGTTTTCTGGATGTCCATGAAAATATTCCAGAACCTAGTATGAATGCATACCCAGTAGTACTCCTCCTGCCATCAGTTAATCCTGCCCAGTCACTGTCAGTGTAGCCTATGAGTTTGGTGCTTGCACTTGGTCGATACCAAATGCCGTACTTTGAAGTTCCTCGCAAATATCTGAATCTTTTTGACAGCTCTAAAATGAATCTGACTCGGACTATGCATGAATCGCGATAATAAACTTGTCACGTACATAATGTCAGGTCTTGTTGCAGTGAGATATAGAAGACTACCAATCAAACTCCTGTAGAGCGAAGCGTCAACTTTGTCTGCTCCATCTTCTTTTAGTAGTTTTTCATTTGTGACGAGCGGTGTTGTTACTGGCTTGCAGTAGTCCATCTTGAATTTCTTCAGGAGGTTCTCGGTATATTTCTTTTGTGAGATAAAGACCCCTTGTTTTTGGTTGATCTCGATGCCAAGAAAGTAGTGCATCAAGCCCAAGTCCGTCATCTCAAATGTCTTCATCATTTCTTCTTTGAATTCTTGAATCATGTTCTCATTATTTCCTGTATATATTAGATCATCTACATACAGAGAAATAATGAGTGTGTCGGACTTACCTTGGGTCTTGACGTAGAGCGTTGGCTCGCTCATGCTCTTCCTGAATCCTTGCTTGATGAAATATTCATCTATTCTGCTATACCATGCTCGTGGTGCTTGTTTTAACCCATAGAGCGCCTTTTTTAGTTTTAGAACTTTATCTTCTTGGCCTTTGACGGTAAATCCTTGTGGTTGTTCCACATATATTTCTTCTTGAATATATCCATTTAAAAATGCTGACTTTACGTCTAGTTGATAGATTTTCCACTCTTTTAGTGCTCCTAAGGCGATGAGCATACGAATAGTATCAAGGCAAGCAACATGAGCGAAAGTTTCGGTATAGTCAATACCTGGTTGTTGTAAGTATCCTTTCGTCACAAGCCTTGACTTGTACTTCTGGATTGATTCGTCTGCATTGAGCTTTGTCTTGTAGACCCATTTGACACCGATGACCTCTTTGTCTTCAGGGCGATTGACACACTCCCAAGTTTCATTCTTCTCGATCATCTTGATCTCTTCCTCCATTGCTTTAATCCAGACTTTTTCCTTGGCAGCCTCTTCATAGTTTTCTGGTTCTAGTGTAACAAAGTTGCATGTTTCATAAATCTGTCTAAGGGATTTTACTCTTTGCACAGAAGACTCTAGAGTAGATTCTTCTTGCGTCGCTCTTGGAGAGATTGGTGGAGTTGCGCTTTGAGTAGTGGAATCTGTTACTTGTCCTTCTTCTTGTATTGTTGACTCCTCTTGTGGAGGTGGCATGTCCGGCAAGGTGACATATTTTTTCTCAATCTTTTCCTCCTCCCAGTTCCAGGCTGCATTTTCGTCAAACTCCACATCTCTGCTAATCATGAGCTTCTTAGTCTTGAGGTTGTAGACCCGATAACCTTTCGATTGGTCACTATAGCCGAGAAAAATTCCTTTTTCCGTCTTGTCATCAAGCTTACTCCTTTTCTGAGTAGGGATATGGACGTAGCATATACAACCAAACACTCTGAGATGCTTTGCCGAAGGCTTCCGTCCACTCCATGCTTCAACTGGAGTTTTATTTTGAACAGCTCTAGTTGGACATCTATTTAGAAGGTATACGGCTGTGTAGACTGCCTCTGCCCAGAACGTATGGGGAAGGTTTTTATCTTTTAGCATAGACCTTGCCATTTCCATGACGGTTCTATTCTTTCTCTCTGCTACTCCATTTTGTTCTGGGGCGTAGCCAACAGTTAGTTGTTGATGAACGCCTTCATCTTCACAGAATTTATTGAACTCATTGGAGTTGTACTCGGTACCCCTGTCGCTTCTTATGACTTTAATTTTACGGCCACTTTGATTCTCGACGTGGTTCTTGAATTTCTTGAAAATTGAGAATACCTCCGATCTTTCTCGAAAAAAATATACCCACGTCATTCTTGTATAATCATCGATAAATAGGATGAAATATTTATTCCGACTGGCAGTTGGAGTTCTCATTGGACCACACACATCCGTGTGAACTAACTCCAAAGGCTTCTTAGCTCTCCATGAACCTTCAGATGGGAAGGACTGTCTTTGTTGTTTTCCAAGGAGGCAGCCTTCACAAACATCTGAAGTTTCTGAAATAGCTGGAAAGTCTCTCATCATATTTTTCTAATGGAGAACTTTTAGTCCAGCAAAATTGAAGTGGCCAAATCTTCGATACCATAGCCATGAATCATCAAGTTGAGCTTTCATGGCTATATCTTTCACGTATTTCCATCGTATAGGGAAATTCTTATTATCCATCTTAACAACGGCAATGATATTTTTATATTTATCATGGATAATGCAGGCATCTTTTCTAAAGTATAGAGAATACCCACTTTGTATCATTTGGCCTACACTCAAGAGATTTTGCGTAAGACTGGGGACTAAATATACATTATGAATATATTTTGGGCCTTTATTTGTTTCAACAGCAATAGTTCCTTTTCCTTTCACATCTACCAAGTCACCATTGCCCAATTTTACTTGAGATTTCACCGACTTATCAATATCGGTGAATATATTTTCGTCCCCCGTCATATGATTGCTACACCCACTATCGACATACCAAGTATCAATTTTCTTATCATTTGCCGCTTGGCCTGCGTAGAATATATTATCACTCATTTCTTTTTCTTCAACATAGTTAGCCCGACTATTCATCTTTGAGCGGCAATCTTTTTCTACGTGGCCATATCTTTTACAAAAGCGGCATTGTGGCTTATGTTTAAACCAACAATCCTTCTCCAAATGATTTGTTTTCTTGCAAATGCCACAAGGTGGATACTTTTCCTTTTGTGTGGTTTCTCCTCCTTTTTTATTTTTCCATAGACTCCTTCCACCATTTTTGGATTGATGAGACCGTATGTTTATTTTAGACTGAAAGGTATTTTCCATTGAATCTTCATCTTGTGCCATCAGTCTTTTCTCATGTGCTTCTAGAGAGCCAATTAATTCACTTATTGACAGGGTTGTCAAATCTTTACTTTCTTCAATAGTTGTGACGATAGGATTATACTTTTTAGTAAGCGTCACCAATATTTTTTCAACAACCCTTTGATCAGTAATATTATCTCCATAGGCTCTCATTTGATTAACTAATTCCTTTAATTTGCCGCAATATTCTTGAACGGTCTCATTAGTTTTCATTTTAGAATTCTCAAAGGCTCTTCTCAAAGTTTGAAGGCGAATAATGCGTATCTTTTCTGATCCTTGAAATTCTTCTCGAAATGTCTCCCAAGCTCCTTTTGCGGTCTTTGCCCCAAGTATTCTCGGAAATACTGTTTCTGAGAGTGCTTGTTGAATAAAATATAAAGCCTTTGCATCCTTCTGTAGTTGATCATTCGGAACACTTGCACCTTCTTGCGGAGCCTCATAACCATTCTCGACGATGTCCCATAAGTCTTGGGCCATCAAGAATGTAGTCATCTTGATGCTCCAAAAATCATAGTTATTCCCGTCAAAGATAGGAATAGGAAATGAGGATGAGGTTGAGCTGGCCATAGTTTAGTTATGGGAGAATTGGGTGGATAGTTTTAGGAACGGATGGTTCAGACAAACGCCTGATACCAACCAAAGAACGTGGCTCTAATACCACTGTTGGAAGTTGCGGAAGCGTGTGTGGATGATGTGTGTGTGTGTGTGTGTGTGTGGAAGCAAGGGAGTGAAAGGGAATGCAACTTATATTATTTTGTAATTGTACAAAGGATGCAAGTAGTTGGTCTTGCTCTAGGATTACAACATTTGATACTCCTAACTCCTATTTATAGGAGTCCACATATTCTAGAGAATTCTACAACCTAGAATTATCTAGCAACTAAGAAAACTCTAGATAATTCTACATTATTAGTTTTTTCTACAAATCTCTAGGACTTTTCTACACTCTTCTAGCAAGAGCACATCCTAGAGTATTCTATAAATTGGATCAATCTTCTCAACAGGACTTTAAGGAAGTGCTTGCTTTGTTCAGGGAGATGCAACTCGTGGAAGGTGATTTGGTTAGGCCTAATGAGTTTACTATGTCCGGAGTGCTTTCGGCCTATGGGCGGTTGGGTGCACTGGAACATGGGAAGTGGGCTCATGCTTATATTGACAAATGTGGGATAGAAGTTGATGTTGTGTTGGGAACTTGTCTTATAGACATGTACGCTAAATGCGGGAGTATTGAGAGGGCGAGGTTGGTTTTCTGCAATTTGGGTCCTCATAAGGATGTGATGGATTGGAGTGCTATGATATCGGGCTTGGCAATGTATGGTCATGCTGGGGAATGTCTCGACTTGTTCTCGGACATGAGACGACAAGGTGTGAAACCTAATAGTGTCACATACTTGGGTATTCTTTGCGCTGGTGTTCATGGTGGCTTGGTGAGTCAAGGGAAGGAACTTTTCAGGAAAATGAGCGAGGAGCATGGAATAACTCCAATGATTCAACACTATGGTTGTCTAGTGGATCTTTTTGGGAGGGCAGGTCTACTAAAGGAGGCGTGCACCGTAGTGAACTCGATGCCTATGGAACCTGATGTGCTTATATGGGGTGCTCTACTGAGTGGATCCAGGACGCATAGTGACATTGAAACTTGTGAGATTGCCCTCAGAAAGCTAATCCAGCTGGATCCTGGCAATAGTGGTGCCTATGTGCTTCTATCAAATGTTTATGCGAAATTGGGTAGATGGAATGAAGTGAGGCAAGTCAGAAATCTAATGGAAGCGAAGGGCATTAATAAAGTCCCTGGTTGTAGCTTAGTAGAGATTGATGGGGTACTTCATGAGTTTTTTGTGGGAGATGATTCCCACCCAGAAACTAAGGAGATTTATATGATGCTTGATGAGATCATGACGAAATTGAAGAAGACAGGTTATGTGGGAAACACAAAAGAAGTATTGCTTGATTTGGATGAGGAAGCAAAAGAGCTTGCTCTATCCCTTCATTGTGAAAAACTGGCTATAGCATTTTGCTTTTTAAAAACAAGTGCTGGTACTCCCATACGAATCATTAAGAACCTTAGAATGTGTGGTGATTGTCACGTTGCGATAAAGATGATATCCAAAGTCTACAGACGCGAGATTGTGATCAGGGACTGCAATCGGTTTCACCACTTCAATGACGGAGTTTGCTCTTGTAAAGATTTATGGTAGATGAAAAAATTTATGGGTTAATCTCATGAAACTATGGGGATCCTGTCAATTTTTATAGGTTCGCATGGCCACAGAAATTTGGACATGACATTGACTCAAACAATAAATCATTCACACAAATCCTGGCAGACAAATACCCTGAAAAGGTAGATGGCGGATTTAGTTTGCACTACGCATTATATCAAGTGGTCTGTACCACAAGAGCCCTTGTGTGATATTGTAAGTCCATACTATTCTTCCGAATATTGTAATCATGAAGATATTTTTTCCCTTGACAATTGCACTTGACTGCATGGAGAGTTGGCATGATGATGATCTATTTAGTTCAAAGCTTGAACACCCACAATTACTTCAGAAATTGTTAAACTTTGGATCTCTGTGCAGGTTTTATTTGAACACCTTCCTTGAGGTGAGAGGAAGCTTCGCCCTTGGCTGAACTGTGGCTGCTTATGGTTGGTAACAGGTATCTGCTGAAGGCCTCTGGTCAGAGCTTGTACACTTTCCTGTTGTTGGCTGTGGCTTTATCCTGACATATTTTAATCATGGTGATGATATCAGTAATTTTTAAATCTTGCCCGTTATTCGATATCATCTCTGACCTTTTTTTTTTTCGGTTAATTTATCCCTACACTTCTTAATGTTTGTTTTGTCGCCATTAAAGTTAACTTGTATTTTCGTTCAATTTCGCACTGAACCTTTTCTTTTCTTTTTGGTTCAATGTTTTTTCAATTTTTTTTTACACAAGCCATTGTCAAGACATACAGACTACACTGGCTAGTGTGTTCATATAAGCTTAATCGTGATGAAATAACAAACATATTGGGTGGAATTGATCCTTTTACTTGTTCATGCTATGCTTGGACTTGTCTAGTGAAGCAACTCGAATTGATCCTTGGGAAACATAACAATTATATATAGAAGTTCCTACGATATGCAAATGCAAGTGAACATTTCTATATGTAAGAATTCGTATCTTCAACTCTTTTGTGTTGTATAATCCATTTATTGGGGTGTCATGTTTGGGACATAAAATGACCAATAAATGATGTGTTGGAATTAAAAATAAATTTGACATAATGCAATTGAGAGAGAATGAAAGAATAGTTCAGGGACTATCATCTTCAACAATAAAAAGTGTTGGGACTAAATTGAACAAAAACTCATCATAAATTAAACAGCATACTTCATCGATAATTTCTAGGTGAAAGACTACGTTGGACCACTTTTAGAAAGTTGGGAGACGTCAATGGAAAACAAAAAAAAAAGGTGATTGTTTATGTCCTCTAAGTAGTTTGCTTGCAGCAGTTATCAGGTGATTTGTCAAATCCAGCTAACTAGTGGAGTTGAGTCTCATGGTCATTGATTGGTCGATCAATTATCAATGGGCCAATGACATCTTTGTCACTTCCCCATCTCCACCGTCTTAATTTGATTTAAAACATAATATCACGTGCTTGTGTTATCATACAATATTATCGGATGTCTCCAAATAAACAATATTGCAACCATCGAGCTCTCCTCGACAATGGATTCGGATGGTATTCACTTATTTGATTCAATTTATTGATAGGCAAATTCATAACAAAGATAAAGAGGAACTGGAAATCACAAATTTTTTATTAAGGCCAATCTCTGACCATGGTTTGATAAAGATAAAAACAAACTTGTTAAATAGAAATTTTAATTTAGTTGGGAAACGAAGAAGAAGACAAAAATAATAATCATCACAAATTTTAATTTCTGTCTTTAGCTGTCGCATCACCACATTCTCCTCTGCTTCCCATTTGTCTTATCGTTCCTGTCTCCGTCTCCATGTCCTCTTCATTTCTTGATAAATTTATGGTGGATCTCATGTCGGAAGCGGGGGAAACGGAAACCCCACAAATAATCATCACATCATTCGTATTTTAGTATTTATGAGCTTCTACCTTGATTATGATTTTGTCCCATCGTCCGTGATTGTCCACCCTTGGGAGACACTGACTTCCATAGTAGAAAAGAAAAAAACGACATTAATAATCTCTTCAATTATATAGTCAAATATGTTATGTTATTTTTAAATTTTCGATTCCTTTATTGTTTATTTATTATCTGTAATCTCTAAGATTTTAAATATTTAATATAATTTATTAAATATATTTCAATAATTCAATAATCTCATTAAATAGAATAAAAAGTATATGAACAATGTTGCATATTAACTTAGAATTCAATAACTATGTTTTGTCATCTAAACATTTATGAATGACGTTATACATTGGACTAAATTATATTACTATCCCTAGAAAAATTGTCTTTTTTCTTTACGTCCCAAATTGGGCACTCTCTAGCCTGATATTCTTTAATTGAGGAAGGCATTGATAAACTTCAAATATGTTCATTTCTAATTAAATGAATTTATGTTATTATCTGCACAAAATTTTCAAGAAAAAGATAATCGCGTATCTGTAAAATAAGTTATATTCAATGAGAGATTGCATCACTTAATACACTGACTAGTGATGGCCCGTGAATCCCCATGGTAATGTTAAATTAATCATGTTAATCTAAATTTTAAATGGTATAAAAATCATGAATTAACTTTTCTTAATGAATCAACAACAAAGAAATAACATGATGACGACAAAAAAGAATAAAATTAAGCGAAAAGGAAGAAGAAGGGACAAACATTCAAAAAGGAAAAAAAAATTAGATGAAAAGGTTCGAGAAAAAGGGTGGAAGTGGTGATTATGTTTTAGTGCATTTGATGGCATCATAAATAAGACTTGATTATTTTATTTCATATGGTATAGATCTTCGTCATTGTACGAATGAAGCGTATTTTAGACCTATTGAGATAATAACAAAATTAGTTTCTAAGCATTAGTTTAATATATAATTTCATCGTTGGAATTTCTATTCATGCAATTGGTCCTTGAACAATCGAAAAAATTCAATGCAATTCTTTCGTTTGTATCATTTTTACTTAAATTAGTGGTTAGATTAAATATTTTTTACGGCTTAGAGCTTATTGAATAAATTAAAAATTCAAGAGTAACATTGCATGGTCAATCAAAGACCGTGGACTGCTTATGTCGCTCTTTCAAAGTGAAAAGCTGTTTGGCAACTTCTCGAAATAATTAAGTGACTGAAATTTTCCCTACTCTGAAATTTTTCCAGATAAAAATTCGAAATACGAATTATCTCCGGGCTCCACCCAACGCGATCACGCGATGGAGGAGTGCTGCGCGCTCGAGTTTCTGCCAAAATGTGGACCCCACTTTTCTTAACATAATTAAGGTAGCCGATCTTAAAAAGAAAGAGAGAGAGAGAGAGGTCACGCCCCAGCCATGCACGCTTGCTTCGCCTCAACGTGGGTGTCCTCACCGTCTCAAGCTCTCCATCTCCTTCTCTCTGAACTCTCTTCCAATCTCTCCGTCTCGCCGCCGGCTCGCCCTCCCATGGCCTCTTCTCGCGGCGCCTCCGGCGATTCCTCTCGCGTAAGTTCAGCTTACCGTTCGTGCTCTCCCGATTTCTTCTTTTCCTCCTTTCGCTTCGCGTTCGCGTCGTCGGGATCGTGCCCGAACCTTCGCGTGTCGATCGGTGCTTTTTGCGTCCTCGATGCCGAGAGATGTTCCGCGGCGTGCGATTCGGATGTGTTGCATTCCTCTGCCGTTGCTCCTTTCCGTTCGCGCAGTCCGCTGTATTTGAATCTTCTTTGCCTCGGTCGATTCGCGATTTGGTAATTGATCGTCGCGATGTCATCTCCTGCTTTGAATAGGCGCTGTTTTTTTTTTTTTGGTTCTCTGTTATTTGACGTGGAAGATCTGGTGAACGAAAGTTGCTTGAAACTAAATTAGGGCGGCCTATCTGTGCATTATCAATGGCTAGTACCGATCGATCATACACTCAGAGTTGCATTTTTGTGAGTTTAGTCTCATGTTCCACGTACGACAGTCACGCTTGGGGGAGCTTCATGGCGGAAGTAGTAGGGTCTACTGTGAATTTTCCAGCAACCGTGGAACTTATGAGCTGTGTGAACAAGCATCATTGATTCTCTCTCTGTCTCACTCGGACGAGACAGTTTAGGTGATGGAAATAACTACAGTGGTGGAACTGTTCTCTTTCTACTGGAATTGAGGGCATCACTTGTCTTTAAATGTTCCTAGAAGTCTATCATCAGAACTACAGATATTAAAATCCTCCTGTTCATTAATATCCTTTATTTTATCGTGAATTAAATCTGTCAATGAGACCGAGGGAAGTAGATATTCCACTGTGCATGTAGCTGAATAAATAAAATTGTTCTTCTTCTGAGACTGAGATTTTATTAGGAATATGTAGCTGAACATTTACAATAGTCCTCTTTCTACTTGAGTGGGATATGCTTTGTTAAACTGGTTTTCTTAGCTTGCACTCTTTTGCTCCGATGCCCAGTGCAGTTGGATTTATGTTGATCCATGCGATGCAGGAGATATGAACTCTGGCATATGCATCCACCTTGTCGAACTGTGCCTTGTGCTTGATAAATATGACTGCAGTTCACAAGCCACCGAGTAATAGTACCCTTGGTGTGCCAGGCATTTCGGGCCATGAAGTATGTGAGAGCTACTTGCTTTTTCCTGGTGAAACAGCCCTTGGAGATGCCTTCCGAACCTTCCTCTATTTTCTTGGTCTTGCTTACTGCTTTATTGGATTATCAGCTATCACTGCAAGGTTTTTCCGTTCTATGGAGAATATTGTGAAGCAGACACGTGAGGTGGTAGAGATAGATCCTCATACGAAATTAAAGGTGGTTAGACAAGAAAAGGTGTGGAATTACACTATTGCAGACATTACTCTACTGGCTTTTGGAACTAGCTTCCCTCAAATATCTTTAGCTACTATTGATGCTCTAAGAAACCTGGGGGATCTCTATGCTGGAGGTAAATCTTGGACTCTCGTACTTGTTTTGTCTAAGAGTGTCATCTACGTGGACAACTACTAAATTTGCTGATTGTATCATTCTCATTGGATATGGAAGCAAGTTTATTATCAAAAAGCGTCTCCTATTTGTCATTCTGTGGTAATGAAATCTTACTTAAATTTGCTGATTGTATCATTCTCATTGGATATGGAAGCAAGTTCAATATCAAAAGCATCTCCTATTTGTCATTCTGTGGTAATGAAATCTTACTTTGCCGATACCATTTATTTTCAAGGCTGTCACTTTTTTGCGTTAAATTTTTTCTTGTAATTTTGTGAGATACTCTTCACTCAAACGACACCAGTGCGGCTAGCCTTAATATATTCCATTTATTGTGGATATAGGGATCCATTTTGAAGAAATAATGACCCAAGAGTGCTGGTTATTGTGATTCTGTAGAAGACTTTCTGATCTTTTTAAGGGCAAATACCACAAGAAATACGCAGCCTTTCACCACTTTGACAAATCTAAGACAACTCTCAAAGGTATAAAAAGAAAAGCATACCGCTGCTACAAAATAACACGACCTTTCCATTGTACCAAAAAATGACATAGCCTTTTACCATTGCGACAAAAACATCTTTTGGTATTCCGTCTATTCTAGATGTTATCTTGTGCTCATGTCAGCAAATTAACTCTTTCTGCAATTGGCAACTCAATGGCTAGTAGCAATACACTCGCAATTTTCCAAATGCAGTTCACAAATTAATATCGCTTTCATGGTCCTCAATAGTGAAATCAAATTAGGTTCTCTAAACAAGTGTAAGAAAACTCTCTCTATCCCTCAAAAGATGCCCAGTATCTTCTTCTTTCGAACAGGACCTTTTGGATATCATTCGGCTATGGAAGTAACAGTAACATATGGTATCTTTGTCTCACAGACCAGATATTGCGCATTTTTTCAGTAGGTCGTTTTAAACATGTCATAGTAATTAAAGGTTGTCCTTTTCTTTGTTATTTGGCCTATTTTCTGAATAAGGTGGATGGTTGTGCTTTAGATTTTAAATCTGAGTGTTTCTCCTTGTGATATCTTTGTCGAGTTATATATTTATTCACGGTAGGCAACATATTTCAGAAAGATATTCTGTTTTATTCTCATTTCGAACATGGTCCTGGAACTGTTACCTTTCTTTCAACTCCAGTGGACATTATACTAATTTTATAGCTTCTACTATAATGTTCCCAGCCTTAATGCTTGATCTATAGTTTACATTGATTCATGCTTAATGTGCAAGCAAATAGTTAAATCATGTTTTGCTAACTTTTTCCAGAATCTTTTTATCCTAGGTTTGGGTCCTGGAACGCTTGTAGGCTCTGCTGCATTTGACCTATTTCCTATACATGCTGTCTGTGTCGTGGTTCCTAAAGCTGGTGAATTGAAAAAGATATCTGATCTTGGTGTTTGGATAGTGGAGCTCTTTTGGTCTTTCTGGGCTTATTTTTTGCTGTACATAATTTTGAAGGTAATACTGCTGATATCTTAAATGATTGAGCTTTCTGACAGGAAGCAATAACATTAGAGTTTCTTGACTTGCTACTTTCGGTTACTGATGTGATAAAAGTGTCGCCAAGTGACTTTCCCGTCTTTTCAATGAAGGCGGCGACAAATTCCTGCCATAGATGGTTAGATTGACTATAAAGATTATCGAGGATTGTACTCTGATGCAGTTATTAAAGAAACCGCTTGAGTTTGTCGTAGGAGACATGAGCGGCCAAACCTCTTACTTAGGGATGTTTGACATCGATGCAGGTTTGGACTCCTAACATTGTCACACTTTGGGAGGCACTTTTAACTGTGTTGCAGTTCGGGTTACTACTGCTACATGCATATGCTCAAGACAAGCGCTGGCCCTACTTATCTCTTCCCTTGTATGTCTAAATAATCTTACCGATACCTTTTGTTTTCATCTAAGGATTCATCAGATTCTGTCTGTTAATTACCATCTCATATATCTCATATTAACGATGCCTTTTCTGTCTGTATAAAGAGCAAGGGGCGTGAGGCCAGAGGACTGGGTACCGGAAGAGGCTACTTCATATAAACATGAGAACAATGTTTGATGATGAGCAATCCGAGATAATTCAAATTGGTGAAAATTACGAAAGGAGTATTGTGGACATCTTTTCCATCCATTCTGGAAGTGGAACAGGTCAATCTGTGAAGTTGCTGCTGTGCAGATCTTTCCTGCACTTTCATACTTTATTGGTAGTTATGCTACACGACATGCTAAACAACCACATTCCTCACTTACTGTTTGTTTCTGCTTGGCTTTTAAATTTTTTTGCAAGTGGCACAGACGTATACACACTTCTTTAATGTCCATTTAAGAAAACATGTGACATTCTGTAGCCATTGTTAGTTTGATTTCTTGTGTCATGTAAATAGTTGACATCTATTTTCTGGTCGGCACCACCATATTTTCTCTTTTAGATTTTATTCACTGTCGAGCTGCTCTTAGTTACATTGACATTCGGCACACAGGATCTAATAGGTGCATGCCACAATATAACGTGCGCGTGGTAAATGACTTGGCTTGCAAAAAATAATGTCTATAATAAGGTTTTTTTTTTTTTTTTGGTAACTGAGGTGTCCGGGCCAGCTTGCGCGCACCTCAACTATTCTTCGGGGGAGACTAGCACAGCAACCTACCGCCATGGCCCTCCACTTAAATCACAGGCGCTTCCCTGGGGAATCGAACCCAAGACCTCAACGAAGTCCAAATTTGCCCTAACCTGCTGGGCTACCCATAGGTAGGTAATGTCTATAATAAGTTCTTACTCCAAGTAATCAATATTTGTATGCTTAGGGTAACATATGATTTGGTAGTCTTATATCCTTTTGGTGGGCTTCTTTATTCCGCCTCTTCAGCTTCTTCTCTGATTTTACATGAACCTTCTAATTTAAGGAGGATCATTCTTTCGGGTCCAATGTATCATAATGTGCCTGGCAGTGATTTAGCCAAATCCTCTAGTGAACATCATGTGCTTTCACTTTGGAAGGAACAGTTTGTTGACGCGCTGATGGTAAGACATGCTATCTACATAATTCTTTTGGACTACCCACCTAAAAATGGAGGGGCAACCTTCAAATTTTTCTCACCTTTTTGGATGACAACATTCTAAGGGAATGCTCAGGGTTGTATGTCTCTTTCTATTGTGCGACCGAAGCCATTGATCATGTTGAACAACTGCTTGTTTTAGCAAGTCCGACTTTCAAGACAGAAGTCAATACTTAGAGGATTACTAACATCACCATCATGCTTCTTGTAATATTTGGGTGTCTGTTCTTGCAACTTGCAAGATCAATCATTCATTTGACATGGGAGATGCTGTTTTGAGAAGTCTTATTTTTATCCGCCCTTATATGGTTCGCTTGAACTATGCTCTGCTTTTTTATGGTTAGAACTACATCTTTTTGAACTTATGAAATGGTGAAACATGGGTATCAGTTCATGGCATTCTCATTGGAGGAAAGTAGTATGAAGGATTACAATCAAGTCATGATAGAATGAGTGAATTAAACACAATTTCCCTCTTTTCCGCATACAGATAGCATCTTTGAATTTGGTTCGACAATTCAAGCTCTAGGGGAGAGTCATCAAAGAAAATTACAGATGCAATCTCAACTTCTCTTATGCTACATGTTGACTGCTCAGTGAAATTAATGTAAACTATACCAACATTTTTCTTGTTCTACAGTTTGCATGCTCTGCTTTAAAATATACACATTACCACCTTAGGTTTTGAAAAATAAATTCTTTGTACCGTGGAGTTAAAGGGACCATTGAAAATGGACCTTCAAAACTTCAGGATGCGAGAAGTAGGAATTTGAAACTTGAGGGTGTTGAGTATTGGTTTTGAAACTGGGGGATAGAAAATGTAACAGGAGAAACTTGAGGACGGTTCTGTAGTTTTTCCTATCTGAAGTATATGAAGAAGAACTTATTGTAATGGGCATTGGCCTAGGTCCTTTGATGTGCTGGGAATGCATATTCTCCTTTTGTTTTAGGCATGCAAACATGACAAAAAAGTGGGAGCCATTTCCATTTTATTTACATGCTAGGGTCCAAACATGAGTTCTTAGTCGTCATCCATTTTTCAGTTTTGCTTGATGTCTCCATGAAGAGATAGACTTCTAGACTTCACAAATATGTAAGCAGATTGTATAACTTAGTTGGCTTAGCACTGAAATTCAATCATTTAGTGTTGGAGGAACTTCATGATTTATATCAAAAGTTTCTGACAATGATATCCTTTTCCTTTTTTCGATCTCCTGCATTTTTGTTTATCAAGTATGCCTGGTTTTGTAATCAGTTGGAGAGTGCTGTGAGGAAGAAGTTGGACAGCAATTGTGCGCGGGCTTTGCGAATGTTGTGGCAGTCACTTCTTGCACCTTGGAAGCTCATGTTCACTTTAGTTCCTCCTTGCCAAATTGCTCATGGCTGGGTTGCTTTCATTTGCTCTTTAATCTTCATCAGTGGAATAGCTTATGTGGTAACCAAACTTACAGATCTAATTAGCTGCGTGACAGGTACTTAATCCTTGCTACTGTTAGTGTTACCAATCTTTGCTTCGATTTAAAATGGGTGGCAATTTAGGTCAGCCATAGATTTTCTTTGTCTAAGGTAGTCATTTACATTCTTAGTGTTTGTGCAGGCATAAATGCTTATGTCTTAGCATTCACAGTGCTGGCTAGTGGAACGTCATGGCCAGACTTAGTTGCTAGTAAGATTGCCGCTGAAAGGCAGACAACAGCTGACTCAGCCATTGCAAACATCACTTGCAGGTTTACTTCATTACTTAGCATTGCTTCCTTCTAAACTTGCATTCACTCGTGCACGATTATAGATGTTGTTTTCTCGAACCATTATGTTTTCAGTTCTACTTTTATTTTAAAGCCTTCCTTCCACCGCCTGTGATTGGGATTTGGAAAATTTCCTGTAGCCAGTTGCAACTGAAACATTCATTTTGTGCGACAGCAATCAATAATCCTGGGGCATTTGCGAGACAATATTGCAAAACGATAATTCTGCTGATCGGAAGAAACTCACCAGATCTTATCTGTCAAATCACCATTATATCATAGCTAACAAAATGTTTTCTCTCCTTGCTTCTTTTCTCTAGTTTCCATGTGAAAATTTCACTTGGAAATATGCAAACAAGTTTAGTTACACTATCTTTGACTGTCTCTCTCATAGCTACTCATGAAATGAAAATAATTCAACGAGGAACACTGAACCATTAACATTCTTTGTCTGACGTCAGCCTTGTCTGATGTGTTAAGGCCACGTTTTTTTACTTCCTTATTGAGCTTGCAGCACCATATCCACGTAGTTCATCTCGTTTTTGAAAAAAGATGATCCAGCACTACCCCGAGTTTACTGAAATCTTTGAACTGACCCTTTTTCTTTTTTCTTGCTGTGTTTCGTAGTAATTCAGTGAACATATACGTGGGCATAGGCGTGCCATGGCTAATTGACACCGCATACAACTTCGTCGTGTATCGGGAACCTTTGGGGATCCAAAATGCAGCCGGACTTAGCTTGTCATTGCTTGTGTTCTTTTCTACGTCTGTGGGGTGTATATCAGTTCTCGTTCTTCGACGTCTCACATTGGGTGCCGAATTGGGAGGGCCAAAGCCTTGGGCTTGGTTAACCAGTATTTACTTCATGTTGCTCCGGGTCATCTTTGTGGCGCTTTCATCTCTCAAAGTTTCTGGCATCATATAGGAAGGATTTACTCAGGTTAGTTTCCTATGTCATCATCACTCTCTTTCATTCTTCCATTCTTTATTCTTGTTGTGCTTCTTTTGCCCACTTTGGAAGGTATCTTTTGGAGCATAGTGGGTGCTTTCGGTTCCGCATTTAAAATGAGTTTTGGGGCTCTAAAATCTTTTGACAAAATATAAATGGTATTTGGTTCGTTTTTTGGAGGGATATGAGACTCCAAAACTCTTTAAAGGCCTTTAGGAGAATGCGGTTTTGAAGGTGCTTTAAAAAGTAGCATTTTCGAGAAGAATGCTACTTCCTGACCATCAACTAGGAGTGAGCAACGGTCTAGGGTCGACCCTGGACGAGCCCAACCCAGTCAGTCCTGGTTGGGTTTTTAAGACGAATGGATCGGTCCTCGATCCTAGGGTGAATTCGACAATATAATATATATAAATAATAAATATGCTATTTTTTACAAGCTCATTTTTATAAGCTTCAACGGATACTGAACAGCGGTTCAGCCTTCCTCAAGTCCTCATTCACTTCAGTTCTTCCCGAGCCCAAACTAAGAAAAAAAGCCTAACCCAAAAGCCTAACATATTTCACGTCTTCTTTGGCCTATGTGTTCTTCACTTCTTCTTTGTCAAGCTCAGTCGCTCACAATTTCACAAGCCCTAATTTATTGAAGTCCCATACGATGCTCGCCCGCTGCTTGCTCGCTCGTCGCTCACCCGCCACTAATTTAGCAATTTTGGGTTGACCCTAGGACCGTCGGTTCGGTCATCGGTCCCAAGCTTGAACTAAACGCTCACAATAAGTCCCACATATTTTTCCTCAAGCAAGGACACTTTCTTCTTTGAATTTTGGTGATTTATCGTACCTCTTGGTGTTGCAGACACGAAACTGTCCTCTGCAAATACAAATGTTTCATATGCTAGACTTTTTTCTTAGGAAATGAATGTCATGGGGCCATATCTTAGCTCCCATCGGATGGCTGGGAAAAAAAATTCTTTTAAATAATTTGTTTTCCTTTTTTTTATATATAAAATCTCAGCTGTCCGACCTCCAGATCACCTAACTTTCCGGATCCTTTTTCTTATTCGAGTCCATTTTGGAGACAGAAAAAAGAAAAATATGATGCTTCTGCAGACATCTCACCTGTAAATACTGTTTTGCTAGGTGATGACTAGTACTCAAAGGTCCAGACACCAGGGGATCGAACGTCAAATTTCATTCTCGCCCTCCCAACCCTTCACGATCGGGAGGTTTGCTGCGGGTGTCGGATGTGGTACAGTCCCATGGTCGAGGCAGATCCTCAAAAGCATTCTCCTGTCGCAGGTGCTCTCAGTGCTCAAGTCAGATTTCTTATCTAGAGATGTACCAAATTGGCATGGAGATCAGCTACATTTGATGAAGCAGCAGCATATACCGATAGATTTTATTAGAAATATCTCTACATGACCGAGAATTAAGAGCACAGACACATACCGACTCTTTGTTCTTCTTTCTTTTCCCGAAGTTTAACGTAGAGAGAACTCTATGCTCATTGCTATGTCTTTCAATCTACAAAGTCTCGAGCACAAATATCACATGCATGAAACCTGCCTATTATTGCCGGTATCACTTTTTTACTCCTTCTAAACTCGAAAAAAGATGCATATCGTGAGATTTATGGTATAACACATGCGAATTTAGACACATGCAGATAAAAGAAATTGAACACCCTTTTGTCAAACAAGCGGATGTCGTGTCTTATTTCCCACATCATGGCGAGGTATATCAACAGTTTCAGGTCTCTAATTATACAGTCACAGGGCTACATTATGCACACACAACTTCTAATTTATACGCAGTTAAATGGGAAGAGCCGGAACCGCTGGGGCCACAAATTTATCATATCATGTATTCGAGAAACTACAAAGACCCTTTGAACTCAACACGAAGCATCCTTTAAAGAACTCTCCTACATTACCCTACACATCATAAAACAACCCAGACAAGCAAACAAACTAGAGGGTCTGGAGGTTACTTTTCACCCTACCTGTGCAGCTGTGAGTCTGTGCACCCACGCAGAAAGAAAGAATGCGACTCCAGATCAACTTGCAAAAAGATGATCTGATTTTCACTGGGATTTGTAGGCCGTCAGTCGCAGTAATATCATCCGCCAATCAACGAATGCGCCACATCTATCTGGCATTTGCTCGTGGGACAAATCGGGCATCCCTCATTTAAAGAGCACTGTCCAGTCAACAAAACATTCAGGGGGGCCATATCTCGCTCATTTCATACTTGAGTTGAGAGAGTGGTGGTGGGAATTCACTCACTGATTCGGCATCACTTGAGATAATATGCAGCAAAACAACTTCAGAAAAATGCAATCATGGCTGAAGGATAACCAGAGTAGATGCCTGAGCTTAAAGCAAACCAAGATCTACGGTTGGGATCTGACTATATTTAGCACACCTTTTGCAGTTGCCTGTCAATGAAGGGCGTAGTTAAAGCTCCTGTGAACGTCCTAGGACCACTACTCTTAGGTGTTGCTCGTGAAAATATTACCTCAAAGAAGGAATTGAAATTCAGCCGCAAAAGAAAACGCCTAAGAAATGGAGCCCGTTGACTTCCAGCAAGCCTACTGCTACGCAATATAGTATACAAGGAGGATTTCTTGTTAAATTCCTGGAACACATAAAAGAGGTGAGGTTATGATATAGGACAAGTGCCTCTTCAAGAGACTTGCCACAGTGATAATTTCGATGCTTGTTAAAGGGTATATTGGCCAATACATGTTACACAGCTAGCCCACACGAAGGCATTGCAAGACTTTCACAGGTTGCTAACAAAAAGAACGACAATAGAATGCTAGCCTCACAACATGAGTACTTTTTTCATCAATATGTTACTCCTAATATTGTTGCCATCAAGGTTCACTTTCCTGCTAAGATGAGAATAAAGGTATATCAAGGCACTGATCTGATGCTGTCATAATATATATTGGCTTTAAGCAAGTAACTATTCAAAATGCATGAAGCGGATATTTGACAGAGCAGTCAATGATGGAGTATTGACCATTTTGTCACTCAATGTCAAGGTTGTAAGTCAAGCATCTTGATCTTGAACAAACACAAACCGAACAAATGAAAATGAACTCAATAAAATACCTCTGTAATTTGTTCCAGTTCGGCAGAATTTGTGAAACCATCTTGATTCTCAACAGTCCAGCAAAACTGGAGGCAAAGTTTCATTATGCTATCCAGTATCCTTCACACTGAACCAATATCTAAGAAAGACTGAGAAATAAAGGCTGATAAGTACCTGCACGTGATGTAACAGAGATGCAAGCCTTGTGATGCAAAGCACAAACAATCAAAGCAACAATGAACATGGGGACTAAGGTCAAAGGAAGTGCCATCTGAAAAGGAATTGGGCAACGACAAGAACATCCAAAGTGCAACGTTAATGGTTAAGAACCATAAGTTTCCAACTAAAGACTCAAACTAAGCAGAGCGGTAATTGTGTGGGATGAATTGAACAAAGATAATCCAAACTACTCCAAAAAGGATTGTATCAAGGAAATATCAGCTACAATGTCGAACGATGACAATGATGATCGGAGAAAATAGTTATACACCAAACTTCAGAAGAAACACAGCTGTATGAGATGAGTTGCATAAAGAATTAATCCATGGCATTCCAAGATCAGAAATGGAGGCAGCCCGTTTATATTCCATGTGAGAGAGAGAGAGAGAGAGAGAGAGAGAGAGCAAGAGAGAGAGAGATTTTACTTCATATTAAAATGAGTTTGCTCTTTTTTATCCTTTTCTTAAGCTGTACAGTTAATACACATCAGCATCTAAGAAGACAAGTGAAAAATATAGCTTCCTCAATCACACACTTTCCCTGTAATAGAAACTGCTCATACGACAGCAAAGCATGATCCCTAGAATATTTCAATACATGAAGCGTGGTAAGCTTTGGTATGTGAAACAAAAAGGGGGACAAGAAACTTCCCCAATCAAAATGTGGCAGGATAGAGGAAAGATTCTTTCGAGCATGCAGTACCAAAAAGACATGATTATTTGAGATCAGGTAGATAACTCGATATAATTAACAACATGAAGAATATATCGTGTCAAAGAACATAAAACCAGAATATGCATTTTGAACTGCAGATCATTAGTGAGATATTGTATCCTGTGATGAAATGTTATGTTCTGGTAGCCCTCATAAAATGCTTTCTGCCATAATAAAAGATCCCAAGAATGGACGCCACTAACATATACTTCCGCGGTCATCTCTATCAATCATCCATACAATTGGCTCCCAGGAAAGGGGGAGGTTGTTGGATATTGCATTTCTCCACACTTGTTATGCAAGTTTACATATCAATATAACAAGTAATTTCATTATCTTTACATGCCTCAATTTGTAGATGCTATATTGCTATGTTTCTAAACCAGATGGTGCACCCTGGAGATAAACTTTTGTTCACATACGTACCAAAATGACAACAATTTTCAGAGGATATCTATCACCTTTTTCCTAATAGTTGCTGATATTATGCATACTACCATTATGCTATTATAATATAATAATCCAAAAATCATTCACCTCGTGGATAGTACGCAAAAATCATTCACCTCATGTTTTCCGTAGCATCTTTAAGCAATTAATAACTCATAAGCCTACAAAATTGTTTTACATACTCTTGATGGTACCCTACAAGTTCAGTGAAGTCATTAGAATTTTGGATGCGTGCTTGTAAGACATTCCACTGAGATTCTATCACATCCACCAGCAGGGAGATATATACACTGAGACTAGCATACTTTTCAGATGAAGACGAGTAGAAGATCAGTTGACTTCGACCGTACAGAAAGATATGGTAATGATACACATTTCCAGATGAAATAATGGATTGCTTTAAGTCTATAATTATTCTAAGCTCATACTGATTACTGAATGCAATTTTTAGTTCATGCTTTAGACCTTTAATAGCCCGACTTTTACAAAACATGATTTCCCTCCCAGTTTCCTTTCAGTGATACAGCATATGCAGCTTTTCTTCCAATATATGTATAGGAATATGGTAGTAAACTTACAAACCTGAATATAAAATTGAAGATTCCTAATCAAGAACGCCATGTGCTCTCTAACCCGCCAGGCAGGTTTAAGGTATTGACGTCGTTTCTGAGGCTTTGAACTGTTTACACTATTATTAGCATGTTTGGAAAATTCTACATGATCCTGATGCATCATAGATGCCCATGATTTATCCAACTCCATTTGCGTTCGCTTAAGCCGTAGCAAATACTGGAAAACCTTGCAGTACCTGGAAAAATCTTGATGTCAAAACAAAGTCAATTGTTTGGCATGCTAATTCCTTTCCAAAGAGGCACTACTCTTGTTCAGAGTGCCCTTCTCCCAGTAATTCAACATAAAGAACTACTGGAATGGAATCTTACTTAGAGAGAACTTCTTGAGTAAAGAACAATTCGAGGGGCCAATCGACAGAATAGTCAAGGTATATACCATCCCATCCATCAAGGGACATCTCTGAGGACACATTTGAAGGAGCAGCATTTAATTTTCCCTTTATAAAATCTACTTGGGAAGATTTGACTGGAATCCCGAATGAAGGCATCCTAACACATCTCCAAATTTAGTTTGTCATTAGCAACATGCCTTCAAGGTAAATTTACAGATTCAGTCCCAAATATAACCCTGCGGAAAGTCAACATAAGCACTAACCGCAAGGTCACTCTAGAGTAGTACTTGTCTTCCTCACTGATCGTCTTTAGCGCAGCCTGAAGGGGCAAATTGAAACCAAATAAACTGCATGCCTAAAAGGTCTATTGCAAAATGATATAAATTCAGAATATAAGAAAGCTACAGCTTACCAGCTGGAAGGGGACCAAAAGATCAGCTTCAGCAGTTGACTGACGCGGTGGTAAGCGCATCAGTTTCCAACTTTCCTCGAGAAAACACTGGGGAAAAAAAATTATCAGCCACTTAATCAAACAACTCAATTGCCAAGGACTCCACACAGTGTAACAAAGTACATCTATAAGTTTAACTTAATTGCAAAGGGCTCCACAGAGCAAACATAAGGATTGACTTCAAAATCTGAGAAAAAATCGGCAAATATTTAAAGTATACCTATTCCATACCTGGAAAAAATCTCCCTTAGCTAAAAGAAAATAGTCTTTTAAAGCCTTCAGATGGCCATTCAAGTCAGCACGAACTACCACAAGCTGAAGAAAAAGAAGAATGAGTAATTTGAAAAAATACAGAGTAAAGATATAATCATCCATCACCTGCCAAAGATGACTGGCAGCAATTGCTCGAATGGAGTCAATGGCACATTCAAACGATCTCTTGTGAAACTCAGATGACTCCTATAAACATCAATCCAAGTTAAAGTCATATCTAAACAATAAGAGAACATGGACTCCTATGGTGTTTTTGAGTCTTGGCAACAAGAACATGTGCAGTACATACCTTTAGGTCTGTGAGCATTGCTTCAATCTTATCGGCCTCAGACTGTGGAAATAATTCCTCGCCACTGAGCATTGAGTCCACGAGGGGCTTCTTCAGAAAGGGAAACCGTCCAATGAACCCTAAGTCAAGCTCAAAGCCGGCAGAGCGCCATAGGTCACAGCTCGGCTATGGCCATGGCACGACAGGTGGGGCCAAGAGTTGAGGGGTAGAGTAAATTCGTAAATAGAACAGACCGTTCAATGCGAGTTGGGATGTTAATTGTAAGCTTCCAAAACTCGAGTAAACTGATGGGAGAATGAAATATACTCTCCGACCTTGTAGAGATGATCGCTGTACTTCTTTGCTAAAGTACAGAGGACAACGACCACCACCAGATGGTCATGAAGAGAGAGAGAGACTGAAGAAGGGAGAACGACGGACCACGAGGAAAGGGCTCGCCGAGACAGGCAACCGCCGTCGCAAGAGCCTCCCTCGCGTGGTCCTTTTCAAATTATATTGCCGACTTTATACTTTGCTTAGTTTGATTAAAATTGGTTAAAAACAAATTCCATCCATACATTACCTCGCAATCTCTACTCAAGGGGAAAGAGGATTAAATAAGGAACAGTTTCACAAGATGTCCGGTAACGAAATAGATGTGCAGAATTTAAAAGATGCTCGCTGTTGTGACCATGTAAGATATCATAAGATAAAAGAACAAACAAGTATCTCTCCAATTGCTATTTAAAAAAACAAAAATTCCACCATCGCTTCTCAGTGGAAAACTAAACTGACTCGGGAAAGGCTTCGCTGAGCCTCTCCTGCTCTCAAAACTGGAAATACATCGAGAATGGGTGAATCAATAATCCTAAAATCGTGAAGGAGGTAACTAATCAGCATTTCTATCAATTTTTTGCCTTAGCCCTGTTCTTTTTATTACTCTTGCCAACTTTTTTCCTCTTGCTCGAATGCTTCTGTTCATTCCCATGCTCTGCTTTTTCATGAGGGTTCACCTCCTCGAACTTGATAGGCTTTATGATTGTACCCGCTTTCTTCACTACCTGCACAAGCAGTCAACAACTAACTGCGTGAGGGGGAAACGAAACAGCAGATTCCAACTCAAGTACATGTTTACAGTGGGAAATAAGGAGAAACAAGTCAAATTCAATAAGTGATCACGTCGATCTTCTTGTGACACTAAGTATAGAATTCAGTCCTTTTTCCCTTGGTTTAAGCTCAACTGTACGCTAAAAAGAGAGACAGTATTCCCTGTAGAAAACAAAATGTAAATGAGGTGTAGACAGACACGTACTTCAGGGCGATTAAGAGCTCCGATTGCTGTTGCCGGGTTAAATTCAGGGCCAATGGGCATGCGAATACTCTGTTCAAAAACGTCCTTAGAGGTGAAAGGAAAAGGCAATGATTTTGTGTGCAACTTCTCAGCCTGCCAAACAAGCAAAGAATTACATCCACTTAAATGAGTCTGACATGAAGCACATGAACTTAAATCACATCCATTAGATTCTACTCCATATATTCTGCTTCTGCCTGCTAATAGCAAACAAGAATTTGATCTGGAAGTGAACAATTAAATACAAGGTAAACACTAATGAAACAAACCTTTTTATCTATTTTTTCAGATATAATAACATTCTTGAGATGTGCATCTTTTCTCTTCTTAAGGGCATCTTCCCTCTTCTTCTTGGCATTTTCATGTTCTCTCAACATCCAAGAAGGTAGCCCTTTCTTTTGCTGAATATGGGTCCACTGGCCCCAGCCTGGAAGTAAAATGGGTTTCTCAGGTTCAGGATTTTCTTCATTCAGAATTTCCTGTTTGTTTTTCTCAAAATCTTCTTCCACATCATCCCCAGCAAAAGCACGGCGAATAAGCTCTGCTTGCGAAGGAAGTTCATATGATTGTCTTGGGACAGAAGATAAAATTCCATCTACCATCTGTCCTTTACTCTCACTATCACTATTCCCACTTGCTTCCTGTGCAGAGTTAAATCAGCTCATTCATTATGTGTGTGTGTGTGTGTGTGTGAGAGAGAGAGAGAGAGAGAGAGAGAAGAGAGAGAGAGAGAGAGGAAGAGAGGTTTGTTTTTTTTTTTTGTTGGGGGGGGGGGTGGACATTGGCGCTTCTACAAACCTCCAGATCTTTCTTCTGTGAAGCAGGTTCCAATAATTCTTGCTTCTTTTCAATAACAGTATCTACTGTATTGCTGCCTTTCGTCTGCACATATCACGGAAAAAGGATTAGCATGAAACTTGGTCCACCACATAATGGCTCAATGAAATTTCAACTGCTGCATAACCTTTCTCCATCCATCTGATGCGAATATAGAAACTTCATATGTTGTCTTTGCACCAGGGTTCTTTACAATATCATCAAAGCTCTGAAAGATGGAATTTGTGGAGCACATCAGATATACAGAACAGTAGAGCAACTTTAAGCAGCAAGAAGGAAGTATACACCCACCTTGAAGACATAATGATCATGTGTGTCAGAATCCAGGTGATACACAGTAGAACCATTTTGAACTTCATTTTCAATGTCATTACCAGAGTGGCTCAGACCATCAGTGTTCTGTCCGGTCTCCATGCCTTCTTCACCATCACTATCATCATAAGCTCTTTCCAATCTACTAGTACCGTTTGCACCTGGAAACTGCTGCTTAACTGCACCAAATGCCATTCTACCTTTCAAAGAATTTGCTTTAGTATCTTCTACTCCTTGCAAATCTTCCATCTGCTTCGATTCATACTCTTGAAGAGCAAGTCTAGCTTCTTCTACAGCTGCATCTCTCTTTTTCTTCAGTCCACGTGCCTAGGCCAAAGAAGATAATTTAAGAGCATCAGAATCCTCTCGAGAACAACATGTGCAAATTGCCTCACCCCTGAATTTTCTTCTTCTTTTTTGGGTTTTTTTTTTTTTTTTTGGGGGGGGGGGGGGGGGGGAGCTATTTCCAGATGAAACCATGTATCAACAATGTCAAGGGGCATCAGACTCCTCTCAGCATCTTGTATTAGCATAGAATCTAATAACAATTGCACACTTCGAGAGACAATAAAAGAAAACCCATTTATTATATTTCTCTTCTCGGTATGCAATTGCGAAGGTTCATGCTTCTTGGACTTAAAAAAGAGTACAAAATATGGAATTTCAGATTTTACCATAAATGGTAAAGAAAGGACTCCAGTGTTGGGAATTTCATCATCTTCCTCAAAAACTTTGAGTGCTTCTCCTTTGCTTTAGCCAACAAATTGGAGTCTTTATCTTGGTCTGAGCCCACAAAATTGTCATCATCATCATCCTCATCACTACTCTCCTCACTACTGCTACTGTCCTTCATGGAGTTCATTTTCCTAGTCAACAGGGCATGTTGGTGAAGCTGTTCTGCAACTGCTGCACGAGTACCCTCATCTTTGGTAGTCAAACCACGCTCCAAAATGCGCTTTGCCCACTTTGAGCTGTTTTTGTGTTTTAAAGTCATACGTTCCTGTAACAAAATAGCAGATAAGGCAGCACACATCAGTCAGATAGTTCTATACTTTACTACTAACAATCTCTTCCACATGTTTTGTGATTAAATTACCTCTGCCCTTTTGAACTCTTGCTTCATTGCCTGCTCTTTAGCAGCTTCTGGATCCATTTCAATGTGTGCAGAAGTAGCTTTCAGTCGATCTTTCTTCATTAATCGATGATAAGTTTTTGATTTAATCTTCTTTATATGCTTTTGCTTCATCTCATGGCGAAAAAGAAAGCTGCGCATTTTAGCAATACGATCCCTTCTTTCCTTTTCATCTTCAATTGATGTCTGGAAAACAATATTTTCGGAGACAAAAGTTCAATACAATGCAATGTTTATGACACAAACAAATGATAAATCACTACTTGAAAGCACCTAATAAAGTCCATTCTAAGAAGCAAAAGACTTTCAAAAAGCACAGACAATTTATCATAACCTGCAACTGCATACCTACAAGCATCACCCTGGTATATGAAAGGACATAAATGAACAAAATCACAGACATCCTACTGAGTGGAAAAACACATCTAAATAAGTCTGTTGCAGAGACGATCTCCATCAAAACATTTTAAACACAGAGTTGCTACTAAGAAACATCGCATACACATACTGACCACACTTATCACCCCTTGCTCCTCAATAAAATGATATTTTCTTTTGAAGCCTAGTTTGGGAAAAAATAAGTATTTACCAAAGATCTCTACATATATCAAGAATTAAAATTTTCCACTCCAAAAGTCTCCTTCGGAAGACTACACAACGACACTTGATGGCATCAACTCACTAAACAAACAGCCATTCTGGAAGCCAAGACTTGTAAATATAGTGGAAAATCATGGATCATCGAAAGGACTGCAGTACTTCAAATTGCAGGAAGAAAGTAACTAAAAATCGAGATTACAATGAAACAGGAAACCTTCATAAAAACAATACCTTGTTTAATTCAAGAAGCCTGGCACCATCTTTTTCGTGCGCTTCTTTAACCTTGTCGTCGTGAACTAATGAAGCAATTTTTTTCTCAAACTCAGTTCTTGGTTCAAACTCATAAGCTATTGCCCCAACAGTTGAAAACCCCAAGTCTAGGTCCTGATCAAAATATATAGTGGGCGCCTCCCTGTTCCTCTTTACCAAAGGTTCCCACTTAGTTATATCTTTCTTTGACTGTTCGTATGCAGCCTTCCTCTCTAACTTCTCTCTATATGGCTTGGGAAGTGGAGCTTGAATAGACATAGGTTTTTTGTCCATCTGAGATGTCCTCTTTCTAAGCTTGCTATAACCAGCTTTTCCATGAAGAGGGTCAAGAAGATCTTGAATGGTAATGCGGCCATCACCATCCTCCAAATCATGGCTAGGATTGAACTCGGACTCTGGATATGCCTCTGAGACAACAAGATCACGCTTTTTTCTTTTCTTGCCTGAGAAATAACATTTACTTCACATCAGCTTCATCGTCACTAGAATTTTGAGCAATAAAGATCCAACAATGAAGAGGATGCAAGATGCAAGCATATTGACTACCATAAGAATGCTATAATGGTAACCATCTGATGACGTGGCCATGCACATTAAAATTGTCAGTGATGGGAGATCCACACTTCACTGCCAATAAGTAAGAGACAGAGAGAAAGCCATTACCCTGAAATATTTCGCTTGGCATTCTAGTGATCTCCTGCAACATTCTGATGTGCCTTCCTTCATCTTCATCTTCGGCCTCAGCACTGGACAGACCTGCCCCATCACTGTGGCCAGCATCCTCATCATCGTCCGATGAAATATTCTCATCCTGCAGAAGGAAAAAATCGAAGAGAAAAATCCTACTTAGCAAGGACCAAAACAGCTGACGGAACAGTTCAACATCAGCTCTCGAATAAAACATGTTCAAGCGCAAACCAGAACCTCAGGTTAACCCTAAACTCCTAATGTCCAATCATTGCCAACTAAATTTACTTATAAACCAACAAAAAGCAAAAGGAACAACATATTCATTTCCAAACTGACATAACCCTTGACAACAGTTCATATCATGGAGAACAAGTTGACCCCCCAAAAACCAACAAAACTAAGCAGTAACTGCATCAACTCAAAGATGGCCAATTCACTCATTCGTAAGGAAACAGAGAGCGAACAGATTCCACTCACCTCGAACTCATCAGGCAATTCGTACTCCAAATTGTCCACCGAATCGAACCTCCGGTTCCTCTCGGACTCTTCCTGAGGCGCCTCCTCCTCGTACTCGTACACATGGAGGCCGTTGCCCAACTCCGCCTCGTCAGAATCAATCTCCTCCCCTTCCCTGTCGGATGGACCCCTAGGGTTCAGCTCCTCAATCTCCTTCCTCAGTGCGTTCGGCAAATGAGGTCCAGTCCTCTTCCTCTTCTTCATGTGCCTCTTCTCGTTGCTCTTACAGGATACAGAACTACTGGACCAGCGGGTCGGTTTAATCATGCCTCAAACCGACTGGTTGAGGCGATCAAGTTGAACCGGTCGAGCCTGAACAGAATAAATGAAAAGACTCGAGTAACCCCCATCAGCATGATGACAGTCGATATTAGACAGAATAAATGAAAAGACGAAAAAATAGCACATATGAACGCTGGAAGCATGATCCAGTTAACTAAAAAGCAACTAAACATGAAAAAAAATAATTAATTGTTATGTCGTTGCTTAACATAACCAAACCAAGGGCACAAGCTCAAGAAGAACTATTGCCATAAGTCTTCAAACGTCGAACATAAAGTCACAATTTTGACCAATCATCTCAATCGTCCCATCGTTTGCTCCCAGACTACAGAATGAAGCACGTCCTACACTAAGAATGACATCTTCTCTTATCATAGGAAAATTCATCGCTTAAAAAACTCTAATTCAAACACAAATCAACCCGATAAAATATCAAAAAAGCATACTGGGAAAAAAAAGAGGGAAATGAAAAGAAATCCTGCATCGGCTAAATTCTGTAAACCCCTAAAAGGGCTGACGAGATCCACAAACCTTGCGGAACAGACCTTCCACTTCCCTCTCGCGAATGTCGCCAGGTAGATTCCCAACATAAACAGTCCTGCTCGCACGGCTGCTCATCTTTCCCTAGCATGGCAAAGAAAGGATCGATAAGAAATCCAGAACTAGCTCGACATCGACCTTCACCAACGAAGCTACGCCAATTCACGAATGAAAGAGCATGCGATAGAGAAGCGAAGAGAAACCGTAAATCTTCCGCATCGGCCCGAGCATAGGGAACTCGTAGCCTGATTGCCGACGCGACCGAGAGAGCTTACCTTTGAAAGCTTGAAGAAGATCGCTCGGAAAGGAGGAGGAGGAGGAGGAGGAGGGGAGAGAGAGGCGCTGCGATTATTCGGGTTAGAACATAAGGTAAGAGCTCGGAGTGAAGGATATCGTGTGCCGCGAGGCGTACGTCAATATCTTGGTCGGGCACTCTTTTCTCCGTTAATTAAGCGCAAGCCCCCTTAATTTGTTCTAGTTCAAATTTTTCCCCCTGACATTTGTTCTTTTATTTCCTATTGGCCCTGAAACCATTCTCGATTGTCGATTTAATTTCGCCATGGCGTCACTGTCACTTGATTTTGATTTCGATTATTAAGCATTACTCGACTAATTGTCGATATAAAAGCTATTTTGCACAGTTATTATTGCATGGATGGCATGTATACTTCGTAATAAAAAAATCGAATCCTTTTCTTTTGGTAATCAATGCAACTTAACCTTGATCGGTCAAACTTTTGGTTAATGGTGATTTGGGGACTACTTGGTAATTTTTTTCGGCCAAAAGATGAACTACGTTCCCGTCAAAATGCTAATTACCGAGAATAAAAACTCTACTTTTTGATAATTGAAATCAAAGTTGAATGATCCATTATAAAATCTCCTGAAAGTCGATGGCCAGTAGTGAAGTTTACCTAATTTTCTGATCGTGAGTCATTTAGAGATATAATGACGTTTGTTTGTTGTAACTAGAGGTACTTCTCACTCCTAATTACGATATTTCCTCTAAAATCTAAAATCGGAAGATATTATTTAAGTTTCAAAATACATATAAAAAATTATATATAATTCTATATGTCGCTATTAATATATTTTGATAATTATAAGTGTTTCGTATTAAACAAAGGTCAAAGCATGAATTCAAGCAAATTCATCCAACATAATAAATTACAAGTAAAAATCACCTTTGATAAGAGCAAATGAAGTCCTCATGCATCTAAGGAAATTATTTCACATAAACTTGAAGTCAAGCTAAAGATCTTCTTAAAGACGATCGCTTATCAATGTGAATGAATAAAAATTATTTGCGTCCATAAAGATATTTAGATATAAATTATCGTAACTAGTAAAACATTTTTTATCAACTAGTTATTTCAAACCTTACGAACAATCATTTAAAAAAAAATTCTGAAGTATTTAATTTTTGACAAATAAACAGAACCTAAAGTGTAAATAAATTTTCTGTCCACATTATTTCTATGTCCTTTTTTCCCTTGTCACCAGTTGAAATATGGGAACAGCAGTACAAAAACAGCACGTGCACTGTGTTGCGCGGATTTGTATAACTAATTATCAGCGAATGTTTCGGCACGATAACTAATTATTCTCATAACACATTAATCGGAACATGTTTCCATTTGACGTCATATTCGGGTTGCTCTCAAAGAATTTGTGTAGTGTGCAAACTTGTTGAAGAAACGACAGCCTTACTTGTAAGATCAAGTGGCATAAAACTGCAATACTCATCCAGACTCCAGAGAGGAGGAGACGTCTTGTCTTCAAACTATAATGGACTGCATGTGCTTGGTCTAACTTCATCCGCGTCCTATGTCGTTGCTCGCATTATCAAGCTCAACCGTTTTTCTATAGAGCCAACCGTGTTGGCATTCTACTCAAGCTACCGAGTTAGATGGGAGACAAAAGAACATTTCTCACGTCATGAGCATCCCACAAGGCTCCGTTTATTTCACGAAAAATATAGCAATCTGGAAAATATTTTTCAAGAAATCATTTTCCTAAAAAATAATAATATTTTTCGATGCTCGTTTGTCAAAGGCCGTCGACGCACCGGCCTCGAGCGAGGTTAAAACACACTGTTAGAAACTACGATATTTAAAGGTAAGAAAAAGATAGGGAAAATGTTTTCCACTTTCAAAAAAACGGAAAAAAAATTTCCCTACTTTTGAATGTGTTTCTTTTATTAGTGGAAAATATTTTCCTTGACTATCTTATTTTCCGCTCTCGAACACCACAATTTCCGAAAAATATTTTCCGAAAAAATATTTTTCGTGAAACAAACGGAGCCTAAGTGACAATTCAAATACTTCAATCACGAAACTTAGAGCGTGCGAGCAATAGAAATTTTTTTTCCTCACGCTCCATATATAATTTGCAAAAGCGATGTTACCGCAATCAGAGGTCAGAAGGTCATGCGGAGGAAATGCGACAAAAGGAAATTATTGAATTGAAACAAAATCTTTGTTGCTCATTTTCACTGACTGTTCTGCGATTTGGAAGTGCATATTCTCAATTCACTCCACTTCTCGACTCTTTAGATGTTTCGGTTCATCATAGGATAACTAATTGCCAATCATACTTGAAAAAGCGTCATTGGATTCCTCTTGAGAACCCTGGGAAGTGAAATGATCCGTGGCTAGGATCAGGTATTTAGGGCAAATGGACAATTGAGAGGACTTTCGGGTGCACATATCATGTCACTGCTTAGTGGTGTATCACCAGTCTAAACCGCTACTCTCTCTAGACCAAGCAAAGGAAGTCAAAAACGTTAATAAGGCATACATACCATCCCACTTACGAAGGCCCTTTTATTTGAAGATCAGAATCGACTTTAAAACAACATTCAAATCCTCAAAATATGCGAGAAACAAGTTAGATATTCCCCTTCTGCAAAGACGACCAAAGCAACAAAACCCTCCAATGAATTGGGAGTGTACAAAAAAGTCAAAACAACAAAGTCCAATTGATAAGAGATCCTCATACATGTGCTTATTCAGTTCGGAATTTGCAAAGATGACATGTCTTTGTCATGCATGATGGCTGTGGGTACCATCTCCACCCTTAACTTTTTGTGCAGCTGCCCGAAGTTTCCGCTGCTCTTCCTTGTAAATTCTGTTTCTCCGTTGGAACTGCAATACAAAACAAGAAAGGAAAACCATATGTGAGGAATTATCTAACTACTCCCTTTTTTTCCCTGGATTATTATCACTTATTGACCCAATACAGTCATAACATAGATATGCACCCATGCCCGTGTGAAACAATACTCCGCATGAGTAAAATGTGAGACACTGAAACCACGATGAGGCCATAATAATATGTTGGATAATCGAGCTATTGGAAGCAGGGTTTCCAGTTTCCTAATTCATTTGAAGGGGCGTAGCTAAACAAAGATATTGGGTGATAATGATTGCTAATTAATTCAGTGTGAGATGTATATCAATAAATCAAGCCAGTCATATGTACAGTAATTGAGTTTGCATTTATTAAATCCCAAAATTTTACACTCTTCCATACAAAGGCTTGCAGAAATGTCACCAGCCAGCCCTGCAATACATAGACCATTAACTAGGTTTCATTAGTTGACCACGTCGTTGCCGGTGCTTCGGATTCTTTATGCTATGCTATTGGGGAAACAAAAAACTTCAATATGTTATCCTGAATCCACTTTCAACTTTTAAATTTACTTGATCATCTACCGTCCTTCCTCACTTTCTCTCTAATAGACTGATTCTAATCACGGGGTCATTAAAGTACTCCTAAAAGAGGATTGACCCTGAAAATTGGTACAAGTTAACAACCTATTAGCTCCAACAGAAAAATTTGTGAAGTAGCACCATAATAACTTCATCCTGACCAAAAATCTAAGAATTTACTGGCTGAAAAAAGAGAAGGCGCTGGTACTGGAAGTAATACGCCCTAAAAAACTAATTGATAGGATCACTAAAATATTAGTAGTTTGCAGTCTGTTAGAGGCAGCATCTAGTAATATAAGTAGTTTAAAATAGGGCAATTTGTAAATTTAACTCCATAACTTAGTCTTTACGATTCTTTTCTCGATTAGATTAGTGTGAAAACTGCGAAGCACTGTTCGTAAAACCAAAAGACTGGTTTAACTGGTTTGATACCATCTGTTGACAGCATGTAGTCAATAGCTAAATCTTGACTCCAAATTATACTCTCCTAAAATTGCTCAAAAAATGGGAAAAAACAAGTATTATACAGAATCTATAAAGCAATTCGTCAACTTTAGAGGTGGCAAAATGGGTCAAAGACCCATATTTTAACCCATATTTGATAATATGGGTAAAAAATGGGTTGGCTTAAAAAGTTAGTTGGGTCTAAAATGGGTCACTTGACAACCTCATAGGTCTTAAATGGGTTCTAAATGGGTCATAAATGGGTTACCTAATTAATTTTAAGTATTACTAACAAATCATTTTAAATATTATTAACAAGTTATTTTTAGATTATGAAAATTATGATATTCTAATTATTTTATTTATTAAAAATAAAAATTTGATTATTTATATATATTTTTAATAATACGGGTCGGGTCGGGTATGGGTCGGGTCAGGGTCGGGTCGGGTATGTGTCATTATATTTATACTAGATGAATATGGGTCAAAACGGGTTAAATGGGTCAAATATGGTCCGACCCAAATTACCATAAATGGTAAAGAAAGGACTCCAGTGTTGGGAATTTCATCATCTTCCTCAAAAACTTCAAGTGTCTTCTCCTTTGCTTTAGCCAACAAATTGGAGTCTTTATCTTGGTCTGAGCCCACAGAATTGTCATCATCATCATCCTCATCACTACTCTCCTCACTACTGCTACTGTCCTTCATGGAGTTCATTTTCATAGTCAACAGGGCATGTTGGTGAAGCTGTTCTGCAACTGCTGCACGAGTACCCTCATCTTGGGTAGTCAAGCCACGCTCCAAAATGCGTTTTGGCCACTTTGAGTTGTTTTTGTGTTTTAAAGTCATATGTTCCTATAACAAAATAGCAGATGCGGCAGCACACATTGGTCAGATAATTCTATACTTTAATACTAAAAATCTCTTCCACATGTTTTGTGATTAAATTACCTCTGCCCTTTTGAACTCTTGCTTCATTGTATGCTCTTTAGCAGCTTCTGGATCCATTTCAATGTGTGTAGAAGTAGCTTTCAGTCGATCTTTCTTCATTAATCGATGATAAGTTTTTTATTAATCTTCTTTATATGCTTTTGCTTCATCTCATGGCGAAAAAGAAGGATGCGCATTTTAGCAATACGATCCCTTCTTTCCTTTTCATCTTCAATTGATGTCTGGAAAACAATATTTTCGGAGACAAAAGTTCAATACAATGCAATGTTTATGACACAAACAAATGATAAATCACTACTTGAAAGCACCTAATAAAGTCCATTCTAAGAAGCAAAAGACTTTCAAAAAGCACAAACAATTTATAATAACCTGCAACTGCATACCTACAAGCATCACCCTGGGGAGAAAATCCCCGGAAGTGTCAAAAGTCGTGTACGTCGCACACTTTGGTGCCAAAACTTCCAAATTGTTCACTTAAGTGTCAATTTCGGAAAAACCAGAACTTTTAAGTGCCAACTTCGATATACCTACCGGAAATCCGACGTGGCCAATAGTTTATTAATTTCCAAGTCCGACGTGGCTCGCCGGAGGTAAGGTCAGCAAAAGAGGATCAAAACGGCATCGTTCGTTCAGGCCATTGTCCCAAAATAAGAACCCCAAATTGTTGGCCAAACCCTAAATCGAAAAAATCCTCTTTCAAACCCTAAAATCTCCATCGCCGATGGACAGCTTATCCCTCTCACAAATGAAGAGCAGGAACTTCACCAGCGGTACAAATTCGTCCGAACATAGTGAATAAGAAGTTGCTCATTACTGTTATTGTGGGGTATCCAGTCCAAGACGAACATCTTGGAGTCGCTTGAATCCCGGAAGAAGATTCCATGGATGTGGAAAGTTTAGAGAAGGGTCGAAGTGCAAATATTTCAAATGGGTGAATGTCAAATTCTCCACCTGAGCGTCACAAGTGATATTGGAGTTATTTGAAGAATGACAACAACCTTTACCTCCATTACTGGCAAGTTGGCAGAAGTCGACTCAGTGCAAGCAGAACTGAAGGCATTAACATCGTCGGCCAACCATTTGAAGAAGCAAGTTTCAAAGATAAACAATAAATTATTGTGTCATCGAGCATTGATTGTGCTATTTTTATGTTACTTAGCTTATGTTATGGTGAAATGTAAAGTTAGTGATGAGAACAAGCTTTTCCGTTTACCATAGTTGAAAGATGAGTGGAATTTGTACTTGTTTTGTGTACACAACAGCAGCTTAAATTGTGTTGTTAGTTATGTAAACATTGGTTGTCCATATTTTGCTGCTGTAACTACATGTTTTTGGTGGAAATGAGAATTGGCATTTTATGAGCTCAATTGGTACAATGGCTACTCTTGATCTTAATTGAATGGCTACTCTGGGAACTCTTGATCATCAGTGACTGTCTGAAGTTGTAGTTACAATTTACAGGGAAATTTGCAGCAACGAGCATATTGAGTGATTGTTTTAGTGCTAAAAATGGTAAAAATGAATCATCGGAGTGGTAGTTTTCGTTGACTAAGATCACTTGAGTGCTAATTTTGGTTGATAATGGTCACTTTAGTGCCAGTTGTTATTATGATGATCACCTCAGTGACACTTAGCATTAAAAAGTGATCGTTCTTAGTGTCATCCATCTTCACTAATAGCAGCAGCACACACTAACCAGTGGTTAGTACACGAACATCCGATACAATCACGTTAACAGTAGTGTTGTACGCCCAAACACATGACAATTTATCATATAGTAAACAAAAAACAAAAACAAACAAGCCGTGACTGAAAATTTTCCTCCATTAACATTGAATCTCAGAAATTCCATACAATATCCATCATCACTACTTCCCCCTCTCTATGGTCACACCAACCATGTATACATAATTTCAAACAATCAAATATAATTTCCAGCCACCCAATCAGTCAATGTATTCTTCCTATCCTAACACAAATCAAACTAATTCTTCATGAGACCACCATCTCATCAGTCAATATGCACAACTCCAGTTTCTTTTTGTTTTGATGGAGGTTTAGGTTGATTCATAATCCTCGCACTCTTTCTTATTGGAATTGTAGGTTCTTCAGTTGGCATTATTGTCTCTAACTATGGTTGCTCTGGACCCACTGGTTGCTCTGCACCATATGTCTTCTTCTTTCTTGAAATTTTTTTTGCAGCCCTTGACTCCACAGATGCCCTACCAGGCGAGATAAGCACCTCCGATTGTCTTCCAGGCTATAACAATAGATTGTCATATTCATATTTATCAGTAAATATGAAATATGAAATATAAATTACCAAACTTACATTTAAGATCGTTGCCCTTGTACGTTCATCTGTATAAAGGCCATAACCATATTGTCGGAACCTTTTCCCAAGAGCCCATTTTATTCGATGTGGTCCCTCACGGTCTACAACAGATGCATATGTCTTCCTCATCTAATAACAACATAAAAATTAAGGTTCAACCCCTAACCCAGATAACATATATATAGAAAATCAGTTTGCATACTTACTGGCTCATTTAGTCTCATTTTTTAAATCGGCGATTCTTTGTTTCTTGTCACTCCGGGCCTTGTCACTCGAGCTGAGCTTGCACCTGGCTCTACATTAGGCGCCTCAACTGACCCTGCAGCTTGCCCTCGAGTTGATCCTCTTGAAGCTCGAGCTAGCCCAGCACCTGGCTCTACATTAGGCGCCTCAGCTGGCCCTTGAGCTGATCTTCTTGTAGCTCTCACTGGCTCTGCATCTAGCTCTACAAATGGCTGGCTTTGCAACTGGCCCTTGAGCTGATCTTCTTATAGCTCTCACTGACTCTGCATCTAGCTTTGCAGTTGGCCTTGGTGCTGGCCTTATTCTCACTTGAAAAAAGCATAATTTTAGTGTTCTTTAATTAACTTAAACACAAATCATGCAACTTACTGGACATTTTTTCATGATTTGTTCAACAATTGATTCAATGGTTGTCTATGTAGGCCCTTCAGTTTTCCCCAAAATTGGTTCTTCAGTTGGTCCTGCATCTGGCCCTGCAGCTGAAGCCCCATTGGTTTGGCCACCATATGTCCTTTCAGCCTCATGTTGCCTCCTTAATGCACACCCTTTCTTATTATGTCATGCATTGTGGCAATAAGAGCAATTTATCTTCACACCACTTTTGTTCATTCTCTTATTTGAGGTATCCCCCTCTTGCATTCTTTTTTTCCTCTTTGGCCTCCCAATTTGCTTCCTCAGAGGCAAAGGATGTGGTCCTTTATGATTTGTTGGCTCTCAGTATTTGCTACTTCTAATAGGCTGCATCATGAATTCGTATGAAGCTAGATATGCGGTTTTCTTGTACCAATCATGAAGGTAATCTTCTGGGTTTTGTGCATTCGGTTGCATAGCACAAATGGCATGTGCACAAGGAATTCCAGCTAATTGCCAAGCTTGATATGAACATTTTCGCCTTTGTAGCTGGATCACAAACTTGTCAGCTTTGCTCATGATCTCAAATCCATCGTCTCCATTCCAAATTGCATGACAAAACCTACTGGCAGCCAGGTTTGCATCTAATCTCTTGGCAATCCTTGAACCACATTGTCTAGTCCACTTTGCAGCCACATCTCTTTGTTTGTGCAGCCTAGTGATGACCATGACTCGTATATCTTCCAACATACTGATTATAGGTTTGCACCTAACCTCTAATATACAGCCATTAAAAGCTTCGCTGAGGTTGTTGTCAACGATGTCACACTTGAATTCTTCACTGAAGAAGGCATTGCACCAATGTTTAGGATCAATTTGTATTAATGCATGAAAACGATCCTTTGTCAACTGCAGCAACTCCTGTTTGGCTATTCTAAAATCAGCCATGTTCGTGCTCTTTACTATCTTCCAAAACTATTTTTGCAAGTTATCTCCTTTGTAATTCTTTGTCAAATTTGCACATATGTGTCGTGCACACATTCAATGTTCTGCAAATGGCATCAACTCAGCTAACGTAGGAACAAGTCCCTGTTGAAGAATGAAGCAAACAAACATAATTATAATAACAAGATATGCTATTAATTAAGGACATAAAAGTTCTGGACATGTCATTACCTTTTGTTGGTCGCTCATGAAAACCCAACCTCCTCCATTAGCAATTTCAAGGCTAACCATTAAATTTTTGAGAAACCACGACCAATTGTCTCTATTCTCTATCTTAACTACAGCCCAAGCTATCGGAAACATTTGGTTGTTCACATCTCTCCCAATGGCAGCCAATAACTCTCCCTTGCATAAACTTTTTAGAAAACAACCATCTAGCCCTACAACCCTCCTGCAACCAGCCAAAAACCCTCGTCTGCATGCTTCAAAGCAAACATAAAACCTATCAAAATTAGTCCCATGATCAGACAACGGCCTTTCTACAACCTCAACTGAAAGTCTACTATATGGGTTTTGGAGTACGCATTCAGCAGCATATTCCCAAACCTGACCATATTCTTCCTTGTATTTACCTATAAGTGTCTTCATCACCTTCTGATTGGCCCTTTTGCACTGACTCCATGACACATTAACCCCAATCTGCTCCCTTACTAACTGTTTCAACTGAGGACTCTTAATCTCAGGCATTGCCTTTACAGTATTAAAGAATTGCTTCACTAACCATGCACTTGTTACCCTTTTATTGTAAAAAATAATGGAACAATTATGTTGATCCTGAAATGATCTAATCTGAAATGACCCACTCTTCTTACTCAATGCACCATAGATCTTCCAGGAACAATTTGGTTTTACACACTTAGCTCTAACAAATTATTTCGTGTTTCTAACAAAATCAAGACTCCTCTGTTCACTTAAAGAGTACCTCACAATAGTTTCTTTAAATTGTTTTGCATCATCAAATTTCATGCCCACAGATAAAACAGGACGTTCAACAGTTGGATCATATGAGGCATACTTACCTTTCTTTCTTGTATGCATACGTACCTCATCGCCGCCTGGTTGGCCATCATCAGAATCAGCACTTTCATCATCATTGCCTTCATAGTCAGTACCATCACTGCCATTAGCTTCTTCAGTTCTAATGCCTAATTGCTGTTCAACTGATGCAAACTTATTTACCTCAAGCTCTCTCTATTTTTGCCAGCTCTTCATCATCGTCATCATTTGAATCATTTACACCAGCAAAATTTAAATCATCTGAGTCACTAGATCTGGCCACTTCCCAATCCAATCTAGCCAATTCCTTATCCTCTCTCTCTTGATGTTCTCCAGACTGAACCTGAGTACTAGCTCCAGCTTCACCTCCAGCTTCATCTCCATCTTCATCTCCATCTTCTTCTATCTCGATGCTCTCTTCATCATAGCACTCGACATACACCTTAGCTTTCTCGCCATGAAGATAATGGTAAACAATATTCCTAATACCATTATCATCATCGAGGAGCCTTAACCCATCCTTCAACTCTTTCCCAGGAACACAATAATGCAATTTTTTTACTTTGTACCGAAAGAAATTATTATGTTCTTCGGGAATTCAATATATGATGGCATTACTACATTTAGGAAGATAGTACCTTCGTTTCCCCCATAATATTCTAAATCATTGGCACCAATGACAAATTCCCCATCATAGCAAATGATGATGGCAACTTCCTTGTCCCCCATACTAATACTGCACTCAATAAAAAAATTGAATTAGGGTTTGAGATCACAAAGCACTAACACCACAACAAACACATGGAGGTCCCCACAAACAATTACATAAAAAAAAAAATCAGCACTTCTTTTATACTGAGAGGGACAAACTTGTTGACAATGAGAGGGACAAACTTGTCGTCGGAGATCCCCACAGTCCACAATAAGAGGGATAATACCAGAAGTGCGACAATATGTCGTGGGAGATCCCCACCACAACATGATTTTTCACCCCGAAATTGACAATGAGAGAGACAAGATTTCGAACCTACTAAGCGACAACGGGTGAGACGGCGATGATGAACTGAGCGACGACGAGGGATGCCGGCATCGAATCGAGCAATGATGGGCGACAACGACGAAGTAACGACCACGCAGATGGCTGAAGATCGAAGACTCTGTAGATGAAACTCTAATTTCATCGATTTAACCCTAATATGATGAATTGATTACAACTGAAGCAGCAACGTCATTTAGGGTCTATATGAAAGCAGCGGCGTCGTTTAGTTACCCTATGTGGATTCTTCACAATTACCACGTCGGATAATGCCAAGCAAATAAAATGCCACGTCAATTTTTGGCCGGAATTCTCGCCGTTGGTACTTAAAAGTTCTGGTTTTTCTGAAATTGACACTTAAGTGAATGATTTGGAAGTTTTGGCACCAAAGTGTGCGCCGTACACAACTTTTGGCACTTCTGGTGATCTTCTCCCCATCACCCTAGTATATGAAAGGACATAAATGAACAAAATCACAGACATCCTACTGAGTGGAAAACCACATCTAAATAAGTCTATTGCAGAGACGATCTCCATCAAAACATTTTAAACACAGAGTTGCTACTAAGAAACATCGCATACACATACTGACCACACTTATCACCCCTTGCTCCTCAATAAAATGATATTTTCTTTTGAAGCCTAGTT
Organism: Melaleuca alternifolia; assembly: GCA_019926035.1. Classification (NCBI taxonomy): domain Eukaryota; kingdom Viridiplantae; phylum Streptophyta; class Magnoliopsida; order Myrtales; family Myrtaceae; genus Melaleuca; species Melaleuca alternifolia. The sequence continues at coordinate 51,570 of JAGKPW010000021.1, read as the reverse complement.
TGGGAAAAAATAAGTATTTACCAAAGATCTCTACATATATCAAGAATTAAAATTTTCCACTCCAAAAGTCTCCTTCGGAAGACTACTCAACGACACTTGATGGCATCGACTCACTAAACAAACAGACATTCCGGAAGCCAAGACTTGTAAATATAGTGGAAAATCATGGATCATCGAAAGGACTGCAGTACTTCAAATTGCAGGAAGAAAGTAACTAAAAGTCGAGATTACAATGAAATAGGAAACCTTCATAAAAACAATACCTTGTTTAATTCAAGAAGCCTGGCACCATCTTTTTCGTGCGCTTCTTTAACCTTGTCGTCGTGAACTAATGAAGCAATTTTTTTCTCAAACTCAGTTCTTGGTTCAAACTCATAAGCTATTGCCCCAATAGTTGAAAACCCCAAGTCTAGGTCCTGATAAAAATATATAGTGGGCGCCTCTCTGTTCCTCTTTACCAAAGGTTCCCACTTAGTTATATCTTTCTTTGACTGTTCGTATGCAGCCTTCCTCTCTAATTTCTCTCTATATGGCTTGGGAAGTGGAGCTTGAATAGACATAGGTTTTTTGTCCATTTTGAGATGTCCTATTTCTAAGCTTGTTATAACCAACTTTTCCATGAAGAGGGTCAAGAAGATCTTGAATGGTAATGCGGCCATTACCATCCCCCAAATCATGGCTAGGATTGAACTCGGACTCTAGATATGCCTCTGAGACAACAAGATCACGCTTTTTTCTTTTCTTGCCTAAGAAATAACATTTACATCACATCAACTTCATCGTCACTAGAATTTTGAGTAATAAAGATCCAACACTGAAGAGTATGCAAGATGCAAGCATATTGACTACCATAAGAATGCTATAATGGTAACCATCTGATGACGTGGCCATGCACATTAAAATTGTCAGTGATGGGAGATCCACACTTCACTGCCAATAAGTAAGAGACAGAGAGAAAGCCATTACCCTGAAATGTTTCGCTTGGCATTCCAGTGATCTCCTGCAACATTCTGATGTGCCTTCCTTCATCTTCATCTTCGGCCTCAGCACTGGACGGACCTGCCCCATCACTGTGGCCAACATCCTCATCATTGTCCGATGAAATATTCTCATCCTGCAGAAGGAAAAAATCGAAGAGAAAAATCCTACTTAGCAAGAACCAAAATAGCTGACAGAACAGTTCAGCATCAGCTCTCGAATAAAACGTGTTCCAGCGCAAGCCAGAACCTCAGGTTAACCCTAAACTCCTCAAGGTCCAATCATTGCCAACTAAATTTACTTATAAACCGACAAAAAGCAAAAGGAACAACATATTCATTTCCAAACCGACAGAACCCTTGACAACAGTTCATATCACGGAGAACAAGTTGACCCCCCAAAAACAAACAAAACTAAGCAGGAACTGCATCAACTCAAGGATGGCCAATTCACTCATTCGTAAGGAAACAGAGAGCGAACATATTCCACTCACCTCGAACTCATCAGGCAATTCGTACTCCAAATTGTCCACCGAATCGAACCTCCGGTTCCTCTCGGACTTTTCCTGAGGCGCCTCCTCCTCGTACTCATACACATCGAGGCCGTTACCCAATTCCGCCTCGTTGGAATCAATCTCCTCCCCTTCCCTGTCGGATGGACCCCTAGGGTTCAGCTCCTCAATATCCTTCCTTAGTGCGTTCGATAAACGAGGTCTGGTTTCCTTCCTCTTCTTCATGTGCCTCTTCTCGTTGCTCTTATCATCAGTTAGGGTTCTAGGCATGGACTGGTTGCACTTCTTGTTTGGTCTCTCTGAGTGGCGGCTCTTCTTCTTCTTCTCTGCCATGATGGAGAGGGTTCCGAGAGCAGAGCAGAGAGGAAAAAAGAGTAGCCCTGCTCCGTGCGTGTGATTTGGCGGCGAATTGGCCTTTCCCTTACAGGATACAGAACTACTGGACCGAGTAGTTGATTTAGTCGTGCCTCGAACCGACTCATTATTGACTCGTTGAGGCGATCGAGTTGAACCGGTCGAGCCTGAACAAAAACTCTCCGTATCCATTGTTCGGGTCAGGCATCCGGAAAGCGGACTCTTTGAGTCTTTGCTTAGGGAACCGATAGCAGTTCGCAATTCTCAATCAAGAAAAGAGTGCTATCAGAAGGTCTCTTAGCATAAATAATTTGATTTTCAGAAGTCGAATTATAGAATAGTTACTTATAAAAAATTGTAAAAATATCTCTAATGATGTCTTTTCAATTTTTAGAAATAGATCAAGGCCAATAGTCAATTAGTTCCTGAAACACTCACTAAGAAGATATCTTTTAAAACCTTTTGTGGGCTAAATTTCTTTCTTTTAAATGAAAAACCCTCTCAAACCAGACGTCTTAAGAATGATTGCTGAAAGGTTTTGGTAAACCATAACACACATTAGCTATGCAGCGCAACCAACACAATGCGGGTACTGCATAAGCTCTCATCTTTGCACACAGTTACAACCTTGGCTTCACTGCAAAACTGCAATCCTAACATCCGATTCATTGCACATGTCTTTTTTCCATCCTTGGCACGTGCACAAAATTTCTAAATCCCGACAGTTCGGAGATACGAGAAAGGAGGCTGCCGCAGCGCATCCCGAAGATCTGCTTATTATCAAACACGTTTCTTTTCCCAAAAACTTATCCGAGAACCATTTAAAAAAAACTCATTCTAAAAAAAACTATTTCTAGGACGAGAATGGTTACCAAACGCTCCCTAAATCATAAGCCTCACACATATTTCTCATCCAGATAAATTTACGTACTCAGAACAGACCCTGCATAACATGAAGCGTTTCATGTAATCTAAAACCTCATGGAGCCTCTCACATTTAAAAATATGATGCACAGAAAGAGGCTTTGGCAGACATGCCGACCTACCTATGATCTTTTCTTGTGCACAGAGAGGCTTCTTGATCTTCTAGAAGACACATAAAGTAGTAGCAAGGACAACTTCATATACTCCGAATGCAATCTAGACATAGAGCAGGTATATCGCATGATTTCCAAGACCGTTGATAGCTCAAAACAATTGTTCCGAACAACTTGAATCCAATTTCCCTCATAATAATCATGCTCTAATGAAAAGAGAAGAAGAAAGAAAAAAACTACAATGGTACAAAAATACAGATTATGCTCATGTGCTCAATTGTGCTCATGGTTCTACTTCTAGCTTTATGCTAATATATTGATTATGCCCTTTTTTTATAGCTGTACTGCTTCTCTAGGATAACTAAATAGTATTTGAGGCTTGTTCTGCTCGTTATTTTGGCTCATAGTGCTCTCCTAAAGCTATTTTCTCTACCATGCAAGAACAACTAAATGGCCAATCATTCTTCATAAACCTGTTAAGTAGCAACAGGAAAATACCTATTTTTTTCTCCTTTTATTGGTACAATGCTGAACTTTTGGAAATAAAAACATCACACTTTATCAAATATTGAGATTAGCTAAAAGTCAACTTTAGTGGGATCTTTTACTACATCAGCTGTTTAGGTTTTCATTTATTTAGTAAGGGAACTTGGCTTAAAAGCTAAAATCAGGTGCCTTCAATTCAGTTGATTATCCTCTAGTAGAGTTTTAACCACAGTCCCATCTTTTTAATAATGCAGCTGTCGCAAGTACCATATCCGGGAGGTGCAAAAGTTCCAGAAGCTCCAACTCCACCAAATAACATACTTTTTGTTCAGAATCTTCCTCATGAGACGACTCCAATGATGTTGCAAATGCTCTTCCTTCAATACGCTGGTTTTAAGGAAGTGAGGTTGGTGGAAACAAAGCCGGGATCACATTCGTTGAGTATGGTGACGAGATGCAATCAATAGTTGCGATGCAGGCGCTTCAAGGTTTCAAGTTAACTGCGCAAAACCCAATGTTGATCACTTATGCGAAGAAGTAAAGGGCCGACTTCTCACTTCTTTTTGCGATGATGCATCTTGTAAGAAGAACCCCTCAATGTAGTTCGGCTAATCTATCTCTGGGGTTTGTGAAATACTGTTTGATAGGATGTCTAGAATTTTTGTACCATTGTAGTTTTTTTCTTTCTTCTTCTCTTTTCATTAGAGCATGATCATTATTGAGGGAAATTGGATTCAAGTTGTTCGGATCAATCATTTTGAGCTATCAGCGATCTTGGAAATCATGCGATATACCTGCTCTGTGTCTAGATTACATTCATAGTATATGAAGTTGCCCTTGCTACTACTTTATGTGTCTTCTAGAAGATCAAGAAGCCTCTCTATGCACAAGAAAAGATCATAGGGAGGTCGGCATGTCTACCAAAGCCTCTTTCTGTGCATCATATTTTTAAATGTGAGAGGCCCCATGAGTTTTTAGATTGCATGAAACGCTTCATCTTATGCAGGGTCTGTTCTGATTACGTAAATTTATCCGGATGAGAAATATGTGTGAGGCTTATGATTTAGGGAGCGTTTGGTAACCATTCTCGTCATAGAAATAGTTTTTTTTTAGAATGAGTTTTTTTTTTAAATGGTTCTCGAATAAGTTTTTGGGAAAAGAAACGTGTTTGATAATTGTACAAAATTTCTTGTCCCAATACTAGAAAAATAAAAGAAATGATGTGGCTGGCGACCAACGAACTACAATGGCGGCGGGGGCCAATGACCGTCAGCTGACGGTGACCGGTGGCGAAGGTGGCGATCAGCGGCTAGGGCCGATTACCAGCGATCGGCAAACTACGATGGCGGCGACCAGCAACCGTCAGCGGCGGCAATCGGTGGCGGAGATCGATGACCGGTGGCTGACGGCAAAGACCGGTGGCGGGCGGCGACAATGACCCATGATTAGCAGTCGATGGCAATGACCGGTGGCGGCGATGACCGGCGATCGGCGGCCGATGGTGATGACCGGCATTGGGCGGTGCGGCCGACGGCGATGACCGGCGGTGGCAACAAACGGCGAACGGTGGCGGCGACAAGAGATAAAAATGAAATATAAAAAAATTAGCTTATTAATTGGTACTGTACATTCTTGTCCCAGAAATTGAGAACTAAAAAATTTTTGGTTCTCATTTCTCGTTCCAAACCCATCTCAAGTCATTTTTTCATCCCGAGAACAGAATGAGAATGAGAATTTGCCAAACAGATTTCATGTCCCAAACTCATCCGAGGATGAAAAACTGAGAATGAAAATGGTTATCAAACGCGCCCTTAGAGGCCACGAGTCGACCTGTTTAACCAAGGTCGACCCGATTGGATTCAAAAGGTTTCGACCCATAAATCTGAGCCTCAATTGATCCCATTCAGTCCACTCTAACAAAACACCAAGCTCAATGGTAAAATTAGAGCCACTTTAGATAATCGGAGGACCCCGAGTAGTCCATCCGGGTCGAGTTGGGTGGGCCCAATTAGACTCGGCCCATAAGGTCGAAACATCCAGCCCATCAAGCCCATGGCCAACCTTCTCACTCACTCTCCCATTATTACAAAAGTGCCACTCTTCAAAATCACTAAATTTTCGTGACATGTTATTAATCCAAGTGAGAGCCAATCTTAGCCATTTACTCCTCTAATCTCGGGCATCCAATATGCCATGTCACCTATTCTTGACATCAAATTTCAGCTAATGAGAGCATTCTTCAATCTCTAAGTATTAAATCAAGATCCTTAGATCAAGAGTTGCGTATTATGGTCCAGATTAGAAGGGAACTCAATTTTCCCTCCAAAATTAAAGATCAAAACTCTCCTCTCTTCACATTTTCCAGGTCTCTATCGTTAGGTTTTCTATCCCAAATTTCCTCTCAAAATTTCTCTCTCTCCCTCTCCCTCTCCCTCTCCCTCTCCCTCTCGGACAAAGTCGAACTCGCCTTCATGACCGATAGCTCCCTTAGAATTTCTACCGATTCTCGGCCCCTGGCATCAGGATTAATGTGCTATCGATCCCATGGAGGTGTTCTCGAGATGTTCATAGCCAACTTTTATTCCGATTTTTGCTGAAATCACTCAATCAATCCGATTTTTCATTATTCCTCTCCAATCACCAATTCAAGTTAGGTTAGACTTAGGCTTTGGTAGTCATTTTAAATGATCATCCGATAAACTTATATCAACTTTTGTTCAAAATTGAAGGTAAAAACTTCAATCTAAAGTTGAATTGTGAAGTAGGATGTGATGAATCGACTGTTTTGTAGTTGTTTAAAGTAGTTCGAATTTCAGAAAATCATCTCATGTCTAATGGAGTCTAGGATCTTGGTTCTTTATGGTCGACTGTTACTAGATGAATGCAGGGGTTGACTTTTGATGTTGTTGAATTAATTGAATTCGATCTTACACGTCTCATATTGCTAGGTGAAGTAACGGCTAATAGTTTGATTCGCACCTTCAACTTCTCTGACAGCTCAAACCTAGCCGAATTCATGTTCATGATGCTCACTTCATGTTAGTTAGTCCTAGTTTAGATGTATTTTAGGTGGATGATGTTTAGGAGTGCGTTGATGAAGTTCTTTTGTTGAACTATATTAATGAGATGTGAGCTATTTCGAGTTAAGAGTTATTATGTGTTAAGTCTAGAGTGTTAGTAGACTACTATATGTTGAGTATGTGTTAAGTTAGAAATGAATGGATAATTTATTGAAACTATGGTTACTAAACAATCAAGTACGTATGTGAGTTTCAAATAAAGTACATAATAAGTCTTGGGACATGAACCCTATGAAGCTTAAGATCAGAGACTAATCCTAGACTCAATAAAATATTTGAGGGCCCATTTTGCGAAATCTTGAGGAACGAAAGTCATATAGAAGGTCTTGAACAATGAACGCAGAAAATTTCATAGTACATGGATAATTAATTTCAGACAATGTTAGATTTGGTCTGAAAAAGCAATCTTCATTTGAGTCCGGAGTGTTTAATGAGATGGATACCCTGTCTAAATTAACATCATCATAAAATGAGTAGATATTAGATCTCCCTAATCTAGCTCTGGACTTAGTCTCTGATCTCAAGTTTTGCGAGGGATCATGTCATTTTGTACTTCACTTTGAAAGTTTACATGCTTGATTGTTTACTTTGAAAGTTTACATACTTGGGTGTTACGAGGCTACTCTGTATTGGTTGTTTAAGGACACCTAGGATGTTGGGGAGAGGCGCTGCGTCGGAGGAACGCCATTAGCCACCAAGGCAGCACCGCCAGGAAGAGCAGCGCCAAGAAAGCTTCAAGATAAATTCGCCGTGCAATTTTCCTGAATGCTCCTCTCTCGGAGCCGACTGTTCCTCAATCTACCTTGATATCCTTGGGGGCTGCCTCCCTCTTGGTGATTACATGAACATTGCCACCTCGGTGTGGCCTTCTTTTTCTTCCACCATTTTGAACTCCTTTTTTCATTTTTAATGTATGAATCGATCACGTCCAAAGCTGGTTTCTTCATTGAAAGAACGTGAACACCATGAAGCTCTCTGCTCTTTTCACTTCTGCACACACAGGTGCCAAAATCCATCGTTTCCAATTTCCATTTCAGGAGACGAGGATAACGTAAGTATCATAATTTTTCATAATCGCTTGAATACCCTAACTTATGCATGACATTTACATGAGTTCCAAAACTCTCCTCTTTTTTAAAATTATTTGAATGTCATACATTTGATCACTTAACTACGATAAATTTTTAAAAATATTCACCATGAATGTTATGCCACGCTTGGGTGAACATTTAACAAAAAAGTTTCACTTAAGTGGACGATTGAAAATTATAGCACTCAAGTAATCGTCCTTCAGAAGTTTGACACTCAAATGATCTAGAAAAATAAAATTTGTGGTACTCTAGTTAATATCGTACGAAAGCTATGACACTTGTAGTGTCCTTTGAGTACTATCGTTCTTTTTAGAAGTTTCGGCACTCAAATGATCAAAAAAAATTATCACTCAAGTGAGTTCTCTACGAAAGTTATGACATTTATGATGTCATTATCCTCACTTTTAGGGAGCGCTTGTATGTGGCATGCATGTATAAGCAAATTCTCCAATCAAGTCCCTCTTGTCTCTTGTATTAGGGGCAACAATTTAGAGTTGTCTTGCTATCGAAAGATTTATGTGATTTATTCAATAATAGGAAATCTCCCACCATTCTTTCTATGTGGATAGAACTTTGATAATGTAACTTAATTACTCCCCAAGTTTACCTCATAAAATCAATATTTCCTAATTTGAAGTACCATGTGTCAAAATCACATGTATATTTCGACCATGAATGGGCTTGTTTCAATTTTCACTTTCTTGTGGGCTTAATCCAGATAATTTAGTTAACCTCCAAGCCTACCTGTACCAGTCTAGTCAAAATGCAATTTGTGTGGTCTTATAAAAATGTTTCTAATATGCATATGCGGTTTAACAATATAATTTTGTTTTGGGATCGAAGTCAATCCCTAACTTTTTTTTTCTAAAGTGAATTACTGGGTTGTCGCTATTTAGGTATCAACATTCCAAAGCACAATTCGTAGCTCTTAACAAGTGCCTTGAAGGCACTTTTAATATCTTCTTTCCTACATATCTTGTTGTTTTGCTAGTTATCTAGATGTGCACATGTAATTTTCTTCTCATTTTCTCGTCGGGAAGAATAACTAATTGATTTTAAGCCTTTGGTACTATGTCAATTCAATAAAAAAAATTAATTTAACAAATTTAATACCAAACTTTTGCCCAGATTTTCAATATAGTTCTTCTTCACAATTTTTGCCTAAAACCGTTGACGTAATGGTCTAGTCATTATCGGTCATTCTAAATGGTTTATTGCTATGTGATTATTTGCGACAAAAATTGATTGGAAGGTCTACATTAGAGTTCTATGAAAGGTTTAAGATTAATTAGCAAAATTAGAGAGCTTTTTTTTTATTGAATCAGCATTAATGCAATATATTTAGGACTAATTGTACGATTTTTCCATTTCTTGTTATTCAGAACCATGTCACAATTAGTTAATTTGTAGAGGCCATGCTTGAAACCTAATTAACAGAGAAGGACATTTTCCACAAAAAATAGAGCCACAAATATGTATATGGTTGCGACACATACTATCTGTCATATGGCGAACAATCATAGACTAAGCCAAAAGTGGATCTCTTCTATAAGTACCATCACGAGATCCACACATTTACAGCAAGCATATCATTTTGATTGAGTTTCCATTTTTTTTCCCTTCGGATCAATATTCTACAATATATTTTCATCGAATTTTCTGTTTTCTCAAATTATTTTTAGCCGAGAAGACCGGATACGTCGATCAATCAAATAGTCATTTTGCAACATTTTGCATAGTGAGAATAGTTAACTAGGCAAGTTATTGGGAGAGCAAACATTGACCTTGAAACTTCATGTGTACACAAACCCAAGATTCAATACTAACGGCCAAACTTCTCCATCAAACATTCACTACAAAAAAAAACTATAATTTAGCTACGAAAAATTAGCGGCAAAACAAAATTCGTCGCTAATTTCGACGGAATTTGCCACAGAAAAAAGATTTTTGTCACCTACCCATAGGTAGCCTAATTGGTTAGGGTGAATTTGGACTTCGTTGAGGTATTGGGTTCGATTCTCTAGGGAAGCACCTGTGATTTAAGTGGGGGGTCATGGCGGTAGGTTGCTATGCTAGTCTCTCCCGAGGAATAGTTGAGGTACGCGCAAGCTGGCTTGGACACCTCAGTTATCAAAAACGAAAAAACAAAAAAAAAAGGTTTTCGTCACTAATTAGCTATGAAAAAAAATTCGTCGCTAATTTTGTCGCTATTTGCGACGACCCAATAAAAGTCGTTGCTAATTAGCTACGGATTAACAATTCGTCGCTAATTACTGACAGATTAATAAGTCATCTCAAATTTTATAGCTAATTAGTGACAGATTAATAATTCGTTACAAAATCCGTCGCTAATTAGCGACAAATTCAAAACTCATCGCTAATTTGCCAAGGAAAAAAAGTCGTCGCAAAATCCGTTACTAATTAGCTATGGAAAATTATGTCGTTGCAAAATCCGTATATAATTAGCTTCGAAAAATTACATCGTTGCTAATTAGCTACGGAAAGAGGCATTTTCCGTCATTAATTAGCGACAGACAAATCATATTGTCGCTAATTAGCGACGAACAAACCAAACCGTTGCTAATTAGCTACGGACAAAGCTTGTTCGTCGCTAATTAGCGATGGATATATTGGTCCGTCGTTAATTAGCGACGGACCTAGCGACGGATATCTTGGTCCGTCGCTAATTTTTTATTTTTCAATTGGTTGATTTTTCATTCTATGCCCTAGTCGACCTCCACTCTCCCGAGAACCATCTCCTCTCTCTCAATCACCGAACACCTCTCCTCCACTCTCCCGAGAACCATCGGCTCTCTCCCTCACCGTCCCGAGAACCATCTGCTCTCTCCTTTTTTCGTCCCGAGAATCATCTGCTCTCTCCCTCACAGAACGCCTCTCCTCCACTCTCCTTACCACCTCTCCTCCACCTCGTCTTAACCCTACAAAAACCCAACAAAATCCATATGAGCTCAAGTGTCAAGTAAAGGTACGACCATGCCCGATTTCACACCCTTCCGATCTCACTTCATGCTCGGTAGTTTCTTCATCTATCGTGGCTCTGAGTGAGCTTTAGGGTTTAAGGCTGCAGCGGACTTGGCAATTTTTCATTTTTTTTAATCTTGCTGAATGGTTTGGATTCAACATTAACGGCTGTTTTTTTGTGAGGATTTACTTGGTTAGTAAATGGTGTTGTAGCATTTGACTTGCAGTTCTTTTGGCGTTGATGTCCTGGAGTTCATTGGTTTTCTTTTTCGTCTGCAGATCTTTGTCGCTTGATATGTTTCCTCGGAGCATTTTTTGCCCCATTGTCTTTGAAAAAGTTCTTTGGATATAGAAACAATCAAAGAACAAACACAGACTATTGCAGAAAGATCAACGAAGAGATAGATGAAGATGAAGAAGCTATAAGAGAAAGGAGATACTGAATAACCTCTGTATATTGCTCAATATATTTCGTCACCAATCAAACAAGACTTGATTGAATGAACAGAGAACTTCCTTCCTCCTTCTGTCTATTTCTGCGTCTTCTTCACTAGACTAACACAATGCTATTAGTCTGTATTATATACAACACTTATCACTCAGTTTTCTCAACAGAACAAACTACTTTCTATTTGTTAGTTACAACTTCTTGAACAGAACGCTTGATCATCAGCTCGTAGCTCATCATCATGACTTCATAGTATGTAACTCGGCTTAGTCTTCAACTCTTGATGTACTTAGCTCGACTCCCAGCTTGATCACGAACATGGCTCCCAGTATGTATATGATCAGATTGATCAAGTGCGTGTCCTCTGTTCTTAACATCCCCTCGCAAATTGGGAAGGGGGAGGTAACCCATGCCCAATTTGATTCGAAGAGGATGATGAGATACCTTTGTCAATGATTTGGTAAATATATCAGCAAGCTGAAGAGAGGTAGGAATATAACGTAAAGAAAGAGACCCGGAAGAGACTTTCTCACGAACAAAATGGTAGTCAACTTCTATATGTTTAGTTCGAGTATGTAGGATAGGATTGGTAGTAAGAGATATGGCGGACTTGTTATCACAGAATAGTATGGTTGCCTTGCGTAATGAAATCCCAATATCGCGAAGCACAAAACTAATCCAAGTAAGCTCAGCCGTAGTAGAGGCCAAGGCTCTATATTCAGCCTCAGTAGAAGACCTTGAAACCGTGGGTTGCTTCTTGGCTGACCATGATACAAGATTAGAACCAATGTAGATACAAAAACCTGAAGTTGATCGTCGAGAAAAGGCACAGCCTGCCCAATCAGCATCAGAATATCCATACAAACTTATGGAACTACAAGAGTGAATGAGTAGTACCCTTAACATAGCGTAGGACTCTCTTTAGAGCCTGATAATCACCAACAGAGGGATGTTGCATTTTCTGGCAGAGAAGATTTGTAGCAAAGGAGATGTTAGGACGTGTGGTGGTTAAGTACTGAAGACCACCCACAAGACTTCGGTATTCGAGGGGATTTTCAAGAAGAGTAGCATCACCAGGAAAGATAATAGGTCTAAGTAGAAGAGGTGTAGACACTGGTTTACAATCTAACATATGAGCACGAGTCAACAAGTCTAGAGCATATTTCTGTTGACAAAGAAAGAGATCATGCTGTGTGCAAGTAACTTCAATGCCTAAGAAGTAATGTAGATAACCGAGATCCTTCATATGAAAATGTTTACTCATTAAGTCAATAAGATGAGTGATCAGAGAAGATGAGCTGCCAGTGATGACTATATCATCAACATAGAGTAATAGAAGTATGGTGTCTGACCCTTTATGTAAGACAAAAAGAGATGGATCAGTTATGTTGCAATAGAAGCTATGTTCAAGAAGGAAATTGCTGAATTTATCAAACCAAGCACGAGGTGCTTGGCGAAGACCATACGAGGACTTTTGAAGAAGACAGACAAAAGAAGACTTTTGAGGATCAACAAAGCCTGGTGGCTGTTCCATATAAACAGTTTCGTGTAAATGGCCATGTAAGAATGCGTTTTTAACATCCAGCTGATGAATTGGCCAGTGTTGAGTCATTGCAATAGAAAGAACTATGCGAATTGTAGCATGTTTAATGACTGGACTGAATGTTTCAGTATAATCAACACCATCTTCCTGATGAAAGCCCTTAGCAACCAGCCGTGCTTTCAACCTTTCCAGATTTCCATCAGAGGTCAGTTTGGTTTTGAATAACCATTTACAACCAATAACATGCATAGCATGAGATCGAGGAACTAACAACCAAGTGTGATTGTCATGCAGAGCTTTCATTTCATCAAGCATTGCATTGTACCAACCCTTATCTACCAAGGCAGACTTCACTGATTTAGGCTCAGGTGGAACATTATATTGAGCTAAGTAGGCATACTTGGGGTTAGGTTTAACAATACCAGATTGTAGTCAAGTTCTCATAAAGTGAGTAGAGATAGAACCTGGATTGTGAGAAACAGGCACTGAAGATACTTGAGCATAATCATTATCAATCTGGTTGTCAGGTATAGAAGAAGATGTCAAACTTGATGATTGTGATTGTAGCTATTGTTCGTCAAGAACATCTGATGAGGGAGCAGAATGCACATAAGTACTATCTTGGAGACAGGAGACATGACTATTGTCAAATGTTCTTGATGGTTGAGGAGCAGGAGGTTCTGGAAGAATTGCTATTGCCATCCATTGTTTATAAAGCTGAGTATATTGAGTATATATTGTAGACCTTTGCTTAGCAAATGGGAATGAACTTTTATCAAATATAACATGTCTGCTGACATAGACACGACCATCTGTTGGAACTAAACAACAATACCCCTTATGTCTCTTACTATATCCAAGAAAAACACATGGTAATGACCTTGGATTAAATTTATGTTGTGCATAAGGTCTTAAGCAAGGATAGCAAACACACCCAAATACTCGAAGATGTTCATAATTGGGCTGCTTGTGATGAAGCTTGTTGTATGGTGACTGCATTTGTAATGTGTGTGTAGGCAGCATATTAATAATATGATTAGCAGTTATAAAGGCATCCACCTAAAACTGCAAGGGAACTCTGGCATGATACATCATTGCTAAGCCAAGTTCAACTAAATGTCTATGCTTCCTTTCAAAGATGCCATTCTGTTGTGGTGTGTGAGGACATGAGAGAAGTTGTTTAATACCACAATGTCGTAAGTAACTCCGAAATTTATGGCTTATGAATTCTCCACCACCATCACATTGGAAAATTTTGATTTTGGTATCAAACTGACATTCTACTTGCTTGTGGAAAGTGACAAAAATGTCAAAGAAATCAGACTTATTTTTCAAGGGATAGAGCCAAGTATATCGAGTACAATTGTCCACAAAAATGACATAATATCTGAAATGTTGAGTGGAGGATATTGGAGCAAGACCCCAAACATCACAATGTATTCTTTCTAAGACAACATTGGTATTGGAATCAGATAAAGGAAAAGGCAGAGCTGTACTCTTAGCTATTTGACAACTCGAGCATATAGTATGAGGAGATGAAGTACAATGTATGACTTTCTGAGTTTGTAAAAACTGCAAAATTTTAGAATTGACATGAGCCAATCTTTGGTGCCACACATCTTCAGTTACTGCTTTATTTCTTTGAGTGAAAAAGGCTACTATAGATTGTGAATCCACTTGATATAAGCCTCTAACCTTCTTCCTGAGCTTCACCATTGTATTGTGGAGATTGTCCTTTATATAAACCCCATATTTATCAAACACAAATGAACAAGGGTAATCATCAGTGAGCTTTGAAATGGAGATAAGATTCTTTTTAATCTCAGGCACAATCAAAATATCATTAAGTGGTGGAGTAAAGTCTTCTGTTCTTAGTTCTACATTTCCAGTACATGTTATATCTAAACAAGATCCATCACCAATCATCACACGATCAGTTCCTCTATATTGAGTAAGATTGCGAAGAATACCAGGGTCTGAGCTCATATGAGCTGTAGCACCAGAATCTGGATACCATTCTCCTTTAGAATCTTCAAGATGTATAGCTGCCAAAGCTGCTGGGATTTCTTCAACCTGGTATGAGTTATCAAACCTATACCAGCACCTAAGAGCATCATGTCCCAGTCGTCTACATATTTGGCATTCTAGACGAGTATTTATAACTCATTTTCCTTCTTGCAGATGAGCACCATCAATCAATTTTGAAGGAGGATAAGAATTGACACTTTGATACCTTTGTGAATTGTTCACATAAGGTCGGAATCCTTGATTAGACTCAAGCAGTCTATTGTTTTGCTTGAAATGTGTATTATCTTGACTATAGCTAGGTGCATTCATTCTATAATTTTGACCTCTCCCGGCATATCCATAGCTACGGCCTCTTCCATTAAATGATCTTCCTCGACTGAACATACGACCCCCATGAAAACTTCCTCTCTGATCTCCTTGATGAACATAACCTTTACTCAGCTCACTTTTCTGTTGAGGCTGAGAACTTCTTTGTCCAAAGTAAGCAAGATTGGGATTAAACTGATTTGATGAGTAAGTCTGCAATCTAGTTTCAAACCTTTCCAACTGTGATATAACCTCATCATACTCAGGCTGTGGTTGCAAGCAATACATTGTAGTACGAAAACTTTCATATTCAGGACTTAATCCATCAAGTACACCAAACATTTTTGTAATATCATCAATCGGTTTTCCTATGGCATTGAGTTGATCACATATTGACTTATACTCCCTTAGATACACAGCTAGTTCTCTATTTCGTTTCTTGCATGCTTGTAGTTTACCCCTGAGTTCGAACTCCCTTGCTATTGATTTTTGTGTAAAACGATTCAATAGAGTCTGCCATACCTTGTAAGAAGTTTCAAGACCGATGATCAAACTCAGGATATTTTCACTCACGGCACCACTTATCCAGGAGGAAATAAGCTGATCCGTTCTAATCCAATCATTGTAATCTGGATTGTATATTCCATCTCCACAACTTTCTTCTCCTCTTGCTTCCAAATAACTGGGTGGAGCAGAAGTTTCACCATTAATGAAACCAAAAAGATCTTGACTACGCAAGAATCGATGAAACTGGGCTTGCCACAGAAGAAAATTATCTTCTGACAACTTAAGTGTAACAAAGTTTGAGATATTCACGTGTATAGGAAAATGATATTTTGGAACTCTTGAAGCCATGATCGAACTCTCATATTAGAGTTTCAAGCTCTAATACCATGAAAAAGTTCTTTGAATATAGAAACAATCAAAGAACAAACACAGACTATTGCAGAAAGATCAACAAAGAGATAGATGAAGATGAAGAAGCTATAAGAGAAAGGAGATACTGAATAACCTCTGTATATTGCTCAATGTATTTCATCACCAATCAAACAAGACTCGATTGAATGAACAGAGAACTTCCTTCCTCCTCTCTATTTCTGCGTCTTCTTCACTAGACTAATACAATGCTATTAGTCTGAACTAGAACGCTTGATCATCAGCTCGTAGCTCATCATCATGACTTCATAGTATGTAACTCGGCTTAGTCTTCAACTCTTGATGTACTTAGCTCGACTCCCAGCTTGATCACGAACACGGCTCTCAGTATGTATATGATCAGATTGATCAAGTGCGTGTCCTATGTTCTTAACAGTCTTTTCTCAATCATGTTATCTTTATCTCTTAGTTGTGTGTTTCATGGAGAGGGAGATATGCTGGAAAATGGGTTCCCTCAGATATTGCTCTAGGAGTCTGGTGCCCGTAGGAGAGGGGCATTGCTTGCTTGGCAACATGTTGCATCTTTACCTCCTTGCTTGCCAGTTGTGTAATGCGGAGGATTTAACACTCAAAAGAAATCAATTACATGGCGTTTTCTTCTTGGAAGATGAAGGTACTACTAATATCTAGTGCATTGATTTAGGCAATGCTTGCCATGTGCGAGTCAATTCTATCACTTGTAAAAGCTTGATGCTACAGTTAGCACAAGCCATCTAATAATGTGTTTACAGAAAGGAGAAGTGCTTCTATTGTCCTATTATGACTCCTGAGCTTGAATCTCTAATAGGTTTTTAGAACTGATATGCCATGTTGAAAATCTTTATGCCTTATGTATATTAATCTGTCTGAAGCCTGAGCTCAATACTATCAGATCCTTTGTCAATGAACAGTCATAGTTTTGAGGTCAAAATTCCTGCTTCTGTCATTGTTTTGCCTTCTTTGACAACAAAAGGATAGTTTGTGTGATATACCTCTTCTGAGTTTCTTTGGATAGATGGCTATATGTCTGATGCTTGCTGCTTCATATATGAATGAACAATATTTGATGTGTGTAGCTTTCAATGTTGACGACTTGTTTTGGTGGTTTCTTTCTACTTGCTGCAGAAAGCATGGTGTAATAGGAGCTATGCGGGATGCATGGTTTAATGCACGACTTCGGAAGAATGTTTCTCTTGTTCGCACTTACCATGGATTTCGTGGTATACTTTTTGGCTCTCAAGTGAAAAAGAGGCATAATACATGTTTATTGCGAGTGAGTTTCTGCAAGTAAGTTTGTGTTTGTCTTGAACTACTTTTATCTTTGCCTATTAGGTGACAAGCAAGGAACTCTTTAGTACATCAAATTGATCTTGAGGGCGCGCCGCCTCTGCTGGGATCGCCAAACTCAAGATCTACACATAAAGTGGATTCTTTTCCGCAGTAGATCTCTCATACCAATTTCTTGTGAAGTGGTCAGTGATAACATTGATGGATGCTATCCATCATACCACTATCCCATATTTGCCGAGTTTATGCTACCTCGTAATGTAAGGATGTTTGAACCTCCTGCACAAGAAGACTAATAGTCATACCTCTGATGGTTGAATCTGTTTTTACCTTTTTTACTTTCTTGAGTTTCATTATTGTTGTCATTTTTTGGGTGAGGTCAATTTCTTCAGTGGGATTGTATATTTAAAGTGGTATTAGAACAGCCATGTTGTCAAATTAGATGACAATAAAACTTGTAACTTAAATAGATGCAATGCAGTGCATCAGTTTATCTTGTTCTTGTGGATAATGTTGATGTATGTATTTTATTTTCATATCATTATAATATTTTGATGTTATTTAGTGCTTCTAAATTAATTCTAGAAATACATTTTCCTATTAATTAAATTTAATACTGAAATCATCCCTAAATAATATTCATTGCAGATTTCGTCGCAAAAAAAAATCAAAATTAGTCTTAAAATTCGTTTTGGAATAATGTTCGTAATAAAAATAAAAATCCTTTTGGGTAAAAAAGCGACAAATTTCATTGCAAATTAAACTCCAAAAAGACAAAAATTGAGACAATTAGCGATGGAAGTTCCTAAATTCCGTCGCTAATTAGAGATGGTAATGTGTATATCTGTCGCTAATTAGCGATGGACATATTCAACTTCGTCGCTAATTAGTGACGGTAATGTATATGCCTGTCGCTAATTAGCGATGGCCATGCTCAACTCTGTCGCTAATTAGCGACGAATATATACATTACCGTCGCTAATTAGCGATGGAAGGTACTAAATTCCAAGTATAATTAGCGATGGTAATGTGTATTTTCGTCATTAATTAGCGACGGACATAAATTAGCAATGTAATTTAGTAAATTCCGTCACTAAATTAGTGACAACATTAGCGACAAATATGTTCTGTCACAAATTAGCGACGACATTTCTAATTTTCTGTCGCTAATTTTAGCAACGCCTTATTGGCGACGAAGTTTTTTTTGTCGCTAATGGAATTTAGCGACTTTTTGCAAATTTTCCGTCGCTAAATTCGTGGCTAAATTACAGTTTTTTTGTACTGATTAGTGATCAGATAAACCAAGTCTGTCAATTTCAATGAAATAAAATCAAAGAAATTTCTCGATTTTTCTCTTTGTCAAATTCTTCTCTATTTCTTTAGCATACCTCAAAAGTAGAGTTTTGTTATCGTTCAAACCCAAATGTTACATTGGTTATAATATAAACCATCTCAGTTACGAAACTAAGCGAGCTTTTTGCATCGTCGAGATTATAACTTAAGATAATCTCTTCTCGCGACTAAATCGTAGGAGGGCCATGCCAACTTGGTCCATGTGATCACGCATTGGCTCTTAAACTTACACCGACCGAAGGATAAAGAAAAGCTCCTCAATCCCGAGAGAGTATCATGAAGACAAATAATGATAAAGTAATATCTTAAATTTTAAAATGGCAGATATTATAAACAGAACTCCAAACTTTATTTATTACAACAAGGATCACCCCTGCAAGAGTTTTGTCCTGAACTACCATGGCCTTCTCTTCGGCGCCAACGACGTGGCCAATGCAACGTCTGCAGCAGTCGCGAACGAGACCGGGCTCGGCAATGCTGATCGTGCTCAGCGACCCCATGACGAAAGATAGACATCTTCTCTCCCCGGCAATCGCTCGAGCTCAAGGCTTCTATTTCTACAACACGAAGGATGACTACATCTCGTGGTTTGCCTACACTTGGTGTCCAATTCTACGGAACACAAGGGCACTTTGAACATAATAGGTGCAGATATAATGGTAGCCCAAACTAGGGATCTTTCCACCGTAGGCGGAACTGGATATTTGTTCATGGCAAAAGGCATCACGACCTTCAAGGAGCCAAGTATTTTCACCTCAAAATGGACATCAAACTGTATGAATGTTGGTAATAAAGCTTTGTACCTCGAAGGATCAAACTCTGGCCCCGACTTCTATTTATCATTGTGTCTATTAAGAATAAAACCACTCTCGAACTATCCTTCAAATTTACATATCAAGAACTTTGTTCTTTATTCTAGTGTGACAATGAATGGAAGATCCGTTTTTCATATCTAAGACTAAATAAAATCTGCATGAACAATCTCTATGGTATGGGAAAGAGTGATTCTGTTGACACACCTAGTGAAACCATGGAAGTCAGTTGGAGAATAGACTGAAATTTGACAATACGCTGTCTTTTTCCTTTTGATTTTGGGGCGAAGAAATCCAGGTTCGAATTTCAGGCTCAACAATGATACTAATCTAAGCTTGGGAACCAAGTAAAATTTTCCACTTTGAATTGAGTTTTCTCCATTTTCATCTTTATTTGGCCATCACAGTTTTCCTAAACTTGGACTGACTTCTTCACTTTCTTCACCATTTATTTTTTAACGCCATTTAGATTATCTTCCTCAGACATAGCAATTAGATCGGGTAAAGCTAATTATCTCTTCGACTTCACTCTCAACTTTGTTGCTCGTTTGGCTAGCTCAAATCCCTATCGTTACGGTCCTAAATAGCGAAGTTTCTTGTCAAGCTCTATCTTGCAAAGCCTAATTCCATACTTTTTGTGATATAATTTTTTGTTTGCAAAAAAAATGAATAATTTAATAAATATTTTCATAAAAATCATCATTTGTATTGTTTGAAATAATTAATCAAAGAAAAAACATTTTAATTAACAACAACAATTTATATATAAATATTTCCCCAAACAAAAATATTTTCTATTTATTCATTTTTATGAGTGATACAAGTAATTATTTTTTGGAAAATACATATCACTCATTTTCCATTGAACAAACTTGCATCTATCTAAATCATTGAAAAGGAAAAATAAATTATTGGCTCACCAAGAAATGATAGACCGGGCAACTCAGAAGCATCAAAGAACATGGTCCACATACTACTGAGTACAAAGAATATAAAGCATATCGCCTTTCTACTAATCCTCAAAATGTTTATCAACCGTACTAAATTAAAATTATTTTTCATCTTTGGGATGGATATTATAAATAAAGTGAGAACATCAATAGAGTCTTAAGAAGCACGATTCCACGTATAATTAAATGTTTTCAATGTGATCTTTAATAAAACCTTTACTTTTAAAAAAATCACGTGAACATGTTGCATACCTTAATAATTGGTTCTTGTCTACCATTGGTATCATTGAGGAAGAAATCGTCTCAAATTGAGGAACCAATGCCGGTGGTATACATTATACAAACATCACGAGATGGCTTATTGGAATCCGATTGCTGATTGACCAAAGACCAGGAATGGGCAATTGGTAGATTTACCTACCGCAAAAGGCCAATTTGGTAACCGAGCTCCACCGCTGTCTCACCAGAAAACAATTGACCAGAGGAAAAACCTACTGGGATGTGCGTTGGGATCCTTCTACTGGTTCATGAATAGATGAATTTGGATGCTCATGTGAAGTGCATGCTTAAAATATTCCCACACCCATCTTCATATAACATTGCAAAAAAAAATTATTAAATTTACTGTACGAATAACAAATTCCGTCATAATTTTGTTTGTTTTGTCAATTTGGTTGTAAACATTTTGACAATTTGCTATTTCAGTTTTTCGTATCCAAAAGTTGCTAATGAATACTGGCTATCTTACATGACACTATGATGGATGTTTTTACAATATTAAAAAAAAAAAACTGAATTTCCTTCTTCTTTTTTCCTTCTTTTTCCTTACTCTTTTGTTCTTTTTCATTTTTTCCTTCATTGGATTTCTGACAAGTGAGGATTGCTGGCCATAGCCCTCGCTTGAGGCTGACAAGAGCATTGCAGCCATCGGTGACCTTCACTGGTCATCATTGAGGCCCCTTGCACCAATGCCCTAAGCCCTCAAGGCTAGGCCAGAGGCCCATGCTTGAGACCCTAATGTTCATGCCGAATCACCCAAGCCTGAGCTAGAATCCATTGAGGCCAAGGCTCAAGATTGGTGCCCATCCCGGGTCCACAAAGCTCAAGCCTAAATTAACTAAGGTCAAGCTAGGGTCCATTGAGGCTGGGACCAATACATCGATGTTTGTGCCCATACTTGGATCCCTCACCCTTAAGTCCAGGTCCAATGAGACCATGATTGGGGACCTCGGTGCCCATGCTGGGGTTCATGGAGGCCCGAGCGCAACCTCGATGGACCTGGGCCTAGCCTTTGTGGATCCAAACTCGAGCACCGAGCATTTGGACTAGGTCTTTGGGGACCTGAGCGTGAGAACTAGCATCTTAGACTCAACTTGATGGACAAAGGCTTGAGTGTTCAAGACTTGAGCTTGAGCGTCGGTCCCTACCCCAGTCTCTATAGGCCCAAGCGCACACGTAGGCATTGAAGTCCCCTAGTCATCTTTTGTGGACCAAGGCTCGGGTTTCAAGAATCCAAGCACGGCCATAAGAACCTCAAGCTCGACCGCCATGGACTTGAGCTCAATGCTTGTGCTCTTACTAAAGACCCAAGTGTTCGCACACGAGAATTTAGTTCTCTGGTTGATACCCATCAAGGCTAGACTCGAGATCCTAACAGCCTTGTTTGGTTCTCCGGATATCCCTATGCAAGTTATAAGCACTCGAATAATCTACATATATATATGTATATATATTTAGGAAAATCATATTGGATTTTCCTTTTCACACGATAGAAAATATTATTTTATTCTCTCGTAGGTTTCAACCTAACACTAGAAAATATCTATTATTTTCCTATAAAATGACTTCCTAAGAAATACTTTATAGAAATGTAACATTTTTCACGAAATAAACAGAATCAAAAGGTCACAGTTACCTTAACAACTTGGTCTGGTTTACTATTATTTTTTTTGTTCAAAGTCCGAGGCTCAAATCTTCCTATGGATTTTCCAACAATTTGGAAATCCCACATAGGTTCAGCTGGACCCACGAAAGGTTGCTTAGGAACAGAAGTTCACCAAGCAGTATTTAGGGTTCTGAACAACACCCTTCTCATACCCAGGGAATATGTAGAGACTCCATTGCTTCAGCAGCAGAGAGTAGTAGTCTTTGGCATTTTTACGAAATTGGTTGGACATTTTACTGTGTTTTTTATCTTAAAAGCTGCCGTATCAAATGCTAGTGAGTGCCTAATGATATTCTTGAAAATAAAATGGAAAAAGCCGAGGCCTTGTTCGCACTACCAAGATGGGTATTCTACTTGGACCATTGCAAAATTAACGCTATTATAGTCTTGCTAGAAGAACCGGGGTATTGCCAGCAATGGTCACTATTGGGACAACTAAATTGTCCAAGACTTTTACTTCTGGAAGGAATAAATACTCTTAATTGGAGCAAGCAGCCCATATTTCACTAGTAAACTAAATATATGATATCCATAGACCAGAAAACAAGTTGGCAAATACGACTTGCCAAGCCCTAACACACAACTGACTAAGGAAGATGGATACCGAGAATTCAGCCACTACTATGAAGCACCCAAATTTCCAGCAACTTCTTCCAGCAATGAAAACTAATTAAAAATAAATGATGATGACAATACCACCAACAATGATTGGGCAGTTGGCATGTCTTTTCAAAAGCAAACTTTGATGCTATTATTGCAAATGAGTGGACGGAATCAACCCCACCTAGATCAGGTGACTTTTTAAGTCAACTAATTTGAGAGGGTGAGAGTCTTAAGTTGCTTTTTGTCCCATCTGTCTAATGTACATGACTTTAGGTCATCTGATCTATTTACCCACCTGTATCCTTACACAAAGGTCTTCTTAGGTACTCCATCGTGTGACATTGTTTTTATATTTTTCTTTTGAACTTGATACATAATTCTACATGCATAAGAAAGGATGAATAGATTCATTGGATCGTTTGAAGAGATCAGGCAGTACTATCGAAGCTCTGAGGAAGAACCTCACGGAGCCGAACCCTCGAGAACATGGAAAACGCAAGTAAGATAAGAACACTAGCCACTCAAGGACCACAATCCAAGACAACTCGACAGCAATTTTGTCAGCAAAATGGATTCAGGGTAGGATTGCCCTTCAACGAGTGTGAACACAAACGTCATCTATTCAAATGTAGACCACGGTCGGAGCACCAAATCAAATCAAATCAAAACTAAGGGTTCAATTATTTGGGGAAAGATTCTTCGGGAATTAATTTTCTGGACTTTTACACGTTTGATTTATAAAAAATAACTAGCTAATCAAAAATAATTTTCAATAAACAAAAACATACAGACATAAAATTAGGATAAGGAATTTTTAAATTTAAAGAGGTGAATATACTTTTTGAAATTATTCATCTCCATTTTTTATATTAATTTATTTTCTTTCTTATTTGTTTTCTTTTCCCTTCTACCTCTACTAGCGGCCAACCATGCCTCAATGGATTCAAGCCCGGCCAATATAGACCTAGGCCTAGGCATCAAGGGCCTGATCACTGGCATGGAGGTCTTGGGCCCCACTTTGATGGATGCAGGGCACAGGTGCCAAGGTCTAGATGGATTTGAGTGGGGGCATTGTGTTTGTAACAGCTCGCTTCCGACCCCCTTTTCGAGGCTTAATTGTGCGAATTTACGGGTTTAGTTTGTGGCCCGTTGGCCTCGAGAACTCCCCGGACTAAATCGTGAAATCTCGTTTCGGACGATTTCGAATTTTCGGAAATCATGTTTTGGTCTCCCGAAAATTTATAAATCATGTTTTGGGCCCCAAAAACCATGAATTTGAGGTTTGGGGAGGTTTTTATAATTTTCGAGATTTTAGGAATTTTTGTAATTTTTAATATTTTTTTAATATTTTATTATTTAATGGGTTGACCGGTCAACGTTGACCATTGACCGGCCAACACCACGTGCAGCCGACTCTCTCTCTCCTCTCCCTCTCTTTTCTTTCTTTTCCCTCTCCCCTCTTGCGTGCACTCCACCCCATCTCTCTCTCTCTCTCTCTCTCTCTCTCTCTTGTGGTAGGTGGTATAGCACATGGAGGGACCCACAAGTCAGCCCCCATCCAATCTGTCTTCTCTCCCTCTCTCCTTCCTCCTCACGTGCGCATTTCCCTCTCCCTCTCTTCTCCTTCAATTTTTCAGATTCGGACCAGAGAAACCCTCATTTTTGGAGGGCCATAACTTTCGGCTCCGATCTCCGTTTGATGTGCCGTTGGTGGCATTGGAAAGCTTGAAACACCCTCTTTCCATAGACACCAACCACAGCCCGTAACTCCACCTGGTTCGCCGTCGGGAGGCCCCGAAAGAAGCCTCCACGGAACAGTTTTCTGGGTTTGAACAGTGCAACCCTCATCTTTGGAGAGCCGTAACTTCTTGCTCCGACCTCCGTTTTGGGTGCCGTTTGCGCCATTGTCTTCCTCGTAACATCTAGTTTCCAAAGAGACCAACCACACCCCAAGACTCCATCTAGATTCAATTTTAGAGGCCCCGAAAGAAGCCCTCACGGAACACTTTTTCTGGGTTGAGTTTTTCCAGATTCGGACCTGAGCGACACCCCATCTTTGGAAGCCCATAACTTTCAGCTCCGACCTCCGTTTGACGCGCCGTTGGTGGCGTTGGAATCCTTGAAAAACTAGCTTTCCATAGATACCAACCTCCTCTCATGATTCCACCCGGTTCGCCGTCGGGAAGCCCCCAAAGAAGCCTTCCCAGAACTGTTTTCTGGAATTTCCAGATTCTTGGTCTGAGCTTCAAATCGCGATTTCTCCCAATCCTTCGATCTAAAGCCTTTGCCGTTGCTTCCATTGGATTTGTTGGTACTCCTTTACCCTAATCTAGCCTTTGGTTGGGATCGATTTGGTCGAAAATCACCCATTCTACCCCCAAACCACCGAGTACCCCTGTTTCCGCCGGAGCTGCTGTTCGCCGGCCACCGTGCCCTTTCCGGCGACACCCACTCCTCCCTACCACCTTCAATCGATAGGTGGGAGTCTTATGAACACAATGGCACCGATTTCGGCCTTTGGTGTTGAGCCATTTGAGAGAAATCAACCTCCAAAGCACAACCCCTCCCTCTTGAACCCAGATTCCGGCCAGCACATTCAACGGGCGATTACTCGCCGTTCCGGCCACCTCAAGCGACGCCGCCACCACCATTGGACTCGTGTAAGTCCCCTTTTCAAAGCCCAATAGGTTTGGTTCACCAATTTGGCACCATTTGCTCGAATTTGGTCTTAAACCAACTAGTGCTCGCCGAACCCAATTTTAGGGCTTGCTGGTCGCGCGCCTTTGAGGCGTGTCCGAGCCGTTCCGTCGCCACCCACAGCCACTCGTGAGTCCCTCAACCTCCCAGCAGCACCAAGGAACGTCCCCGGCCATCGGAGTCTCGCCGGAAGTTCGCCGGAGTTCGCCGTGAGCCGCTTATTTGCGAGGAAATCATGTGAGTGGATTCTAACTTTTTATTAGGCGTATTCACTGTTTTAGTAGAAATCGGGTAGAACGGCTAGAGCAAGTAGAATGGCTAGAATCTTGAAATTGCATAGCTTATATGCCGATCGATTAGACCATTAGTTGTATTTGGTTAGTCAATGGATGATAAACCTTTCGATGGTTTAGTTATGATTAGGGCTTGGCATCTCACGCGATACGAGAAATGCCCTCGTATGTTCTCGGGACCCGCGAGGGGTCAGACCCATCGGGTCAAGAGTGGTGTGGTTGGACACCAAAAGGTTGGAAAGTTTATTTATTTACGCTTTATTTATTATTAAGCTTGTAGATATTAATTTCATTTAATTATTTAATTACTTTAGAAATTGCATTTAATTATTTAATTATTTTAGAATTGCATTTAATTATGAGTTCTGCTATTATATTTTCGTGAATAGTGTTGTTTAGATCCCCTACCAGTCAGCTGACCTGTCCCCTGAAAACCCTAAGATCCCTTCGGACCTTCTAGTAACTCTCAGTGCAGATAACTAGAGGTAGGGAGCCCTAGGCTTGGCATGGGTTGTGTGTTCTCTGCGATAACCGGGGATTGGTATGTGAGGTGTTCCACTTAGGCTACAGAGACTTGAGAGTGGGGAGGGACGACCAGGGACCCTAGGACAGGGGTATTCCTAATCTAAGGTTAGGGTTCGTTCACTGAGATAGTTGAATCTCATCCCACCACCCCACCATCCCAGGACCCCAGCATGGACCCGAAACTCTCAGACTCGGAGGACCAGTCAGTGGAGGAGGAGCCTATGGAGAAGGACCTTTACGGGGAGGAAGTTCAGGGACCAGTGGAGCTGGAGCATCTGGAGGACCTGGACTGGGAGCTGCAGCTGGAGCGGACTTGGCCTAAGCTGGCGACTACCCCTTAGGGCTAGTACTCGCCCTCCCTTCCCCTAGTCGCGTTTTTCTTATTTTATTTTATCGTATAGCTGTGCGACGTTGTGTCCTTAGACTGATGTTAGGATTTACCATTTCGTCTTACCTCTTTTGTATTTGGACGTCGACTTGTGATTTTTATGGAAGTACCGGTATCTTGTTTCATGGAGCGAAGTGTATATTTTGGATCCTGAAGACATTGCTTCGTCCCCCTTGAATCGGGGCGTGACAGCTTGGTATCAGAGCAAAGGTTAGTAACCACGGAAAGGTTACCTTCTTGGAGTGATAAGGAGTGAATGACTGGACGTATTGGGATAAGACGTCTGGACGCAGGACCTTAGTTAAACCTAAAGACCAGACCGAGATTAGCTCAAGACCCCCACTTAACCTTGAGTTTGGTGTCAATTGTTTAGCTGCGTTGGCACGGTATGGGACGTGTGCAGCAAGGCCGGACATTGGCTAGAGACCATAGGGCTTGGTCTACGCCCGACTCGACCTGGGCGGTATGGGACGCACAGGACGAGGTCAGGCGTGTGACGTGACGTCTGGTTTAGCTGAGTTGGCGCGGTCTAGAACGTGTGCAGCAAAGCCGAACCTGGACTTGTGGTGCCGGAGGGCACGTGGCCGTTGATCGGCGTGGCGAGGCTGGGCCTCTGCTGTTGTGACAATGATCACCCTTTTGAGAGGGTGTGGTGTTTCTGTCACCGCCTGCGTGGCGAAAGTGCGTGGCACCGAGTGAGGGTGGCCACTGACGCACTGAAGTCGAGTTCCTGACGAGGTTTCGACTGGACCCGTGGGGTCGTGTTGTCCTACGGGGTTAGGACGGGTGTTGATGGTGGTTTCCAACACCGAGTGTTGATGATGGTTTCCAACACAGTGACAATGATCACCCTACGGGGGGGTGTGGGTTCTGTCACCGCCTGCGTGGCGAGGGTGCGTGGTATCGAAAGAGGGTGACCACTGATGCACCGTAGTTGGATCCCGACGAGTTTCGATTGAGGGCCCGTGGGGTCGAGTATTTTTATGTTTTATTTTGTGCGGAGTTGCACATTTAATATGTTGAGTAACATATGTGATTAGTGTATTGTCGAGTATGACACACTAATAGTAGCATAACTATGCATCGCGTGTTGTCCTTGCTGTGGACAAATATTATTTGTAATGATATCCTAGCTACGAATAGTGTGATATTCTGGATGCTTGTTGAGATATCTTGCGAATGGTGATGAGTGTTACAATATTGAAACCAAGTTTGGTTGTTTGTGAATGGATAGAGGTTAGAGACCTCTGTGGTTAGAGTGACTGTGAGTCGCTTTGCTTTGAGTGTGACACTCAAGGAGACCCGAGGATTGAGAATATCCTCTACTTTTTAGGATCTCCGTGGCGTGATCGCCTAGTCGGCCTAGAGTCAAGGGCCGTGTTGCAGTTAATACTGCTTCAGCAAGTGCTGTTGTGACACAACATTAAGAGCTGCCAGTATTTTCGACACCGGTTGTGAGTGTCGCAACTGAGAGTATTGTGAGCCTTGCCCCTAGTCCAATCTAGCCACAAAAGGGAAAGGGTGGTGTAGAGTTGGGTGGAGTGATTTTCTAAAATTGGGACCTCCACAGACCTTTGGAAGGTGTGATCCGGTAGTTGCCAGACTTTGGCTCCAGAGGGTTGATAAGTAGTGTTCCGATGATGATGTGCATCGTCGTGATAAGGTGATCTTGGCAATTCATCATCTGGGAGATGAGTACAATTGCAATGTCTGAGACGACCCGGAAGGCACTTGATTATAATGAGCTTTGTAAGCTTACTTGGGTCTTGAGCATGACCACTGGTGGTAGGCCATCAAGGGGATGAAGTTTTCCTGAAAGAATAGAATTGATCTGTGACGCTATTGTGAGAGCGTTAAATAAGAAACAATTCTTGAGCAATGCTGAGAGAGCAGAAAGTGGCCTAGATTTTAAGACTCCACCCGAGTTACTTGTCAGTGAAAGAGGTTGTGGCGAGGTTCGCTAAGTTGCCTAGGTACGGCAAGAGGATCGGGGAAGACCCGGTGGATTAGATGTTTAGATCCGGTGTTGAACCCAAGACTTGATGATGAACGCCAGTATGCACCACTGGTAGTCCACACCTAGGATGAGGTGGGGCAAAGTCTTGAAAATTGAAAAGGACATGGAAAGGATTGATGTCACTTTTGAACCTCGAATTGTCGTGAGTTGAGACAATCGCTGACAAGAGTTGATGTTTGGAATTTAGTATGCTACCTCTACCAGTAAAAGAAATGGTATTGCGAAGTTGATGATATGCTTGATTATTTAGAGTCGCTATCGCAGAAGATGCCATAAATTTCATATGGGATGTTATGAGCCCTTTGTTGCTAGGCTTTCAAACGGAATTAATTGGACTGGTTACGAAACCATTGATCGTAGTCCTCAAGGTTGCAACCCCCTAACATATTGATGTGTTGTTGACTATTGGGTACATAGAAAGCGAGCCAGTAGTTAGCAGACATGAGCAAAGGTTCTGCGAATAGAAGTGGCAAAAAAAAAAAGACAAACCATTTTGTCTTGGCAAGGTACTTAAAGACAGACCTAGCCAGTGAGGCAGGTCTAGCACCTTAACCAGTTGCGGTAACCTACTACACGGGCACCTCAGCATGATGTTAGTTTTGGTTGGCCTTGGACTGGAGTCATAATCAACATTCTTGTTGACAAAAGTAACGAGAAAGAGCCTGCAGATAATGCATATTGGCTAACCAAGTTAAACAAGTACAAACCTTTAGGAGTCCACCTGTTTTGGAATGGAGATGGTCGCTCAGCAAAAGCGGTAGTGAGGTGTAATGATGATTGGCATGGATATATTAATGCAACAGAGTTGAGAAAGATTTTGAAACTGAGAATCATGGGAAGAAAGGGCTAGAAGGCGCAGAAGACAAGGCTTGAGTTGAGTACATGTGGTTGGTGTGCACGGTCATATGAATATGACGTAGGTTGACCAATGGGAGACTACCTTTGCCAGACTGAGAAGTCATGAACGACCTCTGACACTGTTCAGAAAGCAACCTAAAGTAGACGCAGAATTGTCGCGCATTTAGCTAACAAGATGGAGTGGACAAATGAAACCTTGGAGAGACTACAGTCCAAGTACAATGAGAAGAGCTTGCCGCTAGAGACAAGCTTCACTCTGCTTTTGCAAAAAGGAACAAGGAGGGTGCAACGCCTTCAACATGACGATATACAAAGGATATTGCTAGAGCAACAGAAGCTTAGCGATGAGTGGGAAAAAGAAGGAAATATCAGTCTCTCTTTATTGTTCAAGCAATAAGAGCCTGATAGAAAAGGACAACACAATGTTGGAATAATAATAGTGCTTACTTTCGTGTGCTTGCCAAGAGAGATGTCAAAGACAATTCCCTCCCATTGGCGTTAATAGAGCATAAAAGAGCTGATGAAAAGGTTCTTATGTTGTTGAAGGAAAAAGAAAGGAGGAACTTCGACGACGCTTATTAGACACAAGATGTAGTGCAGTCATGAGAAATGATTCCCACAGTTTTGTCGTTAGAAATGTGAATGCGTCCATGGAAGAATCGACGTTTGAAGGAATCACTGTGGTATGAGGATCGCAGATGTGTCTCCAAAGGAGTACTAAGGTTGCCTCCTGAGAAGAGTTATTATACAAAGAATTCATCTACCGTAATGCGTCACCATGAAGGGGTGTTGACACTTTCATAGAAAAGGAAAGTAAGTCCTTGCGAATGTTCACACGATTGGAGAAGAATATTGATTTACTTAAGGGTAAGGCCGTTGGGTACAGACTCTGGAGTTTCGACCTCGATAAGTGATAGCATCTTATTGATCAAGGGGTATCATGAGTGTATTTTGGTATTGGTCGAAGTAAAAATAGGGATAGATTCGACTACAATAACCAGGACTGAGTTGGTATGACCATCAGGAGAGATAAGCCGATAGAATAAGTGAGCCATGAGTAACTATTCAAGTGTGGTGATACAGCTTCGATGGTGGTTACTTGATTTGTGGATGGACCGACGCGAGAAGATATCGTCGGAGAGATGATTCTCTGAAGTCTTTTGGATTGTTCTACGAAAGGGGAATTGAGGTCGTGATCAAGCTAACTCACAGCACGGAACCGATCTCTGAGCCACCCTATTGGATGTTATTATCGAAATGAGAGGAATTGAAGGTGTATACACATAAGCTACAGGATAAAGGATTTACTTGTCTTAGCACACTACTATGGGTTGCGTTGTGCTGATTCCCCCTTCACAAAGTGAAAGGACAAATAATTGCACTTGAATGTTGGCTACCAATAGTTGGAATAACTGATGGTATAAGAGTTAGCTAGAACATAAGCAATGTTCAAGGGTAAGATTGTGATGGAGACTTTTCGAGAATACACGCTGTACAGGAGCTAGTAAGTACGAGTCATGGCTTGGCTGTGTGTTATTCTAAGGACACATGATCTCATGTGAAGAGATCTTAGTGGACCCTACTAAGATGAAGACGGTCATGAAATGACCGAGTTATGCAGCATTGACTGAGACTTGAAGTCTCTTAGGACTGACTGATTGTTAATGTCGGCTTGCGAAAAAGAGTTTGAGCATAGTGACGCCATTGAGGGGAACCACCGAAAGAAGATGTGAAGTTTGAGTAGGCCGATAAGAGTGAAGGAAAGCTTCATGGGCTAAAGTAAGAGTTGACTACTGCTTAAGGGTCAATAATTCTGTCAAGTCTTCATGGACTGAGCATTCATAGTGATGCGTTGTATAGAGGACCAGATTGTGTCCTAGCCTAGTGCAGTTGACCTGTAGCCCATACTTGGGGCATGAAGCCTCTTGAGTGGTTGAATACAAATGACATGATGCATGGCCTGGGGTAAGCTACGACTAAATTTTGCCAGAAGATTTAAAGACACGAAATAGGTGGACGGATGATACATAATCTTCACCAAGCACTTATACTAGTTATATGTGGTTTCTCCGAAGGGAATTTAAGATTATGATTTGAGTTACGGAAGATATAGTACCAAGTTTGGAGGAAGATCTCAATTTCCTCAAGGTGTCATTGTTAATAAAGACATTGCGGTTCGAGAAGATAAGACAATTGTAAAGAATGAAAGAGAACATGGACTGGTATGCCCCTCAAGTTGAAATTTGAACTGATTGAAATCAATGACAAGGTGTCATGCGATGGGAGCGGCCAATCAGGAGGGACCAAATTGGAATAAGTCGTCGGGGTGACAAAACCTTCAATGTATTTCATCAAAATGGCGCAACAGAAGCATGGTGGATACTACGTCGGTAGAGGCGCCGACTATGGAAGAGGTTACACATGATTGCCAGGGGTATCCCTGAGAAGTTTAACTTGGGAAAGGTGGACCAAGTTAGACCACGACGTTGACTCTAAGGATTAGAGATAGATGACGAAACGTCGTTAGTGAGAGAAACCTATCTCGAGCGACGACCATAGGGTTGTTTCTTGAGAAGTTTGACGAGTCGAATTTCGGGGACGAAATTCCTTTAAGGGGGGAAGATTGTAACAGCCCGCTTCCGACCCCCTTTTCCGAGGCTTAATTGTGCGAATTTACGGGTTTAGTTTGTGGCCCGTTGGCCTCGAGAACTCCCCGGACTAAATCGTGAAATCTCGTTTCGGACGATTTCGAATTTTCGGAAATCATGTTTTGGTCTCCCGAAAATTTATAAATCATGTTTTGGGCCCCAAAAACCATGAATTTGAGGTTTGGGGAGGTTTTTATAATTTTCGAGATTTTAGGAATTTTTGTAATTTTTAATATTTTTTTAATATTTTATTATTTAATGGGTTGACCGGTCAACGTTGACCATTGACCGGCCAACACCACGTGCAGCCGACTCTCTCTCTCCTCTCCCTCTCTTTTCTTTCTTTTCTTTCTTTTCCCTCCCCCCTCTTGCGTGCACTCCACCCCATCTCTCTCTCTCTCTCTCTCTCTTGTGGTAGGTGGTATAGCACATGGAGGGACCCACAAGTCAGCCCCCATCCAATCTGTCTTCTCTCCCTCTCTCCTTCCTCCTCACGTGCGCATTTCCCTCTCCCTCTCTCTTCTCCTTCAATTTTTCAGATTCGGACCAGAGAAACCCTCATTTTTGGAGGGCCATAACTTTCGGCTCCGATCTCCGTTTGATGTGCCGTTGGTGGCATTGGAAAGCTTGAAACACCCTCTTTCCATAGACACCAACCACAGCCCGTAACTCCACCTGGTTCGCCGTCGGGAGGCCCCGAAAGAAGCCTCCACGGAACAGTTTTCTGGGTTTGAACAGTGCAACCCTCATCTTT
The DNA here is from genome assembly GCA_019926035.1 of Melaleuca alternifolia. NCBI lineage: Eukaryota > Viridiplantae > Streptophyta > Magnoliopsida > Myrtales > Myrtaceae > Melaleuca > Melaleuca alternifolia. The sequence goes on along the minus strand of JAGKPW010000021.1, from coordinate 18,681 downwards.
GGAGAGCCGTAACTTCTTGCTCCGACCTCCGTTTTGGGTGCCGTTTGCGCCATTGTCTTCCTCGTAACATCTAGTTTCCAAAGAGACCAACCACACCCCAAGACTCCATCTAGATTCAATTTTAGAGGCCCCGAAAGAAGCCCTCACGGAACACTTTTTCTGGGTTGAGTTTTTCCAGATTCGGACCTGAGCGACACCCCATCTTTGGAAGCCCATAACTTTCAGCTCCGACCTCCGTTTGACGCGCCGTTGGTGGCGTTGGAATCCTTGAAAAACTAGCTTTCCATAGATACCAACCTCCTCTCATGATTCCACCCGGTTCGCCGTCGGGAAGCCCCCAAAGAAGCCTTCCCAGAACTGTTTTCTGGAATTTCCAGATTCTTGGTCTGAGCTTCAAATCGCGATTTCTCCCAATCCTTCGATCTAAAGCCTTTGCCGTTGCTTCCATTGGATTTGTTGGTACTCCTTTACCCTAATCTAGCCTTTGGTTGGGATCGATTTGGTCGAAAATCACCCATTCTACCCCCAAACCACCGAGTACCCCTGTTTCCGCCGGAGCTGCTGTTCGCCGGCCACCGTGCCCTTTCCGGCGACACCCACTCCTCCCTACCACCTTCAATCGATAGGTGGGAGTCTTATGAACACAATGGCACCGATTTCGGCCTTTGGTGTTGAGCCATTTGAGAGAAATCAACCTCCAAAGCACAACCCCTCCCTCTTGAACCCAGATTCCGGCCAGCACATTCAACGGGCGATTACTCGCCGTTCCGGCCACCTCAAGCGACGCCGCCACCACCATTGGACTCGTGTAAGTCCCCTTTCAAAGCCCAATAGGTTTGGTTCACCAATTTGGCACCATTTGCTCGAATTTGGTCTTAAACCAACTAGTGCTCGCCGAACCCAATTTTAGGGCTTGCTGGTCGCGCGCCTTTGAGGCATGTCCGAGCCGTTCCGTCGCCACCCACAGCCACTCGTGAGTCCCTCAACCTCCCAGCAGCACCAAGGAACGTCCCCGGCCATCGGAGTCTCGCCGGAGTTCGCCGTGAGCCGCTTATTTGCGAGGAAATCAAGTGAGTGGATTCTAACTTTTTATTAGGCGTATTCACTGTTTTAGTAGAAATCGGGTAGAACGGCTAGAGCAAGTAGAATGGCTAGAATCTTGAAATTGCATAGCTTATATGCCGATCGATTAGACCATTAGTTGTATTTGGTTAGTCAATGGATGATAAACCTTTCGATGGTTTAGTTATGATTAGGGCTTGGCATCTCACGCGATACGAGAAATGCCCTCGTATGTTCTCGGGACCCGCGAGGGGTCAGACCCATCGGGTCAAGAGTGGTGTGGTTGGACACCAAAAGGTTGGAAAGTTTATTTATTTACGCTTTATTTATTATTAAGCTTGTAGATCTTAATTTCATTTAATTATTTAATTACTTTAGAAATTGCATTTAATTATTTAATTATTTTAGAATTGCATTTAATTATTAGTTCTGCTATTATATTTTCGTGAATAGTGTTGTTTAGATCCCCTACCAGTCAGCTGACCTGTCCCCTGAAAACCCTAAGATCCCTTCGGACCTTCTAGTAACTCTCAGTGCATATAACTAGAGGTAGGGAGCCCTAGGCTTGGCATGGGTTGTGTGTTCTCTGCGATAACCGGGGATTGGTATGTGAGGTGTTCCACTTAGGCTACAGAGACTTGAGAGTGGGGAGGGACGACCAGGGACCCTAGGACAGGGGTATTCCTAATCTAAGGTTAGGGTTCGTTCACTGAGATAGTTGAATCTCATCCCACCACCCCACCATCCCAGGACCCCAGCATGGACCCGAAACTCTCAGACTCGGAGGACCAGTCAGTGGAGGAGGAGCCTATGGAGAAGGACCTTTACGGGGAGGAAGTTCAGGGACCAGTGGAGCTGGAGCATCTGGAGGACCTGGACTGGGAGCTGCAGCTGGAGCGGACTTGGCCTAAGCTGGCGACTACCCCTTAGGGCTAGTACTCGCCCTCCCTTCCCCTAGTCGCGTTTTTCTTATTTTATTTTATCGTATAGCTGTGCGACGTTGTGTCCTTAGACTGATGTTAGGATTTACCATTTCGTCTTACCTCTTTTGTATTTGGACGTCGACTTGTGATTTTTATGGTAGTACCGGTATCTTGTTTCATGGAGCGAAGTGTATATTTTGGATCCTGAAGACATTGCTTCGTCCCCCTTGAATCGGGGCGTGACAGTGTTCGCGAGCAAGGACCCAAGCTTGCCCTCTGTGGACCCTAGTAGGCTCAGCCTCAACCTCTAGACAGAACCCTCTGTCAAGGACATGAGAGTTTCTCGTGTCCAAACGCAAAGTCTCTAATTCAAATATCGATATCTAATCATATTTTAGAAAATGATTTCCGATTCTTTAAAGTGAAAATCAATTTTCTGAATTTAAGCATAGATTTCCCATTGATTAGGAAAAATTTTACATTGACTCATTTTCTTAAACGATCTAAACACAGAAAAATGAGGAAAATATCTCTCTGAAAAATATTTCTAAATGAAACACACGGTGCTTATGATATGTTAAAGTCCAGAAATTTGTTTTAGTGGCTGAGAAAATCCACCATGCATGTCAATATACCAAATATTTTCTCCGTCTTTATCTAACCCTTAAGATTTAAGGGCTCTTAATTATAATTTATGATAGTGGAATTAGAGGGGTCGATATCGATACCTTACAATCTCTATTCACGGAATTTCCCCTTTTTCCCCAAAAGGTTTGAGCGGAGAACACAGGCTGCATTGTTCAAATACTCGTTTTGTAAAATTTTGCATTAGTGATTATAATTGGCCGTGCAAGTGGCAGGTAGAACAGACAAAAAATGAGTCATCTACAGGTTGGAGGTCGCCGTTCCACCTTACTTTATGCTTTTCTCGGATGACAGAAAGATTCCCAATATGTGGATTGCACCAAATTGCCAAGCAGAAATCTCCTATATATAGAACCCAAGGTATAATAGCAATCGCCAAACATCTCCTTCAAAAATTAGTCATCAGATCATAAGCACAATTTAGCTGAAATGGGATCAAAAAAGTGTCTCCTGTTTTTCTTTCTCGCGTTCCTTTCTCTTTCTTCAGCTTTCTCTAGCAAGAAGAGTAAACGCCACAACCCATGCAAAACCCTAGTTCTCTACTTCCACGACATCATCTACAACGGCAAGAACGCAGCCAATGCCACATCGGCGATCGTCGCGGGCCCTCAGGGCTCCAACCTGACCATCCTAGCCGGCAACTTCCACTTTGGGAACATCGCAGTATTTGACGACCCGATCACCCTCGACAACAACCTCCACTCGAAGCCGGTCGGTCGGGCTCAAGGGCTTTATCTGTATGACACCAAGAACACCTACACGGCTTGGCTAGGGTTCTCGTTTGTGCTCAACACGACGGACTATCAGGGAAGTATAAATTTCATCGGAGCTGATCCTATAATGGTGAAAGAGAGGGACATATCCGTTGTGGGTGGGACGGGGGATTTCTTCATGCACAGAGGAATCGCTACCATCATGACCGATGCTTTTGAAGGCGAAGTTTATTTCCGGCTTCGCGTGGATATTAAGTTTTATGAGTGTTGGTGAAGTTAAGTAGAAGAATGTGGTTTGTTTGAAATAAATGTTGGCTTCGAGGGGTTTTTATGAATTGGATTCTCCTTCATAATCGGTGTGATCCTTGATCAATCAAATCAGTTTCTCCAAGAGTGAAGGTCATATGCTATTTGTATCCTGCTAAGCATCCTGTTCCTCTATGTTTTGATTGCTTAAAACTCATTCCAACTGTGAACCGTCGCGATTGTTTCAGTTGGCCCAAAACAGGATTTGATAAAACAACCACCACCATAATTTAGAATATGGATTTTTTAATACATCAGTTGGGCTAAGAGTTCATTTAGGTAGGCTTTAAAGATTGGATTGAACTCACATATTACATATTAGCATCTAGCAGTTCTCTTTTAGTTCAATTTGCACAGAAAATCAAGCATTTCACATATATATATATATATATATATATATATATATATCGCTCGAATGGGAAATTCAAATTTTCGAGGCCTGATATTTGACCTGCGCTAGAATTCATAATATATCTCTTCTCAGCTTGAGCTTTGCTCAATTTTATTGCGTGCTGCCGGAGATAATCTTGGACACGAAAAAAATTGGGTTGAGTTCAAAGAACCGGTGACTCCAACTCAAGTAGCTCACCACATGAAAAGCATAGAAATTTCTGACATTATAATGCACCAATTAATGTAAGAAAACTAGTTGTATTTCTTAATCTCATAGCCCACGTCTGGTAGCCAAAATATCATATATTTGATTACTGTCCAAAACAGGATAACATTAAATATAAAAAGAGATGTAACCACGATAATTAATCTCATGGGAGGGTGGATAAAATGGATATGAATATGCCTGGCACCCATCTCTCTCTTCATTGTCCCCTTTACTACCCACAGCCTTCCATCGGGCTTCTTCTTGTTGCCACCAATGAGGCTCATCGAGGTTACATGCTCGATTTGATCTTTGCCTCGAAGCAGGTCCATGGCCCAATCTGGAGCTCCTCTATGGTTGAGTTCAACTCAACTGAGCTCAATTAGACATCGGCCACAGCGGATATCCATGGCCAAATCTAGAGCACCGGTGGTCGTCCCCATCCAAGGCCAAATTTGGAGCAAGAGTCTTCATATCCCTGTATCTCGCGCACTTTCGTCGCGTGAGTAGCCGTACCTTCATCCATTGTGCCTTCGCCAGCTGGGGCTCATCCTTGGCGTTGGCCTTGAGGGTCGTGGTGGTGATTGGACCGGTGGTTACTGAAGATTCAGGCATGCATGTCACACGAGCATCCAGAGCATCAATTTCGAGGCAAGGAGATGGTGTCGGTGGACAGCGAGGAGAGTGAGATGGGATTTTCGAGAAAATAATTAACCCGACAGTAAAGCAAATGGGGGTACGTTGGAATCTTCAGCATGTGGATTGACTCTATAGACATTTTGTCGTGTTATCATGCATAAATCCAAATTGATGCTCTGGATGCTCGTGTGACATGCATGCCTGAACAATATATAGGCATGAACTCAAGATTTAGTCCCAACAGCCATACTTCTCCATCAAACATTAGTCATCAGATGAAATGGAATCAAAGAAATATCTCCGTTTTCTCTTGCCCATGTTCTTCTCTTTTTCTTCAGCAGACCCTAGATGTAGCGTTTCGCTATCATTCAAACCCAACCGTAGATTTCATTATAATTCAGACCATCCAAGCTCATTTTCAAAACTACACCAGATCCTCGCATTCTTGAAAAGATAATAATCTCTTCTCTTGACTTTTCTTCACCTTAGACTGATTGCTGCGCATCTTTTCATACATATATTAAACTATTGGTAGGTCATGCCAACATCAGTGAGATTGAGGAGCTTGCCTTTATCCTTTGGTTGGTGCAAAGCTAAGAGCCGAAGATTTTTAATCTTAGCGAACGTTACTTATGAGCATTACGTAAAAATGACTAGAGTTTTGAGAAGCACAATTCCTTGTCTGATTAAATGTTTGCAAAATGCTCGTCAACAAAACTTTTACTTGTAAAATAACAAATGAAAAATCTCTCTAGCACATTGTGTACTAGCCTATTTTCGGCCATTGTTGGGGTTTAGTAATTAAAATTTTGGGTTTAATTTAGTAGCTCATTGGCCTCGGGAGTTATCCGGTCTAAACCGTGAAATTTGTTATGGGTGGTCCCCAAACTTTTGATAATTGCAAAAAAGTCCCTCAACTTTTGGGTATTTGCAAATTGACCCCAGATTTTGAATTCTATCCCAGGGCATTTCAATAATTTCACGTCGTGCCTTGTCTCTCCTCCCTCTTGGCCACTAGTCAACTGGTCCTCTCTCTCTCTCTCTCTCTCTCTCTCTCTCTCTCTCGGCCTATCGAGCGAGGGGGACTTACATATTGGTTTTGAGGGGTTTTTATGAATTGGGTTATATACTACAATCGATGTGATCCTTGATCAACTAAATTTGTTTTTTCGAAGATTGCAGATCACATGCTATTTACATCATGATAAGCATTTTGCTCTCATATGTTTTTATTCCTTAAATTGTAAGTTCTTTTCTAATGTGGGCTAACTTAATTAAGATTGTAATTAATCGTTTTACGAAGTTGGTCTAATAAGGTTGGACATAAGAATTCTTAATCAGTCTAATACAGGCTTGACTGGTGTGGGCTGAATTGAGTTCGGCTTGTGACGAGAGGACTTGGTTTAAAAATGTATAAATAACGTTCAAGTCTCTCATCTAACCCAAGATTCCACAATCACTTCACATCATGAGGAGCAACTCATTAAGCCAGTTATCCAATAGGTAATAGAAAAGAAGCATTTGAACTGTTGATCATTGTTATTCCGCATCAATAATGATAAATTCCAAATCAAGTGAATAAATGACCAACTCTCCTTTGTCATAGCATTCTAGATTCTAGTTATAACGATCCTAGAGAAAGCTGTTACTACGGCCAACATAAAGCTCATTATAACTCTGAAAAGCCACCACTATTTCGGTTGTCCCATAACAAGAGTAGATAGAACAACCATCATCATAGTTTAGAGAATATGGAGTTATCATCGCATCATTTAGGTTAAAAGTTCAGTTAGGTAGGCTTTAAAGGTTGGAGTGAAGTTGGCCCGGACACCTCGGTTACCCAAAAAAAAAAAGGTTGGAGTGAACTCACATATAACAAATTTGCATCTAGCAGTTCCCTTTTAGTTCAATTTGCACAGAAAATTAAGCATTTTGTACATATTACTTAAACTGGAAGTTCGAATTTACGAGGCTTGATAATTGACCTGAGCTGAAGTTCATTATTTATCTGTTTTCAGCTTGAGCTTGCTAACCTTCGATGTGTGTGCTGCTTGAAATCACCTCGGACACGAAAAGAATTGATTCAAAGAACCGGCTACTCCACCTCAAGTAGCTCAGCATATGAAAAGCACCTAATTTCTCTTAGTAGTGAAAAAAAAATGTTGTTCTCACGTGAACAAGCACAAGATAGAACTAGAAAACTCATTGTAATTTTTAATCTCTTATGGTTTGTTTGGTACTCGGAATAAAAATCGAGATATTTATGTAATCCCGTTTTCATTTGTTGTACAAAACAAGATAAAGTGGATATAAAAGGAATATAATCAGAATAAAATAATCCATGTGGGAGGAAATAAAAGTGGATAAAATATGTCTCTCACTCATGTCTCTTCTCTGTCCCCTTAACCCACCCATAACCCCCACCCATAGCCCCCACCCATAACCTTCCACCAAGCTTCATCTTGTCGCCATCAAGGAGGTTTGTCGTAGTGACATGCCCGAATCTCGGACACGGAGGAGCTCCATGACCCAATCAGGAGCTCCACCATGGCTGAGTTCAACTCGAGGAGCTCGATTGGGTCTCGGCCATGGAGGAGATCCATGGGCAGATCCGAAGCACCAATTGTCGTCCCCTTTTGTCTTCGTCACTCTCCATGGCTAGATCTGGAGGAGAAACCGTCGTTCCCCCATGTCTTGCGCACCTTCGTTGCACGGGTAGCCAATTCTTCATGCATTGGGCGTCGACCTCAGCGTTTACCGTGATGTTAGGGGTCGCAACCAGACTAGTGGTTGCTGAATATTGCGAGCCGACGATGAAGATGGAGGAGGGACTAGTGGTTGCCGAAGATTTTGCACGATGGTAATGCTTAGGCAGCTTGGACGTCCGCGAGGGCTCAGAGATCTGAGCGGTCAACATCCAATCCGGCAGGGGCAGAGAAGAGGAGTTGGAGGACACTTAGGAAAGTGAGGTGGGATTTGCCAACTATGAGAGCCATGTTGACATTCAGTCCATCTAAACAGTGGACATTTAATCCAGCTTGAATACTCGTATTTTTTGTCAACTATATAAGATATTAGAAATCTTACTTAATCCTATATGATAAAAAAGACCAATCAGCTAAACACAGCCGTGGACTTACTAAACCATCAGTTGCTAATAATTGCAATACTACAACAGAAGTATCTATGTTTTCTAGGATCATAGTTTCTTGCTGGAAGGAGACTACCATCCTCTTTAAGCCAAAAATGGGTTTTGTCTCACCTTTTTCTTTCCCATTTTGCCCTCTTCTACATATTCTTTACTTTTGTTAACCAATTTTGACTTTAAAGATAAAAATGTAAAATTTGGCTAAAAAGAAAGTTTAAAAGGGTAAAAGAAAAAAATTTAACGACCCACTTTCAACAAGAAAGTGCGCTCGGTGTAATTTGTTAATTGAGGGTACAAAGCAACAACCAAATTTATCTTCTCTCATTTTCTTTTTAATCAATTTCACATAAATGTTTTTTAACTATTTAAAGAACAACAAAATGCTCATTCAATATTTGATTTACAGAAAAGAATAAGTAAAGTGGTAAAATAGAAAGTCGGGCGAATCATTTCTCTATTCGATACAATTGTTATTCTTACTGTCAATGCATTATGGCATTGCACAGAGCAATGAAAAATAGTCATGCACGCGTGTAGAAGGTGCACGAATCTAGTCTATGTTGAAGGTGCACGAATCTAGTCTGTGACTTTAAGCCAGAACTATCTTGTGTCTCACTTTCTATTATTTGAAAACTACATCTACCTCTACAGCTGAAACGACTCACTACTCATCAAAGTAGTCTCCCATACCCACTATGCATCTACTCTTTTCACTTCATGCGTAATTTGCGGACAATTATGCATGTGCGTAGCGCATGCTCTAAACCATCTAATTGACAATTTGAAATTATACCTAATATTCCCTCGCGTATGAGCTGCTCTCTCGGCATAAGCTTGACTTGCCTCAGTTATTGTGAAATGGGCACAGCTCCTATTTTGTCGGCCAATGGCTTTGGACTGGCCTTGACTAACGAGTTTTTGATAAGGGAGTATCAACATCTTAATCTTGACACGTGCTAATTTACAACATGTTGAAAAGTCATGAACGAAACGTTTTGCCGACAGGTAAGAGGAACCCATCTGTGCATAAGGCATATCGTAATCACATATTTAAGCGACGTCGGATTATAGTTAATATGCTTCTTCTTCTGGTTAGATCTTGGTTTTCAATTGCATACACTTTTCATTCCATCGATCTTTTTTCCGCCAACAAATTAAATGTAATGCAATCTCATGCAGAAGCATGGGAGCATATTCCTAAAAGGTCCCGAGATCCATGATGCATCTAAAAATAGTTCGTTGGCCGAGTAATTATTGAAACGCGATGTTGATCATGATGAAATTACCCAACTTTTCTTGACGCGACGGCAGGTAAACCTCAGAGTAGTTACGTTCTAAATCAGATCACTTGGTATCAAATCTTGCAAAGCTAAGTGCCACAAATCAAGATCTTAACTGCAGAGACGCTAAAATTTGGTGAAGTTATCTCCATCATTGGTCCTAATCGTTGGGCTATCCCATCATTCAGTTAGAGATTAGCTTGACACCGTGCAGAAGGAAAAGATTACACGTAAACCCAAAGTAACATGAACATCAATTCTGGGGTTCAACTAGAAATTCAATTGATTCGATTTATTTATCCCAAGGCTTAAAACTACATAGTGAATGAGACAAATCAACAGCAAGCCTAATTTACACTTCAAGGAAACATAGCATTTTGGACCACTGAGAAATTTATAGCATGCTATGAACTATAAATTCTTGAAGAGACGGACCTCACAATAACGTTTAATTATTTATTTTTTATTTTTTTGTGGTCCAGAATATGTTGTTATTCTATAATGAATTAAGGACAGCCACATGATTTCCTCAAACGCATATTACTATATACTTCCTTCCATATTTGTTCGGTTAGGGTTTAGTTGTCCGGGCTTTTTCTATCTTGCTCCCTCAATTATTATATATCTCGGCCTCCTCTAAGCTCTAGTGCCTCCAATCATAGCACTAGCCGTGGAAACGAAGCGATTCCATTGGAGACAGTCGTGCAAAGAATGAAAAAGCAGCACTTTTCGTTTTAGCACTAAATTTCTAATCGAGCAAGGAGAATGACGTATAAGCCAAGCTTTTCAAGGCTATATCCACTTGAGTCCCCTATATAACGAGCACACCATCCCAATCTATGCTCAAGGGCCTAACTCTTTGGCAAACTCTTCCTATCAGTCGATTCTGCTCGAAAATGGGTGCAGGAGCAATCATTTCGATCCTCTGCTTGTTCCTAATTTTCCACTCCGATGTTGACGCGGTGAGCAAGCAGATCCGCGCTCGCCGTCCATGCAAGCGGCTCGTGTTCTTCTTCCACGACGTCCTCTATGACGGAAGCAACGCAAAGAACGCGACCTCGGCCATAATCGGTGCGCCGGCTTGGGGCAACCGGACGATTTTGACCGGGCAGAACCATTTTGGCGATGTGGTTGTGTTCGACGACCCCATCACTTTGGACAATAATTTGCACTCGAAGCCTGTTGGGCGTGCCCAGGGGTTCTATATCTATGACCAGAAGGATGTTTTCACAGCTTGGCTTGGCTTTTCCTTTGTGTTTAATTCCACTCAGCACAAGGGTAGCTTGAATTTTGCTGGGGCTGACCCTTTGATGAATAAGACTAGGGACATTTCAGTAATTGGCGGCACCGGCGACTTCTTCATGGCCCGTGGTGTGGCCACTCTGATGACGGACTCATTTGAGGGAGAAGTTTACTTCCGGCTTCGCGTCGATATTAAGTTGTATGAATGCTGGTAGTGGATTTACTAAAGCGCCGATGTTGTTGAGAAACAAGGGAAGGCAATGTGCACAACTGAAGTGAAAGTTAAGACAAGTACTGACATTTTCAAATAAAGTTCTCCAAATTTATGCGCCCTTTTGATGAAGTTTTCTATTGATATGCTAGTTGTTTTATTTTATCTTATTCCAAATGTGGGGTGGTATGTTAGTTATGTGGGAGCTGGTCCCAAGTCACTTTGTGGCTTTGGTCCAAGTTTCAGCTTGTTGTGTTCCAGTATCACACTTTGCGGTTGTGACAAGGTGACTATTGCTTTACCAAGAAGACTTCCTCGCTTTTACTTTTCCAATGATCCGCTCTCTGTATCATAAGAGTTCGCATGTCTCTATCACTTCTTCTAATAAACTGTCCTAAACCTCTAATTATTTTTCAACCAGATACATCAGCTTTTCAAACGTGGATTAATATGAGACCTCGTTAAGACCACGGACAGAAGATGATAATCTCATCACTGACGCCGTCCAATAGCCATAAATTACACACATTGGCATCTCATATGACATATTGATGCAATGCCGCCCTAGCAGATTTACATTAGACAGCTACAACCGTCCAACTCGGTACTCTCTTCTAATTACATAATACCTAAATGGAAATGATACCAATTTTTTGAATGAGTGAGTCATGTCACCTACCGTGCTTCACACTTGTAAAGTAAGCAAGCCACGTTATGATCAGACATGGCAATTTATGTTTTTTTTTACCAGAAAAACGGTTTAATTTCATTACTTGACCGAATTTGGAGGAAATATATCAAAGACATCAGCACAAAGTAAATCAACAAGGGCGTGCGGGGGGTATAAAACCCAATTTTTAGAGAGAGAATTGAATCGCAATGCTTTTGTAACCCAATCAGCTGGTCTATTGGCTTCTCTGCCGCAGTGGGCCAAAGTGAGGCCCGTAAAATTCTCCAGCTTGGACCTAATTCGGCCCACGGTTGCTGCAATCTCCCACGATAACTCTGCCGAGGCCTTTACTTGCTGCACGAGTGTGAGACAGTCAGAGTGTACTTCCAAGGGGATGTTAGATCGTGGAGAGAGGAAATCTAGGGTTTCCGACAGAGCCAAAGCTTCTGCTTGCTCGGCCGAAGCTGCATCCACCATCTTGGCAAAACCATCGATCAATTGTCCTTTGTGGTCGCGGATTATACATGCGATGGAGCTCCTGATTTCGTCCCTTCCTCTGTTTTCTTCTTGATGTTCCTCTGCTTCTTCATTTCGGGGAAAAGAAGCGTCGATGTTGATGGAAAGAGCACCGGGATCTGGAGGACGCCATTGGTATGTATTGTCTACTCTCTTCACTATTTTCTTTGGTTGCCTGTTCCATGTAGCTTAGGAGTCGAATAGAGTTAGGGATTTAAGCAGTGTTTGCTGTGGAGACAGGGGTTGATTCTCGAATACGAATTGGTTGCGGTCTTTCCAGATGCTCCACAAAATGGTTGCTACTTGGTCAAAAAACGAGGAGAGCCATATGTCTTCTTTGACTTGGGACAACCAGATGTCTAATCGCGTTAGCCTTAATTTGGAAATTTTAATGTGCAGGGGGTTGGCGCTCCATACTCGGGCAGTCCATGGACAGAGTAATAGGATGTGTTCCACGGTTTCCACTTCCTTCTTGCATATGGGGCAAAGTGGGTCAGGTACTATCTTCCTCTTATGTAAGTTTTCCAGAGTAGGTAGAGCATTTTGGCATGCATTCCATAGGAAAAGTTTCACTTTGGGGAGGGTTCTGGAATTCCAAATGTATTTCCAAAGCTTTGGATTTGTCATGTGTGAGGAGGTGGCACTTGTTGTACTTGTTACTGCCCGTTCTTCTCTGATTGCATGGTAGCCTCCCTTTACTGTGTAAGCCCCTGTTTTATGTTTCAACCAGACAAGTCTGTCCTCTGTGGTGGGTAGACCAATAGGAGTTTCAAGGATTTCCTTCACACGTTGGTCGTCGAATAAATCTTTAATCAGTGGAGTATTCCATGATCTAGAGTCTTGATCAATGAGATTGTCCATAGTGGTCAGTTCATTTCTTGTAGCTGGTCCATCAATAATTCCACTCTTCAGCCATTTGTCATGTCTAATCGAGATACTTCTGCCGTTCCCAACTGAGTGCATCGTATGAGGGGCTATCGAGTCTCTTCCCAGGATTAGACTAATCCATCCCTAGGAGGGTCTGGTTCCTTTGCCAGCTTTCCAGAAGTCACTATTTGGAAAGTACAATCCTTTCATTACTCTACTGACTAAAGATTGTGGGTGTTGGGAAATGCGCCAAGCTTACTTCCCCAACATGGCTTTATTAAAAACTATCAAGTCTTTAAAGCCCGGACCTCCTTGATCCTTCCTCTATTTCAAAATCTCCCATTTTTTCCAATGAATCCCCGATTGTTTACTGCTGTTTCTCCACCAAAAACTAGCAACTTTTTTTCTCAATAGCTCGGCATATTGAAACAGGAATTTTAAAGATTGACATAGCATAGTTTGGATGGCCTGTACCACTGCTTTAATCAGTATTTCCTTTCCTGCTTTTGATAACAAATTGTCTTTCCAGCTTTCTAGCTTTGAGTTTACTCTGGCTAAAATCCAAGAAAACATTTCATTCTTAGAGTTTCCCCGGTCTGAGGGAATCCCTAAGTATTTTCCTGTCTTCTCTATTTCTGGAACTCTCAATTCTGCAGCCATGTTTCTCTTCAGATTTGCTGGACAGTTTTTCCCAAAATAAACCCCTGATTTGTTTAGGTTGATAGCCTGTCCCGAAGCCATACAATATTGTTGCAGAATAGCTGCCAGATTTTGACATTCCAGAATAGTGCCATTCAGAAAAAAGATAGAGTCATCCGCAAAAAGTAGATGAGACAAAGTAGGGCAGTTTCTATTCAGCTTAATTCCTTGGATAATGCCCTCCTGAACAACTTGATTTATCAGATAGGATAGGACATTAGCCACCAGGATGAAGAGATAAGGGGATAGTGGATCTCCTTGTCGAATCCCTCTTGTTGGCTGAAAAGTAGGGAGTGGTTCTCCATTGAAGTTCACACTAAATGAAACAGTTGAAACACATTGCATCACCCACTGCACTCACCTTTCACAAAAGCCCATTTTGAGTAGACACTCTCGAAGAAAATCCCATTCAATTCTATCATACGCCTTCTGCATATCTAGTTTAAGGACAGCTTGAAACTTACTTTTCCTTTCCCGGGTTCTTAGCCTGTGCAGAACCTCCTGTACCAGTAATATATTGTCTTGAATTTGTCTTCCCCCCACAAATGCACTTTGTTCTTCAGCAATAAGGTCAGGTAGCATAAGTCTTAGTCTGTTGGTCAACACCTTAGAAATAATTTTGTAGACAAAATTACATAGGCTGATAGGGCGGAACTGCTCAAGCTTCTCAGGGTTTAGGACTTTTGGGATTAGGGTAATTAAGGTTCTGTTTAAATCTGGATTTAGATACCCAGTTTCAAAGAAGATGCAGACTTCCTTGAAGATGTCTTGGCAAACAGTCGACCAATGCTTTTGAAAGAATAATCCATTAAGTCCATCTGGTCTAGGAGCTTTAGTTGTCCCTCATTGTTTCATTGCAACAGTGACCTCCTCCAAAGTGACCTCTTGGACTAGTTGCTGATTCATCAATTCATCAACAGTGGTTGGAATTTGATTCAAAACAGGCTGAAAGTCACGAAACCCCACTGATTCATATAGTTTTTTGAAATAGTTCTCTGTCATTTGCTTCAAAATATGCTCCTCTCTCACCCACCCATCATCAGCATTCCTTAATAAGGAAATTCTATTTCTGTTTCTTCTCTAGATGGTTGTAGCATGGAAGAATTTAGAGTTTTTATCCCCCCATTTCAGCCAATTGATTCTCGAGCGTATCCCCCAGTACATCTCCTCTTGTCTCCACAGCTGCTCAATCTCCTTATTTATGAGTTTAGCTTTTTCACGTTCTCCAGTGACTTCAACAGCATTAGTCAATCTTTGGAGCTCCATTTTCAGCCAGTCAATTCTCCTTTTAGCATTAGAAAATCTGGTTTTACTCCACTTCATCAACTGGGTGACAACAGCCCGTAATTTTGCAGCCATGTCTAAGTCTTTAAATTCAAAATTAGCCCATAATTCATCAATCAAACTAACACATCCTTCATCCTCCGCCCAAAAAGCCTCATATCTAAAAGCCTTTCTTCTGCGTTTCTTGCATGGGTAGAGTGACACAATGAGGGGGCTGTGGTCAGAACCAGTGGTAGGGAGTGCTATGCATTCAGCATTAGGGTACTCAAGTCTCCATTCCAGATTACATAGAGCTCTATCAAGCCGTTTCTTTACTAAATATTCTCCTGCTCTGTTGTTTGACCAGGTGAACATACAACCCTTGCTCTCCAAATCCATTAAGGAACATTGCTGCAGGAAGTCCCTGAAAGCTGTTAGCCGGTAAGTTTCTGCCTTCTTTTTACCTACTTTTTCCCGGTGATGCAAGATCTCATTGAAATCTCCCAAGCACAGCCACGGGAGATGATTATATGCACTATCTCTGCGAATAGATTCCCATAACAGTACTCTCTCTCAAAAAACATTTGGAGCATGTAGAAAAGTGATAAACATTCTCTGTCGAAGGGTTTTGATTTGACATTGAACATTAATGAAATGCTCCGAGTGAGAGATAACAGATAATTCCACTTGATCATCCCAAAAAATAGCCAAACCACCAGCAATGCCTTCTGGATTAACCAAAAAGCCATTCTGAAACTTCATCCTCCTCCTTAAACGCAGCACCTTGCTTTCTTGATTTTTTGTTTCCATCAGAAACATTATATTGGGCCTTTCTTGAGTCACTAGGACTCTTAAAGCTTGGATTGTCAGAGGTGTGCCCAACCCCTGACAATTCCAACTTAAGATTTTCATGGATACTTTGGTGGCTTATTAGGGCTAGCCACCAGAGCCCATTTCTCCGCCTTCTGTACCACTGTAATGGGGGTTTCCACCAGCTGTGAACTGTCTACAGTAGTTGCCCCAGAGGAATTTGCACCATATGGGCAAAATCTCTTCCCTTTCTTTGCCACAGCCACTTTTATACTTCTTGGCATGTGCCTAACCAGACCCTTATCACCTCCTCCTACTTCCATCATCTCAACTTCTGCAGACTTTAGATTTTTCTCGAATAGGACCATAGCTGACTCTTCATCAATGCAACTGCTGCATCTTTTCTGTGTTCCTTTTTCTTCCCTTGCTTCTGAGGCTAAAAGAGGATTGTTAAGCCCCTGTTGTGCCATGCTGTTTACAATACCATGTTCATTGTTTGTCACAACTTGGGTCACAATCTGATTCGATATTTGATTTGTTTTTCCAGGGGTTGATGATGTTGGAGTTTCAGGCACACATTCTTCGTATTCCCCAAATGTATCTTGTTTGCTATAGAATACTTTTCCATATGGGCTGAGCTCTCGAACCTCCGCTTTGAGCCATTGACCGAATCTTCCAGGTAAATTTTCAGCTGGCCCTGTAGTTTCATACGGAATTTCTTTGCAGAAGGTTGCATAGTGTCCAATTCTGCCGCAAGAGTAGTAGTAAAAGGGTAGCCTTTCGTATTTGAATTCGACCCATAAACTTTTACTGTCTAGGCAGACAACAACCCCCGTCTTTAGAGGGTTCTCCAGGTTCAGCCTAACTTTTACTCTGCCCATTTTATAGCTGTTGTTCCCTTTTGAGTCTAGTTTAACCTCCAACACCTCACCAATTTTTGATCCAATGTTTCTGACAATTTCATGAGTAAATCTTCCAAATGGTAAACCGATTAACTGTACCCAGAAAGCATAGTGGTTAAACTCATAGCATATTTCTGGTGTATCAGGGTCACATTGCTGAAGAACCAATAAATTGCTGGCAAAAGACCATGGCCCCGTGTCTAAAACTCTCTGTTTATCAGCTTCCGAGTGGAAGGAGAAGGAAAAATATCCTGGTTCTATCTGTGTGCAAGTAACCTCTTCACTCTTCCATGCTCTTTTCATTTTATTTAGGAAGGCAGAGAAGTTAACATTTGGTTTAGAGTAGAACTTGCCGAATAGGGTTTTTCGGCATTCAGACAGTTTATCTTCAGAAATTTCACCTTTAACCTTGACAACATCTCCTTCTGACCATAGATTGCCTAAACTTCTGCATAGAGCCGCCAGTCTCTTCTCTTCTTCATACTGACTGGCCATTGTAACTGTTGCAGGTGATTAAAGTGAGGAGCTCTTGAGTTTCTCTCGCAAACAGGCTACATGGTTTTGGAAACTATTTGGAGCGGAGAAACCAGTCCCAGCTCGATTGAAGGGAGCTCATTTTAGTGGGTTAGGGAAGGTTTTATCTGTGGGTATTTGTATTTGTGGTTTATCTAGTAGACGAGTAGGTTTCAAGGAAAAAAGGTATCAATGGGGAGAGAAATGCAGTGGGAAAAAGGGGAACCAGGTGCATAATTCCATAGACAACTCGCTAGGGTTTACCATGAAAAAAGTTAGCAAAACCTACCTTGAGGGTGGGAGGCGGCTACCATGCGGTAGAGAGGAAACTACCCTAGGGTAGAGAAGATCCAAGTCGCTTTACTTGAGGAAACGTGATTTTCTCTCTCTCCATGGCAATTTATGTTAACGAGGCTCATATTGAGTCATATTTGAAAAGTTGAGTTATTTGATTAAATAAAGAAAATGTTTAAGTAATACTTGCGATGTCATTATTGTGGCGGATGCACAATAAGTTTGATACTTTTACTTGAGAGGATTTTCAAGAGGAAGGTCAAGTCTGAGCCTGCCAATATATTCAATTAGATTTACTTTCACTCAAAATTTAAGTCAATAAATTATTAGTCAACTATAATATATTAACTTCTACTCATCACACCAATTCTCCAATGTTAAATTTATGTAAATATACAATCTAACAATCTTTCCCTCACTTGTAAGTTTAGTATTAGGTCTGCTTCCCCTTAATCTAAAAATCTTTCTTGCATCAAGATGTCTCAAAGTTTGAATCTCTATCAATGACACAACGCTCATTGCCCGAAAGCTGTGTTTATCATTAGATTCCTTTTCTTTTCTTTTTTGAGATATTCACCAAACACTATAACAGATTAAGGAGCCCACTAACCTACCATCAATTATGATGCTATTTGTTGGGGACGCACAACAGAAGTCAGAGGGATAGAGAGGTACTGGGATGAGAGAAGCGTTATACCCTTTGTTGAATACGACCGCCAAGAACAAGCCTAAATATGAGCTTGTGAAGATATCAAGTTGGATCCACATTCACTCAAAAAAAAAATAAACTAATGAGTTACGAATTAACTTGAATATATTGACTACTACACACCACGCCAATTCTCCGATACAACTCACAAGTGCTTTCTAATTAATTATCCCCTTTGAATGAAAAGTTACTTACTAATATTTATGTGATTTTGAATTTACCAAATCGTATTATCATTAACAACTTCTATTTGCCTTGTAGGCAACTTTTCAAATTCACCAACTCTTGTTAAAATATCAATCTCAATTAAAGTGAGTGCCAACTTTTCTCTAGTTGAACTAACTCTTTTTTTTTTTTTGCAACTCTTATTTGAGAGAGTTATTGATATTTGAAAACTACTATCTCTAATCTATGAAAAATAAAAATATTTTGTTTACTCTTTACTAATTTTTATTTACCTTCTTACTAGTGCATTAAATTTATCAACAATCATATGCATTATTAACTTTTTCCAACTAATTAACCATCAGTTTTTTCATTACAAACTCTCATTTGACTTACTTATTAGTGTCTATTTGGATTTTATATTAACCAACTTTTCCTATTATTTAACAACAATTTTTTCCTTTTTACTATTTTTTTATTTAGCGAACTTGTTGTAGAAATTAGTA